>OY748302.1:25000-625000 GCA_963556515.1 Nudaria mundana
ACAAAAGTCCCATTTTTAATTTTTTGGTCCTATTTTTATTAATTCAATAACTCTGGATTAATTCCACCTAGGGAAGCGCGGTTTTTTATATTAAATAGGTCTCAGCGCACTTCTAGAGCCTGGGTACTTTTGGTCCCACTTGGCACCAAAATTATTTCCTGTGTTTCTACGTGCCTGGATTGGTGGAGGGAGTCCTGCCGGTGCGTCTAGTGAAAACCCGGTGCCTGTGCGACTCTTAGTTCCGGAGTTATTCGCAGTCAAACCCGGACTTTGACAGCCCGGCGGCCATCTTGTTTTCTTTCAACAGGCCATAGCTCCGGAGCCGGGAGGCGTACGGGCAAACCGATTTCACTTTCGGCATCGGTGGGGCCCACTCTACCAGTTTGGGTACCTTCGGGTCCAATTTGGACCCAAAATTTCTCACTTGTGGGAGAGTGCCTAGTTCGACGCAGGAGGGAAGACTGACACCAACAAAGAAAACCCCGCGCCTCTGCTGCCTTTGGTTCGGGAGATACGGCTGGTCAAAGTCCAACTTTGACAGCTGAGCGGCCATCTTGTTTTTCTTAAGACCCCGATATCTCCCGAGCTATTGGTCGTGGAGAGGTGGGATTTTTGGCGTAATAAGTGTCCCGGGTTATTCTTTCGGTCGTTAGGGGAAGTGGGGATAGATTCGACAAAGTCTGGGTCCAAATTTTGGTCCCAGAACTTGCCGGAAACTGTCCGGTAGAACGATAGGACTTGTCGGGCCCTTCACGGCGAGCCCTCTCTCGACGAGCTAGGACCACTGGTCTCGGAGATACGCCACTGGGAAAATTTTGGTCCCAGCCGGGACCAAAAATTGGACCAGCCCGTATAGCCGAGCCAAGGGGAGCAGCATAGTCGAGTAAGGTATCGCTGAAACGGGCTCGGGGAGCTCTATCGTTTGGGGGGGGTGTAGAGTCCATCGGACGACTCTACGTAGAGTCGATCCCGCTTTTCGCGATTTTTAGGTTTTTATTTAATTTAGGAAATATTTTAAGACTGTTGAGACCTCCTGCCTCCCTCTATGCACTAACAAATAAGACTTAGGTTAAGTATCTTTATTATTCAGATAATTTTAAGTAGGATTAAGACCTTATTGCCCCTATTGGCCTAGTTTTAAGACCTGTAGCTGTGCTACCATTTTTGGACCCAGGAGAGAGCAACCTGGTTGACATTCATTACGTAGACGGATCTCTACATAGAGTTATCTAATACCAAAACAAGTTGTAAGTACATACTTACCTCTATAGAAAATAAAAGCTGACTAAGGGGTCGACACACACCTTACATTAGGTGCTCCCCTTTGTTCTCCGCCGAACGACCAGGATATCAGATTCTCCACCTGAAATAAAAACGTTCTCTTTTTATCAAAATTTATTACATTAATACAGGGCATTCAAGATATATACACACACACACACACACACACATACACATACATACATACACACAAGCACATACACACACACACACACACACACACACACACACACACGCACACACACATATACACTTACACATACACACACACATACACACACACACACACACACACACACGAGCGCACACTCTACCACGCATACATACCCAAGCGCACCCACACAACACTCACACACGTGCACACCAGTCCGGGTTGCGCACACACTAGACACCAGCACACTACATAATACACACTTATTCCGAGGTACCCTTTACATACCTCGCGAATTTCTGCAATTATTAGTACGGTACCCTCTACATACCAGTTCATCGCACCATGAACCCTATACGCACACCACCACAAAAAATGCAGGGAGCAGCGCCAAGTGTCACGCCGTCTAGAACAAAGACCGTTACAAACGTGGCTGCGATACGGAAGAGTTTGGAAACGGCTAGCGGCGGGACTATCCCGTCGAAAGCCGTTGTCAAACTCGATTTTCCTTCTACAAAGAAGTCGGCGCTGCCACGAACGCCACCTAAGGCCAAGCTAACTAGGCTCAGGGCCGCGTCAACCACGACTGTCACCGCCAACATCAACACCACCATCACCGCCGCATCCGTCACCACCATTGCAGCGGCCGCCACCACAACATATGCAGCGGCCACAGCCACAAACACTGCGACGGCGACCACCACCATAGCCACCACCACGACCACTCCGGCTACTACCATCATCGCCGAAACCACCATGGCCACAGCTAATGCCCCACCTCAACCACCAGCACAGGAGGAGGAAATAGTGGAGGTACTCGCCTCACCTACCCCACCAGACCGCATAGCTAGGGCTAGGAAGTTGGTGGCGTGGGGCAAATCATGCGTCAATCAGACGAGGAATATGCGGAGCGACCTCAAAGCGGGAGTCCTTGAGGCGTTTACGGACCTGTACAAATTATTCAAGGAGGAAAATTTAACAGAGGGCCCCCAAACGGCAAATGATAGTAGGGACACAGATAAGGTGGTAAGACGAATAAAAAATATGGAGGACAAGCTGAACGCACAAATAGAGAGGAACGGATGGTACTTGAGGGAAAATGAGAGAAGAATGGAAGAGAGCAACAGGATTATGAGTGAGATGAAAGAAAAGATGGAAGGGATGGATGCAAGAGAAAGAGAGAGGGAAAGTAAGGTATGTAACACCACCTACGCGGGAGTAGTGGCGAACCGGAGGGAACATCAACCTCCGGGGAGGACCGCATTACACTCAGTGGTCGTTACGTCAAAGGATGATCAGGAGACGAGTGAACAGGTGATAGAAAGACTGAGGAGGGCCGCAAATGAGGATGAGGGATGGGTGAGAGTGGAAAAGGTAAGAAAAGCGAAGGATAAGAGAGTAATAATAGGATATAAGACGGAAGAAGAACGAAAGAGGGCGACACAAAGGCTCAGAGATAAGGAGAGGGGCCTTTGTGTAGAGGCAATTAAAAATCGTGACCCCCTACTGGTGTTGTACGGAGTGCTGAAGGTCCATAAGGACGAACAACTTATCGGCGCGATTAGGACTCGTAATCGCGAGATCTTCCGCGATCTATCTCACGACGAAGACCGCATTTCCGTACAATACCGTAGGAACGCGAGGAACCCTCTGACGTGCCACGTGGTGCTCAGGGTCTCCCCGACGGTATGGTCCCGTGCCCTGGGCATGGAGAGGCTGCACATCGATCTGCAGCCCGTAAGGGTCGCAGATCAGTCACCGTTGGTGCAGTGTTCTCTGTGCCTAGGATACGGGCATAGCAGGAAGTACTGCAAGAATACTGAACCCACCTGCAGTCACTGCGGCGGTCTTCATCTGAAGGCCAGGTGCCCGGGGCTGCAGGTGGGAACGCAGCCTTCCTGCTGTAACTGCCGGGGGGATGGCGTGGACAGCACGGGGCACGGAGCGATGAGCAGCTCATGCCCGACACGAATGAGATGGGATGAAATTGCACGGGCAACCACTCAATATTGCTAAGGGCGTCCCTGGCATTACCGCCCCACACAGAATTGCGCAGGCAAACCTGAAGAAGAAGCAGGTGGCAACCCAAGACTTCTTACTCGAGGCCTCCAGGCGTAAGGTAGCAATAGCACTTGTGCAGGAACCTTACGTGGGCAACGGTAAAAGAATGAGGGGATACCAGGGCGTTAGGGTCTTCCAGAACGCTGGACAAGGAGATGGGACTGCAAAGGCTGCCATCGTCGTGTTCGACTCGACGCTGGACGTCATTCAGTACCCGCAACTCACCACCGACAATGTCGTAGTGGTGGGGATCCGGACCAGCGCCTGGATGATCACGCTGGTATCCTTTTATTTCGAACCTACCGAGCCCATTGAGCCCTACCTGGATACCTTGGGGAGAGTCCTACTTACATTGGGACCACGGTCTGTTATCTTCGGAGGGGATGCCAACGCGAAGAGTGCCTGGTGGGGTGGTACGTCGGAAAATCCCAGAGGCGCCGTATTGAGTGGTGCCCTAGATGAATGGGGCCTCCATGTCCTGAATAGTGGAGACACTCCGACTTTCGACACTGTGAGAGGTGTAACGAGGTACAGCAGCTACGTGGACGTCACGGTATGTTCAAGTGACATGCTTCCGCGAGTCGACGGCTGGCGGGTTGACGAAACCCTCGCGCCCAGCTCGGACCACAACGGCATCGTATTCAACATCAATTTGGTCAAATCTTCGGGTTTTTCCACCAAAAGGACAACTCGCAGGTATCACACCAAAAAAGCAGATTGGCCAAAATTTGGCACACTTATGGCCAGTACGCTCCATGACCGACAAACTGGTCTCCAGAATATTGCGAATACGCAGGAATTGGAGACCGTCATTGGAGCGTACACTAACATTATTAGTGATACCTGCGAGGAAACTATTCCCCGCATCAAGAACCGAGATGTTGTTGCGATGCCGTGGTGGTCGGAGAGGCTCGCTGAGTTACGGAGGGCCGTCAACACCAAAAGGCGTCGGATCCGGAATGCATGCCCAGTCCGGAGAGAGAGGGTAGTCATGCTGTACCTAGAGCAAAAGGAGATGTATGAAAGCGAAGTAAAAAAGGCACAGGTCGACAGTTGGAAGGCCTTCTGCGGAAAGCAGGACAGGGAGGGAGTGTGGGAGGGTATATACAGGGTAATAGGGAGGGCCACAGCGAGGGAAGAAGATCAGCCTCTAATTCATAATGGATCATACCTGGATTCTTGGGGTTCAGCCAACCTCCTCGCTCAAACCTTCTACCCAGAAGATAGAGTTGAGGAGGATAACGAGGGGCATCGTGTAATTAGAAAAAAGGCAGCGGAGGTAGATGAAGTCGTCAACAGCGAGGGTCATCATGAAGATGACCCACCTTTTACGCTCGACGAAATGCACGATGCTCTTCACAGGTTTAACCCCAGGAAAGCTCCGGGAGCGGATGGATTTACATCCGACATCTGCACACACGCCGTCAGGGCCGACCCCTTATACTTCCTGGAGCTGCTTAATCAGTGCCTCCGGCACGGCTACTTTCCTAAGATATGGAAGGAAGCCGTGGTGGTGGTGCTGAAGAAGCCAGGCAAGGACTCGTACACGGTTCCCAAGTCGTACAGACCAATCGGCCTGTTGCCCGTCTTGGGAAAGGTGTACGAGAGGATGCTGGTCGCCCGACTCAAGTTTCATCTTTTACCACGGATAAGTCCTCGCCAGTACGGCTTTATGCCCCAGAAGAGCACCGAAGACGCCCTCTATGACCTCATGGGGCACGTAGTGACTAAACTCGACGCAAAGAGGATAGTCACTATGGTGTCCTTGGATATAGAGGGCGCCTTCGATAGCGCCTGGTGGCCGGTCATCAAAGTACGACTGGCGGAGGAAGGGTGTCCGACAAACTTGAGGCGGGTGGTCAGCAGCTACCTTAGCGAAAGGAAGGTAAGGGTAAGGTACGCGGGCGAGGAGTGCAGCCGCTCTACGGACAAAGGCTGCGTCCAAGGCTCGATTGGAGGTCCCCTGCTGTGGAACTTGTTATTAGACCCATTGTTGAAAGGACTGGAAGGGATGAATGTGTACGTGCAGGCGTTCGCGGACGATGTGGTGTTGGTGTTCGACGGTGACTCTGCCCTGGATATCGAACTACAGGCAAATGCCTCCCTCGCCTATGTGCGGGAGTGGGGCATCGCAAACAAATTGAAATTCGCGCCCCACAAAACATGCGCAATGTTGATTACGCGGCGCCTCAAATTTGATGCCCCACGCCTGCACATGGGCGGGGTGGACATTCCTCTGTCAGAGGAAATTAAAGTACTGGGACTCACTATCGACCACAAACTCACTTTTAACACCCACATTAAAAACATTTGCAGGAAAGCGATCGGCATCTATCACAAGCTTGCGAGGATGGCCCGGATCAGTTGGGGGTTGCACCCCGAGGTGATCCGGGCGATCTACGTAGCCGCCGTGGAGCCGACGATATTGTACGCCGCCAGTGCTTGGCACACAACGGCGAATAAGCTTGGCGTCCAAAAACAGCTGAACGTGGTGCAGCGCGGGTTCGCGCAAAAATTGTGTAAGGCCTACCGGACGGTCTCCCTGAACTCGGCACTGGTCCTGTCTGGCCTGCTCCCTCTGGACCTCAGAATTCATGAGGTGGCCTCATTGTATGAGGCCAAGAGAGGAGTGGTCCAGCCAGGACTTGAGAACTGGGAGGCTGAACGGATGGCCCGAGCAATTGAGGCTCCTCACCCCGCTATGCACACCGCCCTTGAGTTTGTGGACCTGGTAGACGAGGAACAAGTCGACAATTTCAAACATCTAGACGTCAGAATATTTACGGACGGGAGCAGGATTGAGGGCCGGGTCGGTGCAGCGTTATCGTTTTGGAATAACGCGGCCGAAACCAAGGCCCTCAAACTTGCTCTCGCGCCGCATTGCACCGTCTACCAGGCCGAGCTCCTGGCGCTGTGCAGAGCGGCCAGTGAAATCCTCAGGCGTGGCGCGACCACGTTCGGCATCTTCTCCGACAGCAGAGCCGCGCTTCTGACGGTAGTGAACCGTCATGCCCTCCATCCCCTGGCGGTGGAAGCTCGATCAGCCATTCGACAAGGCATGGCCCAGGGTAAGGAAATCTCCTTATTCTGGGTCAAGGCCCACGCGGGGCTGGAGGGCAATGAGCGAGCCGACGTACTCGCCAAGGAGGCGGCTCTGAAGTTGAAGAAGGCACCGGACTACGGTTTGTATCCGGTTTCATTCGTGAAACGTGTCCTGCGTCAGCGCACGCTTCGCGAGTGGAATGAGAGGTACAAAAAAGGTACGACCGCCTCCGTCACCAAGCTTTTCCTCCCTTGTGCAGTGGAGGCGTACAGTATCGTCCGCAAGATGCCGGTCGCTGGCACGAACACCCAACTGCTTACGGGGCACGGTGGGTTCGCAGAATACCTGCACCGCTTCAGGTGTAAGGCGAGCCCATCGTGCGCCTGCGACCCGGACGTACATGAAACTATCATGCACCTCATTCTTGAATGCCCAGTCCATATTGTCGATCGTGTAAATTTCGAAACCAGAAATAACGTAATCCTGAACACAGTAAACTTGTCCATTATGTTAAAAAATTATAGAGAGGAATTTATCCAATATAGTGAAAAAATCATCAAAATAGTACACAAAAGAAACGGAGGCAAATAGGCAGTATGTACCATTATTATGATTAATATTGTACGACATATGCACAAAGTGATGGAAAGGAAAAAGTATTATATTATTATAGAGGGTAAGACTTAAAGAGAATATTAAGGATTGTATAGAATATTAAGTAAACGTAAAAGTTAAACTGTTATAGACGTTAATTAGACATAAAAACATATTAGAAATAAGACACCCAAATGTGAAATTTAAGAATGTTAGAATATATTTGTTGAATTCTGTTAGATTTTGTTAAAATTAAGGTTAGATAATTGAATGTTAAAATTAAGAAAGTTGTAATATATCTGTTAAATTTGTTAGACTTAGTTAAAAACAAAGCTAGATAGTAAAGCACTTTGATAATATGTAATAAGGATAAAAAATGTAAAAAACTAGATTGAAATAAATAAATAACAGCACAATTATACCCCAAAATCCCAACACAAAAGAATGAAAGGTTGAATGAAAGTGCGAGAGGAATAGAAGAAGAAATGGAATGTTACAAGAGAATCGGAATGAAAGATGATTAATATTAAAAACGACGTATTCGCGGGTGGCGCCACGAGGTGTGCGACGCCGTGCGCTGGTTAATCACCGTTTTCCAGTGCATGGCGACCATGCGCCCCGTGGCGTGGCCTGCGAATACGGGTGTAAGTTTAGCTCAGAAAGGAATGTGCCCTGAGAGGGCTAAAGCTCTACTAGTTAGCCTAGCTAAAATAAAATCAGTGTCTAATAGGCTTTGCCGTTGGCAAAGGTGCGTTTAAAAAAAAAAAAAAAAAAAAAAAAAAAAAAAACCTAACCTAACCTAACCTAACCTAACCTAACCTAACCTAACCTAACCTAACCTAACCTAACCTAACCTAACCTAACCTAACCTAACCTAACCTAACCTAACCTAACCTAACCTAACCTAACCTAACCTAACCTAACCTAACCTAACCTAACCTAACCTAACCTAACCTAACCTAACCTAACCTAACCTAACCTAACCTAACCTAACCTAACCTAACCTAACCTAACCTAACCTAACCTAACCTAACCTAACCAGTTGCAATCCGTTTGCCACGCTAACCGGATCATTTTCCCACGTGCTCCACAGTTTTAAAATCGTTTTGGTGGGTTTTTCTTGACGTAGAGACCTGACCCGTACGTCAAAAGTTGCGCATTTGCGAGGCGCACACGCCGATAGTTCGCGAGTGAAATTCGCACATCGCCTCGCGAAGTTATTAGTGAAAAACCAAATTTTCGAGGTTGTTAATTGTGTTTTCTGCGTGCGCTGCAGTGTGTGTTGTGTGTTTCCTCCGGGACAAAGTGCCTTCGAGTGCGCTCCGCGTGCCCGCATCTGCGGACACCTTTACATCGAGCCGCGAGCACACCGTTCCGGAGAAAAGAGGGAACTTTCTCTTTTGCAACGTGCCACGCCCACCTCAATTTTCATCGGAGAGTCACCAAATTTTGCGGCGCTCAAGAGAACACCGATACAAGCACATTGCCGTGGACAGAATAATTTTAGGACACACACATAGTGAGTAGTAATTATAAGAAAATTGAAACTTTGAGCACACGCCGCCCCAAACCTATCAAGAATTTAAAAATTTTTCAACTGCTCGTTTGTGCGCGCTCGTGAGAAGAACCGGTGTAGCAAGTTTCATCACTTTTGGACTATTCCTTGTTACTTTTAAAATTAAAAACTGTATTTTTTAGATTATGTGGAATTTTATTAGTCAAATTTTTACATTTTTTCATTATTATTATTTTATGTCGTAACCCCCTATTTTATGTTATTTTCTATATTTTTTGTGTATTTTTAGCCCTCTGTGTTTCGGAGCTATCGATTTTTATGTGTTTTTTTTGTTCATATATCATAAGTTAATTAATTTAAATACTTTTTGACAACAGAATCCTTTTTAGAGTACCCATTTCACCATTATTGAGCCCAAGTCTGGGCCCGATAGCTCTAAAATTGACGAAAATCGTCAAAACCGGAATTCAGCAGATTAATTCCGGAATTTTAATAGTGTTGTAGCTCCGAAACGGTAGTACTTAGGAGGACCGGACTTCCACTATTGGGAGCGCCGGATTTTTATCTATCGGACTGGTTACCTTTTGGGAGGAATTAGAGATAAAAACTTTTGAGCGGATTTTACAACTCAGCAAGGTAGAGTAGGTTCGTCCGAGCGGCCCAGTGAAAACCCGGACTCTCAACGACCCATAGGGCCGGAGATATCCCAGTTTGAATAGTGACACTGACAGCTCGGCGGCCATCTTGGAAAACTTTAAACTACAATTACTCCTGAACGGATTTAGATATCGGACTGCTGATTTCAGATTTGGGATCAGGGGCGTCACCTCTGTCCACTTCAGCAGTTTCAGGTCGATCCGAGACCAGAAATTTTCCACCTCCCAGGAGGTACCAGGTTCGGTACAGGAGTCGCCACTGAGCAGGGAGGAGGAATCCCGAAATTTCTGCGACCTCTGGTTCCCGAGATACGGGCTTCTGAAATCCAAGTTTGACAGCTCGGCCGCCATTTTGGAAATCTTGGAAGCACGATATCTCCGGAACCGGTGGTCCTACGGACTCGGGATTTGGACTGGAGTTATTGCCAAGTGGGACTCCACGCGACTGGGGAGCTTTCAGGAAGTTTCAGGACCTGAAATTTTCAGGTGCTGAAACCATAGGGGATCGGTAGTGCTCGCCGAGCCCTTCAAAACGAGCCCACGCACGAGGGAATTGGACCTCTGGTTCGTGAGATAATCGAGGGGGGAGGAATAACGGATTCCGGAATTCGGAATCCGGTAAATCTTGAACCTCGATTGTGGCCGAACCAGAAGGAGCTAGTACCTCGTGTGTGGTATCACGAGAATCGTCTCGGGGAGCTCTATCCATCCAGGGGGTTGTAGAGCAGATATATCGACTCTACATAGAGTCGATCCAAAATTGTGGGTTCTTGAAGGGTCTTCCCTACTTTGGGGTATTACCCTGTACTTAGGAGACCTTCTGCCTCTATTTAGACAATACATATTGCAACTTAGTGTTTAGGAAATTACAAATTTTACTTTTTATTAGATTTAAGACTTTTACTGTAGCTCTAAGACCATTTAAGCCCGTATTGGCCTAGGTTAAGACTTGTAGCTGTGCTACAACACTTTAGACCCAGGACTCTACATAGAGTCAATTTATTGTACTATTTCTGATTTAATTTTAATTTAATTTCGTTTAACTAGAGTATTTCTACTACTCACCTATTAGAGTTAGAGTTGACCAAAGGGGGGGACACGCCTCATTTTAGGTGCCCCCTTTACTTTCAAACGTACAACCAGTAGGACCTGGAAAAGAAAAATAATTAAAATTAATACTGGGCATTTAAGCAACATACACACACACACGTACGAGACACATTTAAACATACACAAACGCACACACGCACACACACAGCCACACACACACGCACACACGCACACACACATACCCACCCACACACACACACACACACACACACACACACACACACACACACACACACACACACACACACACACACACACACACGCAAGCACACATACACATATACACACACACACTTACACACCACATAGTCCGGGTCGAGCACACACTCCACCTATACACACTACTCAGGGTACCCTTTACACACCCTGAGTAAACAGAATACACACACGGTACCTTTACATACCAGAAGTCGCTGCGCAAAAATGAACCCCATAAGGACACCAGTTAAGGCGAAGCAGGGAGAAGAGCCTACTACCACACCAAAAACAACGCCTAAAACAACACCGAAAACGATCACGAAAGTGGCCGCCATTAGGAAGAGCTGGGAGAATGCTGGCAGTAGTGCTACCACTACATTGCTTCCGCGGAGAGCCGTCCGAATGGACATCGCGGACCCGGAAGCGAAAATACAAAAAAAGCCAGCCTTAGCACGAACTCCGCCAAAAGCTAGAGTGAGGACGGCCAGAGCCAAAGCCGCTGCCACTGCTTCTGGCGCCACGAGCACCAACACCATCACGACCGCAACCGCTACTACTGCGAATACCACCACCGCAACCTCCAACCTCGCTACAACCACCACCGCGACTACCACAACTATAGCCGCCCCACTATCACCCCAACGTTCCCCGAGTAAGAACGAAACGGTGTACATACCACCGGCAACCACCCCAGAGCCACCTGGCCCACACAATAGGATCACCAGGGCGAGAAATCTCATGATCCACGGCAAGGGCTGCATTATGAGATCTGGGAACATTAAAACGGAGTGCAAGTGGGGAGCTATAGGGGCACTGGAGGCCCTCTACGACATCGTCAAAGAAAGAGGACCAAGCGAGACAACTGAGATGGTGATCACAGAGGGTGAACCACTAAACGGCCATACAGCAGAACACGAAAAGCTGTCAAAACAATTAAAAAAGGTGGAAGAACGGTTAAAGGCGCAAATAGCTAATAATGAAAAACTATTAAAAGAGAATGAAAGAAGAATAAAAGAAGGGAATGTAGCTATGACGGAAATGAAAGAGAGATTAGAATGTATGGATATGCGTGAAAGAGAAAGAGTGACAGAGGAGCGAAAGACCTATGCGGGTGTAGTGGCGAGCCGGAAGGACCACCAGATTCCGGAGAGAACCGCACTACACTCGGTTGTAATAACGTCGCGAGATGAGCAAGAGACGAGTGAAGAGGTGATCGAAAGACTGAGAAAGGTTGCGAATGAGGATGAGGGATGGGTGAGAGTTGAGAGAGTACGAAAGGCGAAGGATAAGAGGGTTATAGTAGGATACAGAACGGAAGAGGAGCGAAAGAGGGCAGCGCAAAGGCTCGGAGATAAGGAGAGGGGCCTTTGCGTAGAGGTGATCAAAAATCGCGACCCCCTTTTGGTGCTGTACGGGGTGTTAAAAATCCACAAGGACGACGAATTGCTAGGTGCTATCAGGACTCGCAACCGCGAAATCTTCCGCGACCTGCCTGACGGCCAGGATCGCATGACCGTACAGTACCGAAGGAACGCGAGGAACCCTCTGACGTGCCATGTGGTGCTCAGGGTCTCCCCGATGGTATGGTCCCGTGTCCTAGGGGTAGGAAGACTGCACATTGATCTGCAACCCGTAAGAGTTGCGGACCAATCTCCATTGGTGCAGTGCTCCCTATGCCTAGGATACGGGCACAGTAGGAAGTACTGTAAGAGTACCGAGCCCACGTGCAGCCACTGTGGCGGCCTTCATATGAAGGCCAAGTGCCCGGAGCTGCAGGTGGGAACGGAGCCTTCCTGCTGTAACTGCCGCCGGGAGGGGCTGAGCAGCACACGGCACAGCGCAATGTTTAGTTCATGCCCAGTAAGAATGAGATGGGATGAGATAGCACGGGCAACCACCCAGTACTGCTAAGGGCGTCCCGGGCATACCCACCCCATACAGAGTCGCACAGGCAAACCTGATGAAGAAACAGGTGGCAACCCAAGACTTCCTGCTCGAGGCCTCCAGGCGTAAGGTATCCATAGCACTTATACAGGAGCCTTACGTGGGCAATGGGAATCGGATGCGGGGATACCAGGGCGTCAGGGTCTTCCAGAACGCTGGGCAAGGAGATGGGACTGTAAAGGCGGCCATCGTCGTGTTTGACTCGACGTTGGACGTCATTCAGTACCCGCAACTCACTACCGACAATGTGGCGGTAGTGGGGATCCGGACCAGCGCCTGGACGATCACGCTGGTATCCTTCTACTTCGAACCCTCCGAACCCATTGTGCCGTACCTGGAGACCTTGAGTAGAGTCGTCCGTACGTTGGGACCACGGTCTGTTATCTTTGGAGGGGATGCCAATGCGAAGAGTGCCTGGTGGGGTGGCACGACAGAATGTCCTAGGGGCGTCACACTGAGTGGTGCCCTAAATGAATGGGCCCTTCAGGTCCTGAATAGTGGAGACATTCCAACTTTCGACACTGTCAGGGGTGTAACAAGATATCGCAGCTACGTGGACGTCACGTTTTGTTCTTGTGACATGCTTCCGCGAGTCGACGGCTGGCGGGTTGACGAGACCCTCGCGCCCAGCTCGGACCACAACGGCATAGTGTTCAACATCAATTTAATTAAGTCATCGGGTATCTCCATTAAGAGAACAACTCGCAGGTATCACACAAAAAAGGCGGATTGGGAGAGATTTGGCATACAGATGGTCGGTGCGCTCCATGACCAGCAAAACAGTCTCCAGGATATTGCGAATACGCAGGAATTGGAGACCGTCATTGGGGCGTACACCGACATCATAAGTGATACCTGCGAGGATAGCATTCCTCGTATAAAGAATAAAGATGTTGTCACTATGCCGTGGTGGTCGGAGAGGCTTGCTGAGTTGAGAAGGGCCGTCAACACCAAAAGGCGTCGGATCCGGAATGCATGCCCGGTCCGAAGAGAGAGGGTAGTTCTGCGATATCTAGAGCAAAAGGAGATGTATGAAAGCGAAGTAAAAAAGGCACAGGTCGAAAGTTGGAAGGCCTTCTGCGGAAAGCAGGACAGGGAGGGGGTATGGGAAGGGATTTACAGAGTGTTAGGAAGGGCCACAGTAAGGGAAGAAGATCAGCCTCTAGTTCATAATGGAACCCACCTGGATTCTTGGGGTTCAGCCAACCTCCTCGCTCAAACCTTCTATCCAGAAGATAGAGTCGAGGAGGATAACGAGGGGCATCGTGCCATTAGAAAAAAGGCAGCAGAGGTGGATGACGATGATAACGGCGAGGGTCATCATGGAGATGACCCACCTTTTACTCTCGCGGAATTGTACGATGCCCTTCATAGGTTCAACCCCAGGAAAGCACCGGGGGCGGACGGATTTACATCCGACATCTGCAACCACGCTGTCAGGGCCGACCCCTTATACTTCCTCGAGCTGCTTAATCAGTGCCTCCGGCACGGCTACTTTCCTAAGATATGGAAGGAGGCCGTGGTGGTGGTGCTGAAGAAGCCAGGCAAGGACTCGTACACGGTTCCCAAGTCGTACAGACCAATTGGCCTGTTACCGGTCTTGGGAAAGGTGTACGAGAGGATGCTGGTCACCCGACTCAAGTTTCATCTTTTACCAAGGATGAATCCCCGCCAGTACGGCTTTATGCCCCAGAAGAGCACCGAAGACGCCCTCTACGACCTCATGGGGCACATAGTGACTAAACTCGACGCAAAGAGAATAGTCACTATGGTGTCCTTGGACATAGAGGGCGCCTTCGACAGCGCCTGGTGGCCGGTCATAAAAGTACGACTGGCGGAGGAAGGATGTCCGACGAACTTGAGACGGGTGGTCAGCAGCTACCTTAGCGAAAGGAAGGTAAGGGTAAGGTACGCGGGCGAGGAGTGCAGCCGCCCTACGGACAAAGGGTGCGTCCAAGGTTCGATCGGAGGTCCCTTACTGTGGAACTTACTTTTGAATCCGCTTTTGAATGGACTGGAACGAAAGGGGATGTATGTTCAGGCGTTCGCGGACGATGTGGTGTTGGTGTTCGATGGTGACTCGGCACTAGATATAGAAACGCAAGCTAATGCCTCCCTCGCTTATGTGCAGGAGTGGGGTATCGAGAATAAGCTGAAATTTGCGCCGCATAAGACGTGCGCAATGCTTGTAACTAGGCGATTGAAATACGATACCCCACGCCTGCACATGGGCGGGGTGGACATCTGTCTCTCCGAGGAGATTAAGATCTTAGGGTTAACTATCGACCACAAACTCACCTTCAACACACACATTAAGAACATCTGCAGAAAGGCGATCGGCATCTACCACAAGCTCGCGCGGATGGCCCGGATCAGTTGGGGGTTGCACCCCGAGGTGATCCGGACGATCTACGTAGCTGCCGTGGAGCCGACGATATTGTACGCAGCCAGTGCTTGGCACACAACGGCGAACAAGCTTGGCGTCCGAAAGCAGCTGAACGCGGTACAGCGCGGTTTCGCCCAGAAATTGTGTAAGGCCCACCGGACGGTCTCCCTGAACTCGGCACTGGTCCTGTCTGGCCTGCTCCCTCTGGACCTCAGAATTCGTGAGGTGGCCTCATTATATGAGGCCAAGAGAGGAGTGGACCAGTTAGGGCTTGGGGACTGGGAGACTGAACGGATGGCCCGAGCAATCGAGGGTCCTCACCCCGCTGTGCACACCGCTTTGGAGTTTTCGGACCTGGTAGACGAGGAACAACTACAAAACTCGAATAACTTCGACGTTCGAATATTTACGGACGGGAGCAAGATTGAGGGCCGGGTCGGTGCAGCGTTATCGTTTTGGAATAACGCGGCCGAAACCAAGGCCCTCAAACTTGCTCTCGCGCCGCACTGCACCGTCTACCAGGCCGAGCTACTGGCGCTGTGCAGAGCGGCCAGTGAGATTCTCAGGCGTGGCGCTACCACGTTCGGCATCTTCTCCGATAGCAGAGCCGCACTCCTGACGGTGATTAACCGTCATGCCCTCCATCCCCTGGCAGTGGAAGCCAGAACCGCCATTCGGCAAGGCATGGCCCAGGGTAAGGAAATTTCCTTATTCTGGGTCAAGGCCCACGCCGGGCTGGAGGGCAATGAGCGAGCCGACGTGCTCGCCAAGGAGGCGGCTCTGAAATTGAAGAAGGCACCGGACTACGGTTTGTACCCGGTTTCATTCGTGAAGCGTGTTCTGCGTCAGCGCACGCTTCACGAGTGGAATGAGAGGTACAAAGAAGGTACGACCGCCTCCGTCACCAAGCTTTTCCTCCCTTGTGCAGTGGAGGCGTACAGTATCGTCCGCAAGATGCCGGTCGCTGGCACCACGACACAACTGCTTACGGGCCACGGTGGGTTCGCAGAATACCTGCACCGTTTCAGGTGTAAGGCGAGCCCATCGTGTGCCTGCGACCCGGACGTACACGAAACCATCATACACCTGCTACTTGAGTGCCCAGTCCACTTAACTGACCGCTTCAATTTTGAACAGGAATATAACGTCACGCTTAGTCAGGATAACCTGCACATAATGATGAAGCATCATAGAGACTCATTTCTTAAATACTCTGAGAGAATAATAAAAATTGCGCATATAAGAAATGGCGGAACTCAATTAATATAATACAATATTATGTAAAATATTGACCTTATATTATACTAAAATAGCAAAATAGAAATGCTTAAATTAAGAAGCATAAATAAATAGATAGATAAGAACCAAGTATGTGTAAGCAGGTAAAATCTGCACAAGTTATAAAACAGATTATTGTAAATTGTTATTGTTTTAAGAAATAGTAAATGTTGGTATTAAAATAAGATTGTTTAGATTTAATATAAATAGATAATAAGATTCTTATAAAAACACTCTGTTAGAAAATTAAGATGGTTAAAAAATTTTAAGATATGTAAATAGAAGTAAGAAAAATGTAAAAATTCAAAATTTTTTAATAAATGCAAAAAAGCGCTGGTGTACCTAGTAATCCCCAACACACAAAAGAATGAAAGGTTGAATGAAAGTGCGAGAGGCATAAAAGAAGAAATGGAATGGTACAAGGGAATAGGAATGAAAGATGATTTTAATATAACAGAACGACGTATTTGCGGGTGACGCCACGGGGTGTACGGCGCCGTGCACTGGTTAATCACCATTTCCCAGTGCATGACGTCCATGCGCCCCGTGGCGTGGCCGGCAAATACGGGTGTAAGTTTAGCTCATTAGCAATGAGCCCTGAGAGGGCTATCGTTAAAGTAGGCTAGCCTAGAATAATGAAACTAAGGTGTCTAATAGGCTCTGCCATCGGTAGAGGAGCGCACAAAAAAAAAAAAAAAAAAAAAAAAAAAAAAAAAAAAACCTAACCTAACCTAACCTAACCTAACCTAACCTAACCTAACCTAACCTAACCTAACCTAACCTAACCTAACCTAACCTAACCTAACCTAACCTAACCTAACCTAACCTAACCTAACCTAACCTAACCTAACCTAACCTAACCTAACCTAACCTAACCTAACCTAACCTAACCTAACCTAACCTAACCTAACCTAACCTAACCTAACCTAACCTAACCTAACCTAACCTAACCTAACCTAACCTAACCTAACCTAACCTAACCTAACCTAACCTAACCTAACCTAACCTAACCTAACCTAACCTAACCTAACCTAACCTAACCTAACCTAACCTAACCTAACCTAACCTAACCTAACCTAACCTAACCTAACCTAACCTAACCTAACCTAACCTAACCTAACCTAACCTAACCTAACCTAACCTAACCTAACCTAACCTAACCTAACCTAACCTAACCTAACCTAACCTAACCTAACCTAACCTAACCTAACCTAACCTAACCTAACCTAACCTAACCTAACCTAACCTAACCTAACCTAACCTAACCTAACCTAACCTAACCTAACCTAACCTAACCTAACCTAACCTAACCTAACCTAACCTAACCTAACCTAACCTAACCTAACCTAACCTAACCTAACCTAACCTAACCTAACCTAACCTAACCTAACCTAACCTAACCTAACCTAACCTAACCTAACCTAACCTAACCTAACCTAACCTAACCTAACCTAACCTAACCTAACCTAACCTAACCTAACCTAACCTAACCTAACCTAACCTAACCTAACCTAACCTAACCTAACCTGCTCAGGGTCTCCCCGGCGGTGTGGTCCCGTGTCCTGGGCATAGGGAGGTTGCACATTGACCTGCAACCCGTTAGGGTTGCGGATCAATCGCCTTTAGTGCAATGCTCCCTGTGCCTTGGATACGGGCACAGTAGGAAATATTGCAAGGGCACTGAACCCACGTGCAGCCACTGCGGCGGCCTTCATTTGAGGGCCAAGTGCCCAGAGCTGCAGGTGGGAACAGAGCCATCCTGCTGCAACTGCCGTAGGGAGGGGCTGAGCAACACACGGCACAGCGCAATGTTCGCTTCCTGCCCAGTTAGAATGAGATGGGATGAGTTAGCACGGGCAACCACCCAGTACTGCTAAGGGCGTCCCGGGCATCACCACCCCATACAGAGTCGTGCAGGCAAACCTAATGAAGAAACAGGTGGCAACCCAAGACTTTCTGCTCGAGGCCTCCAGGCGTAAGGCTTCCATAGCACTCGTACAGGAGCCTTACGTGGGCAATGGGAAGAGGATGAGGGGATACCAGGGCGTCAGGGTTTTCCAGAACGCTGGACAAGGAGATGGGACTGCAAAGGCGGCCATCGTCGTGTTTGACTCGGCGTTGGACGTCATTCAGTACCCGCAACTCACTACCGACAACGTTACGGTAGTGGGGATCCGGACCAGCGCCTGGACGATCACGCTGGTATCCTTTTACTTCGAACCATCCGAACCCATCGAGCCGTACCTGGAGACCTTGGGTAGAGTAGTCCGTACGTTGGGACCACGGTCTGTCATCTTCGGAGGGGATGCCAACGCGAAGAGTGCCTGGTGGGGTGGCACGTCTGAAGATCCCAGGGGCGCCATACTGAGTGGTGCCCTAGATGAATGGGGCCTCCATGTCCTGAACAGTGGGGACACTCCGACTTTCGACACTGTGAGAGGTGTAACGAGATATCGCAGCTACGTGGACATCACGGTATGCAGTAGTGACATGCTTCCTCGAGTCGACGGCTGGAGGGTTGACGAATCCCTCGCGCTTAGCTCGGACCACAATGGCATGGTATTCAGTATTAACCTGGAGAAGTCATCGGGAATCTCCATTAAGAGAACTACTCGCAGGTATCACACCAAAAAGGCAGACTGGGAGAAGTTCGGCACACGGATGGTCGGTGCGCTCCATGACCAACAAATTAGTCCCACTAACATTGCGAATACGCAGGAGTTAGAGACAGTCATTGGAGCGTACACGAGCATTATAAGTGATACCTGCGAGGATAGTATTCCCCACATTAAAAACAGGGATATTGTTACCATGCCGTGGTGGTCGGAGAAGCTCGCTGAGCTACGCAGGGCCGTCAACACTAAAAGGCGTCGGATCAGGAATGCATGCCCAGTCCGAAGAGAGGGGGTAGTTCTGCGGTATCTAGAGCAAAAGGAGATGTATGAAAGTGAAGTAAAAAAGGCACAGGTCGAAAGTTGGAAGGCCTTCTGCGGAAAGCAGGACAGGGAGGGAGTATGGGAGGGGATATATCGAGTGCTAGGAAGGGCCACAGTGAGGGAAGAAGATCAGCCTCTTATTCAAAATGGAAACCACCTGGATTCTTGGGGTTCAGCCAACCTCCTCGCTCAAACCTTCTACCCAGAAGATAGAGTCGAGGAGGATAACGAGGGGCATCGTGCCATTAGAAAAAAGGCAGCAGAGATGGATGACGACGACAGCGGCGAGGGTCATCATGGAGATGACCCACCTTTTACTCTCGAGGAACTGCACGATGCCCTTCATAGGTTCAACCCCAAGAAAGCTCCGGGGGCGGATGGATTTACGTCCGACATCTGCACTCACGCTGTCAGGGCCAACCCCTTATACTTCCTGGAGCTGCTTAATCAGTGCCTCCGGCACGGCTACTTTCCTAAGATATGGAAGGAAGCTGTGGTGGTGGTGCTGAAGAAGCCCGGAAAGGACTCGTACACAGTTCCCAAGTCGTACAGACCAATCGGCCTGTTACCCGTCTTGGGAAAGGTGTACGAGAGGATGCTGGTCACCCGGCTCAAGTTCCATCTTTTACCAAGGATGAATCCTCGCCAGTACGGCTTTATGCCCCAGAAGAGCACCGAAGACGCCCTCTATGACCTCATGGGGCACATAGTGACTAAGCTCGACGCAAAGAGAATAGTCACTATGGTGTCCTTGGACATAGAGGGTGCCTTCGACAGCGCCTGGTGGCCGGCCATAAAAGTCCGACTGGCGGAGGAAGGGTGTCCTCTGAACTTGAGGCGGGTGGTCAGCAGCTACCTTAGTGAAAGGAAGGTAAGGGTAAGGTACGCGGGCGAGGAGTGCAGCCGCTCCACGGACAAAGGGTGCGTTCAAGGCTCGATCGGAGGTCCCTTACTGTGGAACTTACTGCTGAATCCTCTGTTGAATGAACTGGAACGAAAGAGGATGTATGTACAGGCGTTCGCGGACGATGTGGTGTTGGTGTTTGACGGCGATTCGGCACTTGAAATAGAGACACAGGCCAATGCCTCCCTCGCCTATGTGCGGGAGTGGGGTGTCAAAAATAAGCTTAAATTTGCGCCACATAAGACTTGCGCAATGTTAATAACACGACGTTTAAAATATGATACCCCACGCCTGCACATGGGCGGGGTGGACATCGGCCTCTCGCAAGAAATTAAAATCTTAGGCTTAACAATCGACCACAAACTCACCTTCAACACACACATCAAAAACATCTGCAGGAAAGCGATCGGCATCTACCACAAGCTTGCACGGATGGCCCGAATCAGCTGGGGATTACACCCCGAGGTGGTCCGGACCATCTATGTAGCTGCCGTGGAGCCGACGATATTGTACGCAGCCAGTGCTTGGCACACAACGGCGAACAAGCTTGGCGTCCAAAAGCAGCTGAACGTGGTGCAGCGCGGTTTCGCCCAGAAATTGTGCAAGGCCCACCGGACGGTCTCCCTGAACTCGGCACTGGTCCTGTCTGGCCTGCTCCCTCTGGACCTCAGAATTCATGAGGTGGCCTCATTGTATGAGGCCAAGAGAGGAGTTGGCCAGCTAGGGCTTGGGGACTGGGAGATTGAACGGATGGCCCGAGCAATCGAGGGTCCTCACCCCGCTGTGCACACCGCCATGGAGTTTTCGGACCTGGTAGACGAGGAACAATTAGAGAACTCGAATAACTTCGACGTTCGAATATTTACGGACGGGAGCAGGATTGAGGGCCGGGTCGGTGCAGCGTTATCTTTTTGGAATAACGCGGCCGAAACAAAGGCCCTCAAACTTGCTCTCGCGCCGCACTGCACCGTCTACCAGGCCGAGCTCCTGGCGTTGTGCAGAGCGGCCAGTGAGACTCTCAGGCGTGGCGCTACCACGTTCGGCATCTTCTCCGATAGCAGAGCCGCACTCCTGACGGTAATTAACCGTCATGCCCTCCATCCCCTGGCGGTGGAGGCCCGCTCAGCCATTCGACAAGGCATGGCCCAGGGTAAGGAAATCTCCTTATTCTGGGTCAAGGCCCACGCGGGGCTGGAGGGTAATGAGCGAGCCGATGTGCTCGCCAAGGAGGCGGCTCTGAAATTGAAGAAGGCACCGGACTACGGTTTGTACCCGGTTTCATTCGTGAAGCGTGTTCTGCGTCAGCGCACGCTTCGCGAGTGGAATGAGAGGTACAAAGAAGGTACGACCGCCTCCGTCACCAAGCTTTTCCTCCCTTGTGCAGTGGAGGCGTACAGTATCGTCCGCAAGATGCCGGTCGCTGGCACTACTACACAACTGCTGACGGGGCACGGTGGGTTCGCAGAGTACCTGCACCGTTTCAGGTGCAAGGCGAGCCCATCGTGCGCCTGCGACCCGGACATACCTGAAACCATCATACACCTGCTACTTGAGTGTCCAGTCCACTTGTATGACAGACAAAATTTTGAAATTAAAAATAGTATAACTTTGAATATTAGAAACTTGCCAAAAATGATAAGAAATTATA
Source organism: Nudaria mundana (assembly GCA_963556515.1). Taxonomy (NCBI): domain Eukaryota; kingdom Metazoa; phylum Arthropoda; class Insecta; order Lepidoptera; family Erebidae; genus Nudaria; species Nudaria mundana. Next base: position 46,707 of record OY748302.1, read on the forward strand.
GAGATGAATTCTTGAAATATAGTGAAAAAATTATACGAATAGCTCATAAGAGGAATGGAGGTAAATAGTAATATGTGACAATATTATGATAAATATTGGTATACATATACTGCTAGAGAAAATAAGGATAATATATAACAAGAAAATAAATAATTAGATTATTAAGCAAAATACTACACTGTAAGTTAAGTTGATCAAATATAAGAAAAGATTAGAAATATTGTTAGAAATAAGTCATTAGAAAGTAAAGGATAAGAAAAATAATGTAAAAACTGTTTTAACTGTTAAGTTAAAATAAGGATAATTTTAAAATCTTAGATAAGAAAAATGTAAAAAATTTAATTTTGAAATAAAGAAATAAAGAGCGTTAGCACCCTACAAATCCCCAACACTCAAAAGAATGAAAGGTTGTATGAAAGTGCGAGAGGAATAAAAGAAGAAATGGAATGGTACAAGAGGATAGGAATAAAAGATGATTTATTATTTAAACACAAAACGACGTATTTGCGGGTGGCGCCACGGGGTGTGCGGCGCCGTGCGCTGGTTAATCACCATTTCCCAGTGCATGGCGTCCGCGCGCCCCGTGGCGTGGCCGGCAAATACGGGTGTAAGGGTAGTTCATGTGAAAAGAGCCCTGAGAGGGCTATCGTAAATATTAGGTAGACTAGATATATAATACTGTTGTCAAATAGGCTCTGCCATAGGTAGAGGAGCGCTCAAAAAAAAAAAAAAAAAAAAAAAAAAAAAAAAAAAAAAAAAAAAAAAAAAAAAAAAAAAAAAAAAAAAAAAAAAAAAAACCTAACCTAACCTAACCTAACCTAACCTAACCTAACCTAACCTAACCTAACCTAACCTAACCTAACCTAACCTAACCTAACCTGTGGAGAGGACCGTACGTTGTTCGGTCCCGGGATGACTGGGCCGGAGATCGCGACGGTTTGGTGGCTATCGTCTCCCAGCGGGGTGCGCTCGGCTTCGCCCCATTCGACAGAGTGTCGAGTGGGCGAGGCTGTGTGCTCGCACTGCTGGGAGACGTTGCAGTGATCGGGGTGTACTTCTCGCCTAACCGGGGCCTCGCCGAGTTCGAACAGTTCCTCGTCGAGGTCGGAGCTCTGGTGGCGGAAGTGCACCCCACCCCGGTTGTCGTCGCCGGGGATTTCAATGCCCACTCTCGGGCATGGGGCTCACCGGCGACAGATGATCGGGGTGAGATGGTGCAAGAATGGGCGGTGTCCCACGGCTTGGTGCTGCTCAACCAGGGGGCTGTAAACACGTTTGTGCGGGGCGAAGTGGGGTCTATCATAGACCTCTCGTTTGCGAGCCCCGCACTAGCTGACCGCATTTGCGGCTGGAGGGTGGTCGAGGGGGTGGAGACGATGTCGGACCACCTCTACATACGGTTCGACGTCGCCGCCCCCAATTCGAGGACCCCAGCGGTCAGCAGTCGCCCCCTGGCTGGGGAAGGTCCGCGGTGGCGTCTCAAGACGCTCGACCGGGAGCTGGCGAAAGAGGCGGCCATCGTCGAGCGATGGGCCGCGGTCGATGGGGGTCTGGACGTGGACGCGAGGGCGGAGCGACTGGAGAGTGCGCTCACTCGCGTCTGCGATGCGGCGATGAGTAGGGTGGGGCCTGTCCCGCCGCGGAGGCGGGTGTACTGGTGGAACGACCACTTAGCGGGGCTGCGTACAGCTTGTGACGCAGCCCAGCGAAGGTGCACCCGCAGCCGCGGACGTAGAGTACGGGTCCCCGCCCAAGAAGAGATCCTGCTCGCCGCATACCGGGCCGCCCGGGCGGTCTTTCGCTCGGCGATGAGAGCCGCCAAGGAGGCGGCTTGGAAGGAGTGGCTCGACACACTCAACCAAGATCCGTGGGGGCGCCCGTACAAAGTCGTAAACGACAAACTTCGGCCGTGGGCGCCCCCGCTCACTAGGTCTCTCGAGCCCTCCTTCGTGAGCGACGTCGTCAGCTCCCTCTTCCCTGCGCGGGAAGAGTGGGTCCCACCGCGGATGGCGCCAAGCCAGACGCCGGCGGATATCGGGGCGATTCCGCCCGTGTCCGATGCCGAATTGGGGGTCGCGGTTCTGAAACTCAAATTGAGGAACCGCGCCCCTGGCCCGGACGGCATCCCTGGGCGGGTCGTCGCCCTGGTGATGCCCGCGTTCGAGGAGGAGACGCTGTCCCTGCTGTCGGAATGTCTGTCGTCGGGAAGAGTCCCGCGACGATGGAAGACCGGGCGGCTCGTGCTGCTGAAGAAGCACGGGCGCCCGGCCGAGTCGCCGTCGGCCTACCGCCCTATCGTCCTGCTCGGCGAGATGAGCAAGCTGCTCGAGCGAGTGCTCGCGGCACGTCTCGTCGAGCACCTGGAGGGGGCGGGGCCCAACCTTAGTGATGGCCAGTACGGGTTCCGTCGCGGGAGATCGACCCTGGACGCGATATCCCGGCTCAGGGACAGCGTGGAAGAGGCGGTCGGCCAGGGGGAGGTGTTGTTGGCGGTGTCGCTGGACATCGCGAACGCCTTCAACACCATCCCCTGGGGGACCATTGCGGAGGCGCTGGGGTACCACAACGTCCCGTGGTACCTCAGGCGCGTACTCGCGGACTACTTCGTTGACCGGGCCGTCTCGTATCCGACCCGGTCGGAAGTGGTCCGCCGAGACATGACGTGCGGTGTTCCACAGGGGTCAGTCCTCGGGCCGCTCCTGTGGAACATCGGGTATGATTGGGTCCTGCGCGGTGCCACTCTTCGGGGCGTCGGCGTCTTCTGCTACGCCGACGATACCCTGGTCACCGCGCGGGGCCCGTCCTACAGGGACGCAAAAGTGTTGGCCACGGCTGGTGTGGCCCACGTTGTCGGTCGCATCAGGGCGCTTGGACTCCAGGTGGCCCTCGAAAAATCCGAGGCCATTTTCTTTCACGGGCCTCGGTCGGGGGCCCCTCCTCGGGACTCCCAGATTGTGGTGGGTGGCACCCCCATCGCTGTCGGGCGGACCTTAAAGTATCTCGGTCTGGTTCTCGACAGCAGATGGGGTTTCGTCGAGCACTTCCGGCGTCTGGCACCAAAACTGGTGTCATACGCCGGGAGGCTCGCCAGGCTGCTCCCCAATCGGGGGGGGCCTGGTAGTTCGTGTCGCCGTCTGTACGACGGTGTGGTGCGCTCGAAGGCGCTCTACGGAGCGCCCATCTGGGCGGGCACCCTCTGCGCCGAAAGTTTAGCGCTGCTGCGACGTCCGCAGCGCGCGATCGCGCAGAGAGGTGCACGGGCGTACTGCACCGTCTCCTACGAGGCGGCGTGCATGATAGCCGGGTCCCTTCCATGGGATCTCGAGGCTGGAGTCCTTCAAGCCGTGTATGCGGAGTGCGCCCTGGTGCGACTGAGTGGTGGTCGCCCGCTTCCGGAGGAGATCGACCGCTGGAGACAGTCGGCTCGCGACGATCTCTTCCGGGAGTGGGCCTTGCGATTAGAGTCGCCTTCCGCGAGCGCGATGCTCGTGGGGGCCGTTCGACCTGTCCTTCGGGCCTGGGTGGAGAGGTCACATGGCGTACCGACGTACCACCTCACACAACTCCTCACAGGTCACGGTGTGTTCGCCAAATACCTGTGCAGGATTGTTGGGGTGGAGCCGGACGTCGTGTGTCGTCACTGCCCGGCCGGTGTCGTCGACACAGCGGCCCACACCCTTGCCGAGTGCACGGCATGGGACGGGCCGCGTTCTGCCCTCACGGGCATCGTTGGTGCGAATTTGTCGCTGCCGGCCGTGGTACAAGCCATGGCCGGCAGCCAGCAGTGTTGGGCCGCCGTCGCCTCGTTCGCCAGCCAGGTGATGGCGGCCAAGAGAGAGGAACTGCGGGTAAGGGAGCGGGCGGGTCGCACGCTTCCTCCCCGCCGTCCGGTCCGAGGGCGCCGCCTAGCGGCTTTCATGCGCGCCCCCGACTAGTGTTTTTTGACCGTGGGCGGAAGGTCGGGGGACCTCCGCCCACCGATGGTCACCCGTGGCGACGGGCACCCTCCTCGTGTTCCGGACGGTGCCCACTTACGCACGCCCGCACCGGCCGTTCTCTACCCTCTCTGCTTTCAGAGAGGTGCTCGAGAACGGTGGAGGTGCGGGCTAGATTCTTCAGCTCCTTAGGGAGCTCCGGGGGGGTCACTTAATTGGCCCCTCCGAGGCGAGCCCCGACTTCACGGGGCGCCCCTTGCCGGCTCGCAGTGATTTAACCTCTGGCCTACCCTGCGAGCCGGTTTAAGGTGAGACGGAACACCGCGGTGGTTTAGTGGGTATTACGGTCCGATCCCAGACCGTCGAGTCCCACACACCGCCCTGCTGCCCCCGCAGCGGGGTGACGGTGCCTAAATGCATTCCCCGCGTCAACAAAAAAAAAAAAAAAACCTGTGGAGAGGAGAGGCCCGGTACCCCGGTTCCGGGTCGGAAAGTGTTGAGGGTGGCGGTGTCACGGTGTGACCCCGCTGTGTTGTCCCAAGACCTACTGCTGTCAGATTCGGACAGCAGTGTGGTCTCAATGATTGAGGTGCCCTCGGGTCCCCCTTCGCCCATGTGTTCCCGGCTGTTTCGCAGGCCCCGGAACTCGGGCTCGGAGGGGGACAGCGAGGAGTCGGCATGCTCATCACCGAGGAGGCATATGAAGCGCCACCTCAACTCGCCAGGAGAAGATGAGGCTGGCGACGTGTTGGCCAAACAGCGGCCCAGGCGAGGACGCCCCCCTACAACGGGGCACTACGTGGGCCTCGCACAGGCGAAAGCAGCGCTGAATGCCCAGCGCGAAAAGGAGCTGGAGCTCCAGGCCGAAGAGGAGCTCGTGGAAGAACTGCGGGGTAGGGAGGAGAGGCGGCTCTCCTTCCTTCGCCAGTCTCCCGCATCGGGAAAGGAGGCTTCGACGTCGCCGCCAGCTGCTGGGGAACTCCGAGCCGAGCAGCTGGGCCGCGCAATTGGGGAAGCGGTGGAGTCTATTCGCTCCATCGCCCATAAGAGCTCCAAATTGAAGGGGCAGTCAGTCCAGGGCCTCAGGAGCGCTGCAGGCTCCATAATGGAGCACGTGCGGGAGCTTTTGTCCCGCACGGAGTCTGATGAGGTGGCTCGCCTGCAGCGCGAGATTGCGGCCCTCAAGGCCGAAATGCAGGTGATTAAGCAGAAGGCGAGTGAAGCGCCGTCGATGTCGCGCGAGGAGATCATGTTCATGATCAACGCGCGCTTCGACGGCGTTTCGGACCGCCTGCTTCCGGAGCCACGGGTTCGCCCGCCCCTTCAGGCGGACGCCCGCAACGCCGCACGCTCCGGAGCTGCCACCGTCACTGCTGGCCCTTCGGCGGCAGCAGTAGGAAACGTCGGCGCTTCCATGCCCACGCGCACCCGCTCGGCCAAAGCCGCGCCCGCGGTTGGCGCCTCCTCCGCCGCTGCAGCTCATTCCGCGCCCAACCCTTCGTTGGAGGAGGCGGAGGTTTCTGCACCAACGGCTTCTTCTCCCCCCGTGAGTCAGGGGACTAAGAAGAAGCCCCAGCGGAAGAAGAAGAGCGCTGCAGCGCGAGAGGCGGAGGCGGCGCGTCAGGCGCCCCCCCCGCAGGAATCCACTTCTCGGCCCTTGCCCGAGGCGTGGAATGTGGTGGCAGGACGCCCAAAAAAGGCGCCAGCCCCGAAGGCGCCCGCTAAGGCAACCGCCAATGGCAATGCCGTGCGGCGCGCCCCGAAACTCCGCGCCCCCCGAACCGCTGCAGTGGTCATCACACTGCAGCGTGAAGCTGCGGATAGGGGCGTAACGTACGCCGCTAAACTCGCCGAGGCTGAGAGGTCAGTCGACCTCAAGAGCCTCGGCATCGAGGCGTTGCGATTCCGCACGGCAGTGACCGGCGGACGAGTCCTCGAGGTGGCGGGTGCCGATAACACCCAAAAAGCGGACGCTCTGGCGGAGCGGCTGAGAGCCGCACTCGGCGAGGAAGTCAGGGTCGCCAGGCCGGAGAAATGTGCGGAGCTACGCATCTCCGGCTTGAGTGACGCGGCGACTCAGGAGCAAGTCGCGGGGATGGTGGCGGACTTAGGGGGGTGTGCCACCACCTCCGTCAAGGTAGGTAGCATAGTCCGCTCCTCGGGGCGCAACGGCACGGCGTGGGTGCAGTGCCCGGTCGCGGCAGCCAAAAAACTCACAGATGGCCGCCCTCTTGCGATCGGATGGTGCCGCGTCCGTGCCGTCCTTTTGGAGGTCCGACCCCAGCGCTGCTTCCGCTGCCTGGAGGTGGGGCACGTGGGGGCTAAGTGCGCTGCGGGCGTCGACCGCAGTGACCTCTGTTACTGCTGCGGGAAGGCCGGCCACAAGGCGGCCGACTGCGCAGCGGAGCCGTGCTGCCCCATATGCTCGGCAGCGGGAGCGTCGTCCGCGCACCGCCTGGGCACGAAGGCGTGCCTGGCGGCTTCAGTAAAACGGGGTCGGACCCGTAGAGGAGGAAAGGGCAGGAGGGTGGCGGCGACCCCCTCCGCCCCGTCAGAGGAGGCAATGGACACCGCCCAAGTTTAGATGGCGAAAATCTCGTTGCTGCAGGCCAACGTCAACCACTGTGCCGCGGCCCAAGATCTTTTGATACAGACCGTGGCACAGTGGCAGGCGACCGTGGCTGTAGTCTCCGAACCGTACGTTGTTCGGTCCCGGGATGACTGGGCCGGAGATCGCGACGGTTTGGTGGCTATCGTCTCCCAGCGGGGTGCGCTCGGCTTCGCCCCATTCGACAGAGTGTCGAGTGGGCGGGGCTGTGTGCTCGCACTGCTGGGAGACGTTGCAGTGATCGGGGTGTACTTCTCGCCTAACCGGGGCCTCGCCGAGTTCGAACAGTTCCTCGTCGAGGTCGGAGCTCTGGTGGCGGAAGTGCACCCCACCCCGGTTGTCGTCGCCGGGGACTTCAATGCCCACTCTCGGGCATGGGGCTCACCGGCGACAGATGATCGGGGTGAGATGGTGGAAGAATGGGCGGTGTCCCACGGCTTGGTGCTGCTCAACCAGGGGGCTGTAAACACGTTTGTGCGGGGCGAAGTGGGGTCTATCATAGACCTCTCGTTTGCGAGCCCCGCACTAGCTGACCGCATTTGCGGCTGGAGGGTGGTCGAGGGGGTGGAGACGATGTCGGACCACCTCTACATACGGTTCGACATCGCCGCCCCCAATTCGAGTACCCCAGCGGTCAGCAGTCGCCCCCTGGCTGGGGAAGGTCCGCGGTGGCGTCTCAAGACGCTCGACCGGGAGCTGGCGAAAGAGGCGGCCATCGTCGAGCGATGGGCTGCGGTCGATGGGGGTCTGGACGTGGACGCGAGGGCGGAGCGACTGGAGAGTGCGCTCACTCGCGTCTGCGATGCGGCGATGAGTAGGGTGGGGCCTGTCCCGCCGCGGAGGCGGGTGTACTGGTGGAACGACCACTTAGCGGGGCTGCGTACAGCTTGTGACGCAGCCCAGCGAAGGTGCACCCGCAGCCGCGGACGTAGAGTACGGGTCCCCGCCCAAGAAGAGGTCCTGCTCGCCGCATACCGGGCCGCCCGGGCGGTCTTTCGCTCGGCGATGAGAGCCGCCAAGGAAGCGGCTTGGAAGGAGTGGCTCGACACACTCAACCAAGATCCGTGGGGGCGCCCGTACAAAGTCGTAAACGACAAACTTCGGCCGTGGGCGCCCCCGCTCACTAGGTCTCTCGAGCCCTCCTTCGTGAGCGACGTCGTCAGCTCCCTCTTCCCTGCGCGGGAAGAGTGGGTCCCACCGCGGATGGCGCCGAGCCAGACGCCGGCGGATATCGGGGCGATTCCGCCCGTATCCGATGCCGAATTGGGGGTCGCGGTTCTGAAACTCAAATTGAGGAACCGCGCCCCTGGCCCGGACGGCATCCCTGGGCGGGTCGTCGCCCTGGTGATGCCCGCGTTCGAGGAGGAGACGCTGTCCCTGCTGTCGGAATGTCTGTCGTCGGGAAGAGTCCCGCGACGATGGAAGACCGGGCGGCTCGTGCTGCTGAAGAAGCACGGGCGCCCGGCCGAGTCGCCGTCGGCCTACCGCCCCATCGTCCTGCTCGGCGAGATGAGCAAGCTGCTCGAGCGAATGCTCGCGGCACGTCTCGTCGAGCACCTGGAGGGGGCGGGGCCCAACCTTAGTGACGGCCAGTACGGGTTCCGTCGCGGGAGATCGACCCTGGACGCGATATCCCGGCTCAGGGACAGCGTGGAAGAGGCGGTCGGCCAGGGGGAGGTGTTGTTGGCGGTGTCGCTGGACATCGCGAACGCCTTCAACACCATCCCCTGGGGGACTATTGCGGAGGCGCTGGGGTACCACAACGTCCCGTGGTACCTCAGGCGCGTACTCGCGGACTACTTCGTTGACCGGGCCGTCTCGTATCCGACCCGGTCGGGAGTGGTCCGCCGAGACATGACGTGCGGTGTTCCACAGGGGTCAGTCCTCGGGCCGCTCCTGTGGAACATCGGGTATGATTGGGTCCTGCGCGGTGCCACTCTTCGGGGCGTCGGCGTCTTCTGCTACGCCGACGATACCCTGGTCACCGCGCGGGGCCCGTCCTACAGGGACGCAAAAGTGTTGGCCACGGCTGGTGTGGCCCACGTTGTCGGTCGCATCAGGGCGCTTGGACTCCAGGTGGCCCTCGAAAAATCCGAGGCCATTTTCTTTCACGGGCCTCGGTCGGGGGCCCCTCCTCGGGACTCCCAGATTGTGGTGGGTGGCACCCCCATCGCTGTCGGGCGGACCTTAAAGTATCTCGGTCTGGTTCTCGACAGCAGATGGGGTTTCGTCGAGCACTTCCGGCGTCTGGCACCAAAACTGGTGTCATACGCCGGGAGGCTCGCCAGGCTGCTCCCCAATCGGGGGGGGCCTGGTAGTTCGTGTCGCCGTCTGTACGACGGTGTGGTGCGCTCGAAGGCGCTCTACGGAGCGCCCATCTGGGCGGGCACCCTCTGCGCCGAAAGTTTAGCGCTGCTGCGACGTCCGCAGCGCGCGATCGCGCAGAGAGGTGCACGGGCGTACTGCACCGTCTCTTACGAGGCGGCGTGCATGATAGTCGGGTCCCTTCCATGGGATCTCGAGGCTGGAGTCCTTCAACCCGTGTATGCGGAGTGCGCCCTGGTGCGACTGAGTGGTGGTCGCCCGCTTCCGGAGGAGATCGACCGCTGGAGACAGTCGGCTCGCGACGATCTCTTCCGGGAGTGGGCCTTGCGATTAGAGTCGCCTTCCGCGAGCGCGATGCTCGTGGGGGCCGTTCGACCCGTCCTGCGGGCCTGGGTGGAGAGGTCACATGGCGTACCGACGTACCACCTCACACAACTCCTCACAGGTCACGGTGTGTTCGCCAAATACCTGTGCAGGATTGTTGGGGTGGAGCCGGACGTCGTGTGTCGTCACTGCCCGGCCGGTGTCGTCGACACAGCGGCCCACACCCTTGCCGAGTGCACGGCATGGGACGGGCCGCGTTCTGCCCTCACGGGCATCGTTGGTGTGAATTTGTCGCTGCCGGCCGTGGTACAAGCCATGGCCGGCGGCCAGCAGTGTTGGGCCGCCGTCGCCTCGTTTGCCAGCCAGGTGATGGCGGCCAAGAGAGAGGAACTGCGGGTAAGGGAGCGGGCGGGTCGCACGCTTCCTCCCCGCCGTCCGGTCCGAGGGCGCCGCCTAGCGGCTTTCATGCGCGCCCCCGACTAGTGTTTTTTGACCGTGGGCGGAAGGTCGGGGGACCTCCGCCCACCGATGGTCACCCGTGGCGACGGGCACCCTCCTCGTGTTCCGGACGGTGCCCACTTACGCACGCCCGCACCGGCCGTTCTCTACCCTCTCTGCTTTCAGAGAGGTGCTCGAGAACGGTGGAGGTGCGGGCTAGATTCTTCAGCTCCTTAGGGAGCTCCGGGGGGGTCACTTAATTGGCCCCCCCGAGGCGAGCCCCGACTCCACGGGGCGCCCCTTGCCGGCTCGCGGTGATTTAACCTCTGGCCTACCCTGCGAGCCGGTTTAAGGTGAGACGGAACACCGCGGTGGTTTAGTGGGTATTACGGTCCGATCCCAGACCGTCGAGTCCCACACACCGCCCTGCTGCCCCCGCAGCGGGGTGACGGTGCCTAAATGCATTCCCCGCGTCAACAAAAAAAAAAAAAAAAAAAAACCTAACCTCTGTTGGAGGTCCGACCCCAGCGTTGCTTCCGCTGCCTGGAGGTGGGGCACGTGGGGGCAAAGTGCGCTGCGGGCGTCGACCGCAGCGACCTGTGTTACTGCTGCGGGAAGGCCGGCCACAAGGCGGCCGGCTGCGCAGCGGAGCCCTGCTGTCCCATATGCTCGGCAGCGGGAGCGTCGTCCGCGCACCGCCTGGGCACGAAGGCGTGCCTGGCGGCGTCAGAAAAACGGGGTCGGACCCGTAGAGGAGGAAAGGGCAGGAGGGTGGCGGCGTCCCCCTCCGCCCCGTCAGAGGAGGCAATGGACACCGCCCAAGTTTAGATGGCTCAAATCTCGTTGCTGCAGGCCAACGTCAACCACTGTGCCGCGGCCCAGGATCTCTTGATGCAGACCGTGGCACAGTGGCAGGCGACCGTGGCCGTAGTCTCCGAACCGTACGTTGTTCGGTCCCGGGATGACTGGGCCGGAGATCGCGACGGTTTGGTGGCTATCGTCTCCCAGCGGGGTGCGCTCGGCTTCGCCCCATTCGACAGAGTGTCGAGTGGGCGAGGCTGTGTGCTCGCACTGCTGGGAGACGTTGCAGTGATCGGGGTGTACTTCTCGCCTAACCGGGGCCTCGCCGAGTTCGAACAGTTCCTCGTCGAGGTCGGAGCTCTGGTGGCGGAAGTGCACCCCACCCCGGTTGTCGTCGCCGGGGATTTCAATGCCCACTCTCGGGCATGGGGCTCACCGGCGACAGATGATCGGGGTGAGATGGTGGAAGAATGGGCGGTGTCCCACGGCTTGGTGCTGCTCAACCAGGGGGCTGTAAACACGTTTGTGCGGGGCGAAGTGGGGTCTATCATAGACCTCTCGTTTGCGAGCCCCGCACTAGCTGACCGCATTTGCGGCTGGAGGGTGGTCGAGGGGGTGGAGACGATGTCGGACCACCTCTACATACGGTTCGACATCGCCGCCCCCAATTCGAGGACCCCAGCGGTCAGCAGTCGCCCCCTGGATGGGGAAGGTCCGCGGTGGCGTCTCAAGACGCTCGACCGGGAGCTGGCGAAAGAGGCGGCCATCGTCGAGCGATGGGCCGCGGTCGATGGGGGTCTGGACGTGGACGCGAGGGCGGAGCGACTGGAGAGTGCGCTCACTCGCGTCTGCGATGCGGCGATGAGTAGGGTGGGGCCTGTCCCGCCGCGGAGGCGGGTGTACTGGTGGAACGACCACTTAGCGGGGCTGCGTACAGCTTGTGACGCAGCCCAGCGAAGGTGCACCCGCAGCCGCGGACGTAGAGTACGGGTCCCCGCCCAAGAAGAGGTCCTGCTCGCCGCATACCGGGCCGCCCGGGCGGTCTTTCGCTCGGCGATGAGAGCCGCCAAGGAGGCGGCTTGGAAGGAGTGGCTCGACACACTCAACCAAGATCCGTGGGGGCGCCCGTACAAAGTCGTAAACGACAAACTTCGGCCGTGGGCGCCCCCGCTCACTAGGTCTCTCGAGCCCTCCTTCGTGAGCGACGTCGTCAGCTCCCTCTTCCCTGCGCGGGAAGAGTGGGTCCCACCGCGGATGGCGCCAAGCCAGACGCCGGCGGATATCGGGGCGATTCCGCCCGTGTCCGATGCCGAATTGGGGGTCGCGGTTCTGAAACTCAAATTGAGGAACCGCGCCCCTGGCCCGGACGGCATCCCTGGGCGGGTCGTCGCCCTGGTGATGCCCGCGTTCGAGGAGGAGACGCTGTCCCTGCTGTCGGAATGTCTGTCGTCGGGAAGAGTCCCGCGACGATGGAAGACCGGGCGGCTCGTGCTGCTGAAGAAGCACGGGCGCCCGGCCGAGTCGCCGTCGGCCTACCGCCCTATCGTCCTGCTCGGCGAGATGAGCAAGCTGCTTGAGCGAGTGCTCGCGGCACGTCTCGTCGAGCACCTGGAGGGGGCGGGGCCCAACCTTAGTGACGGCCAGTACGGGTTCCGTCGCGGGAGATCGACCCTGGACGCGATATCCCGGCTCAGGGACAGCGTGGAAGAGGCGGTCGGCCAGGGGGAGGTGTTGTTGGCGGTGTCGCTGGACATCGCGAACGCCTTCAACACCATCCCCTGGGGGACCATTGCGGAGGCGCTGGGGTACCACAACGTCCCGTGGTACCTCAGGCGCGTACTCGCGGACTACTTCGTTGACCGGGCCGTCTCGTATCCGACCCGGTCGGAAGTGGTCCGCCGAGACATGACGTGCGGTGTTCCACAGGGGTCAGTCCTCGGGCCGCTCCTGTGGAACATCGGGTATGATTGGGTCCTGCGCGGTGCCACTCTTCGGGGCGTCGGCGTCTTCTGCTACGCCGACGATACCCTGGTCACCGCGCGGGGCCCGTCCTACAGGGACGCAAAAGTGTTGGCCACGGCTGGTGTGGCCCACGTTGTCGGTCGCATCAGGGCGCTTGGACTCCAGGTGGCCCTCGAAAAATCCGAGGCCATTTTCTTTCACGGGCCTCGGTCGGGGGCCCCTCCTCGGGACTCCCAGATTGTGGTGGGTGGCACCCCCATCGCTGTCGGGCGGACCTTAAAGTATCTCGGTCTGGTTCTCGACAGCAGATGGGGTTTCGTCGAGCACTTCCGGCGTCTGGCACCAAAACTGGTGTCATACGCCGGGAGGCTCGCCAGGCTGCTCCCCAATCGAGGGGGGCCTGGTAGTCCGTGTCGCCGTCTGTACGACGGTGTGGTGCGCTCGAAGGCGCTCTACGGAGCGCCCATCTGGGCGGGCACCCTCTGCGCCGAAAGTTTAGCGCTGCTGCGACGTCCGCAGCGCGCGATCGCGCAGAGAGGTGCACGGGCGTACTGCACCGTCTCCTACGAGGCGGCGTGCATGATAGCCGGGTCCCATCCATGGGATCTCGAGGCTGGAGTCCTTCAAGCCGTGTATGCGGAGTGCGCCCTGGTGCGACTGAGTGGTGGTCGCCCGCTTCCGGAGGAGATCGACCGCTGGAGACAGTCGGCTCGCGACGATCTCTTCCGGGAGTGGGCCTTGCGATTAGAGTCGCCTTCCGCGAGCGCGATGCTCGTGGGGGCCGTTCGACCCGTCCTGCGGGCCTGGGTGGAGAGGTCACATGGCGTACCGACGTACCACCTCACACAACTCCTCACAGGTCACGGTGTGTTCGCCAAATACCTGTGCAGGATTGTTGGGGTGGAGCCGGACGTCGTGTGTCGTCACTGCCCGGCCGGTGTCGTCGACACAGCGGCCCACACCCTTGCCGAGTGCACGGCATGGGACGGGCCGCGTTCTGCCCTCACGGGCATCGTTGGTGCGAATTTGTCGCTGCCGGCCGTGGTACAAGCCATGGCAGGCAGCCAGCAGTGTTGGGCCGCCGTCGCCTCGTTCGCCAGCCAGGTGATGGCGGCCAAGAGAGAGGAACTGCGGGTAAGGGAGCGGGCGGGTCGCACGCTTCCTCCCCGCCGTCCGGTCCGAGGGCGCCGCCTAGCGGCTTTCATGCGCGCCCCCGACTAGTGTTTTTTGACCGTGGGCGGAAGGTCGGGGGACCTCCGCCCACCGATGGTCACCCGTGGCGACGGGCACCCTCCTCGTGTTCCGGACGGTGCCCACTTACGCACGCCCGCACCGGCCGTTCTCTACCCTCTCTGCTTTCAGAGAGGTGCTCGAGAACGGTGGAGGTGCGGGCTAGATTCTTCAGCTCCTTAGGGAGCTCCGGGGGGGTCACTTAATTGGCCCCTCCGAGGCGAGCCCCGACTTCACGGGGCGCCCCTTGCCGGCTCGCAGTGATTTAACCTCTGACCTACCCTGCGAGCCGGTTTAAGGTGAGACGGAACACCGCGGTGGTTTAGTGGGTATTACGGTCCGATCCCAGACCGTCGAGTCCCACACACCGCCCTGCTGCCCCCGCAGCGGGGTGACGGTGCCTAAATGCATTCCCCGCGTCAACAAAAAAAAAAAAAAAAAAAAAAAAAAAAACCTAACCTAACCTAACCTAACCTCTGTTGGAGGTCCGACCCCAGCGTTGCTTCCGCTGCCTGGAGGTGGGGCACGTGGGGGCAAAGTGCGCTGCGGGCGTCGACCGCAGCGACCTGTGTTACTGCTGCGGGAAGGCCGGCCACAAGGCGGCCGGCTGCGCAGCGGAGCCCTGCTGTCCCATATGCTCGGCAGCGGGAGCGTCGTCCGCGCACCGCCTGGGCACGAAGGCGTGCTTGGCGGCATCTGAAAAACGGGGTCGGACCCGTAGAGGAGGAAAGGGCAGGAGGGTGGCGGCGTCCCCCTCCGCCCCGTCAGAGGAGGCAATGGACACCGCCCAAGTTTAGATGGCTCAAATCTCGTTGCTGCAGGCCAACGTCAACCACTGTGCCGCGGCCCAGGATCTCTTGATGCAGACCGTGGCACAGTGGCAGGCGACCGTGGTCGTAGTCTCCGAACCGTACGTTGTTCGGTCCCGGGATGACTGGGCCGGAGATCGCGACGGTTTGGTGGCTATCGTCTCCCAGCGGGGTGCGCTCGGCTTCGCCCCATTCGACAGAGTGTCGAGTGGGCGAGGCTGTGTGCTCGCACTGCTGGGAGACGTTGCAGTGATCGGGGTGTACTTCTCGCCTAACCGGGGCCTCGCCGAGTTCGAACAGTTCCTCGTCGAGGTCGGAGCTCTGGTGGCGGAAGTGCACCCCACCCCGGTTGTCGTCGCCGGGGATTTCAATGCCCACTCTCGGGCATGGGGCTCACCGGCGACAGATGATCGGGGTGAGATTGTGGAAGAATGGGCGGTGTCCCACGGCTTGGTGCTGCTCAACCAGGGGGCTGTAAACACGTTTGTGCGGGGCGAAGTGGGGTCTATCATAGACCTCTCTTTTGCGAGCCCCGCACTAGCTGACCGCATTCGCGGCTGGAGGGTGGTCGAGGGGGTGGAGACGATGTCGGACCACCTCTACATACGGTTCGACATCGCCGCCCCCAATTCGAGGACCCCAGCGGTCAGCAGTCGCCCCCTGGATGGGGAAGGTCCGCGGTGGCGTCTCAAGACGCTCGACCGGGAGCTGGCGAAAGAGGCGGCCATCGTCGAGCGATGGGCCGCGGTCGATGGGGGTCTGGACGTGGACGCGAGGGCGGAGCGACTGGAGAGTGCGCTCACTCGCGTCTGCGATGCGGCGATGAGTAGGGTGGGGCCTGTCCCGCCGCGGAGGCGGGTGTACTGGTGGAACGACCACTTAGCGGGGCTGCGTACAGCTTGTGACGCAGCCCAGCGAAGGTGCACCCGCAGCCGCGGACGTAGAGTACGGGTCCCCGCCCAAGAAGAGGTCCTGCTCGCCGCATACCGGGCCGCCCGGGCGGTCTTTCGCTCGGCGATGAGAGCCGCCAAGGAGGCGGCTTGGAAGGAGTGGCTCGACACACTCAACCAAGATCCGTGGGGGCGCCCGTACAAAGTCGTAAACGACAAACTTCGGCCGTGGGCGCCCCCGCTCACTAGGTCTCTCGAGCCCTCCTTCGTGAGCGACGTCGTCAGCTCCCTCTTCCCTGCGCGGGAAGAGTGGGTCCCACCGCGGATGGCGCCAAGCCAGACGCCGGCGGATATCGGGGCGATTCCGCCCGTGTCCGATGCCGAATTAACCGCGCCCCTGGCCCGGACGGCATCCCTGGGCGGGTCGTCGCCCTGGTGATGCCCGCGTTCGAGGAGGAGACGCTGTCCCTGCTGTCGGAATGTCTGTCGTCGGGAAGAGTCCCGCGACGATGGAAGACCGGGCGGCTCGTGCTGCTGAAGAAGCACGGGCGCCCGGCCGAGTCGCCGTCGGCCTACCGCCCTATCGTCCTGCTCGGCGAGATGAGCAAGCTGCTCGAGCGAGTGCTCGCGGCACGTCTCGTCGAGCACCTGGAGGGGGCGGGGTCCAACCTTAGTGACGGCCAGTACGGGTTCCGTCGCGGGAGATCGACCCTGGACGCGATATCCCGGCTCAGGGACAGCGTGGCAGAGGCGGTCGGCCAGGGGGAGGTGTTGTTGGCGGTGTCGCTGGACATCGCGAACGCCTTCAACACCATCCCCTGGGGGACCATTGCGGAGGCGCTGGGGTACCACAACGTCCCGTGGTACCTCAGGCGCGTACTCGCGGACTACTTCGTTGACCGGGCCGTCTCGTATCCGACCCGGTCGGAAGTGGTCCGCCGAGACATGACGTGCGGTGTTCCACAGGGGTCAGTCCTCGGGCCGCTCCTGTGGAACATCGGGTATGATTGGGTCCTGCGCGGTGCCACTCTTCGGGGCGTCGGCGTCTTCTGCTACGCCGACGATACCCTGGTCACCGCGCGGGGCCCGTCCTACAGGGACGCAAAAGTGTTGGTCACGGCTGGTGTGGCCCACGTTGTCGGTCGCATCAGGGCGCTTGGACTCCAGGTGGCCCTCGAAAAATCCGAGGCCATTTTCTTTCACGGGCCTCGGTCGGGGGCCCCTCCTCGGGACTCCCAGATTGTGGTGGGTGGCACCCCCATCGCTGTCGGGCGGACCTTAAAGTATCTCGGTCTGGTTCTCGACAGCAGATGGGGTTTCGTCGAGCACTTCCGGCGTCTGGCACCAAAACTGGTGTCATACGCCGGGAGGCTCGCCAGGCTGCTCCCCAATCGAGGGGGGCCTGGTAGTCCGTGTCGCCGTCTGTACGACGGTGTGGTGCGCTCGAAGGCGCTCTACGGAGCGCCCATCTGGGCGGGCACCCTCTGCGCCGAAAGTTTAGCGCTGCTGCGACGTCCGCAGCGCGCGATCGCGCAGAGAGGTGCACGGGCGTACTGCACCGTCTCCTACGAGGCGGCGTGCATGATAGCCGGGTCCCTTCCATGGGATCTCGAGGCTGGAGTCCTTCAAGCCGTGTATGCGGAGTGCGCCCTGGTGCGACTGAGTGGTGGTCGCCCGCTTCCGGAGGAGATCGACCGCTGGAGACAGTCGGCTCGCGACGATCTCTTCCGGGAGTGGGCCTTGCGATTAGAGTCGCCTTCCGCGAGCGCGATGCTCGTGGGGGCCGTTCGACCCGTCCTGCGGGCCTGGGTGGAGAGGTCACATGGCGTACCGACGTACCACCTCACACAACTCCTCACAGGTCACGGTGTGTTCGCCAAATACCTGTGCAGGATTGTTGGGGTGGAGCCGGACGTCGTGTGTCGTCACTGCCCGGCCGGTGTCGTCGACACAGCGGCCCACACCCTTGCCGAGTGCACGGCATGGGACGGGCCGCGTTCTGCCCTCACGGGCATCGTTGGTGCGAATTTGTCGCTGCCGGCCGTGGTACAAGCCATGGCCGGCAGCCAGCAGTGTTGGGCCGCCGTCGCCTCGTTCGCCAGCCAGGTGATGGCGGCCAAGAGAGAGGAACTGCGGGTAAGGGAGCGGGCGGGTCGCACGCTTCCTCCCCGCCGTCCGGTCCGAGGGCGCCGCCTAGCGGCTTTCATGCGCGCCCCCGACTAGTGTTTTTTGACCGTGGGCGGAAGGTCGGGGGACCTCCGCCCACCGATGGTCACCCGTGGCGACGGGCACCCTCCTCGTGTTCCGGACGGTGCCCACTTACGCACGCCCGCACCGGCCGTTCTCTACCCTCTCTGCTTTCAGAGAGGTGCTCGAGAACGGTGGAGGTGCGGGCTAGATTCTTCAGCTCCTTAGGGAGCTCCGGGGGGGTCACTTAATTGGCCCCTCCGAGGCGAGCCCCGACTTCACGGGGCGCCCCTTGCCGGCTCGCAGTGATTTAACCTCTGGCCTACCCTGCGAGCCGGTTTAAGGTGAGGCGGAACACCGCGGTGGTTTAGTGGGTAGTACGGGCCCTTTCCTTTTTGGGTCCGTGAGTCCCACACACCGTCCCTGCAGCCCCCGCAGCAGGGATGACGGTGCTTAAATGCATTCCCCGCGTAAACAAAAAAAAAAAAAAAAAAAAAAAAACCTAACCTGGGGTGCTCGGTCGGGAAACCTCCACGTGGGCGGTCTTGGTTGCTCTCGTTCGGGCTTTGGCCTGGGGGAGTGCAACCCGGATTTGCTGGTGCACCCTGGAGCATTCACTAATGACCGCAGTACTCTGTGCTGCGACTGTTAGTAAATGTACCAATATCCCGACACCTGGCGGCAGGCGCATTCCCCTCTTCCATTTTGGGGACGCCTGAGTGCCGCGCCACCCGCCTTCCACCCCCTCTGCTTTCAGAGGAGCGTTTGAGGGCGGTGTTGCAGTCAGCTCCTTGAGGAGCTATGGTGGGGTCGCTTTCGGCCTCACCTGAGGCGTATGGGCCTGCAAGGCCCATGGGGACGGACGTGACTAAAAGGTCGCGTCGGGGAGGCCTGACCAGCCTCTCGTGGCCGGCCACGTTGCGTCGTGCAACGACCCCTGTCTCACGGTCTACAGGGTACGTGCGGCGCAACGTGGCCGAAGGCGGCTTGCCTTAATTGGCTGGCCTGAGGGTGATACCCGATACAAAAATCCGTGAAGGAAAGCACGTTAAAACCCGGCGGATACCTTGGCGACCTCCGCATGTAATAGCCCGCTGCCGGGTGGGGCTTCGCCCGGTAGTGCCCCCTATGCCCCATTACTCGTGGGAATTCTATGGATAACCTAAAATATAAAACACCAAAGGATGCTTGCCTAACAAGTACTACCGAAGATTTAGCTTCTGTTAAGGAGCTGCGTGTCACACTCTCCAGGTGTGAAACGCCGACGTTGTTGACGTCATCGACGTCAACGTTGGAGGGGTTGCGTGGAGACCTTCAGCTGTCGGACACCGACAGCAGCACAGTCTCCATGGTGACTGTGGGGTCGACCGTGGGGTCGTCTTACGTCCTCCCCACCCCCCTCCCCACTACTTCCCGTTTTTGGCGTAAGCGCCGGAACTCGGGGTCAGATGGGGGGGATTCGGATGACTCCCACAGGAGTCCCGTTCGTGGTCAGACGGTCACGAACGCGAAGAGAGGCCGTGGGCGCCCTCCCACGACAGGCCAGTATGTTGGCCTGTACAAGGCTAAGGCCGACCTTGCCGCTGCTGAAGAGCGCCAAGCCGAAAAGGAGCTGGCAGAAGAGGCCCGCATCGAGGAGGTGAGGGCCTTACACAAGAAGGACACCATCCTACCGGGGCCATCCAACGTACCAGTCCCGGTAGCGGTCCAATCGTCGGAACAGCTGACTGGGACCATTGAGTCTGCTGTGGGCATAATTAACACAATAGCCCACAAAAGCAATAAGATGAACAGCAGACTCGTGCGCGATCTCAAGAATGCCGCGAGCACAATCCTCGACAACGCCCGTGAGCTGAGATCGCGCACAGTCAACGAGGAGGTAGTGATTTTGCAGGGCGAGCTCATCGCCCTGAGAGCCGAGATGGAGGGCCTGAAACGGGTAGCGGGCTCCGTCCCCCCGGCGATGTCGCGCGATGAGATCGGATTCATGATCGACGCGCGCCTCGCCGGGGTTGTAGACCGCCTACCCGCTGAGTCAACCTTGCGCCCTCCACTCGCAGCAGACAGGCGGAACGCCGCGCGTGCTGCTCGTGCTGCGGTATCCACCTCCTCGGAAGCAACACCGGGTCCCAGTCGGCCTACCGCTGCTCCTAGGGCCTCACTCTCCCGGCCAGTCCCTGCTCCTCCTTCCTCCTCCGCTGCTGACGGGGTGGAGCTTGCCACGGAAAAGAAGAGTAAGAGGAAAAGGAACAGTGCTGCGGCAAGGGAGGCCGAAGCCGCTCGGCAGGTGCGCCCACCGTCCACTGTTGCTGCTCTCCAGCCACTCGCTGAGGGGTGGAATGTAGTGGCGGCGCGCCCTGCGAAGACGAAGAAGGCTACTGCGGCTCCGACGCCCGCACCGGCCAAAAAAAATAAGAAGAAGGGCTCCAAAAAGCCCCGCACTACGCGCACTGCTGCAGTGACTATCACACTGCAGCAGGGCGCGAAGGAGTCGGGGACCACCTACGCGGCCGTGCTTGCCCAGGCTGAAGACACAATTGACTTGAAGAGCCTGGGCATAGACGGTCTACGCTTCCGTGCCGCCGTCACCGGAGGAAAGATCCTCGAGGTGAGCGGCGCGAACAAAGATGTCAAGGCCGACGCCCTGGCCGATAAGTTGCGGTCGGTGCTAGGTGAAGTGGTTCGGGTCGCCAGACCTGAGAAATGCGCAGAGTTGCGCATCTCAGGCCTTGGCGACACCGCCACAAAGGAGAGGGTTGCCGCCATGGTGGCAGAGGTCGGTGGCTGTGACGTCGCCCGCGTTAAAGTGGGCGACATCAGCTGCCCACCTGGCCGGCAGGGCACCTGCTGGCTGAAGTGCCCGGTTGCGGCGGCCAAGAAGTTGATGGATGGCCGCCGCCTCACCATTGGGTGGTCCGTAGTTAGGGCCACCCTCCTCGCGCCTCGAGTCCAGCGGTGCTTCCGCTGTCTGGACTCGGGGCATGTCGGAGTACAGTGCACTTGCGAAGTGGATCGCAGTGCACTGTGCTTCCGTTGCGGGCAGCCGGGCCATAAGGCGGCCAGCTGCCCCTCATCGGAATTAATGTGCCCTCTCTGCTCAACGGAGGGGTCACCTGCTGCCCATTCACTGGGCAGCAAGAAATGTGACGCGGCCTCCCGGAAACGGGGAGGCCGCAAGAATCGGAGAAACAAGACGGGTGGTGGAAAGTCCAGCCCCACCACCCAGTCTGTGGAGACTATGGACACCGCCCAAATTTAAATGGCCAACGTCTCTATACTGCAGGCCAACGTCAACCACTGTGTCGCTGCTCAGGATGTCCTGATGCAGTCTATGGCACAGTGGCAGGCGACCGTCGCCGTTGTCAGCGAGCCGTACCTCGTCCGCGATTGGGACAACTGGGCTGGCGACCGCGACGGCTTAGTGGCCATCGTCGCCCGTCGGGGTGGGTCCCTCTTCAGCCGGGTGCTGAGGGGACGTGGCTGTGTTCTAGCCCTGATGGGCGGCTATGCAGTAGTTGGGGTGTACATTTCCCCCAACAGGAGTCTCGCCGATTTTGAGCAGGTGCTCGCCGAAGTCGAGGCCCTGTTGGCGGATGTGCGCCCCACCCCTGCCTTGGTCGTCGGGGATTTCAACGCTCATTCTCAGACTTGGGGTTCCCCGGCGACCGATGTTAGGGGAGAGACGTTGGAGGACTGGGCGGTGTCGCTTGGCTTGGTGCTGGTAAACAGGGGGGCGGTGCACACTTGTGTGCGGCCCCAGGGTAGTTCTATTGTAGACTTGTCGTTTGCCAGTTCTGCCCTGGTGGACCGTATACGGAGGTGGCGAGTGATCGAGGGGGTGGAGACCATGTCGGACCATCGATACATATGGTTCGACGTCGTCGCCGCTCCCTTGGCCACCCCCGCGGCGACTGATCGCCCCCCTTTCGGGGGGGGACCACGGTGGCGGCTTAATACGCTGGACCGGGAGCTGGCCAAAGAGGCGGCTATTGTCGAGCGCTGGGCCGCTCCTAATGTCGACGGCCTGGACGTGGACGCGAGGGCAGACAATCTTGCCGGTACGATGACTCGCGTCTGCGACGCGGCGATGCAGAGGGCAGGGCCGGTACCCCCGCGAAGGCGGGTGTACTGGTGGCGGCCTCACCTCGCTGAGATGCGAAAAACTTGTCACGCAGCTCAGCGACGGTACACCCGCAGTCGCGGGAGGCGCCAGAGAGACCTTGGCCAGGAGGAGGTGCTGCTAGCCGCGTACCGGGCTGCTCGAGCGGCCTTTAGCTCGGCAATCCGGGCCGCGAAGAACGCGGCCTGGAACGAGGGGCTCGAGAGCTTAAATGGGGATCCATGGGGGCACATCTACAAGGCCGTCAGCAAGAAGCTTGGACCTTGGGTGCCCCCCCTCACTACGTCTCTCGAGCCCCAATTTGTTGAAGAAGTGGTCAGCTCCCTCTTCCCTGCGCGGGAAGAGTGGTCCCCCCCCCGAATGGCACCGAGCCAGGAATCGTCGGATGACGAGGTCATCTCGCCCGTTTCTGGCGCCGAGCTGGGGGTAGCGGTTCTAAAACTTAAGCTGAGGAACCGCGCCCCTGGTCCCGATGGCGTCCCAGGGCGGGTCGTCGGCCTCGTCATGCCGGAGTTTGAAGAGGAGACGCTGTCCCTCATGTCGGAGTGTGTGGCGTCCGGAAGAGTCCCGCGACGCTGGAAGACGGGGAAGCTCGTGCTGCTTCGTAAGCACGGGCGTCCCCCGGAGTCGCCGTCGGCCTACCGCCCCATCGTTCTCCTCGACGAGACGTGCAAGCTTTTCGAGCGGGTGCTCGCTGCACGTCTCGTCGGACATTTGGAGGGGGCGGGGCCGAACTTGTCGGATAGCCAGTTCGGCTTCCGTCGCGGGAGGTCCACCCTGGACGCCGTAGCCCGGCTTAGGGGCAGCGTCGAGGAAGCTACTGGCCGGGGAGAGGTGGTGTTGGCTGTGTCGCTCGACATAGCCAATGCCTTCAACACCCTCCCCTGGCCTACTATCGCCGAAGCGCTGAGGTACCACAATGTCCCGTGGTACCTCAGGCGCGTCCTTGCGGACTACTTTGTCGACCGGGCCATCATCTTTCCGGCCCGGTCGGCTGTAGTCCGCAGGGAAATGTCTTGTGGCGTTCCACAGGGGTCGGTGCTGGGCCCGCTCCTGTGGAACATTGGTTTCGATTGGGTCCTGCGCGGTGCTACTCTTCGGGGAGTCGGTGTATTATGTTACGCCGACGACACCCTAGTCACCGCGCGAGGACCCACTTTCCGTGACGCTGCCGTGCTCGCCACTGCGGGCACGGCACAGGTCGTCGGTCGCATCAGGGCGCTCGGCCTCAAGGTGGCCCTCGAAAAATCCGAGGCCCTCTTCTTCCATGGGCCTCGGATGAGACCCCCTCGGGATGCCCAAATTGTGGTGGGTGGCACCTCCATCGCTGTCGGGAGGACCCTTAAATATCTGGGTCTCTTGCTCGACAGCCGGTGGGGGTTCGTCGAGCATTTCCGGCAGCTTTCACCAAAGTTGGTGACGTTTGCCGGGATGCTCGGTAGGCTGCTCCCCAATAAAGGGGGACCGGGAAGTGCATGCCGCCGTCTCTACGAGGGTGTGGTACGCTCCAAGGCGCTCTATGGGGCGCCTATTTGGGCGGATGCCCTCAGCGCCGCGAACGTGGTCCAGCTGCGACGACCGCAGCGGATCACGGCGCAGAGGGCTGCACGGGCGTACCGCACCGTGTCTTTCGAGGCGGCGTGCCTGTTGGCACAAAGTCCCCCTTGGGATCTCGAAGCAGGGGTCCTTAAGAGGGTCTACGAGGAGGGCGCCATGGTGCGACAACAAGGAGGTCGCCCGTTGCCGGAGCAGGTCAATCGCTGGAGACAGGAGGCTCGCGACGATCTGTTCCGGCAATGGGCCTTGAGATGTGCGGCTCCGACCGCGAGCCGAGTGCTCGTGGGGGCCATCGGTCCCGTGCTCCGCCAGTGGGTGGAGCATGCGCAGGGGGCTCCGACCTACTTCCTCACCCAACTTCTCACGGGTCATGGCTGTTTTGCCAAATTCCTGTGGGAAGTGGTGGGGATCCTGTCGGAGCCCGTTTGTCATCACTGCGCAGGCGGCGCCGTAGATACGGCGCAGCATACGCTCGCTGTGTGCGCCGCCTGGGACACGCAGAGGTTGGCCCTCACGGGCATCATCGGCAGTGTAGGTTCGCTGCCGGCCGTCATTCTCTCTATGGCCGGCAGCGAAGAATGTTGGGCCGCCGTCGCCTCCTTCGCTCGGGAGGTGATGGCGGCAAAGAGAGAGGCCCTGCGGGAACGGGAGCGTGCAGGCCGCACGCTTCCGCCCCGCCGGGCACCAGTCAGGGGGCGACGGCGTATTGCATACGCCCAAGCCCCCGACTGATAGGGCCGTGAGCGGTGGGTCGGGGGGCCCACCGCTCACGCGAAAGGCCCTGAGGAGTCCGACGCCCCTTATGTGTTTCGGGGGCGTCGCTTCTATGTTGTTTGGGGGGGGGTCAGCCCCCCGTGCTGAGCTCGAAAGAGCGCCCCTTTTCCGGGCCGCCGTTGCTTAACAGTTTCTGTCTATCCGGCGGCCCGGCTAAGGCGAAGGAGAAACACCGTGGATAGGTTTTAGTGGGTAGTCCGGCCCGTTTTCCATCCTAGGGCCGGGAGTCCCACACGAAGCCGTCTCGCTCCCCCCCGCAGCGAGACGGTGAAGTGCATAAATGCATCACCGACCACGTTAAAAAAAAAAAAAAAAAAAAAAAACCTAACCTAACCTAACCTAACCTCGCCCGGGGTGCGGTCGGATAACCTCCACGTTGGCTTAGCCCTGCTTCTTGTCCTTTCTACTTCGGTGGGGGGAACGGAAGCCGGGACGCTGGTGCACCCTGGACAATGGTTATTGGTGTCCTCCTAGGAGGATTCTGGTAGCGATTGACCAAGTCCGACAAGCCCTTTTCAGGGCTAGCTGACCCCATGAGGGGGGTCGTGGTATGGCGGGCCTGCAAGGCCCGCGGCGTCTTTGTCGTTTTTCTTTGTTCTTCTTTTCTCCTTGTTTATTCTTCCATCTTTCGTTTCTTGTCTTTGTTCTTATATCTTTTCTGTCGCGGCAACGGCGCGCTGTTTGTCAGCTCCTTATGGAGCTATGGCGGAGGGGTCGTTCTCGGCCTCGCCCGAGCTGAGCCTTATCAGGCAAGAGGACCCCATGAGGGGGTCGGGGCGTATGGGCCTGCAAGGCCCATGGGGACGGACGTGACCGAAAGGTCGCATCGGGGAGGCCTGACCAGCCTCTCGTAGCCGGCCACGTTGCGTCGTGCAACGACCCCTGTCTCACGGTCTACAGGGTACGTGCGGAGCAACGTGGCCGAAGGCGGCTTGCCTTAACTGGCTGGCCTGAGGGTGATACCCGATACAAAAATCCGTGAAGGAAAGCACGTTAAAACCCTGCGGATACTTGGCGACCTCCGCATGTAATAGCCCACTCCCCGGAATGAGCGTCACCCGGGGAGTGTTTGTAGATCGTCTCATTCTCGTGGGATAAAATATGGAATTTCTAAACAAAAAACAAATTGAGGATGTTGGTAGTAAGGAGGAGAGGCCCGGTACTCCAGTGCCGAGGCGGTGTCGGACCCCGGATCGAGACCGGAGCCGAAGCCGGAGTCGAAGCCGGGTTCGAAGCTCCGTTCGAGATCGGAAGGAGCTGCGGGTGTCGGTGTCGCGCTGCGACGCCGCACCGCGCGGCGGTGTGGTTGGAGAGGTGCTGTTGTCGGATTCTGACAGCAGCGTCGTTTCACTCGTGGAGGTATTGCCTCGCCCATCCCCCAGCCCGCTGTCTCGCCTGTGGCAGCGCGCTCACAAGCGCCGCAACTCAGGCTCGGAGGGGGACAGCGAGGAGTCGGTTGGCTCCAACAACACCCGGAGCCAACCCGGTAAACGAGGTCGCGGTCGCCCCCCTACAACGGGGCACTACGTGGGCCTCGCAAAGGCGAAGGCCGACTATGTCGCGGCCAAAGAGCGGGAGATAGAGCTCCAGGCGGAACGAGAACTCGCCGAAGAGCTCCGAAGGCGGGAGGAGAGGCGACTCTCCTTCCTCCGCCAGCCTCCCGTTCAGGACGGAGAAAGCGAGGCGCGTATGCCGGCACCTGTGGGTGACCTCAGGGCCGAGCAATTGGAGAAGGCAGTTGAGGAGGCGGTGGAGTCTATACGCTCCATCGCCCACAAGAGCTCCAAGTTGAAGGGGCAGTCGGTCCAGGGCCTTAGGAGCGCTGCAGGCTCCATAATGGAACACGTGCGGGAGTTGCGTGGCCGGACCGACAGCGAAGAAAACGTCCGCTTGCAGCGTGAGGTGGCTGCACTGCGGGCTGAATTGGAGGCGGTGAAGAAGCAGGTGAACGCCCCGCCTTCGATGTCGCGCGAGGAGATCATGTTTATGATCAACGCGCGCTTCGACGGCGTTTCAGACCGCCTGCTTCCGGAGCCGCGGTTGCGCCCACCCCTTCAAGCGGACGCCCGTAACGCCGCTCGCGCCGCTGCGACGTCGCTTCCGGACGTTGGCCGTTCTGTCGGCCCCGCTGTTTTTGACGCGTCGTTGGTGGAGATGGAGGCGCCCCCTGCAGTCACTCCCTCAACTTCTTTCCCCCCTACGAGCCAGGGGAAGAAAACGAGGAATAGGAAGAAGAAGAGCGCTGCAGCGCGAGAGGCCGAGGCGGCGCGTCAAGAGCGCCCCCAACCGGCACACACACCTCGGCCACTAACCGGGGCGTGGAATGTTGTGGCTGGGCGCCCCAAGAAGACGCCAGCGGTCAAGCTTTCGGCTGCGAAACCGGCATCGGCAACCGTCAACGCGCCTGCCATGGGGAAACGTGGCCCGAAACTCCGCTCGCCCCGCACCGCTGCGGTGGTGATAACATTGCAGCAGGGTGCAGTGGAACGGGGCGTGACGTACGCCTCCAAGCTCGCCGAGGCCGAGCGCAAAGTCAATTTGAAAAGCCTTGGTATTGAGGGCCTACGCTTCCGCACGGCAGCCACCGGGGGCAGGGTCCTTGAGGTGGCGGGCGCCGAGAAAAGCCAGAAGGCTGACGCACTCGCCGAGAAACTTAGAGAGGCTCTCGGCGATGAAGTCCGCGTCGCTAGGCCTGAGAAGTGCGCGGAGCTGCGCATCTCCGGCCTCGGTGACACGGCCACGAAGGAGGCCATAGCGCAGGTGGTGGCGGACGTAGGAGGGTGCGCCACCACCAGCGTAGTCTGTGGAGACGTTGTCCGCCAGGCAGGACGAGAGGGCACGGCGTGGGTCAAGTGCCCGGTCGCAGCGGCCAAAAAGGTGACAGATGGCCGCCCTCTTATGGTTGGCTGGTCCCGCGTTCGTGCGGTTTTGTTGGAGCCCAGGCCTCAGCGGTGCTTCCGCTGTCTGGAGGGGGGGCACGTAGGGGCCCGGTGCGCTGCGGGAGTTGACCGCAGTGCACTCTGTTTCCGCTGCGGGCAGCCCGGCCACAAGGCGGCGGGCTGTTTGGCGGAGCCAAATTGTCCCATCTGCGCGGCGGCGGGAACTGCCGCTGCGCACCGCCTGGGCTCCAAGGCCTGCTTGGCGGCTTCGAAAAAGAGGAGGCGTCGTGGTGGTGTGGGGCGAAAGGTGGTGCCGGTTGCGGTCCCCACACCCACCCAGACAAATGTGGAGGAGAGCATGGACGTCGCCACAAATTAAATGGCTACCAACTCATTCCTGCAGGCCAACGTCGGGCACTGTGCGGCGGCCCAAGATACCTTTATGCAGGCCATCGCAGAGTGTCATGCGAATGTGGCCGTAGTCGCCGAACCGTACGCGGTTCTCGCCCGGGATAAGTGGGCGGGAAGCCGCGACGAGTTGGTGGCTATCGTCTCCCAGCAGGGCGCGTTTAGCAGAGTATCAAAAGGACGCGGCTGCGTCCTCGTACTGCTGGGAGACGTTGCAGTGATCGGGGTGTACTTCTCCCCAAACAGAAGCCTCGCCGAATACGAGCAGTGGCTCGCAGAGGTCGGGGCTCTGGTGGTGGAAGCGCACCCCACCCCGTTGGTGGTTGCCGGAGATTTCAACGCTCACTCACAGGCGTGGGGATCTCCGGCGACCGATGGACGGGGTGAGTTGGTGGAGGAATGGGCGGCGTCCCACGGCTTGGTGCTCCTCAACCGGGGTTCGGTCCACACGTTTGTGCGGTCAACGGGCAGGTCAATTGTCGACCTGTCCTTCGCCAGTTCTGGCCTGGCGAACCGCGCACGTGGCTGGAGGGTGGTCACGGGGGAGGAGACGATGTCGGATCATCGTTACATACGGTTCGACATCGTCGACTCCGGGCTGGGGACCCCGGCGGTCGGGGACCGCCTGGTTGAGGAAGGTCCGCGGTGGCGTCTGCGGACGCTGGACCGGGAGCTGGCGAAGGAGGCGGCCATCGTGGAGCGATGGGCCGCAGTCGACGAAAGCCCGGACGTGGACGCGAGGGCTGAGCGGCTTTCCGGTGCTCTGACTCGCGTCTGCGATGCGGCGATGCGGAGGGCGGGGCCTATCAAGCCGCGGCGGCGAGTTTACTGGTGGAACGAGGAATTGACGGGGCTGCGTGCTTCATGCCACGCAGCCCAGCGCAGGTGCACTCGCAGCCGCGGTCGTAGCGTCAGGGATCCCGTCCAAGAAGAGGAGTTGCACGCCGCATACCGGGCGGCCCGAGCGGCCTTCAGCTCGGGCATCAGGGCCGCCAAGAAGGCGGCCTGGGAGGAGTGGCTCGAGAGCCTCAATGAAGATCCGTGGGGGCGCCCGTACAAGGTCGTGAGTGAAAAACTCCGGCCCTGGGCGCCTCCGCTCACCAGGTCTCTCGAGCCAGTTTTCGTCGACAACGTCGTCAGTTCCCTCTTCCCTGAGCGGGAGGAGTGGGTCCCACCGCGGATGGCACCGAGCCAGACGCCGGCATACGCAGAGGCGATCATTCCGCCCGTGTCCGAAGCCGAACTCGGGGTGGCGGTCCTCAAACTCAAGTCGAGGAACCGCGCCCCCGGCACGGACGGCATCCCTGGGCGGGTCATCGCCCTCGTCATGCCGGCGTTCGAGGAGGAGACGCTGTCCCTATTGTCGGAGTGTTTGGCGTCGGGGAGGGTCCCGCGACGATGGAAAACCGGGCGGCTCGTGCTGTTGAAGAAGCACGGGCGCCCGGCCGAGTCGCCGTCGGCCTACCGCCCCATAGTCTTGCTCGACGAGATGAGCAAGCTGTTTGAGCGGGTGCTCGCGGCGCGTCTCGTCGGGCACCTGGATGGGGCGGGGCCCAATCTCAGTGACGGCCAATACGGTTTCCGTCGTGGGAGGTCGACCCTGGACGCCATATCCCGGCTACGGGACAGCGTCGAAGAGGCGGTCGGTCGGGGGGAGGTGTTGTTGGCGGTTTCGCTGGACATCGCGAACGCCTTCAACACCATCCCCTGGCAGACCATCGCCGAGGCGCTGAGGTACCACAATGTCCCGTGGTACCTCAGGCGCATCCTTGCGGACTACTTCGTGGACCGGGCCATCTCCTATCCGGCCCGGTCGGCGCTAGTCCGCAAGCAAATGTCGTGCGGTGTTCCGCAGGGGTCGGTGCTTGGTCCGCTCCTGTGGAACATCGCGTACGATTGGGTCCTGCGCGGTGCCACTCTTCGGGGAGTCGGCGTACTTTGTTACGCCGACGATACCCTGGTAACCGCGCGGGGCCCAGACTTTCGGGACGCAAAAGTCCTGGCCACTGCGGGCGTAGCCCAGGTGGTCAGCCGCATCAGGGCGCTCGGACTCCAAGTGGCCCTCGAGAAATCCGAGGCCGTCTTTTTTCACGGGCCTCGGCGAGGGCCCCCTCGAGATTCCCACATTGTGGTGAGCGGCACCCCCATCGCTGTCGGGAAGACCATAAAGTATCTTGGTCTGGTGCTTGACAGTCGGTGGGGTTTCGCCGAGCACTTCCGGCGTCTGTCGTCAAATTTGATCTCATACGCCGGAAGGCTGTCGAGGCTGCTCCCCAATAGTGGGGGGCCCGGTAGCACGTGTCGCCGTCTTTACGACGGTGTAGTACGCTCCAAGGCGCTCTACGGAGCGCCTATCTGGGCGGACGCCCTCAGCGCCACAACGATTCCTCTGTTGCGGCGCCCGCAGCGAGTGCTTGCGCAGAGGGCGGCACGGGCGTACTGCACTGTCTCTTACGAGGCGGCGTGCTTAATTTCCGGAAGCCTCCCTTGGGATCTCGAGGCAGGAGTCCTAAAGAAGGTTTATAACGAGGGCGCCCTGGTGCGACTGAATGGTGGTCGCCCGCTTCCGGAGGAGATCGACCGCTGGAGACAGTCGGCTCGCGACGATCTCTTCCGGGAGTGGGCCTTGCGATTGGAGTCGCCTTCCGCGAGTGCGATGCTCGTGGGGGCCGTTCGACCCGTCCTGCGGGCCTGGGTGGAGAGGTCACACGGTGCGCCGACGTACCACCTTACGCAACTACTCACAGGACATGGCTGTTTCGCCAAGTACCTGTGTGAGGTGCCTAGGGTGGAGCCGGACACCGTGTGTCGTCACTGCCCGGCCGGTGTCGTCGACACAGCGGCCCACACCCTTGCCGAGTGCACGGCATGGGACGGGCCGCGTTCTGCCCTCACGGGCATCGTTGGTGTAAATTTGTCTCTGCCGGCCGTGGTGCAAGCCATGGCCGGCAGCCAACAGTGTTGGGCCGCCGTCGCCACGTTCGCTAGCGTGGTGATGGCGGCCAAGAGAGAAGCACTGCGGGAGCGGGAGCGTGCTGGACAGACGCTCCCGCCCTACCGTGCTGTTCGGGGGCGTCGACGTGCCGAATACATGCGCGCCCCCGACTAGTGTTTTTGACCGTGGGCGGAAGGTCGGGGGACCTCCGCCCACCGATGGTCACCCGTGACGACGGGCACCCTCCTCGTGTTCCGGACGGTGCCCACTTACGCACGCCCGCACCGGCCGTTCTCTACCCTCTCTGCTTTCAGAGAGGTGTTCGAGAACGGTGGAGGTGCGGGCTAGATTCTTCAGCTCCTTAGGGAGCTCCGGGGGGATCACTTAATTGGCCCCCCGAGGCGAGCCCCGACATCACGGGGCGCCCCTTGCCGGCTCGCAGTGAATTAACCTCTGGCCTACCCTGCGAGCCGGCTTAAGGTGAGGCGGAACACCGCGGTGGTTTAGTGGGTAGTACGGGCCCTTTCCTTTTTGGGTCCGTGAGTCCCACACACCGTCCCTGCTGCCCCCGCAGCAGGGATGACGGTGCTTAAATGCATTCCCCGCGTAAACAAAAAAAAAAAAAAAAAAAAAAAAAAAAACCTAACCTCGCCCGAGTCGCCGTCGGCTTACCGCCCCATCGTCCTGCTTGACGAGACGTGCAAGATTTTCGAGCGAGTGCTCGCTGGGCGTCTCGTCAAGCACTTGGAGGGGGCGGGGCCCAATTTGAGTGACGGCCAATACGGCTTCCGTCGCGGGAGGTCGACCCTCGATGCCATATCTCGGCTCAGGGACGACGTCAACGAGGTGGTTGGCCGGGGGGAGGTGTTGTTGGCGGTGTCGCTGGATATCGCGAACGCGTTCAACACCATCCCCTGGTCGTCGATCGCCGAGGCTCTGAGGTACCACAACGTACCGTGGTACCTCAGACGCGTCTTGGCGGATTATTTTACGGACCGGGCCATCTCGTATCCGGCCCGGTCGGAAATTGTTCGCACGGAAATGCGATGCGGTGTTCCACAGGGGTCGGTCCTCGGCCCGCTCCTGTGGAACATTGGGTATGACTGGGTCCTGCGCGGCGCTACTCTTCGGGGAATCGGCGTGCTGTGTTACGCCGATGACACCCTGGTGACCGCGCGGGGCCCGACATTTCGAGATGCCAACGTGTTGGCCACGGTAGGCGTGGCGCATGTGGTCGGCCGCATCAGGGCCCTTGGGCTTGAAGTCGCCCTGGAGAAATCCGAGGCCCTATATTTTCACGGGCCGCGGATGAAGCCGCCTCGAGGGGCATCCATCGTGGTGAGTGGCACCCCCATCGCTGTCGGGGGGACCATGAAATATCTCGGTCTGGTCCTCGACAGCCGATGGGGTTTCGCCGAACACTTCCGGCGGCTGTCACCAAAGCTGGTGGCATACGCCGGAAGACTCGCCAGGCTGCTCCCCAACAGTGGTGGACCGGGGAGTGCTTGTCGCCGCCTTTATGACGGCGTAGTGCGCTCGAAGGCACTATATGGAGCGCCCATTTGGGAAAGCGCCCTTCGAGTGGACACCATCGCCCTGCTGCGACGTCCGCAGCGGGTGATCGCGCAGAGGGCAGCTCGAGCGTACTGCACCGTCTCGTACGAGGCGGCGTGCATCATAGCGGGTAGCCTCCCCTGGGACCTCGAGGCGGGGGTCCTAAGAGCCGTCTACGAGGAGAGTGCCCTGATGCGGCGAAGTGGGGGTTGGCCGCTTCCCGAGGAGATCGATCGATGGCGACAGTCCGCCCGTGACGATCTCTTCCGGAAGTGGTCCTCGAGATTGGAGACCACATTGGTTAGCCCCCAGCTCGTGGGGGCTGTCCGACCCGTCCTGCGGGCCTGGGTGGAGAGGTCACACGGCGTACCGACGTACCACCTCACACAACTCCTCACAGGTCACGGTGTGTTCGCCAAATACCTGTGCAGGATTGTTGGGGTGGAGCTGGACGACGTGTGTCGTCACTGCCCGGCCGGTGTCGTCGACACAGCGGCCCACACCCTTGCCGAGTGCACGGCATGGGACGGGCCGCGTATAGCCCTCACGGGCATTATCGGCGGAGATTTGTCGCTGCCGGCCGTGGTTCTATCCATAGTCGGCAGCCGGGAGAGTTGGGCCGCCATTGCCTCGTTCGCTAGCGAGGTGATGGCGGCAAAGCGCGAGGCGCTACGGGTACGGGAGCGCTCTGGACAGACGCTTCCGCCCCGCCGCGCAGTTCGGGGTCGTCGCCGCGCAGAATTTTTGCGCGGCCCCGAGTAATTTGTTTTGTCTGGCCGTGGGCGGTTGGTCGGGGGACCACCGTCCACAGAAGGCCATGTGGTGACAGGCGCCCTTCCCGTGTTCCGGGGGGCGCCGGACTATTCTTTCATCTTCTTCTTCTTCTATAGCTTGCCCGCCCTCTACCCCCTCTGCTTTCAGAGGGGCCCCTGAGGGCGGTGCACAGCATCTTTTATCTTTTGCCTTCTTCTTTCGCTCTTCGGAGCTGGGGGGGGGGCTTGCAATTGCCCCCCCAGAGTCGAGCCCTTCTTCAATGGGCGCCCCTAGCCGGGTCGTAGTGACTAAACCTCTGGCCTATCCTGCGGCCCGGTATGGGTGAGACGGAACACCGCGGTGGTTTAGTGGGTATTACGGTCCTATTTTAGACCGTCGAGTCCCACACACCGCCCTGCTGCCCCCGCAGCGGGGTGACGGTGCCTAAATGCATTCCCCGCGTCAACAAAAAAAAAAAAAAAAAAAAAACCTAACCTAACCTAACCTAACCTAACCTAACCTAACCTAACCTAACCTAACCTAACCGCGGCTCTGAAGTTGAAGAAGGCACCGGACTACGGTTTGTATCCGATTCCATTCGTGAAGCGTGTTCTGCGTCAGCGCACGCTTCACGAGTGGAATGAGAGGTACAAAGAAGGTACGACCGCCTCCGTCACCAAGCTTTTCCTCCCTTGTGCAGTGGAGGCGTACAGTATCGTCCGCAAGATGCCGGTCGCTAGCACAACCACACAACTGCTTACGGGGCACGGTGGGTTCGCAGAATACCTGCACCGTTTCAGGTGTAAGGCGAGCCCATCGTGCGCCTGCGACCCGGACGTACACGAGTCCATTACACACCTCATTCTTGAATGCCCAGTCCATGCCCTGGATCGTCTGAATTTCGAACACAGAAACAATATTAATTTAAACTTTGACAATTTGCCGAAAATGTTAAAAGATCACAGAGACGAGTTTTTAAAGTATGCAGGAAAAATAATTAATACTGTACACAAGAGGAATGGAGGGAAATAAGTATATATAGTCAATATTATAATTAATATAAGATTTATATATATAAAATCGAAATGAAAAACGTCGATGTATAATATAAGAATAGAAATTAAGATCATTGTTAAAAGTAAGATACACATTGTTAAGGTTAAGAATGGTACTAGTAGTTATTGTTATAGTAGTTAGTTATAGTAGTAATTTGTTATAAAAATAGTATATAATTGTTAAAATTTGTTAAAAGAAATTTAGATAATAAAATCTTAGATAATGATAAAGATGTAAATAGAATAAGGACAAAAAAAAAAAAAAAAAATGTATAAAACTGAAAAAACAAAACCTTAAATAAAGAAACTCAACGCAATCATATCCCACCATCCCAACTCAAAAGAATGAAAGGTCGAATGAAAGTGCGAGAGGAATAAAAGAAGAAATAGAATGTTACCGAGAGAACTGGAATGAAAGATGATTAAAATTAAAAACAAAAAAAAAAACGACGTATTCGCGGGTGGCGCCACGGGGTGTGCGGCGTCGTGCGCTGGTTAATCACCGTTTTCCAGTGCATGGCGACCATGCGCCCCGTGGCGTGGCCAGCGAATACGGGTGTAAGTTTAGTTTCCACAAGGAAAGAGCCCTGAGAGGGCTACAGCTCCAATAGTTAGCCTAGTTAGTATTAGTAATATTGCAGTCTAATAGGCTTTGCCATAGGCAAAGGTGCGTATAAAAAAAAAAAAAAAAAAAAAAAAAAAAAAAAACCTAACCTAACCTAACCTAACCTAACCTAACCTAACCTAACCTAACCTAACCTAACCTAACCTAACCTAACCTAACCTCATGCGCGCCCCCGACTAGTGTTTTTGACCGTGGGCGGAAGGTCGGGGGACCTCCGCCCACCGATGGTCACCCGTGACGACGGGCACCCTCCTCGTGTTCCGGACGGTGCCCACTTACGCACGCCCGCACCGGCCGTTCTCTACCCTCTCTGCTTTCAGAGAGGTGTTCGAGAACGGTGGAGGTGCGGGCTAGATTCTTCAGCTCCTTAGGGAGCTCCGGGGGGATCACTTAATTGGCCCCCCGAGGCGAGCCCCGACATCACGGGGCGCCCCTTGCCGGCTCGCAGTGAATTAACCTCTGGCCTACCCTGCGAGCCGGCTTAAGGTGAGGCGGAACACCGCGGTGGTTTAGTGGGTAGTACGGGCCCTCTCCTCTTTGGGTCCGTGAGTCCCACACACCGTCCCTGCTGCCCCCGCAGCAGGGATGACGGTGCTTAAATGCATTCCCCGCGTCAAAAAAAAAAAAAAAAAAAAAACCTAACCTAACCTAACCTAACCTAACCTAACCTAACCTCGCCACTTTGAAAATTTTCACAAGTGTTTTTCGTTTGTTTTGTTAACTTTTTGACCGAATTCTGACTCCATTTTACGTGGAAGTACATACTAGACAGTCGGCACACGTCCCGACACGTCCCTAGGGAACTATTATTAGCTTTTATTTTATCAATTTAGGACTAGCAAAATTTCTATAGTAATTAATTGAATTTTTAAGGAATATTCTCGTTTGCTGCGAAATTTGACCAACCAAAAACATCTTTTTGGGTGTTTTTACTGACGGGTCATCTCCCGGATATCCCGAAGGAACGTACATTATTATTACAGCTTTTGAATTAAAACTTTTTCGACTTTGTGCACATTTTGTTAAATTTTGGTAATTTGTTAAGTGCTGACATTAGTTTTGGCATAGTTTCTGTATTTATTCCCGGTTTTGGAGTGTTTTAATTTGAGGAAGGGGTCCCTGCACCCGGAGGAAGCTCTGGACTGCACGTACACCATCTGAAACACACAAAAATAATTAAAACATTCTAAACAAGGAAATTTATTGAATTTTTAGGCGTTTTATTGAATAACTTTCACATACTTTCTCCAAATTTTTTGCGTGTTCCTGTATCGTTTTGGGGGGAGCGAGCCGCGTCTAGAGAGCCCTCTAACGCCTATCTGCGACCTACCACGACGGTACAGTAATACTTTGAAACTTTAAACTTTAACCACCTACATTTGCACCCCTATTTTCCACCCCCGACCCCTGACGGGCTCCGGAATAACATATTTGGCATCGCACGAGCGAGAGGATTCCATAGACACCTCTCCCGATTAGATCGGACGACATAAATTTTGCATTTTTTTTACCGCCGCCTCGAGCACTGTCGAGGACACCACCATCTCCACCCCTGCCACTGCTACCACCACTGCAGTCACCACCACCACCACCACCGGTGCCACCACCATTACCACCAACAACACCGACACCACCGACGTCACTACCGCCACTGCGACCACGACCACCACCACCACCACAGATACCACCGCACTCGCCACTTCACCATCAAAGTCGGAACCCTTTAATGGGGATATGGTGGTCGTGCCGTATACGCCAACTCGACAGAACCGGGCAGCCAGGGCGAAGGCTATGGTGATACATGGCAAGAACAGTGTGGCCCACACCAGAAACATGCGGGGTGATTGCAAAAGGGGCGTACTGGTGGCACTACAGGGCTTGTACGATATCTACAAAGAGATGACACTCGAGGGAGACTGTGCGGAAACGGGTATGGGGGAAAGTCAGAATGAGCAAAACCAGGGAAAGGAAGGGAAAGATACGGGAAAGGTAGTAAAGCAATTGAAGACTATGGAGGAAAGATTACGCGTAAAAATAGAGAGGAATGCTAGTTATTTAAGGGAGAATGAGAGAAGAATGCAAGAAATGACGGATAAGATTGAGCGTATGAATGAAATGGATGGAGAGAGAGAGAGAAGGATGCATGCGAACTACGGGAGCGTAGCAACGGGGGTAGGTGTAGGGATAGAGGGGCCTCCAGGCGACTGTGGCCTGTTAATTAAATTAGAAGAGCACGCGGTAGCATTGGCGACTCACAAACGAGAGATGGAAAGAATGACTGAAGGGTTGAAAGGTATGACGAATGAGGTCGCCGGAGGGCAACAGAACGGAGAACTGTTAAAGGAGATAAGGGCCATTGGCCACACTACTAAGGAGGTTGAGCGACGGGTCGCCGCGGGGGAGAGGTCGATGCCCTCCTACGCGGCGGTCCTCGCAAAGCCGAAACCGACATTCTCCGTTCTGGTGTCATCCGGTGACGAAAAAGACAGTAGTGAAAGAGTGATTGAGGATGTAAGGAAGGCCCTGGATGCGAGGGTGACGGGCATCCAGGTTGAAAGGGTAAGAAAGGTGAGGGACAAGAGGGTAGTTCTGAGTTGTACCTCACGGGACGACCTCGAGCGGGCACAGGCTAGGCTGAGTGCCAACAAGAAACTTCTTGTTGAGGACGCACCAGCCAAGCATCCCCTCGTGGTCCTCCGGTTCCTGATGAGGTACAACTCAGATGATGATATATTGGCTGCCTTAAGAAAACAAAATAAACACCTGCTGGATGGGCTGTCACCAGCCGAGTCTGCGGCAACCGTGAGGTACCGGAGGAGGGCACGGAACGACCTCGAGTGCCATGCCGTCCTCCAGGTGCATCCCAGGTTGTGGCAGAGACTGGTGACAGCTGGGCGGGTCTACATAGACATCCAGCAGGTGCGGGTAGAGGATCAATCCCCCGTCGTCCAGTGCACTACGTGCCTCGCGTACGGCCACGGCCGCAGGAACTGCGCCGAGGCTGGGGAAACCTGCAGTCATTGCGGGGGACCTCATCTGAGGGCTGCATGTCCTGCGGCTTTGGCCGGCCGCGGGCCCACGTGTGTAAATTGCTGTCGGGCTAAACTACCAGACGCTAGCCATGCGACGTTTGGCCGGGATTGCCCTGTCCGCGTCAAGTGGGACGCCATAGCGCGGTCCTCAGTATCGTATTGCTGAGGGCACCTTTGGCGTTTCAAGTGCTGCGGACACCCCCGGCTACAACGTCGTCCAGGTTAACCTCCAGCGGGGAGAGTTGGCCACTACCGAGCTCATGCTAGAGGCCAAGAAGCGTAACATCGCTTTTGCCTTGGTGCAAGAGCCCTACGTTGGGAACATCAAGGCGATGAAGTCGTACGGAGGGGCGAGGATCTTCCAGAACACCTGCCGAGGTGAGGGCACTGTTAAGGCCGCTGTCGTGGTCTTCGACTACGACATCGACGTTAGCCAGTGCCCCCAACTCACCACCAACAACGTTTGTGTGGTGATGCTTCGGACCAGGGTCTGGGAGATGCTCGTCGTTTCGTACTACTTTGAGCCCGACGTACCTCTTGCACCATACTTGGAGCACTTGGCCCGTATTAGAAGAGAGCTCGGTACGCCAAAACTTCTCGTTGGAGGGGACGCCAACGCGAAAAGCGCCTGGTGGGGTAGCCCGATAGACGACGACCGGGGAGACGATCTGTCTGCTCTCGTGGGGGAGCTTGACCTTCACGTACTCAACGACGGGGGTGGGCCGACCTTCGACACGGTTCGAGGGACGACCCACCTCACCAGCTATGTCGACGTGACCTGCTGCAGCGTGGACCTGCTCGGATTGGTGAACGGCTGGCGAGTAGTCAAGGACCTGGCTACCTCTGACCACAATGGGATGCTATTCAAAATTCTGCTCGAAAGAGCTAAAGGTATCGCCGTGGAACGCACGACCCGTGTGTACAACACCCGCAAAGCTAAATGGGGGGACTTCCACAGTAAGTTCAGTGAGGTAAGCTCGCTGAACCGAATCACTGTGGAAGATATCCAGCCCATTTGCGATGCGGGTGCTCTGAACGCACTTGTGCGAAAGCACACGGAGTCGGTCGCCGAAGCATGTGACCACGCGATACCTAAACACAAATCTCGGCACAGATTTAGCATCCCATGGTGGTCGGAGGAGCTGGAACAGATGAAAAAGTCAGTCGCCACCAAGAAGCGCAGAGTCCATTGGGCAGCACCGTCGCGGCGGCAGTGGGTAGTCGAGGAGTATGTGACGGCCAAGGCCCTTTACGTGAAGCAGGCTAAGGCGGCCCAAATTAAGTCATGGAAGGAGTTTTGTGAGCGTCAGGATAGGGAAGGGGTGTGGCAGGGCATCTACAGGGTCATACGCAACACCTCGAGACAGGAGGAGGATTTACCTCTCGTACATGGTGGAATCCAGATTGACCAGCAGAACTCCGTCAGGGTGTTGGCGGAAGTCTTCTACCCCGTGGATTCCCCACGGGAAGACACACCGGAGCACAGCCGCATTCGACTAAAAGCCGAGACAGTGGGGCCCGCGCCCCATGATGATCATGAGCCGGACCTCACTGAACACGAGCTGCGTGCGGCTGTGCTCAGCTTCAATCCGAAAAAGGCTCCCGGGGTGGATGGCTTCACGTCGGATATCTGCACACGGGTTGTGCTGGCTAATCTGGACACCCACCTTACCCTCTTCAACAAATGTTTTCGTCTCGGATGTTTTCCCGAAGGCTGGAAGGAGGCGACCGTGATCGCGTTACGGAAGCCGGGTAAAACCGACTACCAGGATCCACGGTCGTACAGACCCATTGGGCTGCTTCCGGTGTTTGGGAGAATATTCGAGAAGATGCTGGTTAGGCGGCTGGTATGGCACCTAGCACCGAGGATGAGCCCCCGTCAGTACGGCTTCATGCCACAGCGCAGTACCGAGGACGCCCTCTGCGCCCTGGTGGGCCACGTGAGGGGCGAACTTCGCAAGAAGAAGCTCATCACGATGGTCTCGCTGGACATAGAGGGCGCCTTCGATAACGCGTGGTGGCCTGCCATCAAGGTTCGGCTGGCGGAGGAACAGTGTCCACCGGTGTTACGTGCGGTGCTAGCCGACTACCTCAGCGAGAGGAGGGTACGAGTGAGGTACGGGGGCTGCGAATACGTTAGGGAAACCACCAAGGGCTGCGTGCAGGGCTCCATCGGAGGCCCTATCCTCTGGAATCTCCTCCTCGATCCCCTATTGAAGGGTCTCACGGAGAGAGGCGACTATTGTCAGGCTTTTGCCGATGACATAGTCGTCATCTTTTCCGGGGACACG
Organism: Nudaria mundana; assembly: GCA_963556515.1. Taxonomy (NCBI): domain Eukaryota; kingdom Metazoa; phylum Arthropoda; class Insecta; order Lepidoptera; family Erebidae; genus Nudaria; species Nudaria mundana. The sequence continues at coordinate 86,199 of OY748302.1, forward strand.
GCAATGGAGATCGAGCGCCGTGGCAATGGCGCCCTCGAGTATGTTCGGTCTTGGGGTGTCATGAACAAGCTGAGGTTTGCACCGCACAAAACGTGCGCTATGGTGCTTACCAATAAGCTTGATTATGACACCCCACGCCTGAGCATGGGCGGGGTCGACATTGCAATGGCGGAGGAAATCAAGTTGCTGGGGCTGACGATCGACCGGCGGTTGACGTTCAATGCCCACGTCGCAAACGTGTGCGAACGGGCATTGGGCGTCTACAAGCGGGTGTCGTCAGCCGCCAGATCCAGCTGGGGCCTCCATCCGGAGATAATCCGGATAATCTACACCGCGACAGTGGAGCCCATCATCACATATGCAGCAGAAGCTTGGGCGCCGGCGACAGAAAAGAAAATGGTGCAGAAGAGACTCAACGTGGTGCAGCGCGGCTTCGCACAGAAGCTGTGCCGGGCCTACCGGACGGTGTCTCTCAATGCCGCGTTGGCATTGGCCGGCCTGCTCCCCTTGGACATTCGGATCAGGGAAAATGCTTCCCTGTACGAATCGAAAAGGGGGGTAGGACGACCAGTGCTGGCCGACCGGGATGTAGAGACACCGTTCCCATTCAGCCAGAGACCTCATCCAGCCGACCATATTAGCAGGCAATTCATGCGCCTCACCTCCCAGAGTGATGTGGCAGACCTGGTAGGCGATGCAGTACGTATTTTTACAGACGGCAGCAAGATTGATGGCAAGGTAGGAGCCGCTCTGTCGATCTGGGAACGACAGACGGAAACCAGAGCCATCAAACTTGGACTGTCGCCCTACTGCACCGTCTACCAGGCCGAATTGCTTGCAATATGCCGGGCTACGAGGCTCGCGGCTGAAAGGCCCGGTACACGCTTCGCAATCATCAGCGACTCCCGATCGGCCCTCGAATCCGTTACCAACTACGCCTCCACCCACCGCCTGGCCGTTAAGGCCAGGGCCAACATCAGGGCCGGCGAGGTCCAGGGCAGGGAAATATCCCTGTTCTGGATCAAAGCGCACGCCGGTCTGGAGGGTAACGAGAGGGCCGATGAGCTGGCGAAGAGTGCCGCGTTGAGTCTGAAAACCCGACCCTCCTACGATCAAGTGCCGGTTTCATTCGTCAAACGAATTCTCCGTGAGAAGTCGGTTGGCGAGTGGAATCGGCGATACACAGAGGGCGGGGTCGCCGGCGTGACCAAGTTGTTTTTCCCTGACGTACGCGCAGCCCATAAATTCGTCGTCAAAGTAGGTACTGGGTACCTACTCACCCAGATACTCACAGGGCACGGCGGGATCGCCTCGTACTTGCATCGTTTCAAGTGCAAGGCGAGTCCGTCGTGTGCCTGTGACGCCACCGTCGACGAGACCGTGCCTCACCTCCTGTTCGAGTGTCCCATCTTTGGGACACAACGGTGTGACCTGGAGATGTCCCTGGCCACTGATTTTAGTTTAAATAGTGTAGGTAGGTTATTATTAGATAAGAGCTATAGAGGAAAGGTGATTGCCTTCCTCACCTATGTGGCAGGACGTGCGGTGGAGAGAAACAGGACCTAGGAGACCCCTGGCTGAACATATATGATAGGTATCAACCGACAGCATACATTGCTCTCAGCCGGGAAGTTAACCGCAGGGTCCTGTTTCTCGCCATCGCACCGTAGATTATTGATTGTTATGGTGTAAATTGACTTATTTATTGACATATTTTAACTTTTATTTAATTTACACAATAATGAGATTTTTTGACTGTGAGGAACTTTACACCTTAGTTACCTGAATAATTATACAATGTTTTTCTTTTTACCTGCTTTATCTGAATTTTAGACTGCTTAAATTATGTTTGTTTTAACCTATAAATTATTAAAATTATACACTTTTTAACCCCTTAGAACCAAGCTAGATATAAGAATATTAATTATAAGATTAACTACAAATTAATAAGTTGGGAAAGCCTTGCTCATGGCAGGGAAACCGATTCGCGGGCCAGACCACAGCGCCTGGACAAAAAAAAAAAAAAAAAAACCTAACCTAACCTAACCTAACCTAACCTAACCTAACCTAACCTAACCTAACCTAACCTAACCTAACCTAACCTAGTTTACTGGTGGAACGAGGAGTTGGCGGGGCTGCGTGCTTCATGCCACGCAGCCCAGCGCAGGTGCACTCGCAGCCGCGGTCGTAGCGTCAGGGATCCCGTCCAAGAAGAGGAGTTGCACGCCGCATACCGGGCGGCCCGAGCGGCCTTCAGCTCGGGCATCAGGGCCGCCAAGAAGGCGGCCTGGGAGGAGTGGCTCGAGAGCCTCAATGAAGATCCGTGGGGGCGCCCGTACAAGGTCGTGAGTGAAAAACTCCGGCCCTGGGCGCCTCCGCTCACCAGGTCTCTCGAGCCAGTTTTCGTCGACAACGTCGTCAGTTCCCTCTTCCCTGAGCGGGAGGAGTGGGTCCCACCGCGGATGGCACCGAGCCAGGCGCCGGCAGACGCAGAGGCGATCATTCCGCCCGTGTCCGAAGCCGAACTCGGGGTGGCGGTCCTCAAACTCAAGTCGAGGAACCGCGCCCCCGGCCCGGACGGCATCCCTGGGCGGGTCATCGCCCTCGTCATGCCGGCGTTCGAGGAGGAGACGCTGTCCCTATTGTCAGAGTGTTTGGCGTCGGGGAGGGTCCCGCGACGATGGAAAACCGGGCGGCTCGTGCTGTTGAAGAAGCACGGGCGCCCGGCCGAGTCGCCGTCGGCCTACCGCCCCATAGTCTTGCTCGACGAGATGAGCAAGCTGTTTGAGCGGGTGCTCGCGGCGCGTCTCGTCGGGCACCTGGATGGGGCGGGGCCCAATCTCAGTGACGGCCAATACGGTTTCCGTCGTGGGAGGTCGACCCTGGACGCCATATCCCGGCTACGGGACAGCGTCGAAGAGGCGGTCGGTCGGGGGGAGGTGTTGTTGGCGGTTTCGCTGGACATCGCGAACGCCTTCAACACCATCCCCTGGCAGACCATCGCCGAGGCGCTGAGGTACCACAATGTCCCGTGGTACCTCAGGCGCATTCTTGCGGACTACTTCGTGGACCGGGCCATCTCCTATCCGGCCCGGTCGGCGGTAGTCCGCAAGCAAATGTCGTGCGGTGTTCCGCAGGGGTCGGTGCTTGGTCCGCTCCTGTGGAACATCGCGTACGATTGGGTCCTGCGCGGTGCCACTCTTCGGGGAGTCGGCGTACTTTGTTACGCCGACGATACCCTGGTAACCGCGCGGGGCCCAGACTTTCGGGACGCAAAAGTCCTGGCCACTGCGGGCGTAGCCCAGGTGGTCAGCCGCATCAGGGCGCTCGGACTCCAAGTGGCCCTCGAGAAATCCGAGGCCGTCTTTTTTCACGGGCCTCGGCGAGGGCCCCCTCGAGATTCCCACATTGTGGTGAGCGGCACCCCCATCGCTGTCGGGAAGACCATAAAGTATCTTGGTCTGGTGCTTGACAGTCGGTGGGGTTTCGCCGAGCACTTCCGGCGTCTGTCGTCAAATTTGATCTCATACGCCGGAAGGCTGTCGAGGCTGCTCCCCAATAGTGGGGGGCCCGGTAGCACGTGTCGCCGTCTTTACGACGGTGTAGTACGCTCCAAGGCGCTCTACGGAGCGCCTATCTGGGCGGACGCCCTCAGCGCCGCAACGATTCCTCTGTTGCGGCGCCCGCAGCGAGTGCTTGCGCAGAGGGCGGCACGGGCGTACTGCACTGTCTCTTACGAGGCGGCGTGCTTAATTTCCGGAAGCCTCCCTTGGGATCTCGAGGCAGGAGTCCTGAAGAAGGTTTATAACGAGAGCGCCCAGGTGCGACTGAATGGTGGTCGCCCGCTTCCGGAGGAGATCGACCGCTGGAGACAGTCGGCTCGCGACGATCTCTTCCGGGAGTGGGCCTTGCGATTGGAGTCGCCTTCCGCGAGTGCGATGCTCGTGGGGGCCGTTCGACCCGTCCTGCGGGCCTGGGTGGAGAGGTCACACGGTGCGCCGACGTACCACCTTACGCAACTACTCACAGGACATGGCTGTTTCGCCAAGTACCTGTGTGAGGTGCCTAGGGTGGAGCCGGACACCGTGTGTCGTCACTGCCCGGTCGGTGTCGTCGACACAGCGGCCCACACCCTTGCCGAGTGCACGGCATGGGACGGGCCGCGTTCTGCCCTCACGGGCATCGTTGGTGTAAATTTGTCTCTGCCGGCCGTGGTGCAAGCCATGGCCGGCAGTCAACAGTGTTGGGCCGCCGTCGCCACGTTCGCTAGCGTGGTGATGGCGGCCAAGAGAGAAGCACTGCGGGAGCGGGAGCGTGCTGGACAGACGCTCCCGCCCTACCGTGCTGTTCGGGGGCGTCGACGTGCCGAATACATGCGCGCCCCCGACTAGTGTTTTTGACCGTGGGCGGAAGGTCGGGGGACCTCCGCCCACCGATGGTCACCCGTGACGACGGGCACCCTCCTCGGACGGTGCCCACTTACGCACGCCCGCACCGGCCGTTCTCTACCCTCTCTGCTTTCAGAGAGGTGCTCGAGAACGGTGGAGGTGCGGGCTAGATTCTTCAGCTCCTTAGGGAGCTCCGGGGGGGTCACTTAATTGGCCCCTCCGAGGCGAGCCCCGACTTCACGGGGCGCCCCTTGCCGGCTCGCAGTGATTTAACCTCTGGCCTACCCTGCGAGCCGGCTTAAGGTGAGGCGGAACACCGCGGTGGTTTAGTGGGTAGTACGGGCCCTCTCTTCTTTGGGTCCGTGAGTCCCACACACCGTCCCTGCTGCCCCCGCAGCAGGGATGACGGTGCTTAAATGCATTCCCCGCGTCAACAAAAAAAAAAAAAAAAAAAAAAAAAAAACCTAACCTAACCTAACCTAACCTAACCTAACCTAACCTGACCGCGAGGGGGTGCGGTCGGATAACCTCCACGTTGGCTTAGCCCTGCTTCTTGTCCTTTCTACTTCGGTGGGGGGAACGGAAGCCGGGACGCTGGTGCACCCTGGACAATGGTTATTGGTGTCCTCCTCGGAGGATTCTGGTAGCGATTGACCAAGTCCGACAAGCCCTTTTCAGGGCTAGATGACCCCATGAGGAGGGTCGTGGTATGGCGGGCCTGCAAGGCCCGCGGCGTCGTGTCGTTGTCCTTTGTTCTTCTTTTCTCCTTGTTTATTCTTCCCTTCCCTCTTTCGTTTCTTGTCTTTGTTCTTTTATCTCTTCTGTCGCGGCAACGGCGCGCTGTTCGTCAGCTCCTTACGGAGCTATGGTGGGGTCGTTCTCGGCCTCACCCGAGTCGAGCCTTAACAGGCAAGAGGACCCCATGAGGGGGTCGGGGCGTATGGGCCTGCAAGGCCCATGGGGATGGACGTGACCGAAAGGTTGCATCGGGGAGGCCTGACCAGCCTCTCGTAGCCGGCCACGTTGCGTCGTGCAACGACCCCTGTCACACGGTCTACAGGGTACGTGCGGCGTAACGTGGCCGAAGGCGGCTTGCCTTAATTGGCTGGCCTGAGGGTGATACCCGATACAAAAATCCGTGAAGGAAAGCACGTTAAAACCCAGCGGATACTTGGCGACCTCCGCATGTAATAGCCCGCTCCCCGGAATGAGCGTCACCCGGGGAGTGTTTGTAGATCGTCTCATACTCGTGGGAATAATATGGAACAATTTAATAAAACCAATGAAAATTCGAAGAACGAAGAGTTGGGCCAACCCGACGAACAAATCCAACGGACTCCGAAGGAGTATGTACTGGCTGAACACACTAGGTCCCGAAGTCCACTCCGGGGCCTGTTACTCAAAGAGGCGCGCGTCACGCTGTCTCGCTGCAGCGTATCGCCAACGCCCTCAACTAAAGAGACGGCTGTCATCTCAGACGCCGATAGTGAGGCCACCATGGTGGAAGTGAGCTCGCGTTCCGCGTCTCCGTTACCACTGACCTCTAGATTCTTCCGCAGGCGGAAATCGGCTACGGGGTCAATCACTTTCAGTGATGATGAAGAGGAGATGCACTACTTGAGCGACTCCTCTGTGTCTAGTCCCAGCAGACCCGGATCAGCCCCCAAGAGGGGCCGTGGGCGCCCCCCTTATACAGGAATGTACATTGGTCTGGCAAAAGCCAAGGCCAAGTACGCTGCAGCGCAGGAGCGCGCATCCGAGGAGGCTGCAGAAGAGGCCTACAGGAAGGAAGTGCAAGCTCCCTTCCTTAAAGGTGTCCCCACTTCAGTGGAGAAACTGGAGAAGCCGGTAACGGCTCAGACGTCTGAGGAGTTGACTGGGGGAATTGAGGAGGCGGTGGCGGTGATCAACACCGTCGCCGTCAAATCAAATAAATTAAAAGGCCAACTCGTGCGGGACCTCAGGGAGGCCGCAAGCACCATCATCAAAAGTGTGCGGGAGTTGAAATCCCGCACGGAGTCAGAAGAGGTGGTGCTCCTCAACGTGGAGTTAATAGCCCTAAGGGCGGAGATGGAGGGCCTTAAACAGGCAGCGGCCTCCTTCGCCCCAGCGATGACGCGCGATGAGATTGGTTTCATGATAGACGCGCGCCTCGCCGGGGTTGTGGACCGCCTGCCCCCTGAGGTGCCAATACGCCCACCATTGGCTGCGGATGCACGGAACGCTGCGCGCGCCTCACGTTCCGCTGCTGCCAGCTCCGCTGGGTCAGCTCCTCCTCGGAGAACCAAGGGTCCTTCGGCTTTGGCCTCAGGTCCAGAGGCTCCCGTTGCCTCCCTACCTATCCCCACCGTGCTCCCTTCCACTGTCCTCTCCACATCAACTACAGGCGTGGTCGCCGAAGAGGGCAAAAGGAAGAGGGCAAAGAAGATGAGCGCCGCAGCAGCGGAAGCCGCAGCTGCTCGGCAGGTGCGTCCACCGCCCACTGTTGTTGTTGCTCCCCAGCCACTTGCTGAGGGGTGGAACGTAGTGGCAGCGCGCCCTGCGAAGAAGAACTCCGCTGCGGCTCCAGCGCCGTCACCGGCAAAAACCAAGAAGAAGAAAGGCTCCACAAAGCCCCGCACTACGCGCACTGCTGCAGTGACTATCACACTGCAGCAAGGCGCGAAGGAGTCGGGAACCACCTACGCGGCCGTGCTTGCCCAGGCAGAAGACACAGTTGACCTGAAGAGCCTGGGCATAGATGGTCTGCGTTTCCGCGCCGCCGTCACCGGAGGAAAGATCCTCGAGGTGAGCGGCGTGGACAAAGATGCCAAGGCGGACGCCCTGGCCGATAAGTTGCGGTCGGTGCTGGGCGAAGTGGTTCGGGTTGCCAGACCTGAGAAATGCGCAGAGTTGCGCATCTCATGCCTTGGCGACACCGCCACAAAGGAGAGGGTTGCCTCTATGGTGGCAGAAGTCGGTGCCTGTGACGTCTCCCGCGTTAAAGTGGGCGACATCAGCTGCCCACCCGGCCGGCAGGGCACCTGCTGGTTGAAGTGCCCGGTCGCGGCGGCCAAGAAGTTGTTGGATGGCCGCCGCCTAACCATAGGGTGGTCTGTAGTTAGGGCCACCCTCCTTGCGCCTCGAGTCCAACGGTGTTTTCGTTGTCTGGACTCGGGGCATGTCGGAGTACAGTGCACTTGCGAAGTGGATCGCAGTGCACTGTGCTTCCGTTGTGGACAGCCGGGCCATAAGGCGGCCGGCTGCTCTTTGGAGCCCCGGTGCCCCGTCTGTTCTACGGATGGTGCACCGGCTGCCCACCGTCTGGGCACTAGGATGTGTGACGTCGCTGCCCAAAAGCGGGGACGTCGTGGCGGCAGAAGACGTGGTGTCGTTTCCACCACTCAGTCTTCGCCGCCAACGGAGGAGAGGATGGACACCGCTCAATCATAAATGGCCATCTCACTACTGCAGGCCAACGCCGGCCACTGTCTCGCGGCTCAGGATCTCCTGATGCAGTCCATAGCACAGTGGCAGGCAACCGTCGCCGTCGTCAGCGAGCCGTATTTGGTCCGCGATCGTGACGACTGGGCTGGCGACCGCGACGGCCTAGTGGCCATAGTCGCCCGTCAGGGTGCGGTCAGCGCGTCCCCCTTCAGCAGAGTGCTGAGGGGGCGTGGTTGTGTTTTGGCCCTGATGGGCGGCTTCGCGGTAGTTGGGGTGTACATTTCCCCCAGTAGGAGTCTCGCCGAGTTCGAACTGGTGCTCGCCGAAGTCGAGGCCCTGCTCGCGGATGTACGCCCCACCCCTGCATTGGTCGTCGGGGATTTCAACGCCAAGTCAACAGCTTGGGGTTCTCCGGCGACTACTGCAAAGGGGGAGTTTCTAGAGGATTGGGCGGTGTCCACCGGCTTGGTGCTGTTGAACAGGGGGGCGGTCCACACCTGTGTGCGTCCCCAGGGTAGTTCTATCGTAGATTTATCGTTTGCCAGTTCTGCCCTGGTGGACCGTATACGGGGGTGGAGAGTGATGGAGGGGGTGGAGACCCTGTCGGACCATCGTTACATATGGTTCGACGTTGTCGCCGCTCCCTCGGCCACCCCCGCGGTGACTGATCGCCCGCTTGTAGGGGAGGGACCCCGGTGGCGGCTGAACACGCTGGACCGGGAGCTGGCCAGAGAGGCGGCAATTGTCGAGCGCTGGGCCGCTCCAAATGTCAACGGTCTGGACGTAGACGCGAGGGCGGAGAATCTCGCCGGTGCGATGGCTCGCGTCTGCGATGCGGCGATGCAGAGGGCAAGGCCGGTACCCCCGCGAAGGCAGGTGTACTGGTGGCGGCCTCACCTCGCTGAGATGCGAAAAACCTGTCACGCAGCTCAGCGACGGTATACCCGCAGTCGCGGGAGGCGCCGGAGAGACCTTGCCCAGGAGGAGATATTGCTCGCCGCGTACCGGGCCGCTCGGGCGGCCTTTAGCTCGGCAATCCGGGCCGCCAAGAATGCAGCCTGGAACGAGGGGCTCGAGAGTTTAAATGGGGATCCATGGGGGCACATTTACAAGGTTGTGAGCCAAAAGCTCAAACCTTGGGCGCCCCCCCTCACTACCTCTCTCGAGCCCCAATTTGTAGACGAAGTGGTCAGTTCCCTCTTCCCTGCGCGGGAAGAGTGGGTCCCTCCCTGTATGGCACCAAGCCGGGAAGTGCCGGATGGCGAGGCCGTCCCGCCCGTATCCGACGTCGAACTGGGGGTGGCGGTCCTAAAGTTAAAACTCAGGAATCGCGCCCCTGGTCCCGATGGCGTCCCTGGGCGAGTCGTCGGCCTCGTCATGCCGGAAATTGAAGAAGAGTCGCTGTCCCTGATGTCGGACTGTTTGGCGTCCGGAAGGGTCCCGCGACGATGGAAAACGGGGAAGCTCGTGCTGCTTCGTAAGCACGGGCGTCCCCCGGAGTCGCCGTCGGCCTACCGCCCCATCGTTCTGCTCGACGAGATGTGCAAGCTCTTCGAGCGGGTGCTCGCTGCGCGTCTCGTCGGGCATCTGGAGGGGGCTGGGCCGAATCTTAGCAGTGGCCAATACGGCTTTCGTCGCGGGAGGTCTACCCTCGACGCCGTGTCCCGACTCAGGGACAGCGTCGACGATGCCGTTGGCCAGGGGCAGGTGGTGTTGGCTGTGTCGCTCGACATAGCCAATGCCTTCAACACCCTCCCCTGGCCAACAATTGCCGAAGCGCTGAGGTACCACAACGTCCCGTGGTACCTCAGGCGCATCCTTGCGGACTATTTCGTCGACCGGGCCATAACTTACCCGGCTCGGTCGGCCGTGGTCCGCAAGCAAATGTCGTGTGGTGTTCCACAGGGGTCGGTGCTGGGTCCGCTCCTGTGGAACGTAGGATATGATTGGGTCCTGCGCGGTGCCAATCTTCAGGGAGTCGGCGTACTCTGTTACGCCGACGATACCCTTGTCACCGCGCGAGGACCCACTTTCCGAGACGCTGCCGTGCTTGCCACTGCAGGCACGGCCCAGGTCGTCAGTCGCATCAGGGCGCTCGGCCTCAGAGTGGCCCTCGAAAAGTCCGAGGCCATCTTTTTTCATGGGCCTCGGATGAGACCCCCTCGGGATGCCCAAATTGTGGTGAGTGGCACCTCCATCGCTGTCGGGAGGACCCTTAAATATCTGGGTCTCTTGCTCGACAGCCGGTGGGGGTTCATCGAGCATTTCCGGCAGCTGTCACCAAAGCTGGTGACGTTTGCCGGGATGCTCAGTAGGCTGCTCCCCAATAAAGGGGGACCGGGAAGTGCTTGCCGCCGCCTCTACGAGGGTGTGGTGCGCTCCAAGGCGCTCTATGGAGCGCCTATTTGGGCGGATGCCCTCAGCGCCGCGAACGTGGTTCAGCTGCGACGACCGCAGCGGATCGCGGCGCAGAGGGCTGCACGGGCGTACCGCACCGTGTCTTTTGAGGCGGCGTGCCTGTTGGCACGAAGTCCCCCGTGGGATCTCGAAGCAGGGGTCCTCAAGAGGGTCTACGAGGAGGGCACCCTGGTGCGACAAGTAGGAGGTCGCCCATTGCCGGAGCAGGTCGATCGCTGGAGACAGGAGGCTCGCGACGATCTGTTCCGACAATGGGCCTTGAGATGTGCGGCTCCGACCGCGAGCCGTGTGCTCGTGGGGGCCATCGGTCCCGTGCTCCGCCAGTGGGTGGAGCATGCGCAGGGGGCTCCGACCTACTTCCTCACCCAACTTCTCACGGGTCATGGCTGTTTTGCCAAATTCCTGTGGGAAGTGGTGGGGATCCTGTCGGAGCCCGTTTGTCATCACTGCGCAGGCGGTGCCGTAGATACGGCGGAGCATACGCTCGCTGTATGCGCCGCCTGGGACACACAGAGGTTGGCCCTCACGGGCATCATCGGCAGTGTAGGTTCGCTGCCGGCCGTCATTCTGTCTATGGCCGGCAGCGAAGAATGTTGGGCCGCCGTCGCCTCCTTCGCTCGGGAGGTGATGGCGGCAAAGAGAGAGGCCCTGCGGGAACGGGAGCGTGCAGGCCGCACGCTTCCGCCCCGCCGGGCACCAGTCAGGGGGCGACGGCGTATTGCATACGCCCAAGCCCCCGACTGATAGGGCCGTGGGCGGTGGGTCGGGGGGCCCACCGCTCACGCGAAAGGCCCTGAGGAGTCCGACGCCCCTTATGTGTTTCGGGGGCGTCGCTTCTATGTTGATTGGGGGGGGGTTAGGCCCCCCGTGTTGAGCTCGAAAGAGCGCCCCTTTGCCGGGCCGCCGTTGCTTAACAGTTTCTGTCTATCCGGCGGCCCGGCTAAGGCGAAGGAGAAACACCGTGGATAGGTTTTAGTGGGTAGTCCGGCCCGTTTTCCATCCTAGGGCCGGGAGTCCCACACGAAGCCGTCTCGCTCCCCCCCGCAGCGAGACGGTGAAGTGCGTAAATGCATCACCGACCACGTAAAAAAAAAAAAAAAAAAACCTGACCGCGAGCCGGGTGCTCGTGGGGGCCATCGGTCCCGTGCTCCGCCAGTGGGTGGAGCATGCGCAGGGGGCTCCGACCTACTTCCTCACCCAACTTCTCACGGGTCATGGCTGTTTTGCCAAATTCCTGTGGGAAGTGGTGGGGATCCTGTCGGAGCCCCTTTGTCATCACTGCGCAGGCGGCGCCGTAGATACGGCGGAGCATACGCTCGCTGTGTGCGCCGCCTGGGACACGCAGAGGTTGGCCCTCACGGGCGTTATCGGCAGTATAGGTTCGCTGCCGGCCGTCATTCTTTCTATGGCCGGCAGCGAAGAATGTTGGGCCGCCGTCGCCTCCTTCGCTCGGGAGGTGATGGCGGCAAAGAGAGAGGCCCTACGGGAACGGGAGCGTGCAGGCCGCACGCTTCCGCCCCGCCGGGCACCAGTCAGGGGGCGACGGCGTATTGCATACGCCCAAGCCCCCGACTGATAGGGCCGTGGGCGGTGGGTCGGGGGGTCCACCGCCCACGCGAAAGGCCCTGAGGAGTTCGACGCCCCTTATGTGTTTCGGGGGCGTCGCTTCTATGTCGTTTGGGGGGGCTGAGCCCCCCCTATGTTGAGCTTAAACGAGCGCCCCTTTGCCGGGCCGCCGTCGCTTAGCAGTTTCTGCCTATCCGGGGGCCCGGCTAAGGCGAAGGAGAAACACCGTGGATAGGTTTTAGTGGGTAGTCCGGCCCGTTTTCATCCTAGGGCCGGGAGTCCCACACGAAGCCGTCTCGCTCCCCCCCGCAGCGAGACGGCGAAGTGCGTAAATGCATCACCGACCACGTTAAAAAAAAAAAAAAAAAAAAAAACCTAACCTAACCTAACCTAACCTAACCGAGACTCAAAACAATGGAGGAAAAACTGAGCGAACAGATAGAAAGAAATGGAAAATACTTGCGGGAAAATGAGAGAAGAATGGAAGAGAGCAACAGGATTATGAGTGAGATGAAAGAAAAGATGGAAGGGATGGATGCAAGAGAAAGAGAGAGGGAAAGTAAGGTATTACGTAACACCACCTACGCGGAAGCAGTGGCGAACCGGAGGGATCATCAACCCCAGGGGAGGACCGCACTGCATTCAGTGGTTGTTACGTCTAAGGATGATCAGGAGACGAGTGAACAGGTGATAGAAAGACTGAGGAGGGCTGCAAACGAGGATGAAGGATGGGTGAGAGTGGAAAAGGTAAGAAAAGCGAAGGATAAGAGAGTAATAATAGGGTACAAGACGGAAGAAGAACGAAAGAGGGCGACACAAAGGCTCAGAGATAAGGAGAGGGGCCTTTGTGTAGAGGCAATTAAAAATTGTGACCCCCTACTGGTGTTGTACGGAGTGCTGAAGGTCCATAAGGACGAACAACTAATCGGCGCGATTAGGACGCGTAATCGCGAGATCTTCCGCGATCTAACTCACGACGAAGACCGCATTTCCGTGCAATACCGTAGGAACGCGAGGAACCCTCTGACGTGCCACGTGGTGCTCAGGGTCTCCCCGACGGTGTGGTCCCGTGCCCTGGACGTGGAGAGGCTGCACATCGATCTGCAGCCTGTAAGGGTCGCAGATCAGTCGCCGTTGGTGCAGTGTTCTCTATGCCTAGGCTACGGGCATAGCAGGAAGTACTGCAGGAATACTGAACCCACCTGCAGTCACTGCGGTGGTCTTCACATGAAGGCCAGTTGCCCGGAGCTGCGGGTGGGAACGCAGCCTTCCTGCTGTGACTGCCGGGGGGAGGGCCTGGACAGCACAGGGCACGGAGCGATGAGCAGCTCATGCCCGACACGAATGAGATGGGATGGAATTGCACGGGCAACCACTCAATATTGTTAAGGGCGTCCCTGGCATTACCGCCCCACACAGAATTGCGCAGGCAAACCTGAAGAAGAAGCAGGTGGCAACCCAAGACTTCTTACTCGAGGCCTCCAGGCGTAAGGTAGCAATAGCACTTGTGCAGGAACCTTACGTGGGCAACGGTAAAAGAATGAGGGGATACCAGGGCGTTAGGGTCTTCCAGAACGCTGGACAAGGAGATGGGACTGCAAAGGCGGCCATCGTCGTGTTCGACTCGACGCTGGACGTCATTCAGTACCCGCAACTCACCACCGACAATGTCGTAGTGGTGGGGATCCGGACCAGCGCCTGGATGATCACGCTGGTATCCTTTTATTTCGAACCTACCGAGCCCATTGAGCCCTACCTGGATACCTTGGGGAGAGTCCTACTTACATTGGGACCACGGTCTGTTATCTTCGGAGGGGATGCCAACGCGAAGAGTGCCTGGTGGGGTGGTACGTCGGAAAATCCCAGAGGCGCCGTATTGAGTGGTGCCCTAGATGAATGGGGCCTCCATGTCCTGAACAGTGGAGACACTCCGACTTTCGACACTGTGAGAGGTGTAACGAGGTACAGCAGCTACGTGGACGTCACGGTATGTTCGAGTGACATGCTTCCGCGAGTCGACGGCTGGCGGGTTGACGAAACCCTCGCGCCCAGCTCGGACCACAACGGCATCGTATTCAACATCAATTTGGTTAAATCTTCGGGTTTTTCCACCAAAAGAAAAATCCAGGCCAGTACGCTCCATGACTGACATGACAAGGTTTATTAGCTCTTGGAACTCCTTTTTTGCTACTTTATATTTGTCGGGCGGTAATGGGCGCGCACGTGCGTATACAGGAGGACCTTTTGTTATGATGTGATGCTGTATTCCATGTTCTGGACGTTTCTTAAACGAAGTTATTCTGGTAATACTTTCGTATTTTTCTAACAGGTGCTTTATGCGTCCTGGTAAGTTTGCATCGATTGATCTCACGGAAGGTAATTTTGATCTGGTGCTTTTGGCGGGTGTCGATAATTTCGTTTCCTCATCGATCAACCTCTTTCCGTGCAGATCCACTAGTAATTTGTGGTGCTCTAAGAAATCCGCTCCTATTATTGGCATTTTAACATCTGCTATTATGAATGTCCACGTGAATGGTCTGCGAAGACCGAGGTCTAATGTTAAGGTGTGTTCACCGTAAGTTGCAGTTTCAGACCCATTTGCGGCATATAATTTGTACTTGCTTGCGGGTTTCTTGATCTGTGCGCTTTGTAAAACCGATATGTTTGCCCCTGTGTCTATTAAAAATCTATAACCACTGTTAGAGTCGGTAATAGTCAGACGGTTTGAGGGGTATATAGCACAGAGTCCCGTCTCATTCTGCGCTAATTTTAGTTTCCCGATTTTTGGTTGGGTTCATTTTTCCATGCGCACGGCTGTTCGCATTTATACGCTTTTGTTTTGAATCGGGCGTGGTAATAACATAGCCTAGTTCGTGACCGTGATCGTGGGCGCGGCCTTGCGCGGAATGTGCTGCGTTGCAAAGGTCGGCGATTATTCATACGTAGCTCGTTTATTTCAATACGCATCGCTGCTATTTGTGACGTGAGCGTTGTTATCAAGCTTACGTTTGCAGATTCTTGTGACGAGTGGTTTGTTGTGTATCGCATATTTTCGTATATTCTATCTGCCATCTCGCCTAATTTCGCCAATTCTAGGTTTTCGGAGACTGCCAAAATGGAGGTGACTGCGGCGGGAAGTTGTCTGAACCATAGTAGTCGTATGGTGTCATCATTAATTTTTCCGCTACTGGCTTCCTTCATCTTTCTTAATAATTGTGATGGGGTCGAGTCGCCTAAGTCCATCTCCGAAAGTAGCTTGTGGAAGCGTCTGTGTTCGCTTTCCTCGTAGCAACCTATCAGCCGGTCTTTGATTGTGGCGTATTTGTCGGCATCTGGCGGGCTTGTAAGGATGTCGCTAACCTGATGTATGACTTCCTTTGGGAGTTTTGCGATGACATTGTTATATTTGTACTCGTCACCTTGCTTTTGAGAGGCTATGATGGCCTCATATTGGGCGAACCAAAGGCGTGGTGAATCCGTCCAAAATTGTGGTATGCGCTCCGCAATTGTAATTGCAGCCACCACTTGGCTGTCGCTGGTTTGCTCAGATGATGTGCCTGGATTTTTGGCAGGCGTGCCAGCGATTGCTGGTGCCATGTCGCGGTCGGTTTCGGATTTGTCAGCTTCTTGAAATTTCAGCTGGTGGGACCCGCTTGTGGGAAGCCAACTGGAATGTGCTATCCGCGAATGTAGTGGTAGTTGGTGATCAGTTGAGACCGGCAGGCAAGATACCAGGACCGTCGCTCAACTAGGATCACGTCGGGGTCACCAATGTTGCGGGCTGTATAGAGATACCACAATCGGATTAACTTGTTTATTGATTCATGAATAATGAATAATGAATACTGAATAATCATTACATTCTTAATGCTACAGCTTATATACTATTATTTACAAGTATTTAAAGAGTGGGGAATCGTCAGTCTTTGCTTTATCTCTGACTGACGATTTCTATGTTATGGCAGCAAACGTGATTCTTATTAATTACAATATTATTTATACAATTTAATTTCCTGATAGAAATCACGTCCCATGGATATATGCCTATGCCATAGGCCGCTTCCGGAGGAGATTGACCGCTGGAGACAGGCGGCTCGCGACGATCTCTTCCGGAAGTGGTCCTTGAGGCTGTCTAGCCCCTCGGCTAGCCCCCTGCTCGTGGGAGCTGTCCGCCCCGTCCTACGGACCTGGGTAGAGAGGACACACGGTGCGCCGACGTACCACCTCACACAACTGCTCACAGGACACGGTGTCTTCGCCGTGTACCTGTGGAAGTTTGCTGGTGTGGAGCCGGACGCCGTGTGCCGTCACTGCCCGGCCGGTGCCGTGGATACGGTGAAACACACCCTCGCCGTTTGCCCGGCATGGGATGGTCCCGTGCTGCCCTCACGGGCATAGTTGGTGTCGATTTGTCGCTGTCGGCTGTGGTAGAAGCCATGGCTGGCAGCCAGCAGTGTTGGGCCGCCGTCGCCTCGTTCGCCAGCGAGGTGAGGACGGACGTGACCGAAAGGTCGCATCGGGGAGGCCTGACCAGCCTCTCGTAGCCGACCCCTGTCTCACCGTCTACAGGGTACGTGCGGCGCAACGTGGCCGAAGGCGGCTTGCCTTAATTGGCCGGCCTGAGGGTGATACCCGATACAAAAATCCGTGAAGGAAAGCACGTTAAAACCCAGCGGATACTTGGCAACCTCCGCATGTATTAGCCCGCTCCCCGGAATGAGCGTCACCCGGGGAGTCGTTTTTACATCGTCTCTACTCGTGGAATAAAATATGGAATTTTTAAATAAAAAACAAATTAAGGATGTCGGGAGTAAGGAGGAGAGGCCTGGTACTCCAGTGCCGAGGCGGAGTCGGATTTCGAGTCGAGCCCGGAGCCGGAGGCTGCTCAGTCGAGCATTAGCCTGCAGGACCTTGGCATAAGTGGTTTGAGGTTCCGCACTGCGGTGACGGGGGCCCGTATTTTGCAGGTGTCAGGCGAGGACAGAGCGACAAAAGCCGACGCTCTGGCTGAAAAGTGGGGGCCGTTCGACCCGTCCTGCGGGCCTGGGTGGAGAGGCCACATGGCGTACCGACGTACCACCTCACACAACTCCTCACAGGTCACGGTGTGTTTGCCAAATACCTGTGCAGGATTTTTGGGGTGGAGCCGGACGTCATGTGTCGTCACTGCCCGGCCGGTGTCGTCGATACAGCGGCCCACACCCTTGCCGAGTGCACGGCATGGGACGGGCCGCGTTCTGCCCTCACGGGCATCGTTGGTGTGGATTTGTCGCTGCCGGCCGTGGTGCAAGCCATTACATTACAAAAAGGGTCCCAAACGGGGCACTATGAAAAAAAATGAGAATCATCGCCTTATCATGCAGATCTTGATGGGGGCCCTAAGTAGAAGCACACAGATATTGGTGATCATATTATGTAGGGCCTCACGTCGAAAACACCGTACGGTCATTCCTGTAGAGAGCGCGGCGCCTCGTCCGACCTACCCATTTCATATTCTTTTATTTCATTGAATTCAAATAGTTGTTAAAAGACAATAAGTACAACCCAATTTATGGAATTTTCTTATATTCGGCATTTTTAACCATAAGTTACTTTGCTTTCTGCAGATCACTACAGCATGCACAATTCATTCTGCACTGCTCAAGAACATAGTACACTTGTAGGGCTTGCTTTGACGAGCTTGCAAGACATTTTATATCTGGAGTAAAAATTGAGTAAAAATTGTTAATGTCAAAGCTATAACAGTAGGAAACTATTAGTGTCCATAAAATACATAAAGCCACGTTCTAAATGTTCGAAAAGTTAATTTCAATTAACTAATCTTTGAAATTCGTAGGGTTTTAAAAAGAAAAGTTGAAGTAAACCTTAGGAATCAAGAATGACAGATAAGCAAGTCACTGTAGACGTACCCCGCAGTCGACGAGCCCGCGTAGTGCGTAGTGCATGGAGTTTGTGTGACAAGCGTGACGTCATCTTTGATCTTCGGAAGACGTCATTTTCTAAGGTATCCATGCTTTCATCGAACTCTAACGTCCGTTGCCGGGCGTCTCTGGTTACAAGCAGAACGTATTTCCAGTGGCGCCCAGCGGCATGTAACACTGCTGTAAGCTGGCCTATGCTTCTAACTAACCACACTTGCAATTCGAATAAAAAAG
The DNA here is from genome assembly GCA_963556515.1 of Nudaria mundana. Taxonomy (NCBI): domain Eukaryota; kingdom Metazoa; phylum Arthropoda; class Insecta; order Lepidoptera; family Erebidae; genus Nudaria; species Nudaria mundana. The sequence continues at coordinate 104,152 of OY748302.1, forward strand.
TTAAATAGAACTAGCTGATCGCCGCGGCTCCGTCTGCGTGACATAGTTTTCTCATTCCCGTTTCCAGTTCCCGTGGGAACACATGACACAAAAAAGTATAGCCTATGTTACTCAGGACTAAAAACGGATCAGTACTTACAGGCCCTATTCGCTTCAAACAACAAACAAACAATCGAAAATATATTAGTATAATTGTACTCGTATATAAATAACAAAATTAACCTTCCTTACCCAAAGGGTAAAACGGGAATCCTATTACTGAGACTTCGCTGTCCGTCCGTCCGTCCGTCCGTCCGCCTGTCAGCAGACAGAAGCAGCTGCAGTACCTACTGGAAGCGGCTGAAGGTGATGGAACTACCTACGCAATGTGTAACTCCCTCGCGTATTTAATTACTATCTGTCTACTTCATTTACATGCACATTTTGTATGTTCTATAAATTGTCAACATTGTCTAGACAGCTACACAGTTTGACATTTCGTTATTATATAGGTAGTATGTACAGTTTTTTAAACAGTGACAGTAGACCAGAAAGAAATGTTCTTGTCATAAAAGCAAGTATAGGTATAGGTTGATCTCTGCATAGGATAATACAATACAGTACAATCCGCTCGCCGAGTCCATGTCCATGTCCATGTCCATGTCCATGTCCATGCCTGATACCAACTTGCGACAAGAATGACATGACCTGGCTCCCAGAGTTTATATTGTGCCCCATAGTATCCCGATATTTTTTACACACCAGTTAGATCAAAAATAAAACAGGTACCTATAATCTTTTTTAGAATTAGAAAATTTATATTGTAAATGTACACTTGCTTACTATTTATATTGTAAATGTACACTTGCTTACTATTTATATTGTAAATGTACACTTGCTTACTATTTATATTGTAAATGTACACTTGCTTACTATTTATATTGTAAATGTACACTTGCTTACTATTTATATTGTAAATGTACACTTGCTTACTATTTATATTGTAAATGTACACTTGCTTACTATTTATATTGTAAATGTACACTTGCTTACTATTTATATTGTAAATGTACACTTGCTTACTATTTATATTGTAAATGTACACTTGCTTACTATTTATATTGTAAATGTACACTTGCTTACTATTTATATTGTAAATGTACACTTGCTTACTATTTATATTGTAAATGTACACTTGCTTACTATTTATATTGTAAATGTACACTTGCTTACTATTTATATTGTAAATGTACACTTGCTTACTATTTCATTTCACTTTGTGCTTGATTATACTTCGGGTCATTTGAGAATCTGGCCAAATGCTACTTAGCCGTAGGTATAACTATTGCCTTGGACTATCGTAGATGATATTGTCCAGACCAAAGATGAAGGCAACATAAGGGCCGTAGATGTTCCTCTCTCGCCAACTGTGGGATACAATAAACTGTGGGATACAATAAACTGTGGGATACAATAAACTGTGGGATACAATAAACTGTGGGATACAATAAACTGTGGGATACAATAAACTGTGGGATACAATAAACTGTGGGATACAATAAACTGTGGGATACAATAAACTGTGGGATACAATAAAACGCCACTCATGTAATACCTAGATTGTTTGTTAATTATATTTTGGATATTTACAACAATACTATAAGAGTAAATGCAAGTGCAGTCCCTCGCTTGTGGCCCGCGGCCCGCGGCCCGGGGTCTAGTCGTCCTCGTGTAGAGAGAACAGCTTGGCCACCTCGAACAGGTCCTCGAACTCGCCCTGCGCCAGTACCTGCCGCCAGCACAACCTCGCGTCAACATCACACGGTATACTGCAGTAGTGTGTGAGAGAACTGGTACAAACCTGCCTGGCGACGTGCATCCGGTTGAACAGGTTCCACAGCAGCACGCCCACCACGCGCTTCTCCCTCAGGTAGAACACCACCCCGCGCTCGTAGCGGCGCTCCTCCCCCCCCTCCCCCCCCGCCGACACCTCCAGCGTCCTGTCCGTCGACGTCACCGCGTCCGCAGAGAACACGCCCACCGTCGGGAGGCGGGAGTCGATTATACCGATAGCCTGCCAGGGAGATACAACGTGTGACCGAATTGCCTCCAGAGACCGTGAGTTCACAGCAATACTATACTATAGGCCTTACACGCGGGTCCCCGGCCGAGAACGACAACTTCCTCGACATACAGACGTCGCTCGCGGCCGAGGGGCCCACTCGGGTCGGGCGTACCTCGTAGCCGAGCTGAGGCCCGAGGTCGCTCCAGAACATGCTTTGGTGCGTGTAGGGTCGGGGCGGGCGGGAGGCGGCCATGTTCTCCCCGGCCAGGCGGCCCGACACCACGGCGTGGTCGTGGTGCTCCACGCGGCGGCGGCCCAGCGCCACGTCGTAGAAACTGGCCACGTCCCCCGCCGCGAACACGTCCGCGCGCGCTTGGAGCTCGGCGCCCACGGCCAGGCCGCCCCCGGGCGCGCTCCACTCCAGCTGCGAGGCGCGCGCCAGGGCCTCGGCCTCGCGCAGCTCCGAGCCCACGCACTCCAGCACCAGGTCGGCGCGCAGCTCGTCCCCGCCGCGCAGCTGCAGCACGGCGCCGCCCGCCGCCTCGCGCGCCGCCACCACCTCCGCCTCGCCGCGCAGCTGCACACCCGCCTCGCGCAGGCGCCTCGCCGCCTCGCGCGCCAGGTAGGGCGGCAGCACGTGCGCCAGCGGCGCCTCCTCGCGGAACACCTGCAGCACGGAGCGCCCGCGGCCCTCCGCGCGCACTGCACACACAGGGAGGTGAGGGCTGGGGGGAGGCATCTGCTAGAAGTTCAGTGTAGCTTCTTGGTGACAATTTGCGTTCCCCCCTGTTTGCGCTCTATTACCAATATCCACAAAATAATGTCGTCTGCATTTTTTTAGTTCTCCGCGCAATATATTTTTTTCATAGTGAGGTTTTTTTTTAATTGGAGGGGAATGGGTCGGCGCGAAATAATATTTATATAATCTAATGTCGAAACATTTTAATTATGATTTCTTTCGAACTCTTTAAAAAAAACTTACATTCATTTTTAGAGAAATAATGGTATACCTAAATATAATATAATATATGGATTTGATGACGTTCCGTGCCTCGGAGAGCACGTTAAGCCGTCGGTCCCGGTTGTCATACGAACATCTATGGCAGTCGTTAGGGGTAGTTGGAGCCCTAAATCAAAAATCCTCGCGGTCTAACTACAGAACTTCGATATCGCCCATGGGTTGTGGAGGTCAGATGACAGTCGCTTCACGGAAAATATCGAAGTTCAGCCGAATCGCAGTTAGACTGGAAAGCCGACCCCAACTGAGTTGGGAAAAGGCTCGGTGAATGATGATGATATGGATTTGATGACGTTGCCACATTGTGTGCGTGTGCGTGCGTGCGTGTGTGTGTGTGTGTACTCACGTCTGTCGGCGAGCGCGGCGCTGAGCTCCGCGGCGAGGAAGCCCCCGCCCAGCACCAGCACGCTCCGCACGCGCTCGTCCGCCAGCTCGCGCGCCACCCGCCACGCGTCCCGCACGCCGCGCAGGGCCAGCGCGCGCCCGCTGTCCGCCAGCGCGCGTAGTGCGGGCACGCGGCGCGCGCGCACGCCCACCGCCACCAGGCACTTGTCGTAGGCGACGCGCACGGGCGCGCGGCCCTCCGCCGACAGCTCCGCCTCGTGCCGCACCACGTCCAGGCGCGTCACTGTCCAGCCGCGCGCCACGCCCGCGCCGCCGCCCGCGCCCTCCGCCGCCAGCAGCTCCACCGGTGTGTAGAAGGCGGCAGGCTCGTAGGTGACGGGCCGCCGCCGCCCGTTCCACTGGCGGAAGGTGAGCGCGTCCAGGTCCTCGCTGGCCGCCAGGTCGGGCTCGCGCCACAGCTCCTTGCTGAGCGGCGGGCGCATGTAGGGCAGCTCGCGTTCGTCGCCCACCAGCAGCACGCGCGCGTCGGGCCGCGCCGCCCGGATGGCGCGCATGGCCGCGAAGGACGCCGTGCCCGCGCCCACCAGCAGGAAGTGCACGCGCGCCGGGAACTGCTCGCCCGCCGCCGGGATGGGCGCCGGCCCGGGGTCTTCCTCCCGCTCGCTCCCTGCTGACCGACCACGCCCGTACATAAGCATTCTACTTCCGAAGGGGCTGAACTATCCCCGAATTATATTAGTAAAATTTTCATCCTGTGGATTATGTTGTGAATGTTTTAGACAATTTTACGTCAAAATACCTGTGTAAGGCGTGATAATGTATGTAAATATCTGATAAAACAAGCAATATTTTGAGTTCCCATCACCACCATGATTACTCGTACAATCCTGAGCCACAACTGAATGGCTACAATATTCACCTGGCAGAGACGCGATGTCGGGTGGGTCCTTGCCGCCATTACCGTCGCCGTCGCTGAGTTTACGATAGTAGAAGAACTGGGGATGGCAAGCGATATAATAGCATCAACATTAATGTTCAGTCAGATGTAACAGAGTCGCACAGTGTGATGTAGCGGCTTACCCCACCGAGTGAGGCCGATATGGCGAGTGCGGTGGCGGCCACGTGCCACGCGCGGCGGGGCGGCTGCGGGGGCGGCTGGCGGGCGCGCGGGGGCGGCGGCGCGCGGGGCGGCTGCGGGGGAGGGTGCGGGGGAGCGGGAGACTCGCCCGGCGCCGCGCTCAGCACAGTCTGCACACAACACGACTCTCAGTGTCCATCTCTCTCATGCATGTATAAGCCTTAGATCACGGGTAGACGGGTTTAGGCTAGAGACTACATTTAGCCACTATATTTATAGAAAATTTTCAGTAGATATGTAATTACCTACCGTTTTGTAACTTTTAATCCTTTTTTTCGTAAGCTTGCAAAACAAAAAATATTGACCAATTAAAGTAAATTTACTTAGTCTGGCCATAAATACTTACTGTTACAATTAAACATAAACAAAATATTACATTTGAATTTAGAATCTGTCATTTTTATATGATTTTTCATTGTTTTCTTATTTTGGCGCCAATACATTGTATAATTTGTATAATATTTTGCGATATTAAAATGGAGAGGGGAGATTAAGAGAACCGAATCGCAGTGATTGCATTAGGCAACGTAGGTATGGAGCCAAATGCAATTTTTAACACTCTCCATATGCTTGGTATTAGTCAAATGTGTGTGTACCGGGCTATTAATAGGTGCAACGAGACCTCCTCTGCATGTGACAGAAAAATATCTGGCCGTCCATGTAGTGATCGTCCGAAAAGGGTGGTCAAAGCAGTAAGGGAAAGAATTCGAAGAAATCTTGTCTGAAAGCCTAGAACCATGTCGCGTATTTTAAAAGATGACTTAGGCCTTGCAGCCTATAAGAGACGTACTGGTCATTTCGTAACTAATAATTTAAAAAAAAAGTTAAGGTCACAAAAATTTTGTTTACGGATGAGAATTTTTGTAAAATAGAGCATTACAGAAACATTTTAACAAAAAAAATGATCGTATTTTGCTCAAAACTCTAAAGAAGCTTCCCAATTAGTCGACAGAGTGCAACGAGGGCACTATCCGACAGTGACGGTTTGGTGGGACGTTAGCTACGAAGGAATGACTGAGCCATACTTTGTGAAAAAGGTATCAAAACATTGGCACAAGTGTATCAAGATACCATTCTTGAGAAGGTAGTTAAGCCCCTTAACAACACCATGTTCAATATAACCAAGAATGGTCTTTCCAGCAAGACTCGGCGCGCGGGGTCACAATGCTCGGTCCACGCAGTCTTAGTTTGAATCAAAAGTTTCCGACTTCATCAGAGCTGAAGACTGGCCATCGTTTAGTCCCGATCTTAATCCGATTATGATTTATGGTCAGTTTTAGAAAGTACGGCTTGCTCTAAATGCCATGATAATTTGGTGTCCCTAAAGAATGTTCCCAAGGAAAGAGTATGTGCTTCTATTGCTAACTGGCCTCAACATTTAAAGGACTGTATTGCCGCCAATGGAAACCACTTCGAATAAGCTTTTTATATTTTAAATTGTTTTATATTTATGTATTAAACTAATACATTGTAAAAGTATGTAGTGGTGTTGGGAGGTATATTGAAACGCTTGTAGTAACAGTATGTAAATGAATTTTGTTTATTATCGAAATGCATTCGCTTTTATAATAATATGATACAAGTACCTAGAATATTCCCAAGGACACAAACAGGTTTAGGTAGGCGTGGCTTTAAACAATAGAACTAGTATAAATACCAATACTTATGTTGTACCTGATTCATTGCTTATTTCTAATTGGCTAGTTTAATTATAAGGAGGTGTGGCGTATGCGCAACTAGATATTGGTCGAATATTATGGAAGGCCGTCGAAAGTTCTCGGCCCGCCTTCTTGTATTATCTAGACGTTTCTTACGTATAACGTCAGAGATTCATTAAGTACGCGCCACAAGTAATAAATGTTAATTGCAATAGAAAAAAAAGATTTATCTTTGTTAAAATATTTATGGCATGACTAGGTATATGAAGACGAATGTGTTTAATAGCAGCATCAAGTGAAGATGTTACCTGTGAGGCAGACGCCTGTGTCCGCACCTGTGACCCGGTGCCTGCAACAATCACACCATCACGCTCTAACACTCACAGTAACATAATGTCCAATCTACATAATAAATCTACCATTTAAATTATAATAAGTAATGCTCAGACTTCAGAGATTCTATTTAATAGTATGTAACATCTGTCCTGGCTGTCGGAATTTTTGTTTGAATTACAGAGTGGTTATGGATTTTCTATGAAGCCGGTAAAGGCTTGCCACTGATTATGTCGGAGTTGGGACCACCAACATTACGGGCCGAGGGTGGGTGTGTAATGCACCTCTGGTCTGGGGATTTAGGTATATGTATGTAAAGTAATGGTAAGTAAGAAGTTAAAAACTTTTTAAAAAATATAATAGCATTATTTCTTCGCAGAGTTAAAAAGACAACAAAACGTCTACAAATGTTTCGCCTCTAAATGAGGCATTATCAAGACTGTCTCAAAGAGAACAGCCACAGGCTGTGCAATGCTATTATATTTTTTTTAAAGTTTTTAACATCTTACTTACCATTACTTTGTCATGGATTTTCACCAGGTAATGCCTGTTTCTATCCAATATATGTATGTAAATCGTAATACATTCATGCAAATCACAATCTAACACTAATATATTCCAATAAGGAGCTGTAACATTTGTAAGGCTTTTATGAAAGTGTAAGATGACATGTCTGCATCCTGATACCAGGTGAGACAAGCCTTGACACCACTTTTTATGTTCTTACTCCAACTATAATTTCAACAGTTGGGTCTTTTCAAGTTCAAAATAAACCAAAAGTACCTGTAAGTTACCTTAGTTTATCCAACCTGTGGTTATCATATGACCCCACAAAGACCAGTACCAAACTAGTCCACGGCAGATATATATTGTCTAACACATTGTTTTTATGAGTTGCATGAAAGTTTGTCATGTTTTATGATTAGCTGTTTTGCTTTAAGATATATTCTTTCAAGTCAGTTGGCCCCAGTCGTGGGCTGTGGGCACCTCCAGCAGGCACGGCAGCAGGTGACTCCCCATGCAGTCTTTCGATACATACAACTGGGTTATATTTCTAATGAATGCATTCCTATTATAGTTTTAGTGACTGTTTGTATACGACTTTACTCACGAAAAAGTTTATATACATCTCTTCTCATTGACGAGAGCAGTTCCAGCGACTGGCTCTCGATATATATTGAAGATACCGCTCTGAGCATGACGAGGTTTAACCACTATGCAAGACGTACAAAATTATTTTTTTGTTACATTTAACAGTTTCACTAAAGTTATATACATTCAATGTGAATTTACTCCTTCCTATCCGTACACGTACACGTAGTAAAAGTTAAATTAGATATCATTATGAAATAGAATACCACAGAAAACGACGAATGATAAAATAGGTTATGTCGATATTTTTACTTGATTCACTGACAACATCTGACATTAGTCAAACAAACTCGAACGAGTAACGACAGCTGTGAAAAGCAGCCACACAAGGACCGATCGCCTGCAGGCTTAGTATTTCTATCAATACGGCCTTCTTTAGTCCATTTTGAATATTTATCTAATCTCAGGCTCACAGTTACTATGGGATTCGCCACTCTGTATATTGAGAATTAATACACCAATTGACACTTTTATCAATATTTCAGAGCGTGCGTGCCTACTAGCTGTTGGAGAATGGGAGTCAGGGTTATGGATTCAGGCGCTCCCATCGCCCAACATCGGTACAATGTTTGACGACACAACCTTCCGCATTGCCACTTGCCTTCGGCTGGGTACACCTTGTGTATATCCGCATCATTGCACCTGTGCAATAGTCGTAGATAATCTGGGACACCATGGCCTTTCTTGTAGCAGATGCGCAGATCGTATACCTCGACACGCTATTCTAAACGACATAATTCGTAGGGCTTTTTCCACCGCAGGTCTTCCGGTCGTACGTGAGCCAAATGGGTTAGCACGAAGCGATGGAAAGACACCGGACGTTATGTCGTTCCTACCGTGGAAGATGGGAAGGCCTTTGGTGTGGGACGCTTCATGCGTTGACACCTTAGCAACTTCACACCTTCCAAGCACCTCGGGAGGGGCCGGCGCTGCTGCTACATCGGCTGAAGGCCTCAAACAGCGTAAATATGCTAACCTAGCAGGTGATGGGGTCCGAGTGCTCGCCGCCTTTATAGAGATATTTCTTAATCGATGCTTCTCAGGACCAGAAGGCTGGCTATTTTCTGGCCCAAAGAATAAGTTTCGCCATCCAACATGGCAACACAGCCAGCATTCTGGGAGCCTTCCCAGTCGGCATGACGCGGAGGATTTTTTAAAGGATATCTTGTAATGTAAATATTTTAGTATAACTTAAGTTAACTGCAGCCGAAGGTTCCAAAAAAAATCAATTTATTTATAATTATTTTAATTACTTTTTTTTTTTTTTTTTTTTTATATTTAGGTCGACAAATTGACGCCACCCGCCTGATGGTAAGCTGAGGCGACGTCTGGCAATTGAGGGCGACTCTCACAGTACACAGGAATACTATAGAGAGTGGCCCTCAACTTGACGACCCAGTAATGTGCCTCTTCACGCTTCGCTTAAAGAGCCCAGGGTTATATGTTGGAGGAAACAAGTGCGCAGGCAGGGCGTTCCAAGCCACCATCGTTCGGCAGAGAAACGATCGTTTAAAACGCTCGGTTCTCGCGAAGACGGTTTCCACGGTATGAGGGTGACATCTCTGCCCGGCACGCGTTGTTCGGGATCGGAAGGGAGAGGGTGGGATCAGGTTGAAGAGCTCTTCAGAACACTCACCGTGGTAAATACGGTAGAACGCGGCCAAGGAAGCAATTGTTCGGCGCTGGGCTAGCGGCTCAAGGCTTCCCGTTACCTCCGGACAGTCTATAATGCGAACAGCGCGTCGCTGCATAGCGTCGAGTGCGTCCAGCAAATACTTCGCGGAGCCGTCCCAGAGGTGAGAGCAGTAGTCAACGCAGGGTCTAATCTGCGTTTTGTACAGCAGACACCTCTGGTGCGGTGTAAAGAATCGCTTTACCTTGTTCAGTATTCCTAGTTTCCGCGAAGCTAGCCCAATACATCTCTCAATGTATTTTGTGTTATTGAGCTCTCGACGAACGTCTATGCCAAGGATGTCTAGATTGTCCTTCATTGGTAATATTGCATTCTGAAGAGTGGGTAGGGGAAGGAAAGGGGATTTTTTCGCTGTAAATGCACACGCCTGTGTTTTGTGAGCATTGAACTCGACCAAGTTCTCGGCACCCCATTGGGAGATACTGTCGAGGTCGAGATCACCCACGAGATGTCGTCTCTCCTCCTCTATCACAGATCGCCCCGCCGTCGGACGAACCGAATAACTCCCGTGCAATGTACTGTCATCTGCATAGCAATGAATGTTCCCGAGGGAAAGCATATCATTGATATGCAGAAGAAAGAGAGTTGGTGACAGTACGGACCCCTGCGGTACCCCGGCATTCACTTGCAAGAAGCGAGAAGCCTGGCCATCGCAGAGGACCCGCACTCGGCGCTCGTTTAAAAAACTGGCAATCCAGCTGCACAGTTGAGGAGGTAGACCATATGCCGGCAGCTTGGAAAGGAGCGAAGCATGCCAGCCCCTATCGAAAGCTTTGGCGATGTCCAGGCTAATAGCCAAGGACTCGCCGAACTTTTCCATAGCCTCACCCCATACATGCGTGACGAATGCCAGGAGGTCACCCGTTGATCGTTTTGGCCTGAAGCCATATTGCCGATCATTGATTAGCGAGTGATCCTCCAGGTATCGCATGAGCTGCTTATTGATAAGAAGCTCGAGCACCTTGCAAATGACTGAGGTGACAGCTATGGGTCGATAGTTGCCTGGATCGGATCGATCCCCTTTCTTGGGGATCGGTTGTACGTTCGCCTCCTTCCAGGCCCCCGGCACGAGGCCTGTAGAGTATGACAGGCGGTACAGACGCGTTAATACTGGAGACAACTCAGCAGCACATTTTCGTAGCACCACCGCCGGAATGCCGTCAGGGCCACTGGCTTTCCGCGTGTCGAGTGACCGCAGCACTGCCCGTACATCACATTGCCTGATAACAATATCAGGCATAGTGTGGCCACAGTTGGCGATGGCGGGGGGCTGCAGGCCACGGTCATCGACCCGGGAATTAACCGCAAAGAGGTCTGCGAGCATGTCCGCCTTCTCTTGGGCTTTGTGAGCCAGTGATCCATCAGGAAAACGCAGTGGTGGCAGCGCTAAGCACAAAGTATAAAATATAAGTATGTAACTACAAAAGAAATGATATCAGCTCGAAGTGTGAAACAAATATGATCTATGTCGTGTGGTAATTTCACAACACTAAAAGGTATTACAGCACGTTCCGCTGATCTTGCACTTCACGTAGTCGCTAAGTGCATACTAGGTGAATGCTGACGCTGCGGTCCCCATATACTAGGCGTACGTAACATTTATAATTATGTAAATTGTAATTCTTATTGTAAATAAATATAATCTCAGAATGACAGAATGATTGCATTCTAAAAATGTGCCGTTTGATCCCAATGAAATTAAGCAAAAACAATAATTATCCGCCCAGCCGACAAGACGAAAAGAAAAGAAAGACAACGATAAACGATAATTATCTTTTTTGCAATCAGGTAAAAAATAAAAAACTTGTCAATGTCATATGTCAGTCAATGTCATATTGGAATTCTTGTGTGAATTGTGATTGATTCTGGCTTCTGCCGACCCGGTTCCGTTCCCGTCTATAAACCAAGTTATATTACTATAATTTCTTTCTATTTCTCATCTTACCTCCTACCTATTGAAATCTATCAGTATTTTTAGATCTATCGAAGTTAATTCTGGTTATTTTTTTTGTGTGTAACCACTAAATTGTATCTTAATTAATTAGTGGATTGTAATTGCAAAAAAAAACAAAATTCCTCCTGCCCCAGTGACGGCAGGATCTTGTCTCCGAACTTCTGACAGGTATGAGCTTGGAAATTATACAGTTAGTGTTTTTGTTTCACTTAACATTGCCTACCTACTACCTACAAAATTTGTACTTACCTAGAAACATTTGAAACAGATAAGCAACAAGAATAATAATTGATTGTTGTTATCACAAAAGGTACCACATTTCAGATGCCATGCCATTTTCACCAGGACATTAGATATAATGTCCTGAATGGGCCTGCATAAGTTTTGGCTAGTGTCAGGTGTTCAATGTTTAAACAGTTTCCTTGCCCCTCAGGCACTCCCTCCTGACCTTGTATTAGTAGATACCTAATGAGAATAATAGTTTATGGTTTATATTGATAATAACACTGCTACACCAAAAAGCATCAACCCTATAAGACTGAAATTTCAATGCCATAGTTTAATTTTCATTGTGTAAAGCACAAACTTTTTTCACAGAATTTACTTTGGTAGGTAGTCTTTTACTTGTCAAACACAACTCACAATAATACATAATCATCTTTAGGTACAGAGTGTGTATTGCATATTAATAGCAAACAAATTAGTTAGTACGATAGTTTTGTATTAGTAGCATAACTATTAATAGGTTTTGTTTAAAGGATAAAACTATTTTATTAGAATAGAATAATCTTCATTGTACGTCAATTAAGAAATAATGAAATAATATGATGTACTGCTGATAATTGCGGCTCCACCCACATGGAGTAGGCGCATCATTCCCAATTGGAACACATTACCGGGATAAAAAGTAACCTATATATATATTAAATGATTTTGACTTTTAAATGATTGTTAGTTCTACCTTGCAGCTTGCGGTATGTAGATGAACATATCAAAAGCCCTGAAGTGTGTAGAAGAGATAAGAATGACCACTTCTAGTTAAATGATTGGTAGTTCTACCTTGCAGCTTGCGGTATGTAGATGAACATACCAAAAGCCCTAAAGTGTTTAGAAGAGCTAAGAATGACCACTTCTAGTTAAATGATTGGTAGTTCTACCTTGCAGCTTGCGGTATGTAGATGAACATATCAAAAGCCCTGAACTGTGTAGAAGAGATAAGAATGACCACTTCTAGTTAAATGATTGGTAGTTCTACCTTGCAGCTTGCGGTATGTAGATGAACATACCAAAAGCCCTAAAGTGTTTAGAAGAGCTAAGAATGACCACTTCTAGTTAAATGATTGGTAGTTCTACCTTGCAGCTTGCGGTATGTAGATGAACATACCAAAAGCCCTAAAGTGTTTAGAAGAGCTAAGAATGACCACTTCTAGTTAAATGATTGGTAGTTCTACCTTGCAGCTTGCGGTATGTAGATGAACATATCAAAAGCCCTGAACTGTGTAGAAGAGATAAGAATGACCACTTCTAGTTAAATGATTGGTAGTTCTACCTTGCAGCTTGCGGTATGTAGATGAACATACCAAAAGCCCTAAAGTGTTTAGAAGAGCTAAGAATGACCACTTCTAGTTAAATGATTGGTAGTTCTACCTTGCAGCTTGCGGTATGTAGATGAACATATCAAAAGCCCTAAAGTGTTTAGAAGAGCTAAGAATGACCACTTCTAGTTAAATGATTGGTAGTTCTACCTTGCAGCTTGCGGTATGTAGATGAACATACCAAAAGCCCTAAAGTGTTTAGAAGAGCTAAGAATGACCACTTCTAGTTAAATGATTGGTAGTTCTACCTTGCAGCTTGCGGTATGTAGATGAACATACCAAAAGCCCTAAAGTGTTTAGAAGAGCTAAGAATGACCACTTCTAGTTAAATGATTGGTAGTTCTACCTTGCAGCTTGCGGTATGTAGATGAACATATCAAAAGCCCTGAACTGTGTAGAAGAGATAAGAATGACCACTTCTAGTTAAATGATTGGTAGTTCTACCTTGCAGCTTGCGGTATGTAGATGAACATACCAAAAGCCCTAAAGTGTTTAGAAGAGCTAAGAATGACCACTTCTAGTTAAATGATTGGTAGTTCTACCTTGCAGCTTGCGGTATGTAGATGAACATATCAAAAGCCCTGAAGTGTGTAGAAGAGATAAGAATGACCACTTCTAGTTAAATGATTGGTAGTTCTACCTTGCAGCTTGCGGTATGTAGATGAACATACCAAAAGCCCTAAAGTGTTTAGAAGAGCTAAGAATGACCACTTCTAGTTAAATGATTGGTAGTTCTACCTTGCAGCTTGCGGTATGTAGATGAACATATCAAAAGCCCTGAACTGTGTAGAAGAGATAAGAATGACCACTTCTAGTTAAATGATTGGTAGTTCTACCTTGCAGCTTGCGGTATGTAGATGAACATACCAAAAGCCCTAAAGTGTTTAGAAGAGCTAAGAATGACCACTTCTAGTTAAATGATTGGTAGTTCTACCTTGCAGCTTGCGGTATGTAGATGAACATATCAAAAGCCCTGAAGTGTGTAGAAGAGATAAGAATGACCACTTCTAGTTAAATAATTGGTACTTCTACCTTGCAGCTTGCGGTATGTAGATGAACATATCAAAAGCCCTGAAGTGTGTAGAAGAGATAAGAATGACAACTTCTAGTTAAATGATTGGTAGTTCTACCTTGCAGCTTGCGGTATGTAGATGAAAATATCAAAAGCCCTAAAGTGTATAGAAGAGATAAGAATGACCACTTCTAGAACCACACTTCATGACTTTTGGTGTTCAACTACTGTTGCATCTAAACTGTGTTATTGCTGTATTGGCTGGATTGCTTCGCTAAAAGCATCATAGTATAAGTACTTACCTAGATAGATGACTTGTCATTTTTATGTACGCCATTACAATCTTTCATAGCATCAATCTCTGTGCATTTATTTCCGAATTCACAGCCACCGGCCCTTATTAGCCCTGTACTGTACGAGCAAAGCCGAACATTTGTATAGTTTTAATATAATGCTGACAGCACGCATATTCATTTATAATTGCTATTCAGTTGCATTAAATATTTTGGGCTAAACATTGTTTATCATTTTATGTACCCTATTCGTACAAGCCCGGACAACTACATATCACAAGTTACAGATAACTGTATCAAATAAAAAAAAAGATACAGAAATGATTTCGCCTAACTTTAAAAATGTTCCCAGACTATTCATTATTACTTTATCATCCAAGTCAAAAGTGAAAGAAGATGATCCATGAAGCCCAGCTCATATAGTTATTTTGTTTATATCTTAATCTAAAAATCTTGTTATAGACTGCATAGATATTGTGGGATTCAATAGTTAAAAAAATAATATGCAGGAAGGGTTTCGATCTGGTGTCTGGCTCCGGCCTGAGTGAACCGTGTCGCCACAGGGCGTCGGAGATGCTAGCGGCGTGCGAGGCGGGCGACTTGTTCGCGCTGCTGGAGGGCGGGTCGGGGGGCGCGGGGGGCGTGCGCGACGCCGCCGACGCCTTCGCGGCGCTGTATGCGTCCGTGCGCGAGCCCTGGGTCACGCGCGCGCTGCTGCTCTACCACGCGCGCACCGGCTCCACTCGCGCGATCGAGCTGCTTGCGCGTGCACCCGAGCCGCACGCACGCCACCTGCTGGACGCGCTGCACGAGCAGCTGCGCGCCGAGCGGCCCGCGCGCCACCAGGCCCTGGCCGCGCTGGCGCCGCTCGTGGCGCGCCGCCCGCCCTGGCTGCACCGCTTGCCGCCGCACCCGCTGGCGCACGAGCTGCTGCGCGCCGCGCGCACCGAGAGTGACGCGCTGCCGCTGCTGCACGCGCTGCTGGCGCTAGCAGCCCTGGCCCCCGCTGCACCCGCGCTCGTGTGCGCCGCCGCGCCGCAACTGGCGGACGCGCTGCTTCGTCCCTCCACGCTGGAGCCGCCGCCCGCGCCGCCCGCCCGCGCGCACCTGGCGCTGGCCCAGCGCGCGCTGTTCCTCGCCCTCTACGCCACGCACCCCTGCACGCTGCTGGACGCGCTGCGCGAGCGCGGCGAGGCGGCCGAGCGCGCCCTGCCGACACTGGCCGCGTCCGTACGCCTGCACCCCGCACTGGTGACGGGCTCGCGCGCGCTCGAGGCAGACCGGGACCGCTGGGCGCGCGTCGAGATCCACGACGTGGTGGCCGAGTGCCGCCGCCTGTCACTGGGCGAGCGCGCCGGGGAGCCGGCCGAGCCGCCAACCACCGCCCGGCCCCCGCCCGCCTGGGCCCTGCGCTCGTCACCCGCGCCCGGCTCGGCGGCGCTCCAGTCGCTCGGGGCCGGCTCGCTGCGGCCCGGCGCCGAGCCGTGGTTCCCGCTGGTGGAGCGCTGCGGTGCCGACTCCGCCCCGCACACGCCCCTCCCGGCGGACACGGACGCGGACGAGCCCCCCGAGCCGGCGGTGGAGGCGACCCCGGAGAACACGCCCGCGCGCGAAACCTCGGCCCGATTTCGGTTTCCGGCTGACTCCAACGCCGTGCGGGCCATCGGGCGACGGTCCCGGCCCGCCTCGCCGCCGCGCCGGGAGACCTCCCCGCAGGCCCAGGCGGTGCCGGCGGAAGCTTACGCCGGGCGGCTGGCGCGCCTGGCGCTGGAGCGTCGCGCCGCGGACTCCCCGGTGGCGTTCGCCGGGGCTCTACCCGCCGGGGTGGAGGTGGCGCGCCCGGAGCCGAGCCGGCCGCTGGCGTCGGACGCGGGCGTCGTGCCCGAGCCCTCGTACGTCGAGGACCGCGAGGTGCTGGAGCTGACTGCGCAGGCGGACGACGAGGACGAGTGGGCTGACCTGCCGGAGCCCGCGCCGGGACACGCGCGCTCGCGCGTGCGCGACCCGCGTCGGGGTCTGGGGGCGGGGCACAGGGCGGCGGGTCCCAGGGCGGGCGAGGCCCGGTGTGCCCCGGCCCTACGGCGGGCGGCCTCGTGCGGGCCTCGCGCCGAAGGCCCGCGCCGCGCGGCTGTGGCGGTGCAGACGGTGGACACGTGGCCGGAGCCCTACGAGTTCCTGGTGGCCGACTTCTTTCGCAACTCACCAGATGAAACTGGACAGGTGAGTGACGCGAGAGGCGCAATTGGAATTTAGGTAGAGGTTCACTAGCGACGACATCGATGATTGTACATTGTGTACGGCAAATACTTTCTAAAGATTTCCAGCCCTCCTCTCTCCGCCTCTAACGCCTATGATCTCTAGCCTTTTAGAGTTTTCGAAATCTCTTAAAGTAATGGTAAGTATGATGTTCAAACTTTTTCAAATAATAGCATTATTTTCGCTAAAATAAAAGACATTAAAACGTCGACATATGTGCCTCGTGTAGAGGTGAAACATTATGTCGACGTTGTCATGGACTTTCGCCAGGTAACGCCTGATTCTATCCAATATTTGAAAATCTCTTATACAACAGTAATGTCCGTCCGTCCGTCCGTCCGTCCGTGAACGACTTTTAACTCGAGAACGGTAAGAGCAAGAGACTCAGTGTAAACGCCAATCGACTCAGCTTGATCAAAGACCTCTAAAATGAACTTGATCTTTGACCTCTGATCTCAAGGCCAAGGTCAAATCGAGAACGGTAAGATTTTATGAAAAAAAAATCGAAAACTATCAAATCTATGGCAAACTTTTGCCATATTTTTAACTTGTTTAGTAGAACAAAGGGGATGGATAATCTAATTTGACGTGAATCGCATCGGGTGGCAATTCAAAAAAACTAATAATAACGAAAGGACGAGGGATACAGTTAAATTTTAATTATAGCGCTGATTGGTGAAGAATCAAAGAATTTACTGAGTGATGTCTCTAACTCCTCGTCTCCACTGTAGGGCGGCGACGCGAGCACGTCTAGCGAGGCGCTCGACGTGTACGTCGCCGAGCTGTACGCGGGACGCGGCGGACGCGGACGCGGCGACCTCGCCGAGCAGCTCGCGCTCGCGCATGCGCAGCTGCTGTACGAGCGCTGGCGGCGGGACGCGCACGCCGAGAGGAACCGGCGTCTGCTGGGGAGGTGTCGGCGAGTGCGGGCCCTGGAGTTGCAGGCGGCCGCCCTGGGGGACAGGCTGCGGGCCACCGCGCGCGAGCGGGACGAGCTGCGGGCGCGCCTGGCCCGGGGGGGCGAGGGCGCCGCGTCCGGAGGCGAGAGTGGGGGGAGGTCCGCGACCGGGGGAGGCGAGGGGCAGGGCGGGGAGCGGGCCGCGCGGCTGCGGGCCGAGGCGGCGCTGCACGAGGCGCGGCGCGAGCGGGACGCGTTGGCGGGCGAGTTGGCGCGTGCACGGGGCGACTCGTTGGGGGTGGCGCGCCACGTGCGGGCCATGGCGCGCGCCGCCGCCACCGCCGACACCCGCGCCTCGCACGTGCGTCGCCTGCGCCGCGAGCTGCTGCTGCTGGCGGAGCGCGAGGCGCGGCTGGGCGCGCTGGCGGGCGCCCCCCGGCCCGCGCCCGGCGGCGACGCGCGCGGCCTGCGCCTGGCGCTGGCGCACGCGGAGGAGGCGGCGGGCGCGGCGGCGGGGCGCGCGGAGGCGGCGACGGCGCGCTGCCACGAGCTGGAGCGGCAGCTGGCGGCGCGGGAGGCGGCGCTGGGCGCGCTGCGGCGGGCGGCGCGCGCGGCGGGCGAGGAGGCGCTGGCGTGCCGGCGCGCGCTGGAGGACAAGTACACGGCGCTGCTCCGCGTGGTGCGCGCGGAGGAGGAGCAGCGCCTGGAGCGGCTGGCGGGGGAGTGATGTGACGATGGGACTCGTGAGACTGTACTATACGAGTGCTCTAACACCTAGTTGTATACACTTTCATACACTACTTTATCTAATCTCATACGATAAAGCATTTTGACAAATACAAACTTGAAGAAGTTACCGACAATGTGGCGGCAAAGCTCGACAAGACGGTATGGTCGACAGACCTTAGCCTGTTATTGCAAGTAGACTTTTATCATAATGTACTCATTTTATCCAATTGTGTTTAAAAAGTTCCTTTTTAGTTAAGTATTATGACAAAACGAAAGTACGTTTCTAACAAAATCAATAGTTCGCACTATGACCGTCAGACTGCGTTGCTAGATTTAAATTCGAGCTATAGAAGTTTTGCTATAGAAGTTTTGCTATAGTTATATGTGAACTGTTTTATTTTTAAAGAAGTAATAAAGGGAGGGAGTAAATATAGTGACGGCGTGACGGCTATGTCGCCACTTGTATGTATCAAAAAGGTTCATGTAACTTTTTTTTTATTAGTGGCGCTCGGCCTTGCTTGGAGTTAGGAAGTAACTGTAGTCTAACTCAATACAAGGTGGTCAAAAGTTTTTAGCCTTTTTTTATATTTTATTTTATACACTTTATTTAAATAATTAGAAAAGTTACTTTATGATACAGTTTTGGAGAAAATCTCATAGAAAATCTGTATCATAAAGTAACTTTTTAATGTTTATAGTACCAGTGTCATAAGCATAAGCTTTATATGTCAACTTACGGAATCATAATGTGAATTTTATGACATGAGAGTAGATAAAAACTAAAATGTGATGACATTTTAGTTTTTATTTATCTTTTCAGTCTCATGCAAGAGCAAGACTCGAACATACATGATCATCATCAATTCCGCCAATAAGAGAGCCAGAGAGAGACTTAACTCTCGACAGCGTCAAGCTTTCACAATAAGAGAGCCAGAGAGAGACTTAACTCTCGACAGCGTCAAGCTTTCACAATAAGAGAGCCAGAGAGAGACTTAACTCTCGACAGCGTCAAGCTTTCACAATAAGAGAGCCAGAGAGAGACTTAACTCTCGACAGCGTCAAGCTTTCACAATAAGAGAGCCAGAGAGAGACTTAACTCTCGACAGCGTCAAGCTTTCACAATAAGAGAGCCAGAGAGAGACTTAACTCTCGACAGCGTCAAGCTTTCACAATAAGAGAGCCAGAGAGAGACTTAACTCTCGACAGCGTCAAGCTTTCACAATAAGAGAGCCAGAGAGAGACTTAACTCTCGACAGCGTCAAGCTTTCACAATAAGAGAGCCAGAGAGAGACTTAACTCTCGACAGCGTCAAGCTTTCACAATAAGAGAGCCAGAGAGAGACTTAACTCTCGACAGCGTCAAGCTTTCACAATAAGAGAGCCAGAGAGAGACTTAACTCTCGACAGCGTCAAGCTTTCACAATAAGAGAGCCAGAGAGAGACTTAACTCTCGACAGCGTCAAGCTTTCACAATAAGAGAGCCAGAGAGAGACTTAACTCTCGACAGCGTCAAGCTTTCACAATAAGAGAGCCAGAGAGAGACTTAACTCTCGACAGCGTCAAGCTTTCACAATAAGAGAGCCAGAGAGAGACTTAACTCTCGACAGCGTCAAGCTTTCACAATAAGAGAGCCAGAGAGAGACTTAACTCTCGACAGCGTCAAGCTTTCACAATAAGAGAGCCAGAGAGAGACTTAACTCTCGACAGCGTCAAGCTTTCACAATAAGAGAGCCAGAGAGAGACTTAACTCTCGACAGCGTCAAGCTTTCACAATAAGAGAGCCAGAGAGAGACTTAACTCTCGACAGCGTCAAGCTTTCACAATAAGAGAGCCAGAGAGAGACTTAACTCTCGACAGCGTCAAGCTTTCACAATAAGAGATCCAGAGAGAGACTTAACTCTCGACAGCGTCAAGCTTTCACAATAAGAGAGCCAGAGAGAGACTTAACTCTCGACAGCGTCAAGCTTTCACAATAAGAGAGCCAGAGAGAGACTTAACTCTCGACAGCGTCAAGCTTTCACAATAAGAGAGCCAGAGAGAGACTTAACTCTCGACAGCGTCAAGCTTTCACAATAAGAGAGCCAGAGAGAGACTTAACTCTCGACAGCGTCAAGCTTTCACAATAAGAGAGCCAGAGAGAGACTTAACTCTCGACAGCGTCAAGCTTTCACAATAAGAGAGCCAGAGAGAGACTTAACTCTCGACAGCGTCAAGCTTTCACAATAAGAGAGCCAGAGAGAGACTTAACTCTCGACAGCGTCAAGCTTTCACAATAAGAGAGCCAGAGAGAGACTTAACTCTCGACAGCGTCAAGCTTTCACAATAAGAGAGCCAGAGAGAGACTTAACTCTCGACAGCGTCAAGCTTTCACAATAAGAGAGCCAGAGAGAGACTTAACTCTCGACAGCGTCAAGCTTTCACAATAAGAGAGCCAGAGAGAGACTTAACTCTCGACAGCGTCAAGCTTTCACAATAAGAGAGCCAGAGAGAGACTTAACTCTCGACAGCGTCAAGCTTTCACAATAAGAGAGCCAGAGAGAGACTTAACTCTCGACAGCGTCAAGCTTTCACAATAAGAGAGCCAGAGAGAGACTTAACTCTCGACAGCGTCAAGCTTTCACAATAAGAGAGCCAGAGAGAGACTTAACTCTCGACAGCGTCAAGCTTTCACAATAAGAGAGCCAGAGAGAGACTTAACTCTCGACAGCGTCAAGCTTTCACAATAAGAGAGCCAGAGAGAGACTTAACTCTCGACAGCGTCAAGCTTTCACAATAAGAGAGCCAGAGAGAGACTTAACTCTCGACAGCGTCAAGCTTTCACAATAAGAGAGCCAGAGAGAGACTTAACTCTCGACAGCGTCAAGCTTTCATAACAATAAATTGTGTAATTACGTTATAAGTTTATAGTTATAGTTAACTCTTGTTGTATCTTTCGCATTTGAATAAAAGCTTGTTTTTAAAGATTTTTTCTTTTAATTTTATTTATAGTTTTATATCCAGTGTGTCTAGTTTAGTCTAGTACCGCTAGTACCGCTAGTACCGCTAGTACCGCTAGTACCACAAGTACTGCGAGACTGCAGAACGGCAATTATCTACCAAATATAAAACCATAGGTAAATACCTACCTATTGTTATAAGGACCTAGATTGTAAGTCATGTGTATTGTCTATCCGCCATCGGGTCTCAGGGTCTCAGGGTCTCAGGTGCTTGTACTTGTACTTGCTGGCACTCGACTTGTTATTTACTGAGAGTACGACACAAATGTGAACTTAGAATATTATGTGCTCACCATAGATGAGTACCACCTGACCGGCCTCCCTGGCCTCCCTGGCCAGCCAGGTGCACACTACACTCCCGAGTGAGCCCGCCAGAGACAGAGAGGACAACTTGCACTCGGACATAACACGACACTACCTGTACTGTAGTCGAATGCGGGGCGTGTGGGATATTTTAACCGACTTCAAGATAAGAGGCGTTTCTTAATGACTTTTTATAATGTTTGTTACCTTACTTTCGACTGGTGTGTCGGGGGTGAACAGATTATAAAATTATTTCCATTTCGAAAAGAATTGGTCCTATTCTCGTAATTAGAGTCTATTTTTTTGCTAAAATATAATAAGAATTACAATATACAAAATAAACGTAATTATAGACTAAAAATATTTACATTACAAAATATCGTTTAAAAAATCCTCCGCGTCATTGCCGACTGGGAAGGTTCCCAGAATGCTGGCTGTGTTGCCACGTTGGATGGCGATACTTATTCTTTGGGCTAGAAAATAGCCAGACTTCTTGTCCTGAGAAGCATCGATTAAGCGTTTAGCAATGTCTATATTATAAACGCGACGAGCGCTCGGACCCCATGACCCCAGTGTCTCAACCCCAAACGGCTCAAATATGTAATCACCTGCTAGTTTAGCATATTTACGCCGTTTAAAGCCTTCAGCCGATGCAGCAGCAGCGCCGGCACATCCGGATGTGCTTGGAAGGTGTGAAGGTGCTAAGGTGTCAACACATGTAGCGTCTTACACCAAAGGCCTTCCCATCTTCCACGGTAGCAACGACATACCGTCCGGTCTCTTTTCATCGCTTCGTGCTAAACCATTTGGTTCACGTACGGCCGGAAGACCTGCGGTGGACAGAGCCCTACGAATTATGTCGTTTAGAATAGCGTGCCGAGGTATACGACCTGCGCTTCTGCTACAAGAAAGGCCATGGTGTCCCAGATTATCGACGGCTACTCCACAGGTGCAATGATGCGGGGATACACAAGGTGTACCCAGCCGAAGGCAAGAAATTGCCGAAGGCAATGCGGAAGGTTGTGTCGTCCAACATTGTACCGATGTTGGGCGATGGGAGCGCCTGGATCCCTGACTCCCATTCTCCAACAGCTAGTTGGCGTGCACGCTCTGAAATATTGACAGAAGTGTCAATTAGTGTATTGATTCTCAATTTACAGAGCGGTGAATCCCACAGTCGCTGTGAGCCTAGGCGTGAGGGCAGGTCAGTGTCGGGGAAGACATCCTCCAAGCATTTATGGCATCGGTCTTGCATCGCACCTCGGAATCAATCAGTGTATTTGACAAAATTTTCCTGACTAATTCTTCGGTGCTATGGACCGACGACAGAAATGCTGGCAGACTGACATCTGTGACTCTACGAATACCTAGCCCGCCCAAGCGAACTGGAAGAGACGCTTGGACCCAGGCCCGGTTATTAATATTTACATTTAAAATTTTACACAAAGAATTTTGTATTAAGTTGTCTAGTCTGCCCAAAATTTCTAAATTTTTCCAAAATTGTCCTGAACGGAGGGCATTGCTAAAATGATTTGTGTTGACAAGGAGGTGAGAGGTGTCCATCTCCTGCACTTGAGTATTGTCAAAGTAATTATAACCTGTTCCACCCAAGCAGAGGTCCCCCAGACATGTCCCTGGTGCTTGAGCCACAGGTAATTGAACAGATTAAAAAGTACTCCAAACTATTCAAAAAAGTATGTTAAACAGCTAAATCTAATTATATACGGGCTAAAATTGAAAAATCTGATAATAAAACGAAGGCAATATGGAATGTTATTAACAAAGAAACTTGTAAAGCAAAGTCACGTGATCGATCCTTCGAGTTAAAAATAGATGATAAACATATTGAAACTGATTCTGAAGTGGCCAATGCATTTGAATCTTTTTTCACAAATGTTCCAATCACCACTACAAATAAGTTAAATTCGTCAAAAAACGTAGCCAATTCTCTTCTTAAATCTAGTGTTGATAAATGTAGAATTAACTTTGATTTTCAGTATATTGACTCTGTCACTATACTTAAAACTTTTAACAACTAAATTTAAAAAAATACCGAGGATCTTTGGGGCATTTCAACTAATATAATAAAATCAATAGTGCCCGCTATAGCGCCTCACCTTGCATTCATATTCAATAAATGTATAGATGAAAATCAGTTTCCTAATCTTATGAAGTACAGTAAAATCATTCCTTTATTTAAAGCAGTAGACAAAAGTGATCCTTCAAATTTTCGACCTATTTCCATACTCCCAACCCTCAGTAAGAAGTTGAAAAAATAGTATTTAATCAATTGCTTTCACATTTTACAGACAATAAGTTACTTCATAACAAACAGTTTGGTTTCACTAAAGGCAGGAACACAACGGATGCAGGAGTTGCACTTGTGAAACATATATTTGATGCATGGGAGGAAAAGCAGGATGCCATTGGTATCTTTTGTGATCTATCAAAAGCTTTTGATTGTGTTGATCATGCGACTTTGTTACTGAAATTAGGTTATTATGGTGTTTCGAACAGCTCACTTGGCTTACTCGAGTCTTACCTCACTGGTAGAGTACAAAAAGTAAACATTAATGGCACCGACTCTTCTGGCGCCTCATTACTCATGGGAGTACCCCAGGGCTCGATATTAGGACCCCTTTTATTCTTAATATACGTAAACGATCTTCCTTATTTCACTAAAAATCTTTGCGAGATAGTATTATTTGCTGATGACACACCATTAATTTTTAAAAGTGATAGACAAAAAGTAGCACTTGACGATGTAAATAATACCCTTTCGGAAATATTGCATTGGTTCACAAGTAACAACTTGCTGCTCAATGCGATGAAAACAAAATGTGTAAAATTTACTATGCCCAATGTTAGACAGGTGGATACTCATATTACTATGAATAATGAATTAGTTCAAATAGTCAATACTACAGTTTTTCTTGGGATAACTCTAGATAGTAAACTGCAACCTGCAGCCTTGGCAGGAAGACTTAGCTCAGCTGCCTATGCGGTTAGAAAGATAAGGTCACTGACTGACGAAAAACGGCACGATTAGTTTATTTTAGCTACTTTCATAGCGTTATGTCATATGGTCTGCTGCTGTGGGGCTCAGCTGCCGATATTGAGACAATATTCATATTACAGAAACGAGCTATACGAGCAATCTATAGACTCGGACCCCGTGACTCGCTGAACGAACTGTTTAAAGAAATTAATATTTTAACAGTTGCTTCTCAATATGTTTACGACAACATCTTATATGTACGGAAGAACATAGATCTCTTCAAAAAAATTTCCGATAACCATAATTTTAATACAAGAAATAAAAATAAACTGGCAATGACAAAAATTTGACTTCATAAAGTTGGTAATTCGTTTGTAGGCAAATGTATAAAAATTTATAATAAAATTCCTCAGGATTTGGTTGACATGCCTCTTAGTAAGTGTAAAATAGTAGTTAAAAAATGTTTGATGATGAAAGGCTACTATAATGTAGACGAATATCTTAATGATAAAAATGCATGGTCACCCTAATCTTCTGTTGTTGGCCACTCGTATAATACAATATTAACTAATTGTAACAATGTAAACAAAACAATATTAAAAAAGAAAATGGATAATCTACCTGAGTTTCTTGCTGGTCTCTTCTCAGGAGAACCAACTTACCGAACCAGCGAAAGAATCATTTTGTAATGGTTATTTATGTACTTACTTAATTTAGTATTTTATAATATTACTTGTCATAATTGTAAAATTTTGACATTCATATGTGCTCTTTATGTGCCTAAACTGAATAAATGAAATTGATTCTTTGATTCTTTGACACCTGGTGGGTATACACTCTAGAGCCGAGGTCCCACAGACATGTCCCTGGTGCTGGTGCTGACACCTGGTGGGTTCACAGGAACAGGACTATGTCTATGCATTCAATGTTTGCTTTAAATTTAGATTTACTATCTACCATTGTATCTACTTGTATTTTTGTATTATGTATGAATATAAAGTATGTGACAACTGAAGGAACACTTTCATTTATTAAACCCCCCCCCCCCCCCCCTCTCCCTCGCCGCACTCCATGTCATGTCATGACAAGTTCCCAACTAAATATCTCATGTGTCTGGTTCAATGAATTGAGTGATCTATTTTTAAAGCTTGGACATTTACAGGAAATTTAGTTTTAAGAAATCTTAATTTAAAACATTATGAATCTAAGATTGGATCTCTCTCTCTCTCCATCTAGACACGCGACACCTGAACGAGTTGGGCTTCGAAGACTTGGCTCCCCTCAAGGCTCCCTTGGTGGGAGACAAGGTGGCTCTGGCTGCGCTGGATGGGATGAATCTGTCTTTACCTTGAGTCCTTGTGTTAGCGAGTTATAGAACAGTTTTATGGTTCCTAATTCCTGCGGGAAGCCACTACCAGGACACACAAGTAGCCATGTAACACCTAGGAGACAGGAACAACGATGCAGCTGTGAGTAACTGCCGAGGGAGGCATGTGACATGTAACACCTAGGAGACAGGAACAACGAGGCAGCTGTGAGTAACTGCCGAGGGAGGCATGTGACATGTAACACCTAGGAGACAGGAACAACGATGCAGCTTTGAGTAACTGCCGAGGGAGGCATGTGACATGTAACACCTAGGAGACAGGAACAACGATGCAGCTGTGAGTAACTGCCGAGGGAGGCATGTGACATGTAACACCTAGGAGACAGGAACAACGAGGCAGCTGTGAGTAACTGCCGAGGGAGGCATGTGACATGTAACACCTAGGAGACAGGAACAACGATGCAGCTGTGAGTAACTGCCGAGGGAGGCATGTGACATGTAACACCTAGGAGACAGGAACAACGATGCAGCTGTGAGTAACTGCCGAGGGAGGCATGTGACATGTAACACCTAGGAGACAGGAACAACGAGGCAGCTGTGAGTAACTGCCGAGGGAGGCATGTGACATGTAACACCTAGGAGACAGGAACAACGATGCAGCTTTGAGTAACTGCCGAGGGAGGCATGTGACATGTAACACCTAGGAGACAGGAACAACGATGCAGCTGTGAGTAACTGCCGAGGGAGGCATGTGACATGTAACACCTAGGAGACAGGAACAACGAGGCAGCTGTGAGTAACTGCCGAGGGAGGCATGTGACATGTAACACCTAGGAGACAGGAACAACGATGCAGCTGTGAGTAACTGCCGAGGGAGGCATGTGACATGTAACACCTAGGAGACAGGAACAACGAGGCAGCTGTGAGTAACTGCCGAGGGAGGCATGTGACATGTAACACCTAGGAGACAGGAACAACGAGGCAGCTGTGAGTAACTGCCGAGGGAGGCATGTGACATGTAACACCTAGGAGACAGGAACAACGATGCAGCTGTGAGTAACTGCCGAGGGAGGCATGTGACATGTAACACCTAGGAGACAGGAACAACGATGCAGCTGTGAGTAACTGCCGAGGGAGGCATGTGACATGTAACACCTAGGAGACAGGAACAACGAGGCAGCTGTGAGTAACTGCCGAGGGAGGCATGTGACATGTAACACCTAGGAGACAGGAACAACGATGCAGCTGTGAGTAACTGCCGAGGGAGGCATGTGACATGTAACACCTAGGAGACAGGAACAACGATGCAGCTGTGAGTAACTGCCGAGGGAGGCATGTGACATGTAACACCTAGGAGACAGGAACAACGAGGCAGCTGTGAGTAACTGCCGAGGGAGGAATGTGACATGTCTCACGGCTGGTCTACTTTTGTACTTTTTGTTATATATGATGTAACTGAAGATTCAAGACACGAGAAATAATAGACGGTCTTCGTTAAAATTAGTCTTTATCTTAGCACGCGAAGTTACGCGTAGTAATACATAGTATATTTGGTATAAAATTCACAACAAAGTATAATATAAATAGTTAAATATCAACAAACTCTTATTTACAATATACAAAATATACAAACACGTACAAAAGAATCAACAACCTACGACTACTCGGTACTACGGCACAGTACGGCGGCGCGTCACGGCAGCGGCTCCACGTAGTTCTCGGGCACGAGCCCAGTCTTGCCGTTGAGCGTCCCCCGCAGCCAGCCGGGCTCGCCGCTCGGCGCCACCATAGTGATGATCTGGTTGGGCTCGAACGACAGCTCGCCCTCGCTCTCCCCCAGGCACGCGTACAGCGTGCG
This sequence comes from Nudaria mundana, assembly GCA_963556515.1. Taxonomy (NCBI): domain Eukaryota; kingdom Metazoa; phylum Arthropoda; class Insecta; order Lepidoptera; family Erebidae; genus Nudaria; species Nudaria mundana. The sequence continues at coordinate 131,751 of OY748302.1, forward strand.
CACGCGGCCCGCCCGCCCCGCCAGCAGGGGCGGCAGGGGCAGCAGGGGCGGCGAGGCGCTGGGGCTGGACACGGACTCAGCCGAGCTGCTGCTGGAGCGCGCCACGCCTGCAACAAGCGACGCACCACTCAGACATCGCACTCACAACCTGTGCCGAGAGTCGCAGCAGGGCGCCGGGCGCCGGGCGGTACGCACCTCCGTGGGGCGCGAAGTGGTGCAGCAGCTGGTGATGGTGCGGGGAGTAGCGAGCACCTCCGCCGCCCCCCACACCCGACATCAGCGGCATCGACGTCGGGGACGCTCTGAAACAGACAATAAACACCATGGCAGAAAACATTCACTAACTATGTTACAAAATAATATTAACTAGTGAACTAATATAATGTATTAGAAAGAGATTGCTCAGTTGTAAGGGCTGTTTCAGGAACTCCTGCTTCGAATTATGAAAATTATTTGTGTTGAAAAGTCAATTTATCGAGGAAGATTATCGGCTATCACGCTACCACCAAATACATTAGGAACAGCAGCAACGAATAAACCGTCCAAGTGCGCGTCGGACTCGTGCCCCAGGGGTGCGTATTTGATGTTATAGGGGCAACAGAGATAAGTAGGTACATGTCATCGGTGAAAATGTAAACTGTGTACCAGGGTTCATGAAGCCTAGGCATACCTAGGTCTGGTTCATGAAGCCTAGGCATACCTAGGTCTGGTTCATGAAGCCTAGGCATACCTAGGTCTGGTTCATGAAGCCTAGGCATACCTAGGTCTGGTTCATGAAGCCTAGGCATACCTAGGTCTGGTTCATGAAGCCTAGGCATACCTAGGTCTGGTTCATGAAGCCTAGGCATACCTAGGTCTGGTTCATGAAGCCTAGGCATACCTAGGTCTGGTTCATGAAGCCTAGGCATACCTAGGGTTGGTTCATGAAGCCTAGGCATACCTAGGTCTGGTTCATGAAGCCTAGGCATACCTAGGTCTGGTTGCAAGTGGACAGCAGTCTCAGTAGCAGGGTACCGTCGATAGGCTGACGGGCTACGAGGAGCAGAGGGGCACAACTACACAGTAACACTAGCCAACTAACCCGGCTATCACGAACCCGGAGAGGCAGATGATCATGTCGCACTATGGAGCCCGCGCACGCGCACTACTACACACTGACACGAACTAACACACATGTATGGCCACTACCCAGTCCGCTCCTCTCCGGAACAGTGTCGACGCACGACTGCGGCTCTCGCCTCTCCGCGCGCTATATATGTGTCTCGGCGGCGGCAGGTGCCACGTGCGGCGCACACCTGCCGCGCGCACACACTGAGCTCCCACTGACACTCCACTCCACAGTCCACACTACGCACGCCCCCGTCCGCCGCCATCCCTCACAACACTCCTTTGCTTCATATCTCTCGCGCACTTGAGACATTTAACACATTAGGGATCTATTTTATGAAATAAGCAAACTTGGGTCCTGACTAACAGAATCACACAACCAGGAGTGCCCCAGCGGGCGTGTCTTAGCCGAACGCAAACTTAGCGCAAAGGAGAAACACCGCGGTGGTTTGGTACCCACTCGTAGCTCAGCCCCGACTTTTGGTTGACAAGTGTGGACTACGTACGAAAAAAAAATTTCATTCATGTTCCAAGTAATCGAGGACGTGCGCGTGCGCATAGCATAGGAGTGTTGGAAGTCAAGACCGATGCTACTTCAGCCGGCTCGAATCCACTACTCAACCATGCTTCTGCTGGGGTGAGGACAAACCAACCCATCCACCGTCGCCCTCAGCTAGCGAGCTCTCTCGGCGACTATTAAACAGACATATCGATCCTACCTATCGTGGGCCATTTATAAGCAACATCCTAAGTGAATTAGTGATTTTAATTAGACCTACAATAAATAGGTGTATGCAGTTGATAGGCGAGGGGTAGGCAGAGATGAGTGAACCGGCTCCGAGTTGTAGTGAAGCACACTCGCTCGCTACACAAGATGACAAGACACGCACGTAAGGTGGGCCGCGCCAGGTGCGCATTCCTGGCGCGCAGCTGTCGCGCGCCCTCACTTGTACAATACCGCACTAGAGCCGATGCACGATGTCGCGACTACGATTTTACCTTAAGGATGGCGTGTTTGTGGGGGCTTCTTACCTGGGAGGAGACTAAACTATAGCGGGTTCGGGCTTTGTTAAGATCTACTACAAATATGTATGTCCCATAATATATAAATAATAGATATGTCTACTACAGTGGAACAAATACCTAATGTAGGCATAGGGACGGGCTTCAGGTGCCTGCACCTCCAGAGACAGAGACATCATTTATATGGGGTGTATAACAATATTAGATATGTAAAAGTGCAAAAACTATCAAGGGATATGACGAGCTTGAGAGTGAGTCAAGACTGGAAGGTGTATATAATAACGTTAGCCTGTGTAGTTACTGATGATTGGAACAGCGGCCGGAAGTTCAGTTCTTTTCTTCTTGGCTCCAACTATTGTTTCGCGAATCTGGCTTTAAATGTAAATTTCTTATGTGCTGACGTTAATAAATGTTATTTTATACTATATTAATAAATATTTTTGATTTGATTCACCCAGTCGAAAAATATGAGGTAGGTAAAACATTTAAAAAAACAGTCGAATTGAGAACCTTCTAATTTTTTGAAATCGGTTAAAAAGACAACTCGTTCAACGTTACACAGCGGGCGGCGGGCGTCGTACGATGTCTATACAGTAGTAGTGTCCCACGCAACGCAACAGTCGTTGTGTGGATGTGTGGCTTCTCGAGGTTTGCATCTGCTCGCCTCGCGCTGTTACAGACTCCATCCATCTACGCATGAGTAGCGAGAGAACGGACACACTCTCGCAGAGCGGCGGAGGCGGAGGCGGAGGTGAGACAAACCAACGGACAACAAAAACAACACAAAGATAATGGACTCGTGAAACAGCTGTTTGGTTTAGCGCTTTGTTCTTTATAATTATGTATTATCAATAATGTATGTAGGATAATGTGTTCACTTTGATTTTCCGTTCGGTTATTAGGTTGAACATTTGTAGATAACACAAATATTTGAGCGTTCATCTGCTACACTACATCACGTAGTCTACATCTGTACATCTGTACATCTGTACATCTGTACATCTGTACAGTGTACTGACATCTCGACGTTAGAAGGTAACTTTAATATACTTTTTGATCAACAAAATTTCGGCATAAGATATTTCATTTTATTGACTACCTCGGTGGCACAATGGTACTATGTACGGACTGCCACCCTCGAGGTCTCGGGTTCGATTCCCGGATCTGGTGGATAATGTATAATTCTCTTTAGAATTTTACCCAGATAATTATCCCAGACTCTGGAACTTGTGCCCGGTAAATGGCAATAGGCTCGCCCCCTATTAGATGGGACCTAACATAGCTGGCAGGATGTGGGTGTGTTTGCACACCTCTGCCTACCCCTTCGGGGAAAAAGGCGTGATGCTATGTTATTATGCACAACTTGGTTCAGTTCAATCTGAATAGCACAGATGGAGGGCAGCGGGGCCAGGGAGCCGGGAGGAGGGGGTCACAGAGGGTGAAACAGCTGTGTGGTGAAGGCGTAGGCCGGTGAATACATCTGATTACATCTCGCTTTTGTAAGGGTCATCTTTGCGGTACCATACAATAGATAGACATTATGTAGGATACGTTTTTATAAGAGACTAAAACAAAAACTGAAGCTGTAAAGAGGAGCTATATGTTAGTAATGTCATCAATCACGTCATCACCACATGTTAGTGTATGTCTGTCTATGGTCTATGGTCTATGGTCTGTAGTGCAACCGGGAGCGGCACTAGGTCCTTGAATTTAATCATATTTAATAAAAACATGGGGTCAAACAAAATTGATTTTTTTAGTATAATTTGATTAGGATGACGTCTTCTAATCTATCTATAATGAAAATTAAATTGTACCGAATTAAAAAAAAATACACGTCAAAAATAGACAACAACCGAATTCAAACTACCGAAATGGGACCAAATTGAACACTAGTGGTCATTTTGGTCACTTCGGAAGTTGTCGCTTTCATAAACAAAAGAGAACCTCCTCCTTTTTTGGAAGTCGGTTGAAAAATAAACACGAATCACGTGCGTTGAGCGCGAGGGCTCTGACTAGCACAGGTACAGTTGCTACAGGCTACTTGCGACCTAGAGTAGTAGAGTAGCGCTACCTGAGTCGGTACTAACGTTACATGAATACGCACGGAATTATATTACAATAAGTAAGAATGACTCTCCTTCCGAATAAAATACTTATAGCTTTATTAAAGCAGGTAAGTGTCAAAATAATGAAGTTGTTTTAAAGATAACGATTATTTTTATTACGAACCACCTGGCGGGACTTGACCTAATCGCCCTACCGTTAAAGATTTGTATTCTGAAGTAACGCGGCTCACCCATTGGAAGGATATTTCAAACATTGAATAGCGGCGGATGTGTTGAAGGATCGTGCGGAGTGTGTACCGCGCTGTAGGTACAGGAGGGGGGGGAGCCTCGCGGGCAATACTACTGTCATGGCCCATGGCCGGACGCGAGGTGACGCGATCTCTCCAAACGCGCAGGTGCACTACTGCACGAGATAGTGAAGGTATGTCGGTGGAGCGGCGCCGGCGCGACCGGGACACGGCAGATGTTCTACCCTCCCCCTCCCCCCTCCCGCGACTCCCCCGGCCGCTCCTCCGTAGGGACCCAGTGCCAAGATACAATCACGAAAAAATCAGGTACAAAAGTTGGCGCATGTCTCGGTAGCAGCTGTTCAGTGTCGGGGCCACGAGCGGGGTGCGGAGTGCGGGGTGCGGAGTGCGGGGCCCCATACACACAAACATACACTTATTCATTCGTTAAATCTGTTTTTATAGCAATGATTATCTTAGTCTTTTGAAATTTTATTCTTTGTCAAAATACGAAAGCATTGTCGGGATTCTAACTAACGTTGGTTCAAATCCGGCCTAAAACTGTAGTTTTTGCAATTGATGATATTACTTTATTTATCTACTAGTGGTCGCCCGCCACTTCGTCCGCATGGTAATCTGGATTTTTTCCCGTTCCCGTCGCGCCGCGTCATATTTTGAACAATTCACACAATATCTTTATAAATTGTAGCCTATGTGTTAGTCTGATGTATAAGCTATATTATTGTAAAGTTTAAGTGAGTAACAAACATCCATCCATCCATACATACATACATACATACATACTCACAAACTTTCGCGTTTATAATATTAGTAGGATTACTTCGAAAGTACTAACCGGCTATTTATATTTCGGGAATATCCCATAAAAAGATGACAAAAAGACGGTTTATATGGTAAAAGAAACTATATCGCAAATAATCAACAAACTGTCATAAGTCTAACAACGTCTGAAATGATAGTCTGCGAGTACGAGTAGTCGACTTGAATACGAGTCACGAACTGTATCGACAATGCTTAAATAATATAAATTCTAATGCAATAATAACTAAACAATCAGGTCCGCAACAATGCTGACTCTACATGTCTACGGTTTACTTGTAAAATATTAAAAACCGTTGGCGCTACGTACAATACGAGTCGGGCAAGGCCGGGGGGGGGGGGCATTACTAACACCTATTCAAGTCCAACAATAGCAGTTAAGATCAACGGTGAGCGAGCCTCGTTGTACTCATAATCTTACCAGTACCTGAACATCCCAACAATAAAGTACCCATTTTTTGTGTATTTATGGAATCGGCGAGTAGAGTACATAACTGTGGATTGTTTATTGTTTGGTTGCGAATATGTCCCAGTGCCCGGGAGCGCCCGCGCCAGTAGACAGTAGACAGTAGACAGTAGACCGCGGCAAGGACTCCCCCGGCGCCACAAGTCACACAACCCGTTCACCGGCGGGCGGCGAGTGTCGGTGCGGAATGTCGTGCGGTCGTTCACATTGTGCTACTGTCCGCCGCCGCCCGCACCGTAGCGTTACACTAACAATGACAACACAGAGAATCACGTTCTCGAGGGGGTAGACAGGGATGTCTGTTACGTTCCCAGTGCCCCTGTTCCCTACGCGTTGGTCCCACACACGTAACAGGTATCAGTGGGAGTGTCACAAGTTCACTAAGTATTATAGTACGCAGGCCGTAGAACATTGAAACATATTGATTAACAGCAGGCTCATTTTTCGTAAGTAGCTTTATTTTGCCGAGTCTCCCACATATATATTATCGATACGAGAAGTTTCAATTCGGGTAGTTAGGGGAGATAATAGTAGGGGAGATAGTAGTAGAAAACATCTTTTTCGAAATGTTATTAGAACAACTTACTTTTAATTATAATATAATTATAACTATTTCAAATTAATTCTCTCTCTCCCGAACACTAGGGTTTTCCGAAAGGGAATTGCATAAAGTCACTTCACTGTTGGCAACGAAATTTTAACTAGCAATAAATAAATAGGTAAGAAAAAATATTTATCATCCAAGTCGAAAAATTCGAATTTTTAATTCCAAATATTTAATAAACGAAGTTTATAATAATAGGCTACAGTCTTTCGACCATACAGCCATTATATATATATATTAATTACAAGCAGACGCTCGCGGCTTCGTCCGCTAAACGAATTATATACACAAAAACTTCCTAAGAACCACTCTATCTATCGGTGAAAACCGCATCAAATTCCGTTGCGTTATTTTAAAGATCTAAGCATACATACGGAACGAGCGACTTTATTTTATACTATGTTATGATTATGACATAGGATTGTTTATTTACATAAGAATTACAATATATATATGTATATATATATATATATATATATATATATATATATATATATATATAAACTATGTACTTAAATAAAAACCAGCCAAGTGCGTGTCGAGCCATGCACAAGATAGGGTTCCGTAGTTACCCATAATAGCCTACCAACCGTTATAGATTTCCTTCAAAGTGTATTACACGGACTACCGTCAATAATTTATTCATGTTCTTCAAGCTAGCCGTTTATATTTTAGAAGGGGGGCTGTTCTCTCGCAAACGGATACTTAAATCAAAAAAGTAAATTTACTAAAAATTAATCGCCGTTCGTTTGTCTCGCTAAAACTCGGGAACGGATGGACCGATTTGGCAAATTTTGGTCCTTAAATATTTGTACAAACTCAGAGCAGGTTTATAAGGTGGTACGAAGTTCGCCGGGACAGATAGTTGACAGCGTATATATTTCGTTTTTTTTTTTTTTTTTTTTTTTATATTTAGGTCGACAAATTGACGCCAACCGCCTGATGGTAAGCTGAGGCGACGTCTGGCAATTGAGGGCGACTCTCACAGTACACAGGAATACTATAGAGAGTGGCCCTCAACTTGACGACCCTGTAATGTGCCTCTTCACGCTTCGCTTAAAGAGCCCAGGGTTATATGTTGGAGGAAACACGTGCGCAGGCAGGGCGTTCCAAGCCACCATTGTTCGGCAGAAAAACGATCGTTTAAAACGCTCGGTTCTCGCGAAGACGGTTTCCACGGTATGAGAGTGACATCTCTGGCCGGCACGCGTTGTTCGGGATCGGAAGGGAGAGGGTGGGATCAGGTTAAAGAGCTCTTCAGAACAGAACAGACACCAGAGAACAGATTGGACAATTTTCTTTCGTCCATTTGTCAGTTTGTTTGTATGTGTGTTCCGGGTTAACATCCACAGTTTTTATCCGATCTTTACGAAATACTTGGCACAAGTATTCCTTGATTCAATACAATTTTTTCGTCGCGAGCTTATTTGGATTAGGGGAAAATGGGGTAAATAATAATAATAAATAATATAACGTTTTAATGTTTTTCCGGGCTGACGGTTCCATTTATTTGCTAACGGCTTGAGTGGCAACAAAATAGCCTATTAAGTTTATTTTAGAATTGAAAAATCGACGTATTTTACCCTTAATAACAATAAGGCAAAAACAACCAGTTTTCAGCAGGAGCAATTCATAAACTTAATGTGGCGGAATATTGCAAAGTAGTTAGATTTATTTTATTCAATTCATAAACGTTTAGCTTGATAAAAAATAATTTTACATTACCAAAGTACGGAGTTTTGAGCTTCGGAGCCGGATAACCTACCAGTCAAGTTAGAGGACACAGTGACTGTTATATGATACTAGCTGACCCGGCAAACGTTGTTTTGCTTTAGGGGTGGACTACCCTTAACATTTAGGGGGATGAAAAATAGATGTTGTCCGATTCTCAGACCTACCCAATATGCACACAAAATTTCATGAGAATCGGTCAAGCCGTTTCGGAGGAGTATGGCAACGAAAACTGTGACACGAGAATTTCATATATTAGAGATAAATATTAAGTAATCAACAGTGAAAAAATTAGCTTGCTGGTAATCATATGTTATGAGCCCGTAATCCATACATGTTCGGAGCGGGGGACTCTTGTAACATACCACATATTTGGTAGGACAAATACATATTTCAATAATGTTAATGATTCTCTTCACATATAATAAAAATCTCACTGTTGGTAATATTGTTTTTGGGATCGTCAAGTCAACATACTATTATCTCCCCTAGCTACCCGAATTGATACTTCTCGTATCGATAATATATATGTGGGAGACTCGGCAAAATAAAGCTACTTACGAAAAATGAGCCTGCTGTTAATCAATATGTTTCAATGTTCTACATGTCGTGTGTATACATATATATAATTACAAATGATATTGTACCATTCCATTGTCGATTACAAGTTCACAACCATCAGTGAGCACCTACCTGTGGGTACCTTATCTCTGCAGCACTCGAAGGTTGACTAGAAAACAATACCTAATAGCAATAAGTCCGCCATTGTACACTTTCGTGCATATAAAAATAAATAGAAATGACACACACACGATATTTACATTTTGAAAAGTCCAAGTCTCGTCAACTGCATATCGTTATTGTTTATACATGGGGCACACTAAAAGTTTGACACTTCTAGCTAATCGGACCTATTTGAATTTCAAATGATACATTTTTTAAACGTTGCAACCTTTTTAGTAATAAAAAAAAAACAATTGGCGGAAAATCATTTGTCAATTGTTTTTTATCACACATCAAAGTTCTACGTATGCAACGAAAATAGAATTAAGTCGAAAAGATTTTAGAGCGCTGATTTTTTATGATTTTAAAAGTTCTCTCTCTCCGCAAGACTGTGCCGCTCGTCTTCAAAATGCTTTTGGGAGAGAAGCACCTTGTTTGAGCACCGTGAGGCGATGGTTTGCTGAATTTGAGAGAGGTCGAGTTTCTTTACATGACGAATTTCGTGAAGGGCGGCCTTCAACTGCCGTCAACGAAAATAATGTGACTACTGTTAAGCGGTTAATTGAAGAAAACCCGCGGATTACCTATGAGACAATTCGAGGACTATTGGGGATTGGTATGAGTCAAATCCAGAAAATCTTACACGAAGAATTGAAAGTTCGGAAACTTTGTTGTCGTTGGATCCCTCATGAACTGACAGCGGAGCAGAAGCGGGCTCGCGTGGAATGGTGCTCACAGATGCTACTGAAGTACGACCACGGACATTCTAATGCTGTTTATGACATTGTCACAGGAGACGAAACGTGGATTTATTGTTTGGAACCCGAAAAAAAAACAGCAATCTTGTGAATGGGTGTTTGAAAATGAGAACAAGCCAACAAAAGTGAGGCAGGCGAGAAACGTTGGTAAAAAAATGATCGCGTCTTTTTTCTCAGCTACGGATCTCATCTGTACAATTCCACTTGAAGATCAAAAGAGTGTTAATGCCGAGTGGTATTCTACCATTTGTTTACCCAGGGTGTTAGAAAAAGTTCGCGAAAGACGACCCAAAAGCCGCGATCCAACTAAAAAGTAGAAAATTTATTTTCTACTTTTTAGTTGGATTCTCTATAAAAGCGCGTTTTTTTTGTTTCTTAAACTATTATTTATTTTTCATTTTTTAGTTTTTTTTTTAAATTTTTTTTTTAATTTTTTTTTAAATTTTTTTTTTTTTAATTTTTGGAGATAGACAATTTTACTCAAAGGAAACCTTTCCTTTATTTTTAAAAAGAAACAGAATTGCATTCACGGATTTTCGAAAATTCGTTTGCCACACCTGGGAATCGAACCGGGTAAAATCCGAAAAAATAACATCCTGTACTTTTATGGCATCGATCGATAGGGTCAATCTCTCTAACAAACGCGGTAAATGAAATGAAAGCAAAACTAAACTTTTTTAATTGAACGAAAAGAAGCGTATAGGTACTAACAAATTATTAGCTCGAAATCAGCTCCATTTTGTTGGACACAGAAATTTATTCTTTTAAGGAATTCATTTTCAGTAACTTTTAATAGCGAGTTTACACTCACTTACAGTTTAACTCGTTTACAGTTGCATAGGAATTTTGGTAAATTAGATTTTTTACATATCCCCATAAAACAAAATGTAAAGGGGTGAGATCTGGTGATCTCGCAGGCCATCTGATTGTGCCGTTTGTACCAATCCAGGTATTGAAATGGTTATTAACATAGGCAGTGGTGATTCTGCTGTTCTGGGCCGGAGCACCATCTTGCTGTACAATTACTTGTATTCGCTCTTCCTCGGGTAGAACATTTAACTCATTTCTTAAGAGGTCCAGTATTTCAAGATACTTGACAGTGTTTAGATGACCTTCGTACACGTGGACTAACACAACTGTATTTCTCATAATTCCGCACCAGACGTAAAAGAGAATCTTACTTGACTGTTAGTTTCATGAACACGAACAGGATTCTCTTGAGACCAATAATGGTTATTGCGGCGGTTGTACATGCCGTTATTACTAAAGTTGGTTTCGTCAGACCACACAATGTTACTCAAAAAGGGGGAGTTACGGGCAACTTCAGTCAGAATGTTTTGACAAAATTGTGGTCGTCTGTCAAGATCCCCAGGATGCAATTTTTGAACCAACCGACCCTCACGATAACATTTATACGAGGGTGGATTGAAAAGTAGTCGGCCTAACACTGATCCATTTAGTTCTAAAAATCAAATCTACCCACATTATTTAGTTCAGTTCAGACCTGTTAATTGTGTGAAGTTTGAAACGTGTGCGATAATTAGTTTTAATTTAATAAATTTATTAACAAAGCAATCTGACATCATTTCCGCAAATGGAGCGAATCGAGCAGCGTGCCGTCATTAAGTACCTCCATAAGAAGGGGCTGTCATCAAAAGCCATCCATGATTATATGGTCAGTACATTAGGGGATTGCGCTCTTTCATATTGATCCGTCAAAAAAATGGTTAGCAGAATTCAAGCGTGGTAGAGAGAGTGTGAAAGACGAACCCCGCTCTGGAAGGCCTTCGACGTCCACTACAGATGAAAATGTTAAAAAAATACTCGATTTAATTATGGGATACCGCAGATTGAAAATTAGAGAGATAGCCTATATATATATATATATGTCTATGTGTGATGCCTATAATCTATATATAATATATAGATTATAGGCATCTCTTGTGAACGTACTCAAAAAATAATAGTCAACGTGTTGGGTTTCCACAAGGTGTCTGCGAGGTGGGTTCCGCGACTGTTTTCAGTTGAGCAAAAAAGGATGCGATTGACTATTGCACGCGACTGTTTGGAGTTATTTGAAGCTGATGAATGTGATTTTTTGAATCGTTTTGTTACTATGGACGAAACATGGTTTCATTACTGTACACCGGAAACAAAACAAAAATCAAAACAGTGGACAAGACCTGGTTCACCACCCCCCAAAAAGGTTAAGTCGATTTTGTCGGCAAGTAAGGTGATGGCTTCAGTATTCTGGGACTCGAAGGGTGTGATTATGGTTGATTATCTTGAAAGGGGTCAGACTATAAACTCTGATTATTACTGCACCTTACTACGTCGTTTACGAGAGGAAATAAAAGAAAAACGTCCAGGAATGATCAGAAGAAAAGTCCTGTTTTATCAAGATAACGCTCACACGCTATCGTTCACACGTCTGTCCAATCAATGGCAGAAATTAAATGCGTTTTAAACGTTCGTTTCTCTGCCGAACGATAGTGGCCTGGAGCGCCCTGCCTGTGCACGTGTTTCCTCCCACATATAACCCTGGGTTCTTTAAGCGGAGCGTGAAGAGGCACATCAGTAGGTCGTCAAATTGAGGGCCACTCTCTATAGTATTGTGTGCTGTGAGAGTGGCCCACAATCGCTAGACGTCGTCACGACTTACCACCAGGCGGGCGGCGTCAATTTGGCGAACCCAATATAAAAAAAAAAAAATAGAAATTCACAACAGTGGCTTTGAACTGTTACCACGTTATTCACCTGATCTGGCAACGTCAGACTTTTTTCTGTTCCCTAACCTAAAAAAAAAAGGTTTGTTGTCCGTGGTCCTACTACCTGGTCCTACTAGTAGGACCACGGGCCATTCTTTTTGCCCCTAGTTCTATCAGTAGGACCACGGGCACCTAACATTACCCGTAGTGCTACTGGTAGTACTACGGACATTTTTACTTGTCCGTAGTTCTATCAATAGGACTACAGACAAGTAACAGTGCCCATAGTTCAACTAGGAGTAATAAGATCTTTTTCCTGGTTACCCACTTATGAGTATTTATTCTAAACGTAAGGGTGATTAATAAATCGTCACCATTTTAACAACTTTTCTCGTGATTATTTTGTGTATGTGTAGAGCCTCCTATTCTGTTATGATCGCCTGGTACTTTTTCAGAATATTGACTTCAAACATTCAATCGGATTTCACTGAAAGAATTTAAAATCTTGAAGGCTCTTATGTTCTTATGTATTCCTGGTACATTTGAGGTGGACGGTGGAAATTTTATGTACCCACGTAACACCCAGGTGGTCACAGGTGGCCCGCTGTAAAAAAAAAAATTCCACGGTCCACCCAGGTGGTCTCAGCAGGTGAACGGTGGTAAATAAGCGGCGTTAGCGAGTGCTCTTTTGTAGTTCTGTACTCCTGTACTTTTGTTGTTTGTGTATCTTATAATAGAGAGCTAAGGGACCCAAGCGGCTCTGGTAAGATATATCCATACTGCCCTACTAAGCGCATGATAATTTTTTTGAGGAAGGTTGTATGCCTGATGCCTGTGCAATATATTATCTTGTACAGCTGGACCACGGGGAAAAAAATTACCCGTAGTACAACCAGGTGAACTAAGGTGGACTACGGGAAAACATTAATTCCCATGGTACACCCAATGAAACTGTAGGTGGACCACGGGCAAACAGCGAAAATTACTCGTGGTCCTACCACAGTTTAGTAGGACCATTGCCCCTACAATATAATGTTGTTTTTGTTACAGTCCTACTGATAGAACTAGGGGCAAAAAGAATGGCCCGTGGTCCTACTAGTAGGACCAGGTAGTAGGACCACGGACAACAAATGGTGCAAAGGGTGCAAAGGGGCCCTTACATCTATCGGGCCCCAGCGACCTCATCTGCTAGTGGCGCACCTGCTGATTAACGGACGAGGTTCGTATATTACGGTACCCATGTGGTGGCTTTGGCCCCTACGTGGATACCAGGTGGTACAACAGTGTTGGTCCGGGGGGTACCACCGTGCAGCTGTGCTAAAGCCCCCCAAGTAACCCAGCCCAGCCTGGGTTGCGTTAGGGGTTCAGCAGCTGCACTGCCGGGCCCGGGGCGGTGTATGGTGCGGCAGGCAGGGGTCCAGTGGGGGCGAAGCGGAGTCTAGTGTGGGTGGTGTGGGTCGATTCGCCGGCCAGGGAGACCCTTAGCAACGGCGTTGCCGCGGCCGCCCGCAACATAGTCATGGGGCCCGCCTGGGACCAACCACCCCAGTAGGCTGCCCCACATGTTGCGCATAATCCTGTTGTGGGGTCGCCGCTCCGGGTGGTAACCGGTGTGGGGTAGCGGCGGCCTTGCATCGGGGGGGTTTGGGAGCCCTTCCGTCCGGCGGGTCGGCTCCGACCTAACCACACGGTTCTAGACGAAGCTAGCCTCTGCACTTTGTCACTTACTGCCGCACCAAATATCGCCCTGTCTTCACGCTTCCCCATATTTCACAATGACAGTGCAACAAGATAATAGACGGTACACAGCGGCCCCTAGAAACCCCACAAAGTTGACTTCGTTTGAGGTGGAGTTCGCGAATATCCGCGGACTCCATGCAAACCTCGATACCGTCCACCATCACCTGGAGTCGGCACGGCCTTCTGTGATGTTCCTAACGGAGACACAGATCAGTCTAGGGATATAATATTATATCCCTTTCACTGATGTCGCCAGCATCCGCAAAGCTCGCCCCTGGTTCGGGCGTGAATGTGCCGAGGCTGTCCAGAAAAAACAGTCGGCATATCGCGCCTGGGTCAGGGCTCGGGCGGCACGTGACCCGAACGTGAACCGCCTCAAAGCAGCGTACAATCGGGCCACTAGGTTCAGCAAGAGGGCCTTCAAGAGAGCGGATGCCCAGCGCGTCGCGCGGCTTGGTCAGGAGCCCACATCCCATCCCACGGGCAGCCGTGGATACTGGCAACTGGCCAAAGCTGTACAGTCAAATTTTTGTCAACCCTCGCTGCCACCACTGCGTTTTCCTGATGGATCACTGGCTCACAAAGCCCAAGAGAAGGCGGACATGCTCGCAGACCTCTTTGCGGCTAATTACCGGGTCGATGACCGTGGCCTGCAGCCCCCCGCCATCGCCAACTGTGGCCACACTATGCCTGATATTGTTATCAGGCAATGTGATGTACGGGCAGTGCTGCGGTCACTCGACACGCGGAAAGCCAGTGGCCCTGACGGCATTCCGGCGGTGGTGCTACGAAAATGTGCTGCTGAGTTGTCTCCAGTATTAACGCGTCTGTACCGCCTGTCATACTCTACAGGCCTCGTGCCGGAGGCCTGGAAGGAGGCGAACGTACAACCGATCCCCAACAAAGGGGAACGATCCGATCCAGGCAACTATCGACCCATAGCTGTCACCTCAGTCATTTGCAAGGTGCTCGAGCTTCTTATTAATAAGCAGCTCATGCGATACCTGGAGGATCACTCGCTAATCAATGATCGGCAATATGGCTTCAGGCCAAAACGATCAACGGGTGACCTCCTGGCATTCGTCACGCATGTATGGGGTGAGGCTATGGAAAAGTTCGGCGAGTCCTTGGCTATTAGCCTGGACATCGCCAAAGCTTTTGATAGGGTCTGGCATGCTTCGCTCCTTTCCAAGCTTCCGGCATATGGTCTACCTCCTCAACTGTGCAGCTGGATTGCCAGTTTTTTAAACGAGCGCCGAGTGCGGGTCCTCTGCGATGGCCAGGCTTCTCGCTTCTTGCAAGTGAATGCCGGGGTACCGCAGGGGTCCGTACTGTCACCAACTCTCTTTCTTCTGCATATCAATGATATGCTTTCCCTCGGGAACATTCATTGCTATGCAGATGACAGTACATTGCACGGGAGTTACTCGGTTCGTCCGACGGCGGGGCGATCTGTGATAGAGGAGGAGAGACGACATCTCGTGGGTGATCTCGACCGAAACCTCGACAGTATCTCCCAATGGGGTGCCGAGAACTTGGTCGAGTTCAATGCCCACAAAACACAGGCGTGTGCATTTACAGCGAAAAAATCCCCTTTCCTTCCCCTACCCACTCTTCAGAATGCAATATTACCAATGAAGGACAATCTAGACATCCTTGGCATAGACGTTCGTCGAGAGCTCAATAACACAAAATACATTGAGAGATGTATTGGGCTAGCTTCGCGGAAACTAGGAATACTGAACAAGGTAAAGCGATTCTTTACACCGCACCAGAGGTGTCTGCTGTACAAAACGCAGATTAGACCCTGCGTTGAATACTGCTCTCACCTTTGGGACGGCTCCGCGAAGTATTTGCTGGACGCACTCGACGCTATGCAGCGACGCGCTGTTCGCATTATAGACTGTCCGAAGGTAACGGGAAGCCTTGAGCCGCTAGCCCAGCGCCGAACAATTGCTTCCTTGGCCGCGTTCTACCGTATTTACCACGGTGAGTGTTCTGAAGAGCTCTTCAACCTGACCCTACCCTCTCCCTTCCGATCCCGAACAACGCGTGCCGGCCAGAGAAGTCACCCTCATACCGTGGAAACCGTCTTCGCGAGAACCGAGCGTTTTAAACGATCGTTTCTCTGCCGAACGATGGTGGCTTGGAACGCCCTGCCTGCGCACTTGTTTCCTCCAACATATAACCCTGGGCTCTTTAAGCGAAGCGTGAAGAGGCACATTACTGGGTCGTCAAGTTGAGGGCCACTCTCTATAGTATTCCTGTGTACTGTGAGAGTCGCCCTCAATTGCCAGACGTCGCCTCAGCTTACCATCAGGCGGGTGGCGTCAATTTGTCGACCTAAATATATAAAAAAAAAAAAAAAAAAAAAAAAAACCCTAAAAAAGCACTTGGGAGGTCAAACATTTTTGACGCATATTTTGACTCTAAGGAAGAATCATTTTTTTTCTACGGGTGTCTTTTTTTTTTTTTTTTTTTTTAGTTCCGCGACCAAGGCCGCGGCCGCTCTAACGTCCGTTGCCGGGCGTCTCTGGTTACAAGCAGAACGTATTTCCAGTGGCGCCCGGCGGTCTACGGGTGTCTAAGCTAGACTCGTCTCATAATTAGTCAATAGTAATATATTCATAAATAGATGGCACTGTCCCTTCTGGCTACATGCCACTATGGTTTCGTTACCATAATTAATGTAAGTAGTGATGATTTCTTTTGTACCGGTAGCAACTTTCCTACTTCAGTATACCTTTACATCAAGATCAAGAACAATAAACAAATAAGTAAAGTGGGTGGTTTTAGTTTATTTCTCCTGACTCCTGAGGTCCTCATTCGTACAACGCGCTAAATGCTTGGAAGGGAAGATGGCAAAAGTGCATTGAATTGAACTTGATGGTGATTACGTTGAAAAATAAAAATATATTTCATTTATTATGTATTTATTTTCTTGGTTAGGCCGATTACTTTTCAATCCACCCTCGTACTAATACTTTTTCAGGACTTTAAGTACGCGAGTGTGGGTGGTTCGGAACCACCCACACTCGAGTTGGAATCACTGGTTCCAACTTCTTCGGCAGCTTCTCTGCCTAATCTGCCTTTGGATATGCTTCGAAGTATGTTAAAACACTTACATCAAAATCGGAACAGTCCTGCTGAGGACGTTGCCTTTTGTAACTACCAGTATTTCTTAAATTATCAACCATTCTCTTCAAAACAAATCGAGTTGGTATTTGTCGGTCCCGATATCTCTCTCCATACCACCACAGAGCTAAATTCACATCTTTGTGATTTAAAAAATAAGCTTCCATTAAATCCAATTGTTCTTGATAAGCCATTATTACGGTGAGCTGACAAATATGAAATAGTTCGTATAAACAATCAAATGTGAATAACAAAAGATTATTTATTGCAGGGCGAATATTTAATAAAAGCCTCACGCAGTTGTGTCCAGACACCATTATAAACACGTGCAAAATAGTTTATCTAAATAGTTTTTAGTCATTTTAATGAATAAATGACGTCAACGATAATTAATACGCATAATTACTAACACAAGTAATCTGATGGACCATTGAGTAAAAGTGCTTTATCTTATCCCATTGAATTTACAAGTTTAGATTTCAAGGTTTTCCTTTCATTTAATTAACCACGTTTGTTAGAGAGATTTAATCCTTATTATTGACCCTGTCGATCGATGCCATAAAAGTACAGGCTGTTATTTTTTCGGATTTTACCCGGTTCGATTCCCAGGTGTGGCAATCGAATTTTGAAAATCTGTGAACGCAGTTCTGTTTCTTTTTAATAATAAAGGAATGTTTTCTTTAAGTAAAATTGTCTATCTTCAGTATGTAGAGTACTTTCCCTCCAGGTGTCATTAAAAAATTCCATCCTGTATATACTGTACATGTCTGTCTCTTATCACACTGGGCGGAGGCGGTGGTCTCCGCCCAGTGTGATAAGAGACAGACAAGAAATATGAATTTTATGACAATTCTAAGTTTTCCTTAAATATGCCGTATATCATTACTTCCCAGAATTTAATCCTTAACAGCAACACTATCGTATGGTGTAATAATAAAGGATGGGATTTTTTTTCTAAATCAATGGTTTCGATTCCCAGCTAGGATTATAATGTTTTTAAAAAATCTAATGATGAGGTTTTAAGTTTCATCAAAATCGGGCTCGTGACTCATTTGAGCATTTTTCGCTATTCCTTATAGTTATTTTTTTTTTTTTATATTTAGGTCGACAAATTGACGCCACTCGCCTGATGGTAAGCTGAGGCGACGTCTGGCAATTGAGGGCGACTTTCACAGTACACAGGAATATTATAGAGAGTGGCCCTCAACTTGACGACCCAGTAATGTGCCTCTTCACGCTTCGCTTAAAGAGCCCAGGGTTATATGTTGGAGGAAACAAGTGCGCAGGCAGGGCGTTCCAAGCCACCATCGTTCGGCAGAGAAACGATCGTTTAAAACGCTCGGTTCTCGCGAAGACGGTTTCCACGGTATGAGGGTGACTTCTCTGGCCGGCACGCGTTGTTCGGGATCGGAAGGGAGAGGGTAGGGTCAGGTTGAAGAGCTCTTCAGAACACTCACCGTGGTAAATACGGTAGAACGCGGCCAAGGAAGCAATTGTTCGGCGCTGGGCTAGCGGCTCAAGGCTTCCCGTTACCTTCGGACAGTCTATAATGCGAACAGCGCGTCGCTGCATAGCGTCGAGTGCGTCCAGCAAATACTTCGCGGAGCCGTCCCAAAGGTGAGAGCAGTATTCAACGCAGGGTCTAATCTGCGTTTTGTACAGCAGACACCTCTGGTGCGGTGTAAAGAATCGCTTTACCTTGTTCAGTATTCCTAGTTTCCGCGAAGCTAGCCCAATACATCTCTCAATGTATTTTGTGTTATTGAGCTCTCGACGAACGTCTATGCCAAGGATGTCTAGATTGTCCTTCATTGGTAATATTGCATTCTGAAGAGTGGGTAGGGGAAGGAAAGGGGATTTTTTCGCTGTAAATGCACACGCCTGTGTTTTGTGGGCATTGAACTCGACCAAGTTCTCGGCACCCCATTGGGAGATACTGTCGAGGCTTCGGTCGAGATCACCCACGAGATGTCGTCTCTCCTCCTCTATCACAGATCGCCCCGCCGTCGGACGAACCGAGTAACTCCCGTGCAATATAATATATAATAGTTCCGGATTTGGGACTCCAAGCCCACTTGTAAAATTCACCACCAAAAATATAAACTATCCAAAAAAGAAAATCCAAATAAATAAATAAAATAATCAAAATAAGAAGAAGCAACATCAATAACGATGCGACTGACGTGCGACCTGTCGAGTGCCACGTACCTGAGGGGGCCGTTGTGTGTCGCAGGGGGGGGCGCCAGGCCGGGCGCCACGTCGGGCGCTTGGGCGCCGGTGCCGGTGCCGGGGTGGAACACCTCGTGGTAGTGCTCCAGCAGCGTCTCCACCAGCACGTTGTAGAACTTGAGCTCCAGGATGGAGGCCACGGTCTCGCGCTCCGCCCGCAGCAGGGTCGGCCCGAAGCACACCGCCAGGTTGGACGCGGACATCAGGTTCTTGTCGCTGTGTGCGCTCACGCTGTGGACACCGGAGGGTCAGTGGCCGCCGAGCTGTGGCGTATATACACGCAGGGGGCGGTACTCACTTGCGCAGGTGCTGCACGACGAGGAGCAGCATCTCCAGGTTGCGCGGCGGTAGCAGGCGCACCAGCTGCGCCAGCGCCGCGGCCCGCTCGGCGCGCGCCTCCAGCTTGGCGGCGGCCAGGAAGCGCAGGTGCAGCGCGCGAGTCAGCAGCGGCTCGGGCAGCGCGCGCAGGTAGCCCTTCAGCGCCGACGTGAGCGTGCGCGTCTCCCAGTCCTGCAGCTCGGCGCCCTGCAGCGCGCCCGCCTGCACCAGGCGCGCCACCTTGGACGCCACGCCGGCCACGCGGTACAGGCCCTGCTCGTCCAGGCCGCGCGCCTCGATGCCGGCCACCAGCTGGCGCACGAAGGCGAAGCCCGCGTCGTCCAGCACGGTGTGCGGCCCGTCGCCCGGCAGCGGCGCGAGCGGCGCGGCGGGCGCGCAGGCGGCGTGCGGCGGCGCGTCCAGCAGGCGCAGCCAGGCGGCGCGGTCGCGCTCACCCAGCGCCTGCAGGGTGAGCACGCCGCGCTGGCTGGGCGCCGGCACGGCCTCCCAGCAGAAGCGGCGCTCCAGCACGTCCCCGCAGGCGCGCGCCCCGCTCACGCACACCGTCTCCGGGACCCCGGCCTGCGCACACAGGGCCTGAGTGGGACACCCCACAGGGGAGAAGGTAAACCTCCTGCCACTAGACAGTAGACAGTAGACAGTAGACAGGTCGGGCAGTACTCACCGTCTTGACGTTGATCTGGTTGTAGGGCGTGAGCGTGAGGCGGCGCGAGGCGCGCTCGTACGTGCAGTAGTGCTTGCTCCACGTGGTGCCGAACGCCTCTGCACACACAACACGCATGTAGTACAGACACACAGACACACAGACACACAGTCAGACACACACAAACAGCAGTATACTCACTCTTCTCCAGGAGCAGCAGGTAGCCGGCTCGCGCCCCCTCCTCGCCCTCCTCCTTGCTCTGCCGACACACACGTCACATGTACTCCCTACCCCCACCAGGAGGGTATGTCTAAACACTATTCTTTTCATTAAATAATATCAAAATAATTTGAATAAGCCTCGTAGACATTTTGTATGTACGCAACTTTGTCTGCACAAGGTTACTTTGTACTTCTAGTAGTCCTATTATATAAAAGATAAAAATTAAAAAAGTTAAAAGTAAAAAGTCAAAAGTCAAATGAAAGTTAAAAGATAAGACATAAAAAAGTCAAGAACATGCAACAGGTATTATGCTAGAGTAACGGATATGGTTTATCTAGATACTCTAACTTTAGTTTAAGAGAAATTATTCGAAAGGAATGAATCCTACTCGAAGGAGTGTTGTGAGCTCTTATACTTAATGTACGTTTATAAAATGAAAGGAATGAATCCTACTCGAAGGAGTGTTGTGAGCTCTTGTACTTAATGTACGTTTATAAAATGAAAGGAATGAATCCTACTCGAAGGAGTGTTGTGAGCTCTTGTACTTAATGTACGTTTATAAAATGAAAGGAATGAATCCTACTCGAAGGAGTGTTGTGAGCTCTTGTACTTAATGTACGTTTATAAAATGAAAGGAATGAATCCTACTCGAAGGAGTGTTGTGAGCTCTTGTACTTAATGTACGTTTATAAAATGAAAGGAATGAATCCTACTCGAAGGAGTGTTGTGAGCTCTTGTACTTAATGTACGTTTATAAAATGAAAGGAATGAATCCTACTCGAAGGAGTGTTGTGAGCTCTTGTACTTAATGTACGTTTATAAAATGAAAGGAATGAATCCTACTCGAAGGAGTGTTGTGAGCTCTTGTACTTAATGTACGTTTATAAAATGAAAGGAATGAATCCTACTCGAAGGAGTGTTGTGAGCTCTTATACTTAATGTACGTTTATAAAATGAAAGGAATGAATCCTACTCGAAGGAGTGTTGTGAGCTCTTGTACTTAATGTACGTTTATAAAATGAAAGGAATGAATCCTACTCGAAGGAGTGTTGTGAGCTCTTGTACTTAATGTACGTTTATAAAATGAAAGGAATGAATCCTACTCGAAGGAGTGTTGTGAGCTCTTGCACTTAATGTACGTTTATAAAATGAAAGGAATGAATCCTACTCGAAGGAGTGTTGTGAGCTCTTGTACTTAATGTACGTTTATAAAATGAAAGGAATGAATCCTACTCGAAGGAGTGTTGTGAGCTCTTGTACTTAATGTACGTTTATAAAATGAAAGGAATGAATCCTACTCGAAGGAGTGTTGTGAGCTCTTATACTTAATGTACGTTTATAAAATGAAAGGAATGAATCCTACTCGAAGGAGTGTTGTGAGCTCTTATACTTAATGTACGTTTATAAAATGAAAGGAATGAATCCTACTCGAAGGAGTGTTGTGAGCTCTTATACTTAATGTACGTTTATAAAATGAAAGGAATGAATCCTACTCGAAGGAGTGTTGTGAGCTCTTATACTTAATGTACGTTTATAAAATGAAAGGAATGAATCCTACTCGAAGGAGTGTTGTGAGCTCTTATACTTAATGTACGTTTATAAAATGAAAGGAATGAATCCTACTCGAAGGAGTGTTGTGAGCTCTTGTACTTAATGTACGTTTATAAAATGAAAGGAATGAATCCTACTCGAAGGAGTGTTGTGAGCTCTTATACTTAATGTACGTTTATAAAATGAAAGGAATGAATCCTACTCGAAGGAGTGTTGTGAGCTCTTGTACTTAATGTACGTTTATAAAATGAAAGGAATGAATCCTACTCGAAGGAGTGTTGTGAGCTCTTATACTTAATGTACGTTTATAAAATGAAAGGAATGAATCCTACTCGAAGGAGTGTTGTGAGCTCTTATACTTAATGTACGTTTATAAAATGAAAGGAATGAATCCTACTCGAAGGAGTGTTGTGAGCTCTTATACTTAATGTACGTTTATAAAATGAAAGGAATGAATCCTACTCGAAGGAGTGTTGTGAGCTCTTATACTTAATGTACGTTTATAAAATGAAAGTAATGAATCCTACTCGAAGGAGTGTTGTGAGCTCTTATACTTAATGTACGTTTATAAAATGAAAGGAATGAATCCTACTCGAAGGAGTGTTGTGAGCTCTTATACTTAATGTACGTTTATAAAATGAAAGGAATGAATCCTACTCGAAGGAGTGTTGTGAGCTCTTATACTTAATGTACGTTTATAAAATGAAAGGAATGAATCCTACTCGAAGGAGTGTTGTGAGCTCTTATACTTAATGTACGTTTATAAAATGAAAGTAATGAATCCTACTCGAAGGAGTGTTGTGAGCTCTTATACTTAATGTACGTTTATAAAATGAAAGGAATGAATCCTACTCGAAGGAGTGTTGTGAGCTCTTATACTTAATGTACGTTTATAAAATGAAAGTAATGAATCCTACTCGAAGGAGTGTTGTGAGCTCTTATACTTAATGTACGTTTATAAAATGAAAGGAATGAATCCTACTCGAAGGAGTGTTGTGAGCTCTTATACTTAATGTACGTTTATAAAATGAAAGGAATGAATCCTACTCGAAGGAGTGTTGTGAGCTCTTATACTTAATGTACGTTTATAAAATGAAAGTAATGAATCCTACTCGAAGGAGTGTTGTGAGCTCTTATACTTAATGTACGTTTATAAAATGAAAGGAATGAATCCTACTCGAAGGAGTGTTGTGAGCTCTTATACTTAATGTACGTTTATAAAATGAAAGTAATGAATCCTACTCGAAGGAGTGTTGTGAGCTCTTATACTTAATGTACGTTTATAAAATGAAAGGAATAAATCCTACTCGAAGGAGTGTTGTGAGCTCTTATACTTAATGTGCGTTTATAAAAAGAAACTAAAAAAACCAAATCACAAATGTAATTTCCAAACTCTCGCAAACATCCGATTTGTTGCCGATCTTATGAGATATTATCATATTTTGGCCAATTGACACAATGGCTTCATACATTATAGCCTATTGTGTGATTCTGATGAATGAACTACATTATTGTCGAGTTTCATTAACTTTCATTACAATCCGTTCTGTAATTTTCGTAAAGAAGAGGCACAAAGATCCAAACATCCATCCATACAAACTTTCATCTCTTTATAATATTAGTAAGATAGGATCACTATTGAATTAATTGATTTGATGGTGACATGATATTGATTAAGGATGAGTAAAAAAAAATTGTGTTGAAAAGTGCATTTATTGAGGAAGGGTAATGCTTTATCGTAACGCTAGAATGAAAAGAAGTGGAGCAGCAATGGAAACGCTGGTAAAGCCGCGCGCACGGCAGCCACGGATGTGCGCGTGGTACTGACTAAATCGTTGATCTCCTAAGATATTTGTTAATTCGTCAAAAACGAATGTCATCGACTGGACTCAAACCAGCAAAGAATATTGCCGATGACGTTCTATTTTGTGAAGATCTGACCCAACAGCTAACATTAGTGACGCGTGTTTACGTTCATGTTACATTACGTCCACATTCGCCAGCCCTACGCAATAGGCGGCGAGCCTGTTGCTACTTCCAGGCTCTACTCAATACTTCATATTCGTGCCAGAGTCTCGTCTGTGTACGCGAGGGGCGAGGGGCGAGGGGCAGGGGCGAGGGGCAGGGGCGAGGATGGAATCGCATGGCTCGGGTGAGCAGGGGCAGAAGCACTGTACGACATTAATAGTCTGCACCGCGTAGTTACCTATATCGTGTATAGACGAGCCAATATCGATTTATAAATTTTTGTATGCAAAAAAATAATTCAAAATTTTGCAAACTCATAAAACAAAACCTGCTACATATGACCTTCAGAAACGGTACTTAAAAGGTCTGTGGTACTTAGCTTACTCATTGTAACAGTAGACCACGTGTATATTGTAGTGTAGGGTAGGTAAACATGACACAAACCATTTGTCGCACCTCCATCATCTTCTTCATGAGCGACTCGGTCTGCTTGCTCGTCTCCTCGAAGTTGCTCTGCGTCTGCAACCCGCACACAAGCGCACGCTGTTACTGCACACTGCATGCCACACACGCGCGCACACACACACACTTACCCGCTGTATCCTCAGCTGCAGGTCCCTGACCTTGGGCTCGGCGTCGGCGTGCACGTCGTGCGCCGTGTGGTGGAAGGTCCACCAGCCGAACACGAAGCCCAGCAGCGTCTCCACCAGCTCGAACTTCTTGCGTTCCTGCACGCCCTGCAGCTGGCACACGTACTCGAGCGACGCCTGGCAGAAGTCCCGCTCCGCCATGTCCATGGCCGCGTCCGCCTGCACACATACACACACACCAATAATGAACCTGTCCGCTACAAGTAGCTCCAATATACCACAGTCCCGGCAGAAGCAGTACCTCTTGGAAGACATTCTCCGGCTTCTTGGTGGAGAGCGACAGTGTGCGCTCCTGGCTCTGGCAGAACTTGGCCGTCTTCTTGTCGAACTTTTTCTTGCCCTCCTGGAATATATCACACATGTCTATATACTATATCATGTAGGAAGGTTCTTACTAAAGGTAAACAACACCTAAATACCAGGTCTCGTCTAGTGTAGATATATCATGTAGAATTATTGATTTAAGAAGCTCAAAGGTATAGCACGGTGTGGATATTGTCGTCCCACTACCAGCTACTACCCACTGGCGTCGTCGCGTTGTAGCGTCAGAGACCTACCATCACCATGATTGCACAAAGCAACGAACACTTAAGTATGATATTACATTGACGTGGTCGACGATCGGACCACAGTGTGGCAGAACTCGTATAGATCTACTAGTGAACGACAACAGTCGAGCTATCTACATAACGATACGACATGAACATTTAAATACACATCATACACATGCGCATTGGGCACGTAAAGATTACTAACAACTTGGCATGTTTAGTTAGAATCCGCAAAACCGTGAGTTTCATTGTGATTAATGGTCGTGCTACATATAAGGGATAAGACGTCTAATAAAATTTGCAATTATCTCAACATAATGATTAGTTAGGTGCAGATGGAGTTCGAAGTAAAGCTTCGTACGCAAACGAGTTTATAAGTTAATATCTATTATGGTGTGGTAAATACAGCTAGAGATAGTAGACAGTAGTGTTATGAGTGAGGCGGCAGTTTACCTTGACAGCGCCGATGTGTTCCTTGCGGAAGCGCTCCAGCGGCTGGATGATCTGGTCGTCGGCGCGCCCCACCTGCAACACATTGGTAGTATACATGTACCGTCGCGTCGTCGCCGGCCGCCTAGTACGAAGTTGTGCTCCGTGGATCATCCAATCAGATATTAAGTAGATACGGCTCATGATGTCATGAGGATGATGCTAACGTTTGCACAGATACATCACTACGCGGAGTTCCGAAGTCAGTGGCGAGGGCGCCGCAGACTCATCTACGCCCAAGACCATCGACCTCCATGATCGAGGCCTGAGGACGGCGGGATAGTCACCCGCCGTCCTTACAGAAGCAGGCTAGAAAGGTCGCGTGCTGCGGGGCTGAGTGGCCTGGAGCGTATCGTAATGGGAGACGCCTAACTTTCATAAGTGACTGTACTGAACGTCCACGTGGTGAGGACCAGTTTATAACTGCACAAATGCATTATTATTTTCCATTGATGTTCCGTTGAAATGTCTATCACACATCGAGTGCTCGTTCTCGGTCAACCTTTGACTAAATAGATCGCAGTGACCGGGTGACGCAGAACATGAAAACTTATCAAACTGAAAACGATTGTGCCTCATGTGCACAGTCACCGCGCGACGTCGTGGCCATTGCCTTGTCGCTAGGAGCAACTACATTTAATGTATGATCAGACGGTTACAGCTGATAATGCCTCTGCGGTTAAATCGATACATGATACATGTAACAAAGACGCCCGACGAGGTCCGATGGCCACGTGAGTGCGGCACATGTCGTCCAATAGTTGTAGTGACAAACAATACCGGTAGTGAATGGTACACGGACACGCTCACTAGTGTGTGGATAGATATAACCTTTGTAAGGCTTCGTAGACCGTAGGCGACATATGCGGCGACGCGAATGACCAACCAGGGGATAAGTCGCCAGCATATTGGGAAAATGCCGCGAACAATCTGTTGATGTCACTGGTGGCATAAGCTGATCAGAAATTTGCATAGCCAGTGTAACAAGGAAGGGTCGTGACGTGAACTGTGCATCACACAGGAGTGACGTCCGGGGGCGGATGTGACGAGTGCGTCGAGTCGCGTCGCGTCGTTAGCATTCACCCCGCGCTTTCGTCGCAACAGTAAAAGTGATCGCTTCTACAAATGGAAAGTAATTTGCTGAAGGTCGGCACGAGCTTGTTTGTAAACAAGTTAGACATCGCCCGACGCACGCCACGAGGTGCGAGCTACGACTCACTCCAGTGCCACACGTCACTTGTAGATATTACTACCACACATCGCACACTCGACACACACTTATGTCACTCCTATATCAACTGTATGTATAATAATTATAGGCCGTATAGCCGTCTTTCTAGCGTGCTGTTACCGATCTAATCCCCTTAACATCGACAGGGCCAGCAGGCCGCGCCTACCTTCACAACAATACACAATACACTTAAGTAATTCGGTAGCGTGGTCGGTAATGCATCGGCTTTCGACTCGGGGAGTCTGGGGTTCGATTCCTGGGTCGATCAAATATTTGTGACATCCACAAATGTTTGTTTCCGAGTTTGGATGTATAATATGTATGTATTTAGTAATATATTTATTAAGTACTAGCTGTTGCCCGCAGCTCCGCCTGCGTGTTACTTTAGATCTACATAACATTTTTATTTATGAAGCGATTGAAAACAAAACCGCAAATTCAAATCGGTTAAGCCGTTTCTGAGGTTAGCGTGTTCAAACATTCAGACAAACAGACAAAAGTTCTAAAAACCATTGTTTTGGGTTTTATTGCGTTCATAAAGCCCCCCTACAACAGTTTCTCTATTATATCTTCTATTATATTCTCTATTATTTACAACGATACGTAAATTTTCTTATTTAGGTACTATGTATATAAACTACTTAAATAATAAGAACGCGCCAAAAGAATTATCGGAAAAAAAATACTACAATATCATGTAGTACTTAGAATAGTACCTAAATTTTAGAGAAATTGCAAAACAAAATACACTCGTAATAATGAGAGTTCGCACACAACAGTACCGTAAGGAGCCGACCACGCGTCTGAGCCGCGCGGCATGGCACCTCGTAGACCTAACAGGCGACGGCCGGCAGTCAACTCACGCATGCGCAGTGCGCACTCCAACGTCGTCACCCGCCTTCAAAATAGTGTACTTTTTGACTAAATCTATAATATCTTTTAAGATATTCGTTGAAATCAAATGATGTACAGGACTAATTTGTTCTAAATTAAATTCTTATGACGTATAGCGTATTTGTTTGGATAACGATTAATATCGTATCGTAAGCATAAGTATAGCTTCGCAAATCATGAATTGTTTTGAATCAATTTTGATTGTTATAAATTACGTTATAGTGCGTTAACCCTAAGAGGTAGATATATGCCATCGCGGACTTTTTTATAGAACGTTTTAAGGCAAATAAATTCGTAGAACACAATTTTAACGTTACTTTAACCATTTAAGCAGCGTACGCCACGGAAGCTTTTTGTAACATATATCATTGCTGCTCCGCTCCTACTCGTCGTAGCGTAAAGTTATAGCCTATAGCCACCCTGGATAAATGTATTACATAACTAAAAAAGAAATTTTCTAATCGGACCCGTACTTTCTGAGATTAGCGCGTTCAACCAACCAAACAAACAAACAAACAAAGTCTTCAGCTTTATAATATTAGTATAGATGTTTATCAGTTGTCTAGATCCCATAGCACAAGCTTATAGCTTATTTGGGTTAGATGGCGTTGTGTGAGAATGTCCAACAACATTTATACTATCTAATATTTAGATATTATAGTAACCTACCTACGAGTATGTAGATTTGGTAAGCAGGATACATGTTAACAGTGACAGTGGAAGTGGTGGAAGTGAGGGTTGTGGCATGTATCGGTAGAGAGTTACCATGCGGTCGCGCTCGTCCTCCACGGTGCGGATAAGGTGCGCGAAGTGTCGCAGGCTGCGCGAGATGACGCGCTCGTCCTCCGTCATGGAGGCGCCGATGCACGCGAACTCGAACTGGTCCATGCTGGCCGCCAGCGCGCGCTGCGCCGCCCCCAGCCCTGACGACAAACGTTCTGCTTTACTACCTCTTACCTCTACTCTACTTAAAGAGAGTGAGTTCTTACTATGATGAATACATGCATTGTCATTGCCCCAAGCTACCGTTTGGCTACATTTCAATTGGATACATAATATAACACAAAAACCCAATCTAATCACAGTGAATTTATACATCACTACGTCCGTAAATCTATTGAGATGTAAATTAGTTTTGCTCACAATTTATGGTCACAATAGATCCTATTGTCGTTAGTACCCAGATGCTGTAAGAAAATTGGTTAAAAGTTTAAAACCTAGTTCATGTTCGTACGGACGAGACTGCCTCTGGACACCGTGCCTCGAGCACCACCACGTGCTCATCATCGTACATCGTCGTCATATCAGCTTCTATACATCGTCGCCGACGACTACTAGGAGTACTAGGACTACTAGGTGCCTAGGTACTAACTAAAATTTATCGAAATGTCACCTTTGGCTTTCATTCTGTTTGGCCACGAATCTATGGATTTACGCACTGTTTCCAAGGGAAATTTTGCCACTGCTTGCTCCAAAGATTTTTTAAGAGACTCAATGTCGCCGTGTGGTTTAGAGCAGGCCATGTCCTCTAAAACTGACCATAATTTGTAGTCTAAACGGTTGAGGTCTGGGCTAGATGAGAGCCAGTCTTCAGCTCTTATAAAGTCCGGAACGTTGGTTTCTAGCCAGGCTTGGGTAGTTCGTGCCTTGTGACCAGGAGCAGAGTCCTGCTAGAAAGTCCACGGTATATTTTTAAAAAGTGTATTGCTGAGAGGTTTCACAACATAATCCAAGACAGTATCTTGATACACTTTGGCTGAAGTTTTTACTCCTTTTGCACAAAAATGTAGTTTTGTGACTCCCTGATAAGACACGCCCCACCAAACCATCACTGACGCAGGATGATGACCACGTTGTACCTTTCCGACCACTTGAGCAGCTTCCTTAGAACTGTAAGCGTACACTTTATCATTTTGCTTATTGTAGTGTTTGAATCCCTTTTTTAGGGTTCCGTAGTAAAATTCTCGGAACCCTTATAGTTTCGTCATATCCGTCCATCCGTCGGATGTCCTTCCAAACGGTTGGTGCTAGAACGATATAATTTTGCAGGCATATGTACATATTATACTATTCCGACAAAGAGCTAAAATAAAATGATGAGAAAAATGTCTTTTTCTGGGGAAGTTCCCGTACGAGTAAAGTGGGGTTGATGTTGTACTCGCGTCAATGGGCCCATCGTATGGGGTATCATTAGATAGGTCTTTAAAAAACATTAGGAGGTTGCGAAGACATTTTTTTTATTTAGTTGTTCGTTTGTGAGATATTAACAGAGCAAGTAACTTGTTAGTTTAGGTCTAGGAGTTATGGAGCCTATCATTAATGAATTATTTATTTAAAAGCAACATAGGCTCATATATGTTAGTAAAATCTTGTCCTTTTTTTTTATTCCGCGGCCCAAGGCCGCGGCCGCTCTCCCGCCCGCGCTGGTCTCTACGGGGGCTTGGTCGCGATGAGAATCCCGCGTCGTTGGGGTAGGGAGTTATCCCGCGTCGGTGAGTGAATCTGGTTGCGTGCTGTGGGGCAAAGGCCCTTCTAGCCTGCTTCTGTGGACGACGGGTGGCGATCCCGCCGTCCTCAGGCCTCGACCATGGAGGTCGATGTTCTTGGGCGTAGATGAGTCTGCGGCGCCCTCGCCGCTGACTACGGAACTCGGCGGGGAGGGTACGCTCCCGAAGGAGGCGGCCAAGAGGGCCGCCTCCTTCGCGAGCATGACTTGCTCGCAGAAGGACACGGTCGCGGTCCACCTACTCCCGCTGGAGACCATGGCTTGAAGCATGGTCATAAATGTAAGCAATGTAAGCCATGACAGAGTGCGTATGCTTCACACTAAACCACGAAAGTCCAAAGGCCACAAATAGTTATTAATTAGTAATTATATTATTGACGCCGACGCCATCTATACAACAACCGACAGTGGCGCTGCTGTGCTTATCTATCGGATCATTCACATACAGATTGAAGAGCGTCGGCGAGGGTAGCTCCCCTGCCTCACTCCGCGCTCCAATCCGTATGGTTCAGATAGCGCGCCCTCCCATCTCACGCAATTGACCTGGGTTATAGTACGAGACAGTGTGCTTAGAGCCAGTATAGCACTTTCTGTTGACAACATTGGTTTGAAATAATAATGGGTAACTGGACTGGAGGAACCCTATATCTCAGACTAAAAGAATAACATAGACGGAACATGTAGAATAAACACGTGAAGCCAAATGACACTTTCAATGTGTGCATGTGACTCCGATTTCCGTGTACCGATACCACTAACGGCGTGTGCGTAATGTTGCCAGCAAATGAAAAAATCTCCTAAAAATCTCTATATAGTGGACATATGGAAAATTAATATTTGTTTTAGTAAATGTTATCTGCGATTATTTTGTCATTTACACAAATGATTATTATGATAAGTGCCTAAAATGGGGAAGTGTTAAAATAAATAAAAACGTGATAAACACTGAGTAAACACACTTTAATTACTAACTTTCAAAAAATTTCTCATCATTAAAATAATCCTTTTTAAGATGAATCAACAAAGCTTCATTCCAGTGTAAGTACAAAGTACAGTCAACAACAAAAGTTGATTAGCACAAAAATATTTATTATTCTTTTTTACATCCCAATGCATGTGCCACATCAATGTACAAGTAATTTTAGAATCCCCAAGGACAAAGTTAATATATTTCGTGTTTTGTTTATGATTTTGTGATCGGTTTAACAGCTATTAGTGATCAACAGATAAGAATTATTGGTTAAGCTACTTTTGTCGTTGACTATACATGAAGTAGATATCAATAGTCATTAGGTTAAGACTGAGGCCTTCGTAGTGTTAGACTGAAATTAAACTACTGACACAGTAACATAAATATATTGGATCAGAACACAGGCTGGGAGGTCAGACGGCGGTCAATTCCAAGATTGCCGAAATAACCAAGCCACGTATTAAGTAGATCCCGGACACAGATGTGATCGGGAGTTCGGGACTAACGCACGAATGATGATGATGATGATTAGAAACATCGAGGTTGTCAACATTGATGACACTGATTTTTTTTTACTCAGTACTTTATAAATTCCCATAAATACTGCTAAATATTTTGTGGAAATGATGAAAAAATTATGGCAACTCTGTATGATATGGCGGAGGTTTTGTGTTCCTAGTTTGTGCAACTAAAATATTTAGAAAAATGTTATGAAATCTAATAAGAAATATTATATTTAGAAATATAATATTATATTATTAATTGTCGACGTTTTGTTGTCCTTTTAATTCTGCGAAAAATTAATGCTATTATATAAATTTAAAAGGTTTTTTCTTAAAAACATTTTACTTACCATTGTTTTTTAATAAGAAATAGTTAATTACTCATGAAACGATAATCCAGCATTCTTTCTATGAATAATTGAAGTGTTTTTACACCTTTTCACCACACAATACGGCATATTTATAATATTTTGTTCAACCGTGATCGCACGTGCGTACACACTCGCTGCTCACAAAGGAGTGGCGAGCGAAATGGTATCCCATTGCTATATAGTATCCCTTTTGGCGGCTTCACTCGCTAGTTCTATTCGTTCCGTCTATGTTATTCTTTTAGTCTGAGCCCTATTTGTCTTATGCGTGGGCGCGTCGGCGTGGCCCGACACCGACACGAACTTGGTCACGACATGCGACATCACGCGTGAACGGTTGGACCGATTTCGCTTATTCTTTTTTTGTTGTGTTCATTCGGAAAGGTTTCCTATGAAAAAAAAAGCGTTACGAAGTTCACTGGGACAGCTAGTCTCACTATAAGTTTGGTCAGCCGGTCAGCGCTGACTTGTGCCTGTGCATACATTTGTTAAGGAAAAACATCGTGTTAGTACAAAACTTTCCTGTTATTGTACATATTTCGTCAACCATATCTCCAGTGCTCAAGTTACGAAGAGTAAACTGTACCTGCCCTACAAGAGCTGACTGACGTAACACAGACGACAGACCATGGAGGCTATATCAACCAACTCCATGGCATTTGCTCGGAAGCAACAATAGGCACATCATGCTCCTTTTCGCCACCTAATGCGCTTCATTTAAAGCGTAAATGCAATGACATGTGGGCGCATTATACATGCCAATACCTGCAACAACACAACAAGGAATAGTGCTGCTCCCTGTTGAGTGGTGCTGCGATCACTAGATGATACTTATCAGCGCTGCCCTCAAGGACGACGCGACGTTAGCAGCTAGCAGGCACACAGTGGACGATGGACGACACCTATCGCAGTTAGCGGCCTCTTATCGGCACGCACCTTATCGAGAGACGTCGCCGTCGCGTCGCCTAACGTTGTGTGCGCACGCGCACTGCGCAACACACGCCTTCCATCTAACTAACAATTATTCTATCAGTTTATCTATTTGGTATGCAGCACTTCAAGATTTAATGTAAAAAGTTTCACGCACAGCACAAGAATTGTGCGAACATTGTACAGATCTTCTGTAACGTGAATTCATAATTCCGCCATGCCCAATTTCATCCCGCCGCGCCGGCAGAGAAACTCTCCAGGGACACCCGGGAAGGCGCTCAATAGACTGCGTACCCAAGTTCGCAGATCGAAAGATAATCTGTCCAGTTGAGGATACATTGACTACAGTGCGAGCCAGTGTACATGTGGTTTGTCACCACAAACAATGAGCATGTTGTCGTGTCCGGGATGCCCAGAGTTTTGTACCTTAGAGCTTAGAGCACCTATACGAGGCCAGATCAAATGCGATTTGCGTCGCAGAGCACTGAGACAAGGCAATTTAATAACAAAAATATTGTCTATCGACACGAAAAGCAGAGTCAATATCGCTATGAGCACACAGGTAATACTGCTATGCAAGAGAGAGTGAAGTGTAGATTACGTCCCTGTACAGGGGCGGAGACGCAACCTCGAGAGCGCAATGAGTTGGCGAGTCACCAATCGCAGCCGCCGCCGCCGCCGCCACGTAGCTCGACACATCATGCACTCGCAAGTTCTATAGTCAGTACCTAATTGACATGTGACGTGTAGTGGGCACGGTGACGCCGGCCCCCGTGGCCCGTCTATAGAGAATATACTCTATAGATAGTTGTTGCACTACTAAGTACAGTTGGATAGAGCATTCTCTCTGTACCAAAACATTCTGTAGGTTACCATAACATTAATTGATTTGGTACTACAGTAGGAACTCCATTATAAGATAATAAAAAATCTGGATAATGCAATGTAAGAAGAAAATGTATTTTTGAGATTTCTGATATAAACAGTATCAAAACACACAACAAGCCGGTAGTAATTTGGCAGTACTCTTTTGCCTATAGAATTCTGAAGAGACCAAAACAGGTGGAAATCAGAAGGTGGCAGGTCAGGGGTGGGCTATAGTATATGGTAGATGCAGACCACCTCACAGCTCAATTATCTTAATTTTTTGTGAGTGACATAAGATGTGTGTGGTCCACCAGCATTATCGTGATAAAAGACAACACCCTTTCTATCAATCAATTTCACCTGTTATCTCTCAACTTGAGATAGTTTTACTTGGCGACTCCAAGTGTATACTGATGGACCTGACATTACTGAATTCTGTGTTTAATATGGTAATCTAGTATTGGTAAAGTTTTTTTTTTTTAATCCCCGGTCTAAGGCCACGGCCACTCTAACGTCTGTTGCCGGGCGTCTCTGGTTACAAGCAGATCGTATTTCCAGTGGCGCCCGGCGGAGTATTGGTAATCTAGAATTTGTATTCGTAGACATTAAAGGAAAACTGAGCCGCTCTGTGTTGTGTTGTATCACAAGTGCACTGATCAATATTTCATGTTTGCGGTGCTCCAGTACCTTCAGTATACAGTGGCGATATAAATTAAACAAGTGGCTAATTATAATCATCCTATGGAGTGGAATGCAAGCACATTATCTAACTAATCTATTATTATATAAAGTAATTTTCTATGTACATATATATGTACTACATTAGGTACATATTGTTTTATCAATGGGCAGAATTGAGTCATCAGTGTCACAGTGAATGTGGGTGTGCAAGTGGACAATATATACATACACACACATGGAAACAAACAGTATAGAGCACAGTACAACAGACAACCCACTTGTCTACACGAGTCCTTGTCACTCTGTCCCACACCACCACGGGCTGTTATCAGTTGCTGGACAGTCACTTTAACATTCATTCATTCAAGACTTCATACCAGGATATACAAATTACACAAGAAACATAGGAAATATAATCTTCCTCCAAATTCTATCTATACTACTACACAATACTTAACTGAGTCTGTTCAAAGATTCCTACCAATCTGTTTACATACACTTGAGTACCTAAATAGGTCCAGGTAATGCTGTCACTTAGTAAACAACACTACACTATAACTATCCACAAATCCATGGTACATCGTGGAGCGTTTCAGGAAGGGAAATTTGTAATGGTGTAACACTCACTTTTAGCGGCCTGTACAACATCTTTGACTTCCTTGATGAGGCGTTTGATCTGCTGGCTGGTGCGCTCGAGTTCTTTCTCGTGCCGCTGCAAGTTCTCGCGAAACTGTGGGCTGTCCGCGAGGCAGTCGGTAAACTCTAGCGGCTGCAGGCCCACGCCCATCGTCACGCAACCCGCTGCGGCTGAGGCTCACGGTCACAACTCCAGATACAAACACTTTCACCGAGCGCGCTCTGACAACACCATCGCGTAGCCCTTTGTCTCACAATGCACAAGTTAATAACGTAAGGACGGAAACGATGGACGGGTAGTTAATATACACAATATGGCACACCGCACAAACACTATGGTTATAAATATAAAACGAATAAAATCAGGTGGAGGCGAAAATACAACGTACATGCAAGTACAGCGCAAACGAAGTACCTAACTGATTGAATGGCTTGCCAGACTGACAGCGACTGCGTTGCGTAGCTGTCAAATAAAATTGTCAGCCCTCTTCAGTACCTATCTTAAAGCCTGGGCACTGACGTGAAACCATTTGGAGTTCGCAACCATCATTTAATTTTGTCAAAAATGATGGTTGCACCTCAACCGAATGGTAATGCATCCACATGGTAACATGGTACCATTGACGGTGCTACCGTTTGGAACACACTTTAAACTACGAATTAAATACATTTCATGCCTATATCCCCGCAGGGGTAGGCAGATGTGCGTGCACACCCACAATTTGCCAGTATTTTTACTCCCACGTAATAGGGGGCAAGCCTATTGCACAAATTCGGCACGATATCGGATATTCGGCCAGAACGGCCGAATGAATTTATAAAAAGTCTCGTCGTCTCGGACTTATATCCGAAATGTATCAGCAAATTATAATATTATTTTGGTACGTGCGTTTATGTAAATACCAATAAGCACGTACCTAAGAATTGCTGTTATGTTCACCCCATCTTGCTAATGTACATTTCCTTTGTTTGTAATTAATATAAAAGTCTAGATATAATACTAATACGCGGCTGGAACGTGGACCTTGCGAGATGTAGAAAGAAAGAAAATAGACGCTCTGGAAATGTGGTGCTGGAGAAGAATGCTTGGGGTTTCGTGGACCGAGTTTCGTACAAACGTCTCGATACTTCAAGAACTCGGTATTAAGCAGCGTCTGTTCTCAACAGTACAATCTCGCATCCTTACATTCTTCGGACACGTATCTCGGCGTGGTGATCAGTCCATAGAACGCCTTGTCGTCCAAGGGAAAGTGGAGGGCACTAGACCGCGTGGAAGGTCACCTACGCGTTGGACTGACCAGATCAAGTCTGCCGTAGGAGGTTCACTCAATGAGTGCAGCAGGATGACCTCTAATAGACAACGGTGGCGAAACGTCGTGAAACGCATCACATCTGCCCCTTCTAATATTACTACTACATAGCGATCACGACCGCTCTGTCAAGAGTGTACCGGATAAGAAGATAATACTAATACAAGTTCAGTCAATCAGTCAGATATTATAGAGTCATTACCATATACAATTTTTATTGTTTCACTGCTCGCAAAATTGGTGACCCGACTGGGCTGAACCCGCGTCTCGCGGAAGCATGAAACCTTCGTGGTACATGCCCGGCTGGCTCTCTAGTGCTGATATCATGGTAGGACGACTACCACCCTATATGGTGTTCAGCGGTGAATCTAGACAGTTAGCCGGATAACGCGATCGACACAATTTCAACGACTTAAGCTACGGACCCGGTTTTCTGACAAACGTTTATTTATACTTTTTAATTTTTTTCAAAATTCGCGCTTCGGCACATTTTAATTAGGACCCACAAGCGGGTCCCGCCAATTTAAATTTCAACAGGCCGACATTACAACAAGCCGATCTGAAGACTTGAAGACTCCATCCCAACGATTAGTGAAGATTACAACCCTTACCAAAGTATGAAGAAACAGTAAGCCGTCACTAGAAAGTACACATCGACATCGTCGGACTTGGACCTTTGGGACTAGAATACGTCCCAGTGATTAATGAAAGTAAACAGGTTGTAGAGCGGTAATGGGTACACCCGCAACCTGGATAATCCTCGCTAGCAGCACACCAACCGTGATCACAGTGAGCATTTCTTCAACTCATCCGATGACGATACTCAAACAACCGACAAAGTTGCATATCGCCGGATTGGAGAAATAATACAGTAGAGCGCAATCGCGCATTTCGGCCAAATACACATACAAATACAAATACAATACACGGCAACGCGAGCAAGTGCAAGAATATAAATGGAGATTATTGTTTCTGGTAATCATGCAAAGAGCCAGGGATTAACTCCTACACGAACGTACTCTCTACATTCAAGTTTGCTACCACCCTGGAAGGATGATGCTCCTCGGGTATGGATATACTTCAACTGAAGTACTTTGTCTCTCGCCTTACGCAATAATTAGCAAGCGGCTTAACGATGACGCACGAGACACGCAACTGGATGACAACGACATTCAAGAGGAATAACTACTACCTACCGCATAGCGGGATTCCACCCACATTTGGTACACCACGCGTAAGTAGCAAGTAATGATTTTAGCTAATTTCCGTTTACTATTTTTAAACAACTTGTTTCTATCTTTCAAAAGGGGAGTACAGACTTTTCTGTATCTATTTTTATATGTTAATTTTTTATACGAGTACATTTCCAGTCACTATTTTCACCTATTGTTTTTATACTCTAAAATGGGATTTGTTCTAGTCTTACAAACTATATTTTGAATGTAGGTACATTAACTTTTATTGTTACTTTTTATTGTTAACTTAATAAAAAAATTTTCTTCTCTTAAGGTGGGAGTTACTATGGCGAAGCCATAGAATGTAACTTGTATTATATTCTGTCATTGCAACCTTAGCAAATTATAATATTATTTTGGTATGTGCGTTTATGTAAATACCAACAAGCACGTACCTACCTAAGAATTGCTGTTATGTTCGCCCCACCCCCACCTTGCTAATGTACATTTCCTTTGTTTGTAATTAATATATAAGTCTAAATATAGGTAATACTAATACAAGTTCAGTCAATCAGTCAGATATTATAGTCATTACCATATACAGTTTCTATTGTTTTACTGACTCGTAATAAGATCCACAGATAACTTTGTAAATTGATTTAATACATTTCGGATACAAGTCCGAGACGCCGAGACATTTTATTAAATTCATTCAGCCGTTTTGGACATAACCCATTATATGTGTCCCCGGTGACGGCAATAGGCTTGCCCCCTATAACGTGAGACTAAAAATACTGGCAAATTGTAGTGTGTAATGCACCTCTGCCTACCCCTGCGGGGATGTAGGCATGATATGTGTGTGTGTGTGTATGTGAAATTGTATTTCGTTCGGAGTTTAAAGTGAACGAAATGGCGGGGAACTATCCTTTTTACTCTATGGTGAAGCTATGCACAATGTGTATTATCTATGGCCATATGTTCCAAAAGCGCTGTACAACGGAGGCACAAGTAAAAGGTTTAGGGTTTTAATTCCGCGAGACCGCGGCCGCTCCCGTGTCCATTGCTGCGGGCGTCTCTGGTGACACCCTGAAGGGAGTGGCGCCCGCCGGACTTTGGCCATCAGTGTGGCCTCTTCGGGGCTTTGGTTGGAATAAAAATCCCGCGTCGTTGGGGTTGGGTTTTATCCCGCGCCGGTGAGTGACGTCTGGGTCTGTAAGAATGGCGGGTGGCCATGTTAAGTTATAAATCATTATTACTCATTCAATGCGGGATCGTTGGTCTATGGGACCTACAAATATTTTTTTAAGATGGCATGGACCCGTTTATATTTTCTCACTTAGTGGGAAAACTTGTTTATACTTACTTATAAATTATTACGATTGGTTGTCGTTTGGCGTAGCGGAGGGGCCTTGACAATGATGTCGATGTTGACAGTATGAGTGAAACTATTTAAACTGATAGTATACAATATAATATAATAATTATAAGGCCCATTAGAGGGGGTTGGACACGTGCACAGGTCACTTGTCGGGCTTGGCCGCGGCCGCCTCCCGCTCGGGCTCCTCGTCCTCCTCCTGCTCGTCCGAGGAGTCCTGCTCGTCGGAGTCGTCGTCCGAGTCGGAGCCCGAGTAGTGGTAGGGCTCGCCCGCCTCCCCGTAGTCGTCGTCCTCCTCGCCCTCCACGTCGTGCTGCGACGCGCCCTGGCGGCCGTAGCGGTGTGAGCGCGTGGACATGCTGAGGTCGTTGGTGAGCGCGGTGGGGTAGGCGCAGCGTGGGCAGGGCGGGGGCCCGCGCGACGCCTTGGCCCCGCGCCGGCGCACGTGCTCCTCGCAGAAGCACGTCTTGCAGCGCAGGCACGAGTACTGGCCCAGGCGGTTGCAGGACTGGCATTTGTAGGTCTCGGCCTCCAGCACCTGGCAGGACGCCTGGTGCTCGAACTGGTCGTCCTCGCACAGGTAGCCGGCGCAGAAGCAGCAGCGGAACACGCGCCCGCCGTGCTCCCACACACCTGCCGACATCACGATACCACTTCATGTCATCATTCACGCCACGCCACTGGATTGTCTCCTTAGTGCTAACTAACCAGGAGGCAGTCGGCAATGGACGTAAGTGCGGCCGCGAATTAAAAAATTACCAATATTTATAAAATGCGAAAAAATATATAACAACTTTCTCACAGATTGATTTAATCTACTTATTGACCTACACCTACAGAGGTAAAGACGTGATGGTGTGTGTGACTCTGCTGTTGAGTGGCCACACGCAGCACGCTCCTCTAATCGCGATACTAGTATTAACTCGTGTGTGATATGACAAATTGGGATCTGTGATCTCAACTGTGTGTATTTATACAAATCCAAAAAATATCCTAATAAGCTTCTATTGGAGACTCTACATACCCTATTTTTACTTAGCACAACTTTATATTAATGCATAAAGGTCGATCGAGCGCAAGTCTTATCTTATAGCGTACGAGTACTTCACTCGCTATTTACCTCACCATTTGTCGAATTATGAAGCCGGGCAGTTATTTGACAATATGCTAGCAACTGAGAGAGTAGTACAAACCTCGCTCACACTCGAGACACACGGCGTCGGCGAGCGGACACGAGCACGCGTGCGCCATGAGACACTTGCGTCCGTGGCACACCCACGCCTCGCAGAAGTCGCAGATCGCGCCCTGGAACATACCACCATCATACATTATCTCCCTGCAGGCGAGCCTTCACTACTGGGCTGGAAACCATCACAGCCTCAACCTTCAGTCAAGAGGTACCCTGCGGGGCATGACATGTGAGTTTTACTTGCACCCCAAGGTTTAAGATATAAATGTGTACACATGTATTACAAAACACAATGATCAAATCAGTCACAGAAGATTGCACTGATTGACTGAAAAAATACTATCTTTTTACTGTGACTACACTGTATTGTATTGTATTGGAATACAGAAACTCACCACCATGCCCAGTCCTGTGGTGAACACCCCAGGGTGTCTCACTACACAGTCTCCTGATTTCAGCATACACTTCACTTTGCCGCAGTGGGCACATGTTGGCAACCGCTGCACCGCTTGGCAGAAGTAACAAAAAGCACGGTTCTTCTGTTTTCTGAAAAACAAAAACAATTAAGTCAAACTTACTTTGATGGGATTCACGCAGATTGTGTAGACGGACAAGGTGTCAGATGGTTTAAAATGAATGTTTTATTAAATATAAGAAGCTAGATAATGTAAGAACCTATGTTAATGGTGTTTTGCTATAGACATGATCAAAAATAACCTTACAACCTTTAAATGCCAAATTTACAAAAAAAAAAGGTGAAAATAAAATATTGGGAACATTGTTAGAAAAAGAAAAAATGCCCCCAGTTCCACCTGCATGATTTGGTTTCCCCCCATTTCCCACAGGAACAGTGAAAGCCATGCAGTAGTTGAGTGTGACAAAGCAACAAACTTTCTTATGGCATTTGGGCTCCAATTAACTTGCAAGCCATTAAAGCATAATATAATTATAATCTAGAACAATAATGGTTGGTGAAAACATTCAATTATTCTTTATGATTTCAGCTTGCTAATAACCAATGTATAGAACTACCATAAGTATTGTGTAGTGTATATGTTTAGAGGATTTGTAGCGGTTATTTGACAAACATGATGTAAGTCACAGCAGGCTGTGTTGTAATATCCTAAACTTATTAAGTAGTAGGTAGTTACTTTTGGCATTTATCACACTCCATGGGCACGTTGCAAGGGTGCTGCGCCAGATCAACGTTCTCGCGGGCATTGCGAATGCCTTTTTGCCTAAGTTTCTGTTTCTCTGCTTTTTTCCGTTGTCCAGTCTTCTTCTTAGGCATGGTCAATTCAGGTCAATGTTCGTAATATCGATTGCTATGTAATATCGTATTAATTTCAGGACAAACAGGATAGAAACGCTGTTTTAATAACTCATAAAAATATTAAAATTTAGTGGAAATGCGTGAGAGTCACATCGAAATTGAATCGCGACACTTCCGACTTTCCGACAGTACAAAATGTAACAAATGACAGTAATGACACTTTGGCAGATTACAGACAAATGTAACACTGACAGCCCATGTCAACCAATAGATGTCCTAGTCAACTTAACTTTCAAGTTTCGCGTTGCGCGGGCCCCACAGCCAGGGACCACACCACCCCACACCAGTCCGCCAGCAGTCTTCAGGATCGTTCAGAAGGTCATCGGAATCATAAAAGTTTAAGGGGTGTTGGGGATACATACTTTTTTAAACTTTCGCGTTTATATATCTGTTTATACCTTTTTATACCTCTTTATAAGAGGTATGTTTTATATCTCAATAATCGTGTAAAAGACCCGTTTGCCTTAAATTTATAATTATTATACATATAAGTTTTTATCTATATGGATAGGGGCAGTTTTATACGCACCTAAAAACGTCTCATAGCAAACCTAAGCTTATAATGAAAGTATACGATTATACTACTATTCGTATTTATACTAGACTCATATACCTACTCTATAGAGTATACTACTAGAGGGAGATATTCTCGGGTGTTTTTTTTATGCCTTGCCATTCCTTACATTTAGCCAAAAACAGTTTTCGCCTACTCGTATTAATCATCAAAAAAGACGAAATGAATCACAAGAACATGTAGCTGCGCCCAAAAAAACCATTTTAGATGCTGAATCTGCGTCACCTTCGATTCAAACCATATTCAATCATCCCACAATAGTGTTAGGAGTCAAATCCTACAACGAAAATGACAAAGGTCCGTTTATAGTTATAGTTTCTAAAAAAGACGAAAATTTACCAGCAGGTTACTCGGTAAAACCTATTAAATTCGGTCAGTTTTTAGTTGCCCACAAAATAAAAAATATTTCCACGGGGGGAGTTAAAAGGATAGGCAGGAATAAAATGTCGGTTCAATTTTTAAATGCCGTTGACGCAAACAATTTCCTTGCGAATTAAATTTTAGTCGACAATAAATATGAGGCTTACATACCTTCATATAACGTTTCAAGGATGGGTGTAGTCCGCACAGTTCCCGTTGACCTTTAAATGGACGAATTTGTGAACTCAATAGCCCTACCCCCTGGCATTGGATACATTCTCAAAGCTCGTCGCCTCAATAGAAAAACCATTGGTAGTGACAACATGGTTACATATGTTCCAACTCAAACAATAGTTATCACATTTAGGGGCAAATCCTTCCCTTCCCATATATACTCATTCCATACATCCCTTCCCGTAGAACAGTATGAATTTCCCACTATTCAGTGTCTCCGTTGCTGTATGTATGGCCATGTGGCTGACCAATGTCGGCAATCTTCACCTAGGTGCTACAAATGCGGACAACAACACCAGGGCAATTCATGCACCATTAGTATTGCAGAAATTAATTGCCTTTACTGTAATCAACATCATGTAGCCACCGACAGATCCTGCCCCGAACACAAACGTCAAAAGGACATTAAATCTCTCATGGCTCGTGAGGGTGTATCCTACATGGAAGCCTCACAAGCCACTCCTCTTGTTATTAAATCATTTTCAGCTGCTGCAAAATCCTCCACTCCTCAACTTTCTCAATCATCATCCGCCTCCATTTACCCCTTTCAGTCCACAACATATGTATAAAAAAACCATATTTAAGTCTCCTCGTCCTCATGTTCCCCTTGGCAAGTCTTATGATAGGATTGCTCACCAAGCACTCATATCACAAGATGGACATTCCTCCCCTAATGGCTGTGCATTCCCAATTTCTCAGTCCTCTTGTTCCCAAGATATTTCCCAAGATCTGCAATCTTCACAAAGTATTCTTCTTTCTGTTTTAAACATGATTAGGTATATCTATTATCTCACAAAATAACATCTCTTTACCGCCCAACGTTGCCCAATCACTTACTAATTTCTTACTTCCTCTATCATCCAATGGACCCGACAATAATACAGTGGAACACTAAAAGCCTCAGACCTAAAAAACCTGAACTGTTCTCACTGATTAATAAGTATAACCCTGTGACGATAGCTGTCTCGGAGACATGGTTAGTGCCTGGTAGTACATTTCGTATTCCAGGTTACTCATGTCTTCGGGATGACAGGGCTGATGGCTATGCTGGTTGTGCTCTTTTGCTCAGTCGTAAACAGTCTTTTGCTCAGATTACCCTTCCCTCTCACTCCCCTCATATAAATATTGTTGCTGCCAGGTTATGTAATTTATCATTCATTTCCTTGTATATCCCTCATCCTTGCTCCACCCTGATCCCTGACCTTTTTTTACTGTTCAACTCAGTCCCTCCTCCTGTAGTCATTATGGGAGATTTCAATGCTCACCATACTTCCTGGGGGTCCAGTCTTTGTGATGCATTTGCTTATGCCTTACTAGAAGTTCTGGATGAACTTAACTTGTGCATTTTAAATTCTGGATCACCTACCCGCCGAGGTCTCCCTTCTCAAAACCTTAGTGCTGTTGACCTCACTATATGCTCTCCCTCTCTTTCTCTTATGTCCTCTTGGTCAGTTCTTGACCATTCTCACGGAAGTGATCATTTCCCTATTATAATAAAATTTTCTATGACTATATCTCGTCCACTGAATTCATCCCCCTCTTTTAGATACAGGTTGTCTGGAGCAGATTGGCTTGCCTATGGTACATCTTTGGAGTCCGAAATATCATCTCTGTTGGTTCCCACTGGCAGCAATATTATTCAGTCCTACAACCTATTCCGTGACTCCGTTATCTCCTGTGCGAATGTCCATATTCCCATTAAAGTCCCTTCTAAGTCCATTCTATCGACCCCATGGTGGGACGCAGAGTGTACTGACTCTGTTAAATCCAGATGCGAGGCTGAATCGAATTACAGCAGATCTATGACAGTTGAAAATCTGCTTA
Source organism: Nudaria mundana (assembly GCA_963556515.1). Lineage (NCBI taxonomy): Eukaryota > Metazoa > Arthropoda > Insecta > Lepidoptera > Erebidae > Nudaria > Nudaria mundana. The sequence continues at coordinate 176,484 of OY748302.1, forward strand.
TCTATCAACGTCAAGCAGCACTGACTCGAAGAACCCTGTCCGCAAAGAAAAAAGAAGGCTGGACCCGGTTCTGTGAGAACCTATCTCCCAGAACCCCATCTTCAATTGTTTGGAAACAAATAAAAAGATTTAGAGGATCCTGTAATATATTCAACGATACTGACAACGATTTGACATCGTGGGTTGACGCCTTTGCTGATAGGTTAGCCCCACCATGGGTTCCTACTTATGACTCTATTCCATCCACTGTCCGCCCTTCTGCTCCTACTCAACATGAGGGAATGTTGAATAATAACTTCACAGCTCAAGAATTCCAGCTAGCAATCGAGGGATTAAAAGACTCAGCTCCATGGTTTGATCAAATCCCATATTTTTTTATTGTCAAGGCTCCAGTCGCTGTCCAAATTCACTTTCTGGACATAATTAATGTCATTTTTAACAGTGGGAGTATTCCTCCTGATTGGAAAACTCAAATTATCGTCCCAGTCCTTAAACCTGGTGTTGACCCATCCTCCCCTAGCAGTAGGCGCCCGATAGCTCTGTCCTCAGTGCTGTGCAAGATAACAGAGCACCTCATAAAACACCGTTTGGAATGGTTTTCGGAGAGTCGAGAAATTTTGGCTAAGTCCCAGTTTGGCTTCAGGAGGAATATGAGTACTCTGGATAGTCTTAGCATTCTAACTTCCGAGATTCGTATATCTCTCCTTCAAAAGAAATATGGCCACTGGTTTTTTAGACATTCAAGCAGCTTATGACAATGTTCTTCTTCCGGTACTCAAAAAAGAAACTTCTTCAACTGAATGTTCCGGACAAGCTAGTCCATTTCTGTGCAAACCTTTTAATGGGAAGATCGATAATTATCAAGAATCAGAACTGCCTTCTTCCCCCTAGAACCATCCGGAAAGGTCTTCCCCAGGGCTCGGTTCTAAGTCCCCTCCTTTATAGTTTGTATACTTATGATGTCGAGCAAGTAGTCCAACCATTTTGCCAGATTCTTCAATATGCAGATGACTTAGCTCTGTACTCTTCGTCTTCCTCTATTGAAGAACTTTCAATAAACCTAAACAATGCCCTAATCCACTTAAATCATTGGCTTCTAAATCATGGTCTTTCTTTATCCCCTTCTAAATGCAAGGTAGTTGTGTTTACTAAGAAAAGAAATATTCCATCAGTTGACTTGCAGATTGAAGGTTTGCCAATCCCTCAATATTCTAATGCTAAATTTCTTGGCTTGTGGCTTGACTCAAGAACTCAACACACTTTGATTACATTAGTAGTAAATGCATCAAAAATATTAATATCCTTCGGTCACTTTCTGGCGCATGGTGGGGTTCTCACCCATTCAATCAAAAATTATTATATAATGCAATTGTTCGCAGCCATATGGATTACGCTTCATTTTTATTAGATCCCTGCAATAAGTCCTCTCTTGCAAAACTAGACAAAATTCAGTCAAAATGTTTGCGTATTATCCTTGGAGCAATGAAATCTTCCCCAATCAATGCAATGCAAGTAGAAGCAGTAGATCCTCCTCCTTTCCTCCGTAGACAGTACTTATCGGACAAATTTATTTTCAAACTGGTACAAAACTCTCAGCATGTCCTCTTGGATAAACTCGGCCTTCTTGGTGATCTATACAATATAGGTTCAATCTCTTGCCCTGATAACCTTCTTTGCATCTTAAATAGTTTCATAAAATTCAACCGTCTTCCAAATCCTGTCATTCGGTCCCAACTAAATCCTCTGTATTCTCTTCCTTATGAAGCTGTCATTTATTCTCCTCCAATAATACTTGACATGGGGGTCCAAAAACATGATATTTGTGCTAACTTTGCCTTCAAAAATTCGATATCCAATAATGTCGATGGGTGGACTAAAATCTACACGGATGCTTCTGAGTCAGACTATTGCGGTTCTGTAGGAGCGGCTGTATGGATTCCAAAGTTCCACATTATCCTTAGCTTTAAATGTCTCTCTATGACTTCAGTTTTTACGGGAGAGTCTATAGCTATCCTTGAAGCTATTCTGTATGTTTTATCTCATAACCTAAACAATTCTATAATACTTATAAACTAAAAATATTTACATTACAAAATATCGTTTAAAAAATCCTCCGCGTCATTGCCGACTGGGAAGGTTCCCAGAATGCTGGCTGTGTTGCCACGTTGGATGGCGATACTTATTCTTTGGGCCAGAAAATAGCCAGCCTTCTGGTCCTGAGAAGCATCGATTAGACGTTTAGCAATGTCTCTATAAAGGCGGCGAGCACTCGGACCCCATGACCCCAGTGTCTCAACCCCAAACGGCTCAAATTTGTAATCACCTGCTAGGTTAGCATATTTACGCCGTTTAAAGCCTTCAGCCGATGCAGCAGCAGCGCCGGCACATCCGGATGTGCTTGGAAGGTGTGAAGGTGCTAAGGTGTCAACGCATGTAGCGTCCCACACCAAAGGCCTTCCCATCTTCCACGGTAGCAACGACATACCGTCCGGTCTCTTTCCATCGCTTCGTGCTAAACCATTTGGTTCGCGTACGGCCGGAAGACCTGCGGTGGAAAGAGCCCTACGAATTATGTCGTTTAGAATAGCGTGCCGAGGTATACGACCTGCGCTTCTGCTACAAGAAAGGCCATGGTGTCCCAGATTATCGACGGCTACTCCACAGGTGCAATGATGCGGGGATACACAAGGTATAATTCTATAATACTATCCGATTCCAAAAGCTGTCTCCAAGCAGTTAATTCACACCCCTTCCGCACTAAGTCCAGGTCCCCTATCATTTTTAAAATTAGAGAGGCGCTCTTTAGGTGTCATCTAAAAAGTCTTGCAATCTGTCTCGCTTGGATCCCCGGTCACTCAAACATTGCGGGTAATGAAACAGCTGACTCATGCGCAAAACAAGCAGCCAGACTAGGCTCTTTGGAGTATACTGAAATATCGACACAAGATCTGTCACAAGTTCCAGGAGACAGCTTATCTCTTGCATGGAGCGAGGTATGGCGTCTGTCTCAAAAAAAGAAGGGCAAATACTATGGTGACATCCAACCATTCGTGCCCAAAAAGCCATGGTTCTTTAAGAATCATCGGGGCTTTGGGAAAAACTCGACATCAGTAGTTTCTCGTCTCCGCTTAGGTCATGCCTGTACGCCAGTTCACTTGGCAAAGATTAAGGTTAGGGATCATTCTCTTTGTGAATGCGGTTTGGATGAAGGTGACGCGGATCATATCTTCTTCTCCTGTCCAAATCAACGAATTTCTCTTTACGATGTGCTTTCCTCTAATATCCCTCTGCCTACATCTTTCAAAACTCTTCTAGCCCTGGTCCATACCCCTTTTATCAACCTTTTATAACCCTTTGTAAATATATTGAATATAATAAATTAAAACTATAGGTACCTACCTACTTAAATTACGTAACCATATCCCCCTTTTTTTGTGGTCTCTTATCTATTTATATCTTAATGTATTGTGTAGTTAGTAGTTACTGTAGATAGAATATTCTTTATCTATGGTAGTTTTAATTGTATTCTTTTATATTTTATGGTATTTTTTTTGTTTAGACTGACTGAGTTATGGAATTACTCGGCCACCGATCATAATTTCGACCCACAGTTAAAATCTCCTACGTTATTAGCTTTACTCACTGGTCATTGGCAAGTTGCTGCAAGTGCAAGCAGAGGCCATAACAAAGAATTAAATTGAATTGAACATAGATAATTTTCAAGTTTCACGTTGCGCGGGCCCCACAGCCAGGGACCACAACACCCCACACCAGTCCGCCAGCAGTCTTCAGGATCGTTCAGAAGGTCATCGGAATCATAAAAGTTGAAGGGGTGTTGTGGGGTCATTTCGGCATATTATTATACATACTTTTTTAAACTTTCGCGTTTATATATCTGTTTATACCTTTTTATACCTCTTTATAAGAGGTATGTTTATATCACAATAATCGTGTAAAAGACCCGTTTGCCTTAAATTTATAATTAATGTACTTACATATAAGTTTTTATCTATATGGGGCGCTATAAGGTTATTGATAGGGGCAGTTTTATACGCACCTAAAAACGTCTCAGAGTATACCTAAGCCTCCTAAGCTTATAATGAAAGTATACGATTATACTACTATTCGTATTTATACTAGACTCATATACCTACTCTATAGAGTATATACTCTATAGAGAATATCTCCCTCTAGTAACTAGAGGGAGATATTCTCGGGTGTTTTTTTATGGCTTGCCATTCCTTACATTTAGCCAAAAACATATATTATAAGTAAACTAACTACATCATAAAAGATAAAATGTTGGATGGAAGTGGATAAGGTCAGGCCGTCAGGTCAAAGTACATATATAAGTATAAGTAAGTACAAAATAAATAATTAAATAAGCAATAGGATAAACAAAAAGAGAATTCTCGGGTATCACAATGCTTGTAACTGCGGCGCAAGCTAGCAAGTCGATCACAATAATCGGCGCGGTGGTTTGCGGGGAACCGGGGGGTCTGACTCGGCAATGAGCAGAGTATAGCTCAGGGTCACACACAAACACAAACATTATACGAACGAACGTCGCTTGTTATTGTTCATCTTTGCTGCGAGTAGTCACTGAGCTCCATGAAAGTACGTTTCTTAGTTATGTACTCTACTATGTAAAACACACGGCACGACCCGATCAGCTGTGTGTAACAGTGCGCAGTTTGTTTACATTAATTATTAGATAGGAAATAAGATTAGGCTGAACTACGGACGCAAAATAAGTCAAGCATAACTCAATAATGATTTCATTTTCCGAGTTGGTAAGTCTGTTGTTTTGTTTCACATACCTATATTTAATATTAAGACGATAGACGACAAAAAAAAATAAACTTGTTCATTGAAGCGTGTTTAATAAAAGCTCGACTGAGCCGCGGCTATTCCCGCTGTGCACAGGGTTCATTTAATATATCGTTATGCAAAGTAGTGTTCATAAATTTATGTAAAGGGGTCCCACCAAGATCTTAGGGTCCTATGTCAACCTCACGGGCAAGTCGTACACCGGTCACCGGCCAATCAACTGTGCGTGCCAATTCGCTGCTTACTAACTTTTATGTTTCACCACTCGCCACCTACCTGGTATGTACGTGAGATCAACTAAGTTACTGGCGATAAGTGAGCGTATAACATGCTGCTGTCCACCCTATCGAGGAAACAGGCGTGATATTAATGTGTGGGTTCCTATGTATATTAGTGTTCTAAAAACTTATGAGTTGGTAAGTTAATTAATAACAAAATTATACTTTTTTTTAACTGAGTCTCCGTAGTTCAAGTTTCGGAACCCTTATAGTTATATAGTTTCATCATGTCTGTCCGTCCGTCTGACTTCGGTTTTCCTCCTAAACGGTGAGTGCTAGAAACGTGAAACTTTTCATGGACATGTGTATACATATCCATGAAAATCCTTTAGCACTTAGCACTTTGTCAACATTGTAAATACTTACCTAAGCAAAGCAACAAGCAAACGTGCTAAAAGAAAATTATTACAAATATTTGTTTTTGGGGTACCTTCCCTACACGTAACCAGAATTTGTTTTATTTTCTTGTTAATATATGCTATAACCCCAGAGTGTAGGGCGTTATTAGATAGGTCTTTTAAAAACATTAGGTGCAGCGCAGACGAAAGACTATCCGTGACGCACTTTTTAGTCTGTGAACATAGAACCTATGCAATTATATGCAGTAACGTACACGACGCGCAAAAAGTCCGGCGCACACAAAATCCGTGTTTCGGACAGACCGTGCCGCGCCGCGCCGCACAAAAAGTGTGCGAAAAAAATTGAACGTTGGCTTCAACGCGCGCTAACGCAGACGGGCGCACACTTTAGTCGGCAATCTGCATTTGTTAGGGGTGGACGTAGCGGACGCGATCTTTTGCCCAAATTTCTCTATTTCTTCTTTTTCTGTACTTAAAGTACAAAATAATACTTCGCGATCTCTGCACGATTTCCATAGCGTCTACGTCCCTACAGTTCTGCCGACAGAATGATCGATCGAAGATGTGCGTGGTGTGCGTTGAGTCTGTGAAAAATCCGCGACTGACTTTTTGCGCGCCATGCAGACATTTTGTCGATCACACAAAAAGTGTGCCGTCTGCGCTGCACCTTAGAGGTTGCTAAACCATTTTTTGATTTAAGTATTCGTTTGCGAGATAGTGTGTGTGTGTGTGTGTGTGTGTGTGTGTGTGTGTGTCTGTGTGTGTGTCCCTCCCTCTAAAATATAAACGGCTGGCTCGAAAAGTCTGAAAATATTTACGATGGTAGTCCATGTTATAAACTTTCAATAAAAACTATAAACGGATTAGATAACTTTTATGTTTAGGAGTTATTGATGCTAATATGGGTGACTACGGAACCCTATTCTATGCATGGCTCGACACGCACTTGGCCGGTTTTTATCTGTTCGGCGCTCGTATAGTAGATACCTTCGACGAACGACTCATCAAATTTAGTAAAAAAAGTTACTAGTGCTTCAATGTGAACAAACTAGACTGGATAAGTTGGAATACTTGTGGGTCACTGTGGGTGTTAGAAATTGATGGAGTTTAATCCTTAACAACAGTCGAACTTTACAAAATGTCGAGTTGGATGTAATTCCAGGTGAGCCGGCTGGGTGTGGACGGGCGGCTGGCGCCTTTCTTCAAGTGCGTGTGCGTGTACTTCGCAGTGGCGGGCGGCGGCGTGGGCGCGGGTGCGCTGGTCGCCGCCGCCAAGTGCGCGCCCGTGCTGTGCCTCCTGCTACTCGTAGCGCTGCAGGCGCAGGCTGCGCTCGACGCACCCAGGTACTGTCTCTCCACACGCCTGCTCCACGCCGCGGGTCATTAACACCGACCGCGCTGATAGCGATAACTTACATACTTACCCATTGTACTCGCTATCTTATCGACTATCGATCACTTTTATTTTACATTTTGACCGGTAAGTATTTATAGGCGGGTCACATACAATTACTACGTACCTACTTCTTTATCTATTGTTGAAAACTGTGACCTACGCCACGCAGAGGTACATTGGTTATGTTAATAGACCTAGGTACCTACATCGGCTACATCTGATGGAGCTGTGGTTCAGATATGTAGGTGAGTTTCATGGCATTATTGAACCTAAAAGCACTATTAACAGAAAGAGTTGTGTACCGGTGTTGAATGTAAGCACTCTGAGTAGGTCACCTTGTAAGTTTTTTTGCTCACCAGGGTAAGGTACGCGCGGTGGGTGGCACTGGGCCTGGCGCTCTCCGCGGCGGGGGACGCTCTGCTGGTGTGGCCTCAGTACTTCGTGGCGGGTATGGGCGCGTTCGGTCTGGCGCATGTAGCCTACGTCACCGCCTTCGGCTTCGAGCGGTGGTCGTGGGTGGCGGGCGCGGCGCTGTACGCAGCCACGGGCGCGTTCCTCTCGGCGCTCTCCCCTCCCGCCGCTCTGCGACTGCTGGTGCCGCTCTACTCTATGCTGCTGGCTACGATGGCGTGGCGAGCCACCGCCCACAACTATAAGGCCGCAATTGGCTCATTACTATTCCTGATCTCGGATGCGTTCCTCGGATACAGCATGTTCGGGGGGACAGTACCTTATAAACAGGTAAATTCCTACCTAGGTTTTTGATTATGACACGAGGTTGTTTTAGCACAGTGCCTTGTTACTGCCGAGGCCGCCGGGACCGTACCTAGTCTAGACGCGTCTGTACATTTCGCTGCGGATATATTTCGTTGGTGCCATATGATACACCGCATGTCTCAAGCAACGGGGTCTCGTTAATGGCTTGGTAAATTTACCTACCATTTTTGTCGTTGAAAAAATACTAGTGTGTAGGCAGCCTGTAACGTTGAGGGGTTTATTACTTGCCTTTCCTGGATAACCTCGGGATAAAGCCAAATGATCAAACTCAAGTACGATTTAATCGTGTGCTTGTAATGACTAACAAATATTCTATTTTTGATTCAATGACTGGCAAAGTGAGTCTGCTGACCATTGGAGGATCCGTGAGAGACTAACATGACGCGTGTGTGCAGGTTGTGGTGATGTCCACGTACTACCTGGGCCAGCTGGGCCTCGCCCTCAGCGCGCTCCAGCCCCCGCGCGCCTGAGCCTCCCTCAGCGCAGTCCAGCCCCCGCGCGCCTGAGCCTCCCTCGAGCTGTCCGGGGCCAGGCCTGGGCCGGGAACCGGATCTATTCCTTCGTCTAGTAACCATTGAACTCAATGTGACTAAATCATAAAAATTGTATTTTTAGTAGGACGAAACTATCAATCAGATACACGCTAAATTATAGATCTTATACTATACCTAATCAGTATAATAATAATAACTTTACATGTCAAATGTTTGATTAGTAGTTAGGTAGTAAAACTACATAGTAGATTGTTGATCTAGTAATACGGTGACGGGTCGCCAGCTAGCGGGTTGGCCTAGTGCTGGGCTCGCCCTTCCTCTCTGCTCCGGCGAGCTCGACCTCGTGACTCCTCGTGAGCGACTCCTTGAGCCCGCCACCAGACTTACACGGTCAGGCAGATCATATTTTAATACGATGTTAGTCGATAGTATATTTTGTAAGCATTTACACAATCCGCACAAATGTCGCGTGATGCCGAACGTTCTGTCTAATGTCTGTGATACGAGCTCATTTTATGTCTTCTTTTAGTAAGTAAGAATTGATTGTCCCGTAGACGTACCTAGGTATCTGTGGGATACGATACGACCCGCGTTTGTCTGTAGAGTTACTACCTACCTCATCGCAGACCAGTCGGTTCGCCATGTGCGTTAGGATCAGTGTACCGTTAATGAAATCCTGTGTACCTCTTTTGATAAAAAGATATATAGTACAAGATGTACACCCGCCATCCTAAAGTTAGAACTGCGGGTGTGCATTTTCCCATCAGGAGATGCGTATTTTACATGTTTTTTTTTTGTAAATATGTGTACCTGCAGTGTACCTCAGTGAACCCTTGATGAAATTCAATTTACCTTCTCGGATAAAATGTTATACATATAATTAAGTATGTACACCCGCCATTCTAACGAAATATGAATTTTATTAAAATTCGAAGTTTTCCTTATATTTGCCGTATATCATTACTTCCCAGAAGTTGATCCTTAACAGCAACACTATCGTATGGTGTAATAATAAAGGGTGTGATTTTTTTTCCAAATCAATGGATTCAATTCCCAGCTAGGATTATAGGTTTTTAAAAAATCTAATGATGAGGTTTTAAGTTTCATCAAAATCGGGCTCGTGACTCCTTTGAGCATTTTTCGCTATTCCTTATAGTTTCAGTTTGGCCATCCAAGCCCTTTTCAAAAATTCACCCTATATATATATATATATATACTAGCGGACCCGACAGACGGTGTCCTGCAAAAAAAAAGAACCAAAATGTGAATCTAAACCATTCCCGAATCCTCTTGAACACACACAAAAAATTTCATCAACATCGGTCCAGCCGTTTAGGAGTTCAGTGACATACACACGTACAGTAGAATTATATATATATATAAAGATAATATACATACATAGAGTGTATGTATGTATATTTTTACCCTTGTTTGAGGTACCCCGTTGTCTTTTGACGTTTTTTACTCGTATTTGTAAACATTAATCATATTTAATATTGTTATATGTACACAGCAGGTACACAGTAGGTACGCATAATAAAAAAAACAAAAGAGTTAAATATGCATCTGCTTGCCGAAAAAAAAATGTACACCCGCAGTTCTAACCTTAGAATGGCGGGTGTACATACTTAATTATATAACATTTTATCCGAGAAGGTAAATTGAATTTCATCAAGGGTTCACTGAGGTACACTGCAGGTACCATCTTTGTGTACAGGAGCAGTTCAATTCTGTGATGTACACCTGTGGTCCTAACGCACAGGTTCACCGACCTGGTGCTATTCGCTATCTACCGAACGACCTCTAGGTAATGCGGCCGGTGCCCTTTGTCCATTATCTCTACCTACAGTACCTATCTACTTGCGTGTACAAAAGATTACCATTGTATTGTATTAAGTATATATAGGATAGGTAGGGTTTATATGTGACGTTGGTATATAAAGCCGTGTTCATATTACCAGTCGCGTAAGTCTCATTGGCAGATTTCGGAATCCGATTGACGGCCGCAACTTATTGTTCTAAACACTCCTTCCTTATTAGTTTGGTAAGACGCGGGCGGTTGGCGAGGCTGAGGACAGTGAGAGGACTCCACCTCCGACAGTCATGTTGTAAGCTTTGTTCACACTAGGCCGTGTCCACGCAAAGACTAGACCTACGCGACTAGACTAGACCTACTTAGATACTAGGCCACGCAAATATACACTTTGCAACTCTCATTGGCGGATTTTCGACTCCACCAATGAGATTCTCAGAACTAAATGGACCCTCTTATTGGTCGAAAATCCGCCTAGTGTGAACATTATATAGTAAGACAAAAGAGTATAAAAATATGTATAATATATGTGATATCAATGTTTATTTTGTAAACTATATTTACTGTTGTTATAAGTATATTATGTGGATAAGTTATAGGTACGTGTGGGCGCGCGGCGACACGCTCGCTGCAACAAGTGGAGCGTGGAGCGTTTGTATCTATCATTGTATGTTATCTGGATAGACGAGTGACGTGTCATCTCTTCTCTCCTCGAGGTTGCCAAGTATAAGTTGACGTTCCATTGGGGGCGCAACATTGCATTGGAAAACGTCAAAAAAGAGATTTCAACATAATAATGAGTTCAATACAAATTCAAGTTGATTATTTTTCACGCGCCAACTTATGCTCGGCGAGCTGTAGTCGTGGTGCGTACCTAGTCCCACACACTCTCTGCCTCTTCGTTGAAAGAGGTGTAAAGAGTCTCACAGTGGAGCCCCTTTAAGAATATGTGTGTAATTTTATATAAACTCTAGATGTATTTGTTGTCTAGAAGTAGTTATCTTCCAAACCACAACCTCACGTAGTCATTAATTTTTATATGTTCTATTAACATTGACCAGTCACATGAATCTATGTAGATTGTGGAGAGTGATACCTGTCGGCTGTCAGTGTCGCTAGAGACCGAACCACGAGAATGTACTCATATTTTTATACTAGGTATGCACGGCGTGTCGCGTGCAAAATTGAGCTGAAGCGAGACTTTCTAAATTTATTTTTAAATTCTGATTTCTTTTTTTTGAACTGATGGTCTATTTGACCTCTTTTAAGGTCATACGAGTATGTATGGCGCGCATTATGTGTAATCCTCTCGGTATAACTGCCTAAGTCCTCCTGGAACAGGTTTTTCGGTGATTATTCATCCGTGGTCACTTCGATGTTTCTGATTTCAGATATATGCAATCACGAGCATGGTCACTGCCAACATGCAAAGTTTGAGGAAGATCGGTTCAGCCGTTCAGGAGGAGTATTCCGTCAAGTGAAAACCCTCGAGTGTAGTAATAGGAGCTTCGCTCGCTACAGCTCAATAATATGTTGCGACCTAGCGTAGGCGGAGCATTTATCTATATATACTTAGGTATATAATTAGATACTCAATAAACGATCTGGACTATGTACCGTTGTTTTAGTCACTGTGTCTCCCAAACTCAAAAATAATACGAGAGGATTGTGTAAAAATATATTTATTATAGCTATAAATATACTTATATAAAACTTAATGTCTGTTTACAATAACTTAACAACAAGCGTACAAAATGTAACGTAGACTCAGACTCGGGAACGAGTCGAGCGGAGGCTTGAGGACGCGCTCCTGCACAGAGCGTCAATAGGTTTGCGTTTCGATTAGAAATCGCGTTGTCTGTGGGTTATAGTACTCTTTGGATTTGACTCTACAATTAATTGTTCGCAAAATGCCAAGTGAATGTTAGATTTTGAAACATTATTTATGACCGTGTCGAGAGCCAAATTCGGAACGCCCTGTATTAGACCATTAATACATTTTACTCTCGGCGCAGGTTGTCGAGGCGCGCCTGCAGCTCGGCGTCGGCGTCGGACGGGCCCGCGCCCCCCGCGCCCCCCGCCGCCGCCGCCGCCGCCTGCGGGGTCTTCGCCGCTGTCACAAACACACTTTAGGTTAGATAGAAATGTAATTCAAAGTGACCAACCCTAATGGAGACGAGTTAACCTGGTCATTTATACAGGTATACCGTATAATCCCCCGAAATTAATTAGGTGGGAAAGTTGGATGTCAAACATTAAAAATTCCGCTTCTCCACCAGTGGGGATTCTTGTAGGGAAAAGTGGCAACGCCAAGAATTCCCCCGAGCTCACCACCAGACTGACAAAGTCACCCTGCCAAGCTACACATAATAGGCTTGTGTCCCAAATTTCAAAAATTGATTAATTCTGTAGTTTTGAACCATAGTCACAAAAATGTATTATTTTTATTTAAAACAATCATTATATAGTTTATTTTGCGATTTAAAAATGTATTTAAATTTGTAACGAAAACGCTCCAATCTGTCATGGCGCCTTGGGTGACGTCACAGGTTGCGAAACAAATCAAAATGTGTTTGACAGGCATTGAGTTATTAGGCAAGCGGCGAACCCCCTGAAAAACTAAAATGACTGACCAATCAGTGAAAATGTGATTTCCCCTATACAAATTTGTACTTTTTGTAAACCTTGGACCAAAAGGCGTCGATTGGTAAGAAAACAAAATTTGTGCGGTTGGGCTATTAATTGTTATAAACAAATTAATTTGTTAACTGATAAAAAGTTGGTTTTTATATTTGAAAATGATTTCTAAGGGTAAAACGGGCAAAATAGAACACTTTCTCTTACAACCACTATTGCGCAATATTGGTCACATTCAACATTTTTTATCTCGGAGAGTTTTGATCGAATTCAAAAAATCCGGCGGCAGAATACTTATCAGATCTTAAGCTTCAACTGACTATTTTCAAAATGAGAAAATATACAGGCATTTTTCCTTTATTCCCATTTACCACCCCCGAACTTACCACCGGGGTGGTGGATGGCACTAATAAGTGTCGTTTACCACCAAGGGGTGGTGAATGACACATAATTAGTTTCATCCACCCCCTTCATAGTTATAGTACAGGGATCTATTCTCATATCGTATTGGACGTTATCAATAGAAATTGATATTAAAACATCTTTCACTGGAAAACATAAGTTTGAAGGCTGAACTTTGGACATCTTTTATTATAAATTCTCTATTTCTTTCAAGGGCCTTTTATTCGGTTCCTGTGTCTATTGCCAGGTATGTGTTTTCAGGTATTTCCCTTAAGGCTCAATTCACACTGTAAGGCAGCGGCCGGCAGTTTTACCTTCAAATAATTATAAACCTTATCTCCATCGAGGGAGGCATAGTATCGCTTGACAAATAGTAGGTGGCAACAGTACACAACAAAGTTACCAGTGGTCTTTCAACTTTGTTATGTACTGGGTTGTGTTTGTGAACTGGGATCCGTTTTTTTCCTTTTGAGGTACGGAACCACATGGGTAGATAAATAATTTTAACAATATTTTAAATTTCTCCGCTTCTTTATTGGATTAAATCTGTTTTATTGCAACAACGTTATTGATGAACGTAAAATATTGTCACAAAATAGAATAAGAAAAAAAAACTTAATAGTTAAAATAGTTTTCAATAGCTAGAATCAAACTTTTTAATCACAGAATAATTTACATTATAACAGCCTCTCGTTATCGAAGTTCGCAATGAGTAAAATGTATTGGATTGACTTAGTAACGTGGTGTCTTAGCGACGACTTATGTCAAGTCCTCCACATTTTATTCTTATCGAACTTAGTTATCGTTTTGGCATTGTTACTTTGACTACGGCCCTGATACTAGACAATATTAAAAATCTTATTAAACTGTAGGTACTAAAAAATACTTACTTTAATTCTTAAAAGACCTCGACACTTATGATATCTTCTGCCAGAGCACTCCCAACTCCCATTGATATCCCATATTGATATCCCGCACGTAACAGCACTTTACCATTATTTTTATTAACATAAACAATCCTATTAGATGTTTGGGAACTTCCACTAGCCTGTGGTTCCGCCATATTGGTGTATAAATAAGGGTGAACTTGCGCGCGCGCACCACACGGTTTCGGTTTATTTATTGCAAATAAAATTATGACGTACAAGGAAAGTAGGATATGCTGCGTTCTCCCTCGCGCAAAAGGGGATCTCGCTCGCACATAGGCGTGGAGTCGTATAAGAATGCATTGTTCCTGTGTGTGTGAAAACTTCTTTTTTGTAAATTTTTGAGCGCATGACAATTGATTGATTGATTTTGTAAACCAATTTTTAACAACTTTTGCATAGCTTCTATGTACTTGTTTTTCTTTTTCTCTTACAACGTTGGTGTTATGTTTTACCAACTGTGTATAAAATAAGTAAGTATAATAATAATAATTGCTAGTAATTATAAAAACGTTCGTTGTATTTCTGAATTAGAATTAGTGATAAGAATACAAGTTCCATTTATTATTTTATTTTTATTTATTCATGGAATATACATTTTTATTGCTCATAATTTCAATACTTTCAGCTCAACTTATGTAAACCTACGGGCGATATCTAAAAGTAGTCTAAATAACGCGCTATAACATTACCTTCCTGCCGGTTAAAGTCCCGCCTAAATCGGTTTAACCATTCCGGAGACGACCTTTACGCGGACAAAGCCGAGGGGAAAAAGCTAAACGAAAAGTAGCATATTATATATGTTACCCGCTATAACTTCAGCTATCTACTAGTAAAAATTCTGTCAAAATCGGTCCAGGCGGATCCAGATATTAGCTTGCCTGTTTGTAGGTATAGTTGTTGAGAAAGATAAAAAAAAAATTAAATTGCATATTTGTTATCGACATACTTCCATATTTATTAAGTAAAATATTTAATTTTGATATTACAAACATAACCTTATATTTTATATAATTATATGTATAGAAAGATGTTTAAATATCAATTTCTATTGATAACGTCCAATACGATATGAGAATAGATCCCTGTACTATAACTATGAAGGGGGTGGATTAAACTAATTATGTGTCATTCACCACCCCGGGGTGGTAAACGACACTTATTAGTGCCATCCACCACCCCGGTGGTAAGTTCGGGGGTGGTAAATGGGAATAAAGGTACATTTTTCACATCGTAACATTTATTTATACACATGGCGTTTTTAGCGTTCCACAGCGTTCCGGAAAAACGCTTGCTATTTTATCACAAATCACTAAGTAAAAAGTGTTCTATTTTGCCCGTTTTACCCTTAGAAATCATTTCCCAAATAAAAACCAACTTTTTATCAGTTAACAAATTAATTTGTTTATAACAATTAATAGCCCAACCGCACAAATTTTGTTTTCTTACCAATCGACGCCTTTTGGTCCAAGGTTTACAAAAAAGTACAAATTTGTATTGGGGAAATCACATTTTCACTGATTGGTCAGTCATTTTCATTTCTAAGCACTTTTTCGGGGGTTTGCCGCTTGCCTATATTATAACTACGTATAGAGAAGCTATCCTGAACAAAAAACGAACGCCTTTTGCCACGAGTTACAACTAAAGTTCGCTGCAGCGATTAAACAATCAATTGGTCGTCTAATCATAATATAAATATTCAAGCGCAAGATCGCTTCTTAGTTATAGATTTTTCACGACCAAAAGGTCAAAAGCGCCGAGCATTTCATGGCGCTTACGCGTTTCCTTCAACGTATTCCAAGAACATGTCACTTGTAAGGATTATACGCTATAGACGCATAGCTTTTTACCTACGACGGAACGGAGATGGTAATGCGTTTGGGGTGAGAGGATGTTTGTGCAAATACATGTCGCATTTTGATGCAGTTTTTAGTTATGGGTTCAGGTTTGATTGGTGCATGTTCTTAGATAAATGTTATGATGACAACTCACCAGGGGGCGCTGCAGCGAACATTATTTGTGAAAAGCAATGTCGCCATTTTTCAACCTGTGACGTCATATTTTCTGATTGGTGTTTGATGTCACGTGACTGAATGCCTAATGGTTCCAAACTTATTTTCTAAAAAAAATAGTTATCTTTATTCAGTGTACCAATTTATATTACTTTTTGTTATCTATTCATTGGAAATAGTAATATGAAACATACATCAATCCGATTTATTCTTAGTGGACACAAGCCTATTATGTAAGTATAAAGTGAAACTTACTGACTGAAGGAGCGAAGCGACCGAAGTCTCCTTTTCAACTTGCAGACTGGGGAGAATTTCTTTCGTCTGTACCTACTTCTACATCTCTACATCTACGGGTTCTGTCAGATCATGTTTGAGGCCGTATTTATCAACCGATTTTCATGAAACTTTACACACACACTCCTCGCTTACAATGAATAACATGTGAATAATATTTTTGGATTGGATGAAAAATTAAAGAGTAATAAAGAAAATTGAAAAATAAATTTTCTAAACAAAGCTTCCGAAGTCTACGGTTCACAGAACCACTAGTTTACGTATTTGACAAACATACGACGTAAATTTGTCAATTTAAGATTTTGCTAACTATTTGGTGACGGGCAGCTCCACAGCTCCATCTACCTATGGCTACAGTTGGCAGGTACTGACCGGGCACTGTCAGCGAGCCGGTGGCCTGCGGCAGCCCCGACAGCTTGTCCGTCAGCTGCAGGCCCAGCTCGTCCAGGATCTGTCCCACCACCAGGTCACTGCACAACACAACATTATCACAACTTCAATACGGTTATCGTACAGTTTGCTCGCTCGTTCCATCGTTCCATCGTATCAGTTCCCCGGGACCACATTAGGTACAAATATTTCACAGGCTTCCTAAAAAGGAGGAGGTTCTCAATTAGACCGTATAGTTATAGTATGTATTACTTTATGTTTGTGACCTCATTTCTTTGGACAGGGTGAACCGATTCTTATTTTTTTTTTAAATTGAATGCTCCCGAGTGCCTCCAGAGTAATCCCGAGTGGTCCGTTCTAATTTGGTCTCATTCCGACAATTATTTAATCGCATTCCGGTACTTTGAAGTGTAGGTTTTAGTGTCAATGTTTGATGTGTTGTATTTTATTTACCATCCAAACCTATTGAACTGATTCTAGGGAGATTCAGTAACAAAGCGCTTTCCAGGGACATTGGCTTACTTCAGTCATGTCGAGGTGCACCTCAGCTTTGTATTATAGGGAGATTCAGTAACAAAGCACTTCCCAGGGACATTGGCTTACTTCAGTCATGTCGAGGTGCACCTCAGCTTTGTATTATAGGGAGATTCAGTAACAAAGCACTTCCCAGGGACATTGGCTTATTTCAGTCATGTCGAGGTGCACCTCAGCTTTGTATTATAGGGAGATTCAGTAACAAAGCACTTCCCAGGGACATTGGCTTACTTCAGTCATGTCGAGGTGCACCTCAGCTTTGTATTATAGGGAGATTCAGTAACAAAGCACTTCCCAGGGACATTGGCTTACTTCAGTCATGTCGAGGTGCACCTCAGCTTTGTATTATAGGGAGATTCAGTAACAAAGCGCTTCCCAGGGACATTGGCTTACTTCAGTCATGTCGAGGTGCATCTCAGGTTTGTATTATAGGGAGATTCAGTAACAAAGCGCTTCCCAGGGACATTGGCTTACTTCAGTCATGTCGAGGTGCATCTCAGGTTTGTATTATAGGGAGATTCAGTAACAAAGCGCTTCCCAGGGACATTGGCTTACTTCAGTCATGTCGAGGTGCACCTCAGCTTTGTATTATAGGGAGATTCAGTAACAAAGCGCTTCCCAGGGACATTGGCTTACTTCAGTCATGTCGAGGTGCATCTCAGGTTTGTATTATAGGGAGATTCAGTAACAAAGCACTTCCCAGGGACATTGGCTTACTTCAGTCATGTCGAGGTGCACCTCAGCTTTGTATTATAGGGAGATTCAGTAACAAAGCACTTCCCAGGGACATTGGCTTATTTCAGTCATGTCGAGGTGCACCTCAGCTTTGTATTATAGGGAGATTCAGTAACAAAGCACTTCCCAGGGACATTGGCTTACTTCAGTCATGTCGAGGTGCACCTCAGCTTTGTATTATAGGGAGATTCAGTAACAAAGCACTTCCCAGGGACATTGGCTTACTTCAGTCATGTCGAGGTGCACCTCAGCTTTGTATTATAGGGAGATTCAGTAACAAAGCGCTTCCCAGGGACATTGGCTTACTTCAGTCATGTCGAGGTGCATCTCAGGTTTGTATTATAGGGAGATTCAGTAACAAAGCGCTTCCCAGGGACATTGGCTTACTTCAGTCATGTCGAGGTGCATCTCAGGTTTGTATTATAGGGAGATTCAGTAACAAAGCGCTTCCCAGGGACATTGGCTTACTTCAGTCATGTCGAGGTGCATCTCAGGTTTGTATTATAGGGAGATTCAGTAACAAAGCGCTTCCCAGGGACATTGGCTTACTTCAGTCATGTCGAGGTGCACCTCAGCTTTGTATTATAGGGAGATTCAGTAACAAAGCACTTCCCAGGGACATTGGCTTACTTCAGTCATGTCGAGGTGCACCTCAGCTTTGTATTATAGGGAGATTCAGTAACAAAGCGCTTCCCAGGGACATTGGCTTACTTCAGTCATGTCGAGGTGCATCTCAGGTTTGTATTATAGGGAGATTCAGTAACAAAGCGCTTCCCAGGGACATTGGCTTACTTCAGTCATGTCGAGGTGCATCTCAGGTTTGTATTATAGGGAGATTCAGTAACAAAGCGCTTCCCAGGGACATTGGCTTACTTCAGTCATGTCGAGGTGCACCTCAGCTTTGTATTATAGGGAGATTCAGTAACAAAGCGCTTCCCAGGGACATTGGCTTACTTCAGTCATGTCGAGGTGCACCTCAGCTTTGTATTATAGGGAGATTCAGTAACAAAGCGCTTCCCAGGGACATTGGCTTACTTCAGTCATGTCGAGGTGCATCTCAGGTTTGTATTATAGGGAGATTCAGTAACAAAGCGCTTCCCAGGGACATTGGCTTACTTCAGTCATGTCGAGGTGCATCTCAGGTTTGTATTATAGGGAGATTCAGTAACAAAGCGCTTCCCAGGGACATTGGCTTACTTCAGTCATGTCGAGGTGCATCTCAGGTTTGTATTATAGGGAGATTCAGTAACAAAGCGCTTCCCAGGGACATTGGCTTACTTCAGTCATGTCGAGGTGCACCTCAGCTTTGTATTATAGGGAGATTCAGTAACAAAGCGCTTCCCAGGGACATTGGCTTACTTCAGTCATGTCGAGGTGCACCTCAGCTTTGTATTATAGGGAGATTCAGTAACAAAGCGCTTCCCAGGGACATTGGCTTACTTCAGTCATGTCGAGGTGCATCTCAGGTTTGTATTATAGGGAGATTCAGTAACAAAGCGCTTCCCAGGGACATTGGCTTACTTCAGTCATGTCGAGGTGCATCTCAGGTTTGTATTATAGGGAGATTCAGTAAGAAAGCGCTTCCCAGGGACATTGGCTTACTTCAGTCATGTCGAGGTGCACCTCAGCTTTGTATTATAGGGAGATTCAGTAACAAAGCGCTTCCCAGGGACATTGGCTTACTTCAGTCATGTCGAGGTGCACCTCAGCTTTGTATTATAGGGAGATTCAGTAACAAAGCGCTTCCCAGGGACATTGGCTTACTTCAGTCATGTCGAGGTGCATCTCAGGTTTGTATTATAGGGAGATTCAGTAAGAAAGCGCTTCCCAGGGACATTGGCTTACTTCAGTCATGTCAAGGTGCACCTCAGCTTTGTATTATAGGGAGATTCAGTAACAAAGCGCTTCCCAGGGACATTGGCTTACTTCAGTCATGTCGAGGTGCATCTCAGGTTTGTATTATAGGGAGATTCAGTAACAAAGCGCTTCCCAGGGACATTGGCTTACTTCAGTCATGTCGAGGTGCATCTCAGGTTTGTATTATAGGGAGATTCAGTAAGAAAGCGCTTCCCAGGGACATTGGCTTACTTCAGTCATGTCGAGGTGCACCTCAGCTTTGTATTATAGGGAGATTCAGTAACAAAGCGCTTCCCAGGGACATTGGCTTACTTCAGTCATGTCGAGGTGCACCTCAGCTTTGTATTATAGGGAGATTCAGTAACAAAGCGCTTCCCAGGGACATTGGCTTACTTCAGTCATGTCGAGGTGCATCTCAGGTTTGTATTATAGGGAGATTCAGTAAGAAAGCGCTTCCCAGGGACATTGGCTTACTTCATTCATGTCGAGGTGCACCTCAGCTTTGTATTATAGGGAGATTCAGTAACAAAGCGCTTCCCAGGGACATTGGCTTACTTCAGTCATGTCGAGGTGCACCTCAGCTTTGTATTATAGGGAGATTCAGTAACAAAGCACTTCCCAGGGACATTGGCTTACTTCAGTCATGTCGAGGTGCATCTCAGGTTTGTATTATAGGGAGATTCAGTAAGAAAGCGCTTCCCAGGGACATTGGCTTACTTCAGTCATGTCGAGGTGCACCTCAGCTTTGTATTATAGGGAGATTCAGTAACAAAGCGCTTCCCAGGGACATTGGCTTACTTCAGTCATGTCGAGGTGCACCTCAGCTTTGTATTATAGGGAGATTCAGTAACAAAGCGCTTCCCAGGGACATTGGCTTACTTCAGTCATGTCGAGGTGCATCTCAGGTTTGTATTATAGGGAGATTCAGTAAGAAAGCGCTTCCCAGGGACATTGGCTTACTTCAGTCATGTCAAGGTGCACCTCAGCTTTGTATTATAGGGAGATTCAGTAACAAAGCGCTTCCCAGGGACATTGGCTTACTTCAGTCATGTCGAGGTGCACCTCAGCTTTGTATTATAGGGAGATTCAGTAACAAAGCGCTTCCCAGGGACATTGGCTTACTTCAGTCATGTCGAGGTGCACCTCAGCTTTGTATTATAGGGAGATTCAGTAACAAAGCGCTTCCCAGGGACATTGGCTTACTTCAGTCATGTCGAGGTGCATCTCAGGTTTGTATTATAGGGAGATTCAGTAACAAAGCGCTTCCCAGGGACATTGGCTTACTTCAGTCATGTCGAGGTGCATCTCAGGTTTGTATTATAGGGAGATTCAGTAACAAAGCGCTTCCCAGGGACATTGGCTTACTTCAGTCATGTCGAGGTGCACCTCAGCTTTGTATTATAGGGAGATTCAGTAACAAAGCGCTTCCCAGGGACATTGGCTTACTTCAGTCATGTCGAGGTGCATCTCAGGTTTGTATTATAGGGAGATTCAGTAAGAAAGCGCTTCCCAGGGACATTGGCTTACTTCAGTCATGTCAAGGTGCACCTCAGCTTTGTATTATAGGGAGATTCAGTAACAAAGCGCTTCCCAGGGACATTGGCTTACTTCAGTCATGTCGAGGTGCACCTCAGCTTTGTATTATAGGGAGATTCAGTAAGAAAGCGCTTCCCAGGGACATTGGCTTACTTCATTCATGTCGAGGTGCACCTCAGCTTTGTATTATAGGGAGATTCAGTAAGAAAGCGCTTCCCAGGGACATTGGCTTACTTCAGTCATGTCGAGGTGCACCTCAGCTTTGTATTATAAAATGTAGTGTGGCGAGATGTTCTGATGACAAGTTAGTGGATGGACCCAAGGTTCACTAGATTAACTTGGTTCGCTACAGTTCAGGTTCAGTGCAATGCTATGTGTGTAATGTGTCTCAATGTGTGTGTGTGTGTCGCACCTCTCCTCCTCGTCGTCGTCTCCCTCCATGGCCTCGTCGATGGAGTCGTTCATCATCTCCTCCTTCATGTCCATTATCTCCGACTGCTTCTCAAACTCCTGCAATTGTAATACTACGTGTCATACATCACTCTGTTAAACTCAAACTCTCACATTGCATAGTACGAGTATCTACACTTAAAATTACTAGTTTCCACATTGGTTCCTTGAGATGAAACGTAAGTTCAACTTGGCGTTGTTCCCGGCCTCTACCGAGTTTTGTTGTAGGTAAGAGGTGGCATAGGTCGTCAGTGTGGGGGGTTGGGGGAGGGGGTGAGTACCTGTAATATCTTCTGTATCTGTGGCATGTTGAGCTGTCGGTTCATGGTGGCCATGGCCCTGGTGACGCCCTTCATGGCCTGCGCCATGGTGTTCTGCGACTTGAGCGTCTGTATCTTGAGCGCCACAGCCTGGATGTTCGCCTTCATGAGCATGAACTTGCGCACGTAGCGGCGCGTGCGCACCAAGTCCTTCGCCATTATCTTCACCGCGTCCTGACAACAACACAAAGGCTTTCAGATCTCAGACCACCTTGAGGGATTTATGTAATGGTAAAGATTTGGTGGCTAAGTCAAAAAAGTCGGGAGTTTATTTGTTGCATTGTGACACTTGTGATATGCGGTATGTGGGGCAGACAGGTAGATCCTATGAAGTTAGATATAGGGAGGATTTGTCAGCTTTCCGCAACGGCTGTCCAGAGAAGTCCCATTTCGCTAAACATCTTCCGGATACCGGACATACCTTGAACAATGATAACACCTTTGAGATTTTGAAGTTAGGGGAAAAAGCGTTTAAATTATGCATCTGGGAGCGTTTAGAAATAATTAAGCGGGATGTGGATACCCTACTCAATGAACAGACTGATTTCCATACGTCTCCTTTGCTTAAGTTGTTCGTGGAAGGACAGCCACAGTAGTTTTTGGCGGTTTGATGTACATGTCGCACCATAGTTTTGATAATTAAAAAGTTAATTTTTGATTAAAAATACCTAATTTTTACTTACGGAACCACTTTTAACATTTCTACCCCCCTTTTTTGTTTTTGGCATGTCTTAATCACGTTAAAATTGTGTTCAATGGTAAAGTACTTGTATGTGAGACGTCCTATATCGCGCCAGCGAGATTTGCACATTCATACCTTAAAAACAGCTATGTTCTTTCTTCGGATTTCGCTGTTCTCTTTGAGACAGTCTTGAGACTGCCTCGTGAGTAGGTGAAACATATGTCGACGTTTATAATGTCTTCTATTTAGCGAAATGAGTGCAATAATATAAAAATTCTACATCTTTCCCCATTGTTTTACTTTTGTTAATGTTGTAATTACAATGTTAACAAAAGTATTTATTCATCTAACATGAATATGGTGATTCAAACAGACTACTAGCCGAGACACAAACTACGTAGGAAGTAAACGTGCATCAACCACTAACCATCTGTCCTTCTTTGGCGAGTTTCTTGATGTCTGCGATAACTTTCTTCTCCTGTTGCTCCATCTTCATGCGCTCCCGGTCCAGGTCGCGCATGGCCTTGTTCAGGGCGCGCTGGTTCTTGCGCAGCATCTCCTCGGGCGACATGCGGTGACCGAACAACCACTCCATCTTCGTTGAGCACTAGGTATACTATCACCTGGAATATTATCAACAACATATTATGCTCAGGAGATAATATTCCAGTAACGAGTAGAAACTGTATAGAAAGCACAATATTCATAAAGAGAAATCTCAAGTTGTAAGATAACTCAGTCTAAATCTTATTTCCAACATTACGATTAAAATGGAATTTATGATTGGATTCTTTTATGTAAATTGTATGTACTATGTAGGTATGTTGTAGTATTATGTAGGTATGTTGTAGTACTATGTAGGTATGTTGTAGTATTATGTAGGTATGTTGTAGTACTATGTAGGTATGTTGTAGTATTATGTAGGTATGTTGTAGTATTATGTAGGTATGTTGTAGTACTATGTAGGTATGTTGTAGTATTATGTAGGTATGTTGTAGTACTATGTAGGTATGTTGTAGTATTATGTAGGTATGTTGTAGTACTATGTAGGTATGTTGTAGTATTATGTAGGTATGTTGTAGTATTATGTAGGTATGTTGTAGTACTATGTAGGTATGTTGTAGTATTATGTAGGTATGTTGTAGTACTATGTAGGTATGTTGTAGTATTATGTAGGTATGTTGTAGTACTATGTAGGTATGTTGTAGTATTATGTAGGTATGTTGTAGTATTATGTAGGTATGTTGTAGTACTATGTAGGTATGTTGTAGTATTATGTAGGTATGTTGTAGTATTATGTAGGTATGTTGTAGTATTATGTAGGTATGTTGTAGTACTATGTAGGTATGTTGTAGTATTATGTAGGTATGTTGTAGTATTATGTAGGTATGTTGTAGTATTATGTAGGTATGTTGTAGTACTATGTAGGTATGTTGTAGTATTATGTAGGTATGTTGTAGTATTATGTAGGTATGTTGTAGTATTATGTAGGTATGTTGTAGTACTATGTAGGTATGTTGTAGTATTATGTAGGTATGTTGTAGTACTATGTAGGTATGTTGTAGTATTATTATTTTTTTTTTTTTTTTTTTTTTTATATTTGGTTCGCCAAATTGACGCCGCCCGCCTGGTGGTAAGTCGTGACGACGTCTAGCGATTGTGGGCCACTCTCA
This sequence comes from Nudaria mundana, assembly GCA_963556515.1. Lineage (NCBI taxonomy): Eukaryota > Metazoa > Arthropoda > Insecta > Lepidoptera > Erebidae > Nudaria > Nudaria mundana. Next base: position 200,879 of record OY748302.1, read on the forward strand.
CAGCACACATTACTATTGAGAGTGGCCCTCAACTTGACGACCTACTGATGTGCCTCTTCACGCTCCGCTTAAAGAACCCAGGATTATATGTGGGAGGAAACACGTGCACAGGCAGGGCGTTCCAGGCCACTATCGTTCGGCAGAGAAACGAACGTTTAAAACGTTCGGTTCTCGCGAACATGCTATCCACTGTGTGGGGGTGGCATCTCTGCTCGGCACGAGTCGTTCGGGATCGGAAGAAAGAGGGTGGGATCAGATTGAAGAGCTCTTCAGAACACTCGCCGTGGTAAATACGGTAGAATGCGGCCAAGGAAGCTATTGTTCGGCGCTGAGCTAGCGGCTCAAGGCTTCCCGTTACCTCCGGACAACCAATAATACGGATAGCCCGTCGCTGCATAGCGTCGAGAGCGTCCAGCAGATACTTCGCGGAGCCGTCCCAGAGGTGAGAGCAGTATTCGACGCAGGGTCTAATCTGCGTCTTGTACAGCAGACACCTCTGGTCCGGTGTAAAGAATCTCTTTACCTTATTCAGTATTCCTAGTTTCCGCGAAGCTAGCCCTATACATCTTTCGATGTAGTTTTTATTATTGAGCTCTCGACGAACGTCTATGCCAAGGATATCAAGGTTGTCCTTCATTGGTAATAATGCATTCTGAAGAGAGGGTAGGGGAAGGAAAGGGGATTTCTTCGCAGTAAATGCACACGCCTGTGTTTTGCGGGCATTGAACTCGACCAGGTTCTCGGTACCCCATTGAGAGATACTGTCGAGGTTACGGTCGAGATCAGCCACGAGTCGTCGTCTCTCCTCCTCAATCTCAGATCGCCCCGCCGTCGGACGAACCGAGTAACTCCCGTGCAGTGTGCTGTCATCTGCATAGCAATGAATGTTCCCGAGGGATAGCATATCATTGATATGCAGAAGAAAGAGAGTTGGTGATAGTACGGACCCCTGCGGTACCCCGGCATTCACTTGCAAGAAGCGAGAAGCCTGGCCATCGCAGAGGACCCGCACTCGGCGCTCGTTTAAAAAGCTGGCAATCCAGCTGCACAGTTGAGGAGGTAGACCATATGCCGGAAGCTTGGAAAGGAGCGAAGCATGCCAGACCCTATCGAAGGCTTTGGCGATGTCCAGGCTAATAGCCAAGGACTCGCCGTGCCTTTCCATAGCCCCACCCCAGACATGCGTTACGAATGCCAGAAGATCACCCGTTGATCGCTTTGGCCTGAAGCCGTATTGTCGATCATTGATTAGCGAGTGATCCTCTAGGAATTGCATGAGCTGCTTATTTATAAGGAGCTCAAGCACCTTGCAAATGACTGAGGTGACAGCTATGGGTCGATAGTTGCCTGGATCGGACCGATCCCCTTTCTTGGGGATCGGTTGTACGTTCGCCTCCTTCCAGACCTCCGGCACGAGCCCTGAAGAGTATGACAGGCGGTACAGACGCGTTAATACTGGAGACAACTCAGCTGCACATTTTCGTAGCACCACCGCCGGAATGCCGTCAGGGCCACTGGCTTTCCGCGTGTCGAGTGACCGCAGCACTGCCCGTACATCACATTGCCTGATAACAATATCAGGCATTGTGTGGCCACAGTTGGCGATGGCGGGGGGCTGCAGGCCACGGTCGTCGACCCGGGAATTAGCCGCAAAGAGGTCTGCGAGCATATCCGCTTTCTCTTGGGCTTTGTGAGCCAGTGTTCCATCTGGGTAACGCAGCGGTGGCAGCGAGGGCTGACAAAAGTTAGATTGCACGGCTTTGGCCAGTTGCCAGAATCCACGGCTGCCCGTGGGATGGGAAGTGAGCTCCTGACCAAGCCGCGCGACGCGCTGGGCATCCGCTCTCTTAAAGGCCCTCTTACTCGACTTTGTGGCCCGGTTGTACGCTGCTTTGAGGTGGCCCACGTTTGGGTCGCGCACAGCCCGGGCCCTGATCCAGGCGCGATATGCCGACTGTTTTTGTCGAACAGCTTTGGCACAATCTCGCCCGAACCAGGGACGGGCTCTGCGGATACTGGCGACATCAGTGAAAGGGATGTAATAATCCATCCCTAAACTGATCTCGCCAGCAATAGCAGAAGCACTATCCGAAGGAGCCTTTCCTACAAAGCAGCGCTGGCTCCAGGGGACGGACGCAAAATAATCGCGTAGACCGTCCCAATCCGCTGACGAGTAGTGCCATAGTCGTCGTGACGTTTGCACAGGACGTGCAGGAGGTGACACCTTCATGCCAGCGTGAACAACACAGTGGTCGGAACTACCCAGTGGGGCTCCTACCGAAACACTGTATGTATGTAGGTATGTTGTAGTATTATGTAGGTATGTTGTAGTATTATGTAGGTATGTTGTAGTATTATGTAGGTATGTTGTAGTACTATGTAGGTATGTTGTAGTACTATGTAGGTATGTTGTAGTATTATGTAGGTATGTTGTAGTATTATGTAGGTATGTTGTAGTATTATGTAGGTATGTTGTAGTATTATGTAGGTATGTTGTAGTACTATGTAGGTATGTTGTAGTACTATGTAGGTATGTTGTAGTATTATGTAGGTATGTTGTAGTATTATGTAGGTATGTTGTAGTATTATGTAGGTATGTTGTAGTATTATGTAGGTATGTTGTAGTATTATGTAGGTATGTTGTAGTATTATGTAGGTATGTTGTAGTATTATGTAGGTATGTTGTAGTATTATGTAGGTATGTTGTAGTATTATGTAGGTATGTTGTAGTATTATGTAGGTATGTTGTAGTATTATGTAGGTATGTTGTAGTATTATGTAGGTATGTTGTAGTATTATGTAGGTATGTTGTAGTATTATGTAGGTATGTTGTAGTATTATGTAGGTATGTTGTAGTATTATGTAGGTATGTTGTAGTACTATGTAGGTATGTTGTAGTACTATGTAGGTATGTTGTAGTATTATGTAGGTATGTTGTAGTATTATGTAGGTATGTTGTAGTATTATGTAGGTATGTTGTAGTATTATGTAGGTATGTTGTAGTATTATGTAGGTATGTTGTAGTATTATGTAGGTATGTTGTAGTACTATGTAGGTATGTTGTAGTATTATGTAGGTATGTTTTTTTTTTTTTATTTTTTTTTTTTTTTTTTTATTTTTTTTTTTTTATTCAGGACACAAACAGTTATATACAAATACACAGACAAAAACAATAGATACTTACAAACTTAGAGGTCCATAAAAGTTATACATACGGTAAAGTTACAATCAATTTAAATATAGGGTAAGTACTTATATAAAATCTAGTAGTAGGTAGTACAGAAGTCGTGCAAAGAATGTAAACTGGAAGAAAGAATGCTAACAATAAACAATTATCCGTCTGTTTGAAGGAGCAGATTACGTAGTTTTAATTTGAAGGCAGCCAAACTATTATTAAATAAATCCAAGCACCCAAAATCCTCATTGTATGTGTCAACACTGCGTCTCAAGAAGTTGTTACTTGTATAAATCGCTCTATAAAAAGGTATCGAAAACAAGTTCAATGAACGAGAACCGGACCTAGGCACTCTTAGGTTTATCTTTTCTAGAATGTGAGGGGCGTCAATGTAGTTATTTAAAATTTTAAATAGGAATACTTGGTCAAACATTATGCGTCGGTCGGCGAGGGTGGTCAGGGAGTGACGGCTAAGTGAATTTTCATAAGATATACGTTCATGATTACCACGGTAGTCTAATGATTTGACAAACTTCTTTTGGACTCTCTCAATCCGTTTAAGATGACAATCATAATATGGACTCCAAATGATGCAACCGAAATCCAGGATCGAACGAACAAAACTAAAATATAGCACTTTTAGTGTCTGGGGATGTTTAAAAGGTTTAGAGATCCTTAGTATGAATCCAAGTTGACGGAATGCTCTATTAACAATGCTGTCTATATGTAAGTTATACGATAAGTTGGAATCCATAACTATACCCAGGTCGCCTACCGATGTGACTCGACTCAGTAAAGTACCATTAATTTTATAATCGTAGACTTCAGGGTTGTGTTTACGGGTATACGTTATAACTGAGCATTTTTCTAGATTTAAGTACAGTTGATTTAATGAGCAATACTCCGATAATCGTTCTAAATCTGATTGCAGCTGTTGTTGGTCATGGTTGGTTGCAACTGTCGTGAAGAATTTTGCATCATCAGCATACAACAAAAAGTTTGAATTATGTATGAATTTACCTATATCATTTATGTACAAAATAAAAAACAAAGGCCCAGCATGCGATCCCTGGGGAATTCCCGATTGGATTTCCAGGAAACGTGAGACATATCCCTTTATAGAAACAGCTTGAGAACGGTTCTTGATATAAGAATTAATCCAACGGAGCAGATCGCCATGTATACCGATGGTCCATAGCTTCTCTATGAGTAGATCATGATTAATTTTATCAAAAGCCTTAGAAAAATCAGTATACACGACGTCTACCTGTAATTTGTTGTCCATAGCATCCACTACAAAGTTGGTAAAAGTAAGCATGTTAGACTCAACAGAACGTCCCCTACAGAAACCATGTTGGTTAGGAGATATATGATTTTTCAGTGTATCCGCCAGCGAGCACGTCACTATCTTTTCCAGAATTTTACCGAATAAGTTAGTCTTAGATATAGGTCGATATTGGGACACGTCACTCCTTTTATCATTTTTAGGAATAGGGGTAATGAAAGCCCGTTTCCACACTGATGGAAATACACCCGACTTCAAAGACCCGTTGTATATAATATGCAATGGCAACGTTAATTGATTGGCGCAGCCACGAATAAATATAGGATGTATACCATCGGGCCCTGCTCCCTTATGTATGTCGATCCCTTTAAGCTCTTTTCGAATAGCTTCCAAGGAGATGCTCAAAGAATTAAGATCGACTGGAGAGTTTAAGGGCGGACAGTTGTGATCGCAAACAATTGGTCGCGGTGCGCTGTGAACAAACACGGAATTAAAATATTCATTAAATAAATTACAGGTGTCCTCGCCGCTGTCGGAAACACGCCCACCAAATGTTACTGTTTGAGGGATGTGACCAGATGGCAACCTTGACTTAACGTATCGCCAGAATAGTTTGGGGCATTTTTTAATGTTATCTTCGCTGATTTTAATATAATTACGATACTCGACATTTTGAAGACTAGACTCCCTTTTACGGAGCGCCGAAAATGTTTGGTAGTCTATGGGATTCCCGTATCGTTTCCATCTGGTATGATACTTTCTTTTTTCTTTGCCTAATTTAATGAGTGGAACAGTATACCAAGGCGGATAGCGAGTGGTGTCAATTATCTTACGGGTCGGAACATGTTTATCAATTATACCGTTCAAAATGTCATAAAAAACATGCACTATAGAATCCATGCAAGAACTACCGGCGACGGTCAGTAGCTTAGAGTGCCAGTCAATGGATGCCATCTCAGCACGAATCGCATCAAAATCAGCACTGTGAAAAAGTTTTCTACTAATATGTCTCTGGGGTAACGGTACATAGGTCTCCAGTAGCAACTCAAGGACTAAAGATTTGTGATTCACATCCTCTTTGGTTATAGGATCATTACACGTCACTGCAGTACACTCTTTGTTGCAGAAAATTAAATCTAATAACCTGTGATTAACGTTGAAGGACGAGTTAAACTGCTTTAGGTTTGTGAAGCTCATGAAATCAGCCGTCAATTGCACCAACCGATCACCACTGGAACGCATCATCATAGAACTCGAGTCAGTATCCCAATACCAATCCGCGTACGTCACATTAAAATCGCCAACAATTAAAAATATATCATTCGGGCACTGTACCATTAGGTTACTCACCAAGTCGAAAATTGAATTTAATTCCATCTCGTGACGGTTACCGTGACGTATGTATGCGCAGCAGATATGTATGAACATGGGCCCAGAAGTGTTATTTGTAGATTTAAAGACGGGAATACTTACCCATAAATGATCTGAGTACTCTGTTGCACTCCATTCCCGACGCAGAACGGGGTTCATTTCCGAACGTATAGCAATAATAACGCCGCCACCCCTCTCCGCACACACCACAGTGGCATCCCTATCACTACGAAAAACTACATACCTTTCGTCAAAATACTCTGAGCTATAAAAGTAATTATTTAGCCATGATTCAGTTATACAAAGTATGGCATAGTTACCAAGCAAAACTTTATTTAAAAAAGAGTGAGATTTAGTCCTTAGTCCACTCACATTCTGATAATAAATAGTCATTAAATGAGAGAATGTTAATATGTAAAATATAATTTAATAATCAATTTTATTTTATCGTTACGAGGATTCAAAAATATACTATCCAAAAATACCTTCAAACTATAAAAACAGCAATGGCGCGTTTTCAACCATAAGATGCCATTAAATAATAATAAAATCCTATTAATTGAATAACAGCTATGAAAATCAATAACTATACCGAACAATTCATCAAGCAACAACCCAATATGACGCTCACGCTCGCCTATAATAAAACATACAATGAAGATGTAGGTACCTGTTACACAGTTATGTAAAAAGTTATAAATTAGTACACAGTAAGAATAAGACACAGTAAGAACATTAAAATACAGTCATATTATGTTAGACAAGTCTTCATCACTCGAAATACGACTAATCTTAGTAGTGTCCGCTTTTCTCATAAAGATTTTGCAATCACGAATCCATAGGTACTTATAACCGTGTTTTTCCTTCACTTCTCGTGCGCGCCTTAAAAGCAGTTTATTCACCGGTGTTAAATGATCGCTTATGTAAATGTTTGTAACGGGGCCTGATATACCTATATCGACGGTAGTAATACCTCGACGCGCACGTACTGCAGCCAACAGCTGATCCTTACTGCGTTGACGTGTATATCGTACGATAATGGCTGGCGGCCGGTTGGGTGCATTCTTCTGCTCGAAACGACGCACACGGTGAACACAGTTAAAATCGGTTACCTCATACGACAACCCAACCTTGGTGTAGATAGTAGACAATATGCTGTCCAGGTTTTCTCCCTTGTGAAAAGGGACCCCTGATATTTCTAAATTATTCATTCTTGCATGTTGGTCCCGTGCATCATTATCCTTCTTCAACTGTGTGTTTACGTTACGAAGTTCCTTAATAGCGCTGCCAGCGAGGCCGAGATCTTTTTGCAACGAACTTATTTGAGACGTAACCAGTTCTAGACTTTCTAAACGCCCTTCCATGCCCTCTAATCGTGAAGTAACATCTTTCCAATGGGAGGCTAGATCTTGAACCACCCCATTGACTCGATTAATGTCCGATTTAACCGCATCAAAATCTTTACGAAACTCCCTCAATTCCTTCAGAACATCAGCTAGACTGGGTGCACAAGGTGTAACAGTATTACGACAACCGATGCAACGTCAGTTATCTTTTTTTTCATTGGTCATCCTGCGATAGGTAGTTTCCAAAAGACCAGAGCAACCAAAATGTAGGTAGGCACAGCACTGACTACATAAAGCCCCGTCCGTAACTTCATCGTTACACTTGGCACACAAACTCATTTTTGGTAGATGTAAGTTCAAAACAACGACTGCAAGCACTTCTAATAGCATAAATGTATAGAACCGTATAAAAAAAAAAAAATAGTAAACAACTCGACGCGTGTCATTAATCGGTTGGCACGATAATGCGTAGGTATGCGACGACTGATCGCGCTCGCACGTCGAAAGCAACTGTTGTAGTATTATGTAGGTATGTTGTAGTATTATGTAGGTATGTTGTAGTATTATGTAGGTATGTTGTAGTATTATGTAGGTATGTTGTAGTATTAAGTAGGTATGTTGTAGTATTATGTAGGTATGTTGTAGTATTATGTAGGTATGTTGTAGTATTATGTAGGTATGTTGTAGTATTATGTAGGTATGTTGTAGTATTATGTAGGTATGTTGTAGTATTATGTAGGTATGTTGTAGTATTATGTAGGTATGTTGTAGTATTAAGTAGGTATGTTGTAGTATTATGTAGGTATGTTGTAGTATTATGTAGGTATGTTGTAGTATTAAGTAGGTATGTTGTAGTATTATGTAGGTATGTTGTAGTATTATGTAGGTATGTTGTAGTATTAAGTAGGTATGTTGTAGTATTATGTAGGTATGTTGTAGTATTATGTAGGTATGTTGTAGTATTATGTAGGTATGTTGTAGTATTATGTAGGTATGTTGTAGTATTAAGTAGGTATGTTGTAGTATTATGTAGGTATGTTGTAGTATTATGTAGGTATGTTGTAGTATTATGTAGGTATGTTGTAGTATTATGTAGGTATGTTGTAGTATTATGTAGGTATGTTGTAGTATTAAGTAGGTATGTTGTAGTATTATTTAGTCTTGTTTCGGCCGCGTTTTGATGCGGACGCGTGTGCTGACTAATACCTACTCGTAATAGTGTAGCGCGGCGTCAGCCGTTGCACGTATCGCGATGAGTTCGCAACTCGTCCCAAATGAGTTACTGGCGTTCCTGCAACAGAAGCTGGATGTGATGGACGAGCTGTCGGCTATCCAGATCTGTTCGTCGAGTTTCAGCCAGGAAGAGATAGCTGCCTCTAAGCGGCTACTGTACAGCGTGCTCAATAAGAGCGACCAGATGGTGTCCCGCAGGCGTGATGGGACAACAAAAAGCATACAAGACATCATCACGCTGCTTAAGGCAACCGATCCCGACGACGTGCCTACGTTTGTGGCCCAGGACTTATCGAAGCTTCCTCCGGTCACATTCGACCACGTCGACGTTACCTGCCTTTTAAAGGACATAGTGTCCTTAAAGGCGAGCTTGGCGGACGTCCAGACGAGGTTGGCAACGACCGAGGATATCGTTGTGAGTTTGCGTAAAGAACTTATTACTTTGCGCGAGTCTACAGCGGTATCTAGGTCACCACCTAACGCCAACATAAACATGCGTCGTGAAGCTGACCTCAATGCGAGTTACGCGTCAGCAGTTTTGTCGCCGTCATCGAGTGCTGAGCGCGCAATGCCCCGTACTGCACCCGCCCCCGCGGCCCCTACCTGTAAGGCCGCGCGTACCCCGCGCCCCGCTCCGCTGCCCGTACCTACAGCCCCCATGAAACGACAAAGTTTCGTCACGATCAGCGCAACGACCGCTCCACCGAAGCCACTACCACAGAAGGTACCGGATGTGGCTACTGATGGTTTCGTGACAGTGCAAAGGAAGCGCCGATCACGAACCAAAGTGAACCGTTGCGGCACCGATGCAGCGCAGTCCAGCCCAGCGCTGCAGGCCGCAATACCGAGTACACCCGTGTATGTCTCCCGCCTACACTACACCACTAACGCGGATGACATCGGACAGTACGTGCGCAAGAAGGCCAACTTCACGCCGAGAGTGCAGCTGTTGGAGGCGAGCCGTAACGTCAGTTTCCTGTCGTTCGTGGTGCGAGTGCCCAACACTAGACTGAGCCTCGTCATGGAGGAAACCTTCTGGCCACAGGGCGTGGTGTTCCGTCGCTTCCGCGGATCGCTATCACTGGTACGCAAAAAGACCGAAGTGCGATAGTGAAGTGTGTACTAACAATAGTCTTAAGATTCTATTACTAATATACATTTTGTAATATCTATATGTATTCTTAGTTTTAAGGTATTTATCTATGGGCCGTAGAATAAGTTTATACCAACTGTAACTTTTCTATTTGTTGCCTGAAATAAATAAATAAATAAATAAAATTATGTAGGTATGTTGTAGTATTATGTAGGTATGTTGTAGTATTATGTAGGTATGTTGTAGTATTATGTAGGTATGTTGTAGTATTATGTAGGTATGTTGTAGTATTATGTAGGTATGTTGTAGTATTATGTAGGTATGTTGTAGTATTATGTAGGTATGTTGTAGTATTATGTAGGTATGTTGTAGTATTATGTAGGTATGTTGTAGTATTATGTAGGTATGTTGTAGTACTATGTAGGTATGTTGTAGTATTATGTAGGTATGTTGTAGTATTATGTAGGTATGTTGTAGTATTATGTAGGTATGTTGTAGAATTATGTAGGTATGTTGTAGTATTATGTAGGTTTATTGACATCATATACGTATGTATATAAGTATTAGTTATTTAAGTAGTTATTAGGATTTAAGTTTATTATTTACATTAAGTATCTTAGCACCTCTGAGCACCTACTATTAGTTCTCTCTGCATCACCCAAAGGTTGACTGGTAGATAATGCCTGTGGCAGTAAGTCCGCCTTTTTGCAGTTTTGTGCATAAAGTATAAATAAATAACTAGGAGGATTAAGGTCTGTTTCCGCCTTAGCCTTTGTGGGCTACACACAGAAACCGGCCCGGGCGTCACTGGAAATTCTTCCTAGTGCTAACCAGAGGCGCTCGGCAATGGACATAGGTCAGAAATGCCTACCCCCTTTTCTTAAATTTCTATTCATTCTACCTTTCTATCCAATGGTTGCCTGTAAGAAATTACTTTTTAGTGATAAGGCCACTATTTGTACAAATACAAATCTGGATTGGTATTTTGTCTTTGGTGTATAATAAAGATTATTATATTGTGAGTATAGTTGTAAAAACCCAGTTAACTACTGATAATTAACCAAATTGGTTAGCTACCAACAATATGCGGTTATTAACGTTTAATTAACAGACTGCAACAAATAAAAAGGGTAAGTAAATCTGGGTTTCTATTGTATAGTGCAGGGCTTTCCAAACTGTACATGTCACCTCTTGATTGAGGCTGGAATGCCAACCCCAACTGCATTAAGAAAAGGCTCGGTGGATGAAGATTTGGCTTGTTTTATTTTATGGAAAATATAACACCAAGTGAGACATAGACCACTAACTCACACTTTAGCTAAATACTACATTAAAATAGGTTAAGCGAGTTATTGTTCGAGTCACATCCAAATAATAAATTGTTTATGATAATAATAACTTTTTGAGTATGGAGGCTCTACTTAATTGTTAATTGGACATAACATGAGCAAGACTTGATGCTCGAGTTGAGGTGTAAAGCAGTCAATACTATTATTATTTTATGAGTACTTCTAAGGAAGGAGCAGCAATCTCCTATCGAGATTATTATGTTCATTAACAGCAAACCCATTACTTACATAGGTGATATTCTCAAAATGTCCTTTCCTTATATGACTCAAATATTTTGCAAAGGTCCCATTTAGAAAACATAACCTTAGAATTCCTGATAGAGTATAGTTTACCTGATAGAATGCCTGTCGGAATAGGTCGATGCTTTATCAAAAACTGGTAACAAACTATTTGGAGTGATGAATCACCATCTCCAACTGAGGTCGCTTACTCAAAAGCTTTTATTGAATTCCTCACGCAACTAATGAATATATATTTGGACCATTTATTTAAATGCTTTTAACTTTTTCTAGAGCAACATAAATTAAATATTTAATAATGTTTCCGCGATTACAAATATGCATTAATCGCAGAAAAATACAACACAACACAAACACGATCGATGGTAAATACTGAGTCGGAGTACTTACTGATACTGACTCTAACTGAGCGTTGTCATGTCAATGTCAAAGTCATCTGGCAAATATGCGACATTTAATTTCTGGCCCTGCTACCAGTGATTTAGGAACATTACGTTTATTATTTTGATAAGATGAGGTTAATGACCTCTCGCTAGGGACCATGCTTCAAGCCATGGTATCCAGCGGGAGTAGGTGGAACGCGGCCGTGTCCTTCTGCTAGCAAGTCATGCTCGCGAAGGAGGCGGCCGGGCCGCCCTAGACTACGCGACTACGCCCAAGCAAGACTATCGTCCTCCATGATCGGAGCCTGAGGTCGGCGGGATCGCCACCCACCGTCCTTACAGAAGCAGGCTAGAAGGGTTGCGTGCTGCGGGGCCTTTCCCCCATAGCACGCAACCAGATTCACTCACTGACGCGGGCTAAAACCCGACCCCAATGACGCGGGATTCTCGTCCCGACCGCCGGGCGCCACTGGACGTACCCTCTGCTAGTAACTAGAGACGCCCGGCAACGGACGTTAGAGCGGCCGCGGCCTTGGGCCGCGGAATTAAAAAAAAAAAAAAAAGATGTGGTTAATGAAAATTATATGCACCGAATGCCACTCATTCGACCGAACCAACGAAGGTAATAGCGTATTACACGCCTCTACCTATTCTTTCAGAGAAATAGTGTTAATATTTTGTATTTGCATATACTTTTCAGGCCTTTATAAAGGTCCCCATCGCGATGTAACCATTTGGTTTTCGCAACCATCATTTGTCACAATTGACAGGGCAATATCCCATTTTTGATGGTTGTCAAAATATTTTGGATTTCCAAATAGATTGAGATCCAGATAACTATACTAAGTAGTTGAGATATATTTTGAAATCCACAGATTACATTGTATATTTATTAAATACATTTCGGATAGTCCGAGACGCCGAGACTTTTTATAAGGTCAATTGGCCGTTTTGGACATAACCCATTATATGTGTGCCCGGTAACGGCAATAGGCTTGCACCCTATTACGTGGGACTAAAAATACTGGCAAATTGTGGGTGTGTAATGCACCTCTGCCTACCCCTGCGGGGATATAGTGTGTGAGAAGTGTATTTCATTTGGAGTTTAAAGTGAACGAAATTTCGGGGAACTATCCTTTTCACTCTATGGTGAAGCTTGCCCCTATGTTCGGGGAACACGCTTACGCGCTTATGCGCGCGTATGCACACCACGCTTTGAAATCCGTTCGCCTTCCACTACAGCGCGCCAAGCTACCACCGTCGCCCGCCGAATGCAAATTGCGTTCGATACCTACCTACGCTTTTCATTAGCTGTCAATTTCAAAATTGTCAAATCACAAAAAATCTTGCATGGCGCCAATTTTGATTTCGATTGCTCAGATGGATCTGTGTAAGTAAACCATTATTTACTCTTTGAAGTAAACGCTCAAGCTTGTCTGTCTGTTCTGTTGTACAATAAAAATTTGAGTTGAGTGTCGGTATTTCTCGTTCTCCTCGTGTTTGCGCTTGAGTTGAGACCTGATTCACCAATTCCTACTCAATTGTTTGAGACAATAGTGCCTACAAACCTGTCTTTGGGTACCTTTCGCGATACCACCACTCCAGTACCATTAAAGTAAAGTAGGTAATTTGTGACGGGATTCTTTCATTCTTGTCATTCAAAATAAGTAATAATTACAATTTATTTTCAGCTTAAGTTTCCTGCAACATGGCGATTGTAAACGTTGAGGACCAGAGTGCGGTTTTACTGGGAATAAATTTAACTCTCAGGGAACTTATTAATGATACAGATTCATTAAGTAGCGAAGACGAAGAATCATATTTACAGGTGTTCACAGCCTTTGAACAACAAAAACGTTAAGTGAGTCTGAAAAATTATGTCGAACAATTTTGATTAAATATATATATATATGATCAAAATCGAACAAATAATACCAATGTATACCGCTTGTTTACCGATAAATTACTACACTACACTTCGGTTTTGTTAAAGTTTGAGGATTTTATTGCAGGATGAGTCGCACAACTTTTGAATATGTGCTTGGAATAATTGGCAGTAAGCTTCGAAGAAATTTGCCTGGAACACCTACCATTAGCCCTGAGAAACAATTTCTTATTTCAATATGGTGAATGGCAACTCCCGACTCATACAGGTCTTTAAAATTTATTGATTGGTTTTATTGGATTGCACTGTGCCAATTAAACAGGATTGTACTGATTTATATAATGATTGATAACAGCGGCTTCAATCTCGTGTTATAGTTTTTGTTCATAATTTCCACAGGAACACATACTGGGATACAAAGTAGTTTATGGCATTTAGGGATAATGTTGCTACACATTAGAAAGGAAGAAAAAACATTTATTACTCCACTTATATAAAATAACAAAAACAACCAAACCAATAAACAGCTTAGAAAAGAAGGAAAATAACAATAAAAATAAATGAAATAATAATAATACATATGTGGAGTAAACGGCCGTCTCTCAGCGTTATGCTGTCTGCGTGGTGCAAGGCAGATAGCGCTGGTTTTTAGTGAAAGAGTTTTCAAATTCAGTTCAATAGTTTTAGAGGCTATTCAATTTAAAGAAACAATGCAATCCTTCTTTCTTAATAATATTAGTTAAGATAAAGAAGATGAATATTGGCACCATTTATTATTCGGTGGCCGTCAAGACAATCTGCAGTGGAAATTTGCAAAGGATTTACAGCTGTGAGTGCCTTCCCTAAAGTCCTAGGGGCTATTGATGGGACCCATATTCATATACCAGGACCAAAACAAAACCCAGAATCATATATAAATAGAAAAAACTATCACTCCATTCAACTGCTTGCAGGTACTTAAAGAATAGAAAATTTAATGTTTTTGTTTCCAGTGGTTTAACTTCTTAACATAGTATGAAACAAAGTTGCTTCCCGCTGTTAGTCCCTAGGTATGCTTAAATCTTTAGAATCAAAGAATCAATTTCATTTATTCAGTTTAGGCACATAAAGAGCACATATGAATGTCAAAATTTTACAATTTTATGTCAAGCACTATTATAAAAATACTAAATTAATTACATAAATAATCATTTGAAAATGATTCTTTCGCTGGTTCGGTAAGTTGGTTCTCCTGAGAAGAGACCAGCTAGAAACTCAGGTAAGTTATCCATTTTCTTTTTTAATAATGTTTTGTTTACATTGTGTTACAATTTGTATTGTGCGAGTGGCTACAAACAGCAGATTAGGGTGACCATGCATTTTTATCATTAAGATATTCGTCTACATTATAATAGCCTTTCTTCATCAAACGTTTTTTCACTACTATTTTAAACTTATTAAGAGGCATGTCAACCAAATCCTGCGGAATTTTATTAAATATTTTTATACATTTGCCTACAAACGAATTACCAACTTTATGAAGTCTAATTTTTGTCATTGCCAGTTTATTTTTATTTCTTGTATTATAATTATGGTTGTCGGATCTTTTTTTGAAGAGTTCTATGTTCTTCCGTACATATAAGATGTTGTCGTAAACATATTGAGAAGCAACGGTTAAAATATTAATTTCTTTAAATAGTTCTTTCAGCGAGTCACGGGGTCCGAGTCTATAGATTGCTCGTATAGCTCGTTTCTGTAATATGAATATTGTCTCAATATCGGCAGCTGAGCCCCATAGCAGAAGACCATATGACATAACGCTATGAAAGTAGCTAAAATAAACTAATCGTGCCGGTTTTTTCATCAGTCAGTGACCTTATCTTTCTAACCGCATAGGCAGCCGAACTAAGTCTTCCTGCCAAGGCTGTGATATGAGAACCCCATTGCAGTTTACTATCTAAAGTTATTCCAAGAAAAACTGTGGTATTGACTATTTGAACTAATTCATTATTCATAGTAATATGAGTATCCACTTGTCTAACATTGGGCATAGTAAATTTTACACATTTTGTTTTCTTCGCATTGAGCAGCAAGTTGTTACTTGTGAACCAATGCAGTATTTCCGAAAGGGTATTATTTACATCGCCAAGTTCTACTTTTCGTCTATCACTTTTAAAAATTAATGATGTGTCATCAGCAAATAATACTATTTCACAAAGATTTTTAGTGAAGTAAGGTAGATCATTTACGTATATTAAGAATAAAAGGGGTCCTAATATCGAGCCCTGGGGTACTCCCATGACCAATGAGGCGCCAGACGAGTCGGTGCCATTAACGTTAACTTTTTGTACTCTATCAGTGAGGTAAAACTCCAGTAAGCCAAGTGAGCTGTGCGAAACACCATAATACCCTAATTTTAGTAACAAAGTCGCATGATCAACACAATCAAAAGCTTTTGATAGATCACAAAAGATACCAATGGCATCCTGCTTTTCCTCCCATGCATCAAATATATGTTTCACAAGTGCAACTCCTGCATCCGTTGTGTTTCTGACTTTAGTGAAACCAAACTGTTTGCTATGAAGTAACTTATTTTCTGTAAA
Source organism: Nudaria mundana (assembly GCA_963556515.1). Lineage (NCBI taxonomy): Eukaryota > Metazoa > Arthropoda > Insecta > Lepidoptera > Erebidae > Nudaria > Nudaria mundana. Next base: position 216,821 of record OY748302.1, read on the forward strand.
ATGTGAAAGCAATTGATTAAATATTATTTTTTCAAAAATTTTACTCAGTGTTGGGAGTATGGAGCTAGGTCGAAAATTTGAAGGATCACTTTTGTCTCCTGCTTTGAATAAAGGAATGATTTTACTGTACTTCATAAGATTAGGAAACTGATTTTCATCTATACATTTATTGAATATGAATGCAAGGTAAGGCGCAATAGCAGGAATTATTGTTTTTATTATATTGGTTGAAATGCCCCAAAGATCCTCAGTATTTTTTATATTCAGTTGTTTAAAAGTTTGAAGTATAGTGACAGAGTCAATATACTAAAAATCAAAGTTAACTCTACATTTATCAACACTAGATTTAAAAAGAGAATTGGCTACGTTTTTTGTAGAATTTAACTTAATTGTCGTTATAATTGGAACATTTGTGAAATAAGATTCAAATGCATTGGCCACTGCAGGATCAGTTTTAATATGTTTATCATCTATTTTTAACTCGAAGGATCGATCACGTGACTTTGTTTTACAGGTTTCTTTGTTAATAATATTCCATATTGCCTTAGTTTTATTATCGGATTTTTATATTTTAGCCCGTATATAATTAGATTTGGCAATTGAACAAACTTTTTTGAACAGTTTGGAGTACCTTTTAATCCGTTCAATTACTTGTGGCTCATTAGTAGATGCCTATGTCTCGTATAATTCATATAATTTCTTTCTACTTTTATAGATTCCAGGCGTAGCCCAATCACTAAATTTAATTTTGAATTGATTTACATTTAAAACTACACAACAGATTTTGATGCAGTTTTTAATTGTTTGAGTAGTTTTTGAGGAAGGATTCAGTATATAATTTGCCAAGCAGGCGTTGGCTAGTCTATACTAGTATCATAAAAAGGAAAGATTTGGTTCTCTTTTTTGAATTGAATTCAATGGCTCCGCAGTTACGGAGCCATTGAGAAAGGAAGCAAGTGAAAGAATATTCAAAATCAGTTCAGTAGTGACTGAACTGATTTTGAATATTCTTTCACTGATATGTTATGTGTTACCCCCATACGTTATGCATTACCGACAGAAATGTATCACACCGAAGAGGTAGGCAGAGGTGCTTACCACCCACATCTTGCCAGTAATTTTGTTGGTCCCACGTAATAGGGGGATGTATTGCGGGCACTATACAATATTCAAAACCACGTAATTCAAATCAGAATTCCTACAGCCAAGACAGATGTTACATACCACTAAATAGAATCTCAGCAGTCCGAGCATCATTATCCCAGAGTAAAATAGGCTATTTTTATCCCGGTAATATGTACATCACGCAGGCACAGACATGGTGATCAGTTAGTGTTATATAAACCTGTACCTTTTGCAGGCTGTTACTGGCCACAAAACACGCTTCCTTCATTGCTATGTCGGGCAAGTTGGATCTCTTCACGATCAGAGTGTTCCGGTTATCTGATGTTCAAGATTATCTTGGACACCCCGATAAATTTCCAAATGAACGCCATCTTCTTGGAGATTCGGCATATAAATTACATGTTAATTTTATTAGTGCCATACAGGGACACTGGTCAACGGACAGAGCAACAAAAAAATATTGAATTTTAGTCTAGCATCAGGCAGAGTTGCTATGGAACGAGCATTTGGCATTCTGAAAGGGCGTTTCCGATGCCAAATACAGCATTAGATCAGGTATTTCTACCTGATTTAATTCTGGCTTGTTGTGTTTTACACAACATCTGCTTATTTCAAGACGATCTAGTAGTAGAGGAATTTGAAAGCCAAAATGAGGAAACTGTTAGTACAGTTTTGAATTTGCTCAAAGAAAAAGAGATGAGATTTGTGAATCAACCTGAACCTTTTTTTAAGAAACTATTCTTGACATTTAATATAGCAGTATTAATTTCTTCAATTGAACCTTACACAGATTGTTGTTTCTAAATCCATTTTCACAAGAATGAATTTCACTAGAATCCCTTAATACGCCGCTTACACTAGGGTTAAGTGCGAGTTTATATGCTTATACTACTTGCAAGTGATTAGTAAAAAACACTTCACAAAACGTAAACGACGGGCTGGTAGCTCACCGTTCTTGCAGAAGCAGGCAAGGAGGGTTGCCAATGCCAGGCCCTTCAGTCACCGACGCAGGATAAAACCCGACCCTCAAAAATGCAGGATAACACCCGATCCAAGTCATGGGGGTGTAGGGACACAGATGTGTGCGCTTTATGTATGTGTGTGCGTGCAAGTTAGATCGCATGAGAGTCGAGTCGGCCAGTTCGCTGTAAGTGGCCCGACAGAGCGCTAGGTTGCATTAAGTCGCGATACGTAATTTGGGGAATATTTTATTGTATTACTAAAATATATATTTCATACCAAATAGTATTGGGAAATTCGTATATTAAACAAGTATTGTTCAGTCAACAGTGTTTCTGTCGGACTAGTTCCGTGACCCTGGTAATCCCTCAGTTATCCCACACTTGTACGAGCGTGGACACATTAGTTGGTAGCGGGTTCGAGTCCCGTGTGAGTTTTGAGTGTTCAGTAGAAATAGGTATCAGTCTAGTGGCTACGGAGTCTGACCACCTGATAGCCTATGATTGCTGACCCCGACAACGAAAAGTGTGGTATTTCTGAAGTGTTAACAGTTAGGATTAGTTAGTTTTTAGTACGCGTAATAGTGTGGTGTTCGAACAGAAGTTATTATGGCGTTGCAAGGTAATAAAGTGGACAGTGACGATAAAGGGAGCGCGTGTGCAATGGACTCAGGTACGTCGAACAAATTCAGTGATAGTGAGCTCGCTACGATAAGCGTGCAGACGAAACTGCCAGAATTCTGGGCGGAGATGCCGCGGCTCTGGTTCGCGCAGATAGAGAGCATATTAGGTCCACAGAAACAGAGTGATGCAACGAGATACAATTTGGTGGTGGCCAAGCTGGGACGGGAGGCGCTTCAACAAGTAAGCGACATCCTGGTGGCGCCACCAGCCACAGATAAATATAACACCATTAAGGAGAGGCTACTGCAGGTTTACGAAGAAAGTGCAGAGCGACAGTTTCAGAAACTGGTGGGAGAGCTGGAGTTGGGTGCTCAGAAACCCTCACAGCTGCTGCGCAGGATGCGCAATTTGGGTAGGCACACCCAGACGTCGGAACAGACGCTGCACAACCTATGGCTGTCGCGCCTACCAGCATCGGTATGGGCCGTGTTAACGGTCAGCCAGGACCAGAGTTTGTTGAACCTGGGGAACATAGCAGATAAGATTATGGAGAGTGTGCGAATTGGAGAGATAGCGGAAGTTAGTAGCGCCGCCGGAACCAGCAGCCAGTTACCGATGGCTGAAGTATTATCGCAGATGCATAAACTGAATCTAGAAATAGCATCACTACGTGAAGAAGTCGCGGAGCATCGGCGGAGCAGTTTCCGGGATCGCGGAGGTCGCGACCAGTCCCGGCGTCGATCGAGCTCGAGAACGCCATCAGACCCCAATTGGCTATGCAGATGGCATTTTAGGTACCGAGACAGGGCGACGAGGTGCGAGAAGCCGTGCGCGTGGAAACCACCGGCGGAAAACGAGCGCCGGTGCGATCAAGGGCGGCGGCAGTGATCGTACCGGGTAGTAACCATCGCCTCAGTGTGTTTGATAGAGAAAATGGACTTAAGTTTTTAGTAGACACCGGGGCGAATGTGTCCGTCATTCCGGCCAGCTCCAAACAGAAATCATCAGGTGAGCACTCGGACTATAAGTTATACGCGGCAAAAAGAAGTGGATACAGAAACAGACAGAAAATTCAATTCAAAATATTCAGCAGGCAAAGCCACAGCAAGTACAAGTATAGAACATCTTTGCAAACGCCTCAAGGAATGTGTAACTCAATCCTTTGGAGTTGCAATGTTGTAATCAGTTGTGTGACTCACGGCTAGTGTATTGAGCCAGTGAACAAAATGTAATAAATGATAGGGTAACCATAAGTTTCGATACCCATAGAAATTGTATTTGTTTGCGTAATAATTAATTTTTTTTGTGTGTTTTGTTATGTACTTTTGTGTAATGCATTGTTTTGTTTTGTTGTGATTAAATCAGTAATTTTTTTTTGTGTATTAAAAAATTTGGGGGGAGTATTGTAGGGACACATGTGTGCGCTTTATGTATGTGTGTGCGTGCAAGTTAGATCGCATGAGAGTCGAGTCGGCCAGTTCGCTGTAAGTGGCCCGACAGAGCGCTAGGTTGCATTAAGTCGCGATACGTAATTTGGGGAATATTTTATTGTATTACTAAAATATATATTTCATACCAAATAGTATTGGGAAATTCGTATATTAAACAAGTATTGTTCAGTCAACAGTGATTCTGTCGGACTAGTTCCGTGACCCTGGTAATCCCTCAGTTATCCCACACTTGTACGAGCGTGGACACATTAGTTGGTAGCGGGTTCGAGTCCCGTGTGAGTTTTGAGTGTTCAGTAGAAATAGGTATCAGTCTAGTGGCTACGGAGTCTGACCACCTGATAGCCTATAGGGGTAATTCTCCCGAGTGCATACTCGAGGCGCCCGGCAATAAACAAAGGAAATGAAATAAAAAAATGGGATGAATGTTGATGGGGTTTATAGAGAAAACTATTATATAAACAAATCAACATAATATAATCAAAACTTCATGATTTTTGTTCAGTTACATGTTTTCTTTAGACATAAATATAAAATGGTATTAAAGCAGTGAGCATTACGCTCACTTTATCTTAAAAATAAATCTGATAGGTATGTAATACACACTTATAAATTACTCAACAATCTTATCATCAATCAAACAAAAAAACAGACAAGTGCGAGTCGGACTCGTGCAAAAAGGGTTCCGTACCAAACGCCCAAAAAATTACGTTTGTTATATTGAAACCCCCCTAAATATTTATTATATTTGTTTTTAGTACATATTTCAGTAATAGGGTTCCAGTTTTACCTTTTGACTACGAACAACGAAACAACTTTGATAAATAGGTAAAAATTTCAAATAATCATCAATCTTGATAAATAATACAGAAAGTCTGTAATTCTGTAAAAAAATGTAGTCTCAAAAAACCACAATCTTGACAAATAATACAGTCTTTAAATGTCAAAAAACATTAAATATAAAGTTAAAAAAACATCAACAATCTTAATAAATAGGTACAACTTTCAAAAAATCAGCCATTTTGATATACACAACAAATCGAGAACCTTACATTTATAAATCAGTCTTCAAATAAATTCAATTACAATCATTGATCACAAACATGACAGTCAATATTTAGGTACATACTTAAACTAATTACTTTAATTTCTTAATCAAATGATCTAATGTTTGTATTAAAGCCTCCTGCCCTCCTGCCCTACCCTTTCCATCTTTTCCTTGTGCCGTTTTTTGGTACTTCAGGGCTATTTTCTGCGGGCTGTGCAACTACCATATCTGCAAATTTAAAAACACGTCAAACATTGACAAGATGACCGACTTTATATTACCGAAATGGGACCAAATAATTGTCGGAATAGGAACTAGGGAAACAGAAGCTTTCAATTTCAAAAAATTTAGAAATCGGTTCACCCTGCCTATTGATATGAAGTAACCTATTTAAGTGTGCACAAAAAGTTCCGTACCAAACAGCAAAAAATCATGTTTGTTGTATAGGAACCCCCTTATATGTGTATAATATTTTATTTTTTAGTATTTATTGTTATAGAGGCAAAAGAAATACATCATCTGTGAAAATTTTCTAACTATGACGGTTCATGAGATACAGCCCAAGACAGAAGGACGGACTAACAGCGAAGTCTCAGTAATGGGGTTCCCGTTTTCCCTTTTGGGGACGGCACGCTAAAAACCATTGGGACCCATTGAGAACCATTTCTTTTTGTCTGTTCCAAAAATCAAAATACACAAATACTATACTGACTTATTCCATCAGTTATTAACACATCAAGGTTAGTAAAAACTCAGTAAACATTAATATGTTACAAAAAGATGTACCATTTTGAGGTTCTGCATGTTCTCCTGATGTACCAGCCTGTATGTCAGAACATTGAGAAGCTGTCTGTATAGCTTTATTCATGAGTTGTTTAGCAACATATCTGACAGTCAGGAAAGAAAATGATTTTATAACTAATTGACATAATAATTACATTTATTCACTATAAAAGTAAGTGTCGCTTTTAATACCTACAGATGAGTGTATGCCCAACTATGTACAGAATGAAAGAAACATCACCTCTGTCTGAAACCCGTGATGTTAATATACCTAACATGTATCCTTGGATATTTTTATTTCTGCTTCGATCCACAAGTAAGATTCATGGATATCTTTTACCATTGGTCCATAACATGCAGCCCAGAACTGTCTACTTCTGTTCTTTTTCTTATAATTTGCATTCCTCCATCAGTGTCCCTTGAGAAGCAATTCAACTAAGTCTTTAATCATAGCACTTGAGAAAGTACCTGGCTGACTAGTTTGTTATGCAACTGTTTGTTTTCACATGTTGCTTACTAAAACATTATGTTATCAACATTTTATTTTACTATAATGTAGAATACTCAATACCATGTAAGTACCTACTTAACTTACATCATGTACAAAATACTAATATCGTGAAACTCGGCTAGTCATTATCATATTCTCAAATAATTTTACTACATGAATCACAAAAACTATACTGGCTGGACCCGAACCAGCGACTGATCCCTTTCCAGGAGGAACGTTCTACCAACTGACCAAGACACCACTAGCCCAAAACAACTAATTTTATGATCACATTGTATTGTGTTAATATCGCGACTTAAGCCAAGGGACCATGTGACCATTGGAAATTTGCGTTACTAATATTATATGAACATAAAAAAATTTAATTATCAAGAGCAAAGTTCAATCAATTCAATTCTTTGTTATGGCCTCTGCTTGCACTTGCAGTAACTTGCCAATGACCAGTGAGTAAAGCTAATAACGTAGGAGATTTTAACTGTGGGTCGAAATTATGATCGGTGGCCGAGTAATTCCATAACTCAGTCAGAGTCTAAACAAAAAAAAAATACCATAAAAGATACGAATACAATTAAAATAAGAATTACATAAGAATACAATTAAAATAAGAATTGCATAAGAATACAATTAAAACTACCATAGATAAAGAATATTCTATCTACAGTAACTACTAACTACACAATACATTAAGATATAAATAGATAAGAGACCACAAAAAAGGGGGGATATGGTTACGTAATTTAAGTAGGTAGGTACCTATAGTTTTAATTTATTATATTCAATATATTTACAAAGGGTCAGCAGCAAAGTTCAGTCAACAACAAACAGAAATATTTGACAGTCTGACACTGACAGAGAATTTGATTGGCAAGACTCCGATACCCTGATTGGCTGTTTCGACGATAGCGCGGCGAGCTTGGAAAATGACGTCATACGACGCCCAAAGATGACGTCACACGCTTGTCACGCTTTGAAAAAAGACTTCGTACGCAAATGTCATGCGCTACGCGCCGTAAGCGGGCTCGTCGAAGGCGGGGTATTATAATGTGTATTATCTATGGCCATGTGTTCCAAACGGTAGCACCGTCAATGGTACCATGTTTGGATGCATTACCATTCGGTTGAGGTGCAACCATCATTTCTGACAAATGTTGGTTGCGGAAAACCAAATGGTTACATCAAAGATCTTATATACAATGGATTTCGGATCATCGCTCAAAAGTGTCCGAACTAAAAGAGAAACTAAACGCTAAAAGAAATACAATCGCGCGCCAGTCTTGATTTTGACAACTGAACGACAACACGTTGCACAATGCCGTACCTATTGTATTGTAAAAATGTGTAAAAACTACGAAAAAAAAGCAAATTGAAGATGGTGTATCATATTTTCAGTAAATAAACTTTTGTTTTATCATTTGCAATATATTATTTCACTTAAAATACAGTATTTCGTCGATAATAAATTAAAAGACAAAAGTAAATATTCATACCCTCTGCTAGTAACCAGAGACGCCCGGCAACGGACGTTAGAGCGGCCGCGGCCTTGGCCACGGAATTAAAAAAAAAAAAAAAAAAAAAAAAAACGGAAATATTGCAATCCAGTTCGATACCGAAGTATCTATCTGTCTCTTTCGAATTCATCCCAAGCTCAGTAAAAAGAAAGAGACCATTTCATTTTCACTGAATAATGTACTAACAAAATGACCATTCAGATTTATTCGGATTACCGATAGCGATGAAACTATTTGGAACAAAGATTACAGTGGAGACTCCTTGGCTCTTTATGATTTTTTTTTTCGTTATATGAACCAACATCTATTTCAGTTTTCCTCGGGATCCAGTACGCTGTGCACAATGGAAAAATATTATTGCCCTAGCACGGCGAGAAGAATATTTTGATCCAAAAAAATAACAATCTTGTTTGTTCGGCTCATTTTATGGACATAACAAAAAGAGGTCCAATCTTTATGAAACTTGTACAATAATCCCTTGATTGGAGGAGATAAGCCCAAAATGTTTTTAATTTTCACAGGGTATCATTGTTTTGTCATAAATATAATTACATAATTACACATGTCATTTTATTTCGTGTATGTACCTGTTATTTTTTTTATTTGGATACTCGGTAATGTATTCCCACGGGAATCGGGGCCTAGATAACTATATCTCGCGGGCAGAGTCACGGTGATCAGCTAGTAGCCAATAATTTCGAATCCCAAAAATTAACCATAAAGATAAAAATAAATTAATGACGCGCAGTTTTAGCAACTAATTCAGTCACTTGAATGAAACACGGCTATCTTATAGTAGACGTAGCGAAATAGCGTTATGGAAATAGTAATGAAAGCGGAAGAACTTTGACACCCGCAGGAAGTTTGGCATTTATAATATTATAATTAGTTAAATTCATTAATTCCCTTTTTTTATTCATACACTACAGTTACTTATTATGAAACTGACTCGAAAAAAAAAGTGTGTGTGTCAGCTCCGACGCACGACTGGAGTTTACTCCTTAAGTACGAGTATCTAACCATAACAAATTAGAAAGTTGCGCACTAGAGGTGCGCACCAAAAAGTGTGTGTATCAGCTCCGACGCACGACTGGAGTTTACTCCTTAAGTACGAGTATCTAACCATAACAAATTAGAAAGTTGCGCACTAGAGGTGCGCACCAAAAAGTGTGTGTGTCAGCTCCGACGCACGACTGGAGTTTACTCCTTAAGTACGAGTATCTAATCATAATAAATTAGAAAGTTGTGCACTAGAGGTGCGCACCAAAAACGTGACACGATTTTCGTTACTTGTTAGTAGGTTTTACCCCTCGGATTTTTCTCATACCGGGCGCCTTATATATGAAAATCGATTCTTAAGGAGTAAACTCCAAAAATACTTAAGGGTTTCGATATTAAAAATACTTTCTACGTATCTTTGTCAGTCGTTAATTAGTTTTTCAGTTTATTTCGTCTAATATAAACAAATAATTACACTTTATAAGATTATGGAATTTATTATAGTCTTACATTAATTATTATGTAGGTACCTACATGGCATGGAATCCTTAAAAGACTTTAACAAAATAAACCTACTCCATTGTTTCTATGTTCACGTAGCTCAAGTAGAAGCTGCATAAGGTGAATTAGTCAGGCGAACAGAATATAGAAGCTATATAATGCGATAAATTAGTGCAAACAAAAGTGAACACTATTCCGTTGAATCAAGGTTAAAATTTTAATATGAAATTTGTTTATATCTATGTATGCCTATGTATACTGTATAGGTCGACTCGGGACATTATTTTCTTGGGATTTGTTCTAGATCCATCGTCCATAAAAAAAATGTTAACTGTCAATGTCATATCAATCAAATTGGCATTGTTGTCAAATAAATTCGTTCGTCGCTTTGCGTTCAGCGGGTTTTTCTTTGCAATTCTCGAGTCGAAGAATCGCAATAAACTTGCATGTCGATGTGTGGTAATTTTTACAATGAGTGAAAACGATGTTACTGTAATGGAAGTGGACGAAGGGCCATCGACAGTTTCAAAAGTTGCAGCTAGCTCAAGCGGCGCCAGTAAGCCGGTGTCGCATTTACCTTGGATAGAGAAGTACCGACCGGTGACTTTTAGTGATATCGTGGGTAACGAGGACACGGTGTCTAGACTGGCGGTGTTCGCGCGCACAGGCAATGCGCCTAACATTATCATCGCTGGTCCGCCTGGAGTCGGCAAGACCACTACGATCTTGTGTCTGGCGCGAGCTCTGCTCGGCTCTGCCTTCCGAGACGCAGTCCTGGAGCTCAACGCGTCCAACGATCGTGGCATAGATATAGTCCGCAACAAGATAAAGATGTTTGCACAACAAAAGGTACTTAATATGTGTAGTGGTCTTTATTTCGTACTAGGACGCCTTCACGGTCGTTATTAGAAATACACTATAACTACTGGACCGATTTGAAAACATCTTTCATGAACTTACAATCAATAGGAGCGGAGTAGCAATGAAACATTAAACTAAAACCACATTACCATGAGGATCAACTTGTGGAGAACATTGACAACAACCATACTGTTTGGCTTGTGTCCAGAGAGCAGAGCAAGTTATTAGCAATACATTCAGTGACGGAGTGACACTTATTATTATTGAAAATTATGTCCTACATTTTTCTGATGGACTAGAAAATGTACAGGGATATAGCCCAGACACTTTATTAATTTTGTTATTTATTGCTGAATCAGGCAATACTTGACACAATTGACCACAAGAGTTTTTAGGGGTCCTGAGATAGTTTTTAGATATTAGACTTGTGAAGCAAGTATCCAGAAGTGACGTCCAAGCTTTAAGATTTTTTGGTTTTACAAAAGCTCCTGTCAGATGCTCTAGTCGTAGTGCCCCTCTAGAATTTAAACTGTAACCTGCAGGTGACTCTGCCCCCGGGGCGCCACAAGCTGGTGATCCTGGATGAGGCCGATAGCATGACAGAGGGCGCACAGCAAGCACTGCGTCGCACAATGGAGCTGTACTCCCACACGACGCGGTTCGCGCTCGCCGCCAACAACTCGGAGAAGATCATCGAGCCCATCCAGTCGCGCTGCGCCGTGCTGCGCTACTCGCGGCTGACGGACGCGCAGGTGCTGGCTAAGGTGCTGCAGGTGTGTCTGCTGGAGGCGCTGTCCTACACCGAGGACGGCGCGGCTGCCGTCGTGTTCACGGCGCAGGGCGACCTGCGAGCCGCGCTCAACAACCTGCAGGCCACGGCGCAGGGCTTCGCGCATGTCAGCAGCGACCACGTGTTCAAGGTGTGCGACGAGCCGCACCCCATGCTCGTGCGGACCATGCTCGACGCCTGCGTCCGACAGGACATACACGAGGCGTACAAGGTTTGTCAATTATTATACTAACTACTTTAATCTATTCATAGATTTTGTATGTCAAGGGGAGCGGAGAACTAAAGGAGCCTTCATTTGTACTGGCCTTATATAAAACCCATAGCAATAATATATGTATTATAATAATAGCAATACCTATATTTGCAAGTGAGACAATAACAGCTGATGAACTTCCGACTACTATTGCTATATTGCACCGGAAATCATCGATGTTGGCTAATGTGGTTCATTCGCGGACATTCGTGATCATCTCTCAACACTCGTAATGCTCGTCAGTTGCACTTCCAATTTGAATTTTTTCCACATAACCGTCGTCGTGATAATTTCGAGTCGCTTACTTTTACCTATTGTGACTTGATCGTATTAATCCTCGTACTCGTCAAGGACTCCGTAGAAGCTACTGCCTGCTACGCGGGCTTGGAAATGAAGATCCTCAAGACACGTCCAAGTACCCAGGTGCCGCAGAGGTGATCTAAAAGGTCAATTTAGCATAGTTTGCTTGATAATCTGATGGTGTCATATTTCACTTTGCAAATTAGGTATGCTCTAACCCCTAATACGCAAACATAGATCACCCGCTGGGCAGTGACTATTTAAATGTCCACCCATTTACTCAAATTCTATTCAGCTGTATCTAACATCTGTCACGGTTGTTGGAATTTCGGTTTGATATACCGAGTGGTTATGGGGTTTTTATAGTGGCTAGTAACAGCAATAGGCTTTCCCTCCATCACGTGGGTGGGTCTGCCTATCACTTCCAAGATAGTCCGTCTGTCTCCGGCTGTCAGGGTAGTGTAACGACGAGTGGTCGCAGGTGATGGCGAAGCTGTGCAAGCTGGGCTACGCGGCGGAGGACATCGTGAGCAACATGTTCCGCGTGAGCAAGAGCCTGGACGCGAGCGAGGCGCTGCGCCTGCGCCTGGTGCGCGAGGTGGGCGAGGGGCTGCGGCGCGCGGCGGACGGGCTGGGCGCGCCGCTGCAGCTCGCCGCCACGCTCGCGCGCTGCTGCCGCGCCGCCGCCGCCGCCGCCACGCTGGCCTAGTGTTGTGTGCACTGTGACGGTCTTTATTGTTGGGAACCTTATTCGTGTTCGATACAGAAAATGGAAATTCTTTTTGATAAGATGTTTGTTATGTAGATATTGTAATGTTAATTAAATAAGATAAATAAAATTGAAGTATGTTTATAAGTCCAAATTTAAAGCTTCTTATAGTTTGCAAGGCCTAAGCTGAGATTTGCATTTGAGTGTGAGTGCTCACGAAAAGTAGAGTAAAAAAAACTGTGTGTACAACACGTGTGTGTAAAACAGTGTCACATTTATGTCACATTCATGTACGTGCACTCACACAAATGTCACATTTATGTCACATTCATGTACGTGCACTCACACAAATGTCACATTTATGTCACATTCATGTACGTGCACTCACACAAATGTCACATTTATGTCACATTCATGTACGTGCACTCACACAAATGTCACATTTATGTACGTGCACTCACACAAATGTCACATTTATGTCACATTCATGTACGTGCACTCACACAAATGCAAAGGTACTTTGTACAATACAAATAAAATATCCCAAAATTTAATACTAAGTTGTAAACTATGAAAAAAAAAGATCCTGCTTGCCTCGTCGATTCACTCGAAACACAAACAATGAAATTAAAGTGGTTTTTTTTTCAGACCACCAACTCCCCCACCCCCCACCAGCCGGGGCCAAGTTGGTTAGTTCCGATTCTTGATTTGGGTAAAACTTGTTACACACTACACATGATAGAATCACTACCTGGGTTAATTGATGAGAGACTTGTATTCCCGACAGTGTGTTCCCGTGAGAACTACTGAGAACCGACTACGAGTCTAGTAGGTATAATAAAATATCACGTACAAATTATAGGAATAGAATCAAAAACGTTATAATTTGATTACAAAATTTAATTAATATCACTTTATAATAATATAATACATACAATGATATGATAAACTCGATACATTGAGGTCCAGTTCCCCTCAGCTGGGCTCGACGTTACGTGCTGGGGAGGGAGCCGCTATCAACTTGTTGTGCTCAGTCATCAGACTCTGTATAACAAACAACATGTATTCTAATATATGCGAACATTCGACAACCGTGCAACTTGCAAGTGTCCTACATACATAGCAGTACATAACACCACAATGTCACCACAGGTACCTACGCTTAGTGCTGGCGTTCTACCTTTCACGTTATTCTCTAACAAGTGTGGAGGTTTGCGGCACGGGCACCGGGCACTGTGCAACTTGCAAGTGTCCTACATACATAGCAGTACATAACACCACAATGTCACCACAGGTACCTACGCTTAGTGCTGGCGTTCTACCTTTCACGTTATTCTCTAACAAGTGTGGAGGTTTGCGGCACGGGCACCGGGCACCGTGCAACTTGCAAGTGTCCTACATACATAGCAGTACATAACACCACAATGTCACCACAGGTACCTACGCTTAGTGCTGGCGTTCTACCTTTCACGTTATTCTCTAACAAGTGTGGAGGTTTGCGGCACGGGCACCGGGCACCGTGCAACTTGCAAGTGTCCTACATACATAGCAGTACATAACACCACAATGTCACCACAGGTACCTACGCTTAGTGCTGGCGTTCTACCTTTCACGTTATTCTCTAACAAGTGTGGAGGTTTGCGGCACGGGCACCGGGCACCGTGCAACTTGCAAGTGTCCTACATACATAGCAGTACATAACACCACAATGTCACCACAGGTACCTACGCTTAGTGCTGGCGTTCTACCTTTCACGTTATTCTCTAACAAGTGTGGAGGTTTGCGGCACGGGCACCGGGCACCGTGCAACTTGCAAGTGTCCTACATACATAGCAGTACATAACACCACAATGTCACCACAGGTACCTACGCTTAGTGCTGGCGTTCTACCTTTCACGTTATTCTCTAACAAGTGTGGAGGTTTGCGGCACGGGCACCGGGCACCGTGCAACTTGCAAGTGTCCTACATACATAGCAGTACATAACACCACAATGTCACCACAGGTACCTACGCTTAGTGCTGGCGTTCTACCTTTCACGTTATTCTCTAACAAGTGTGGAGGTTTGCGGCACGGGCACCGGGCACCGTGCAACTTGCAAGTGTCCTACATACATAGCAGTACATAACACCACAATGTCACCACAGGTACCTACGCTTAGTGCTGGCGTTCTACCTTTCACGTTATTCTCTAACAAGTGTGGAGGTTTGCGGCACGGGCACCGGGCACCGTGCAACTTGCAAGTGTCCTACATACATAGCAGTACATAACACCACAATGTCACCACAGGTACCTACGCTTAGTGCTGGCGTTCTACCTTTCACGTTATTCTCTAACAAGTGTGGAGGTTTGCGGCACGGGCACCGGGCACTGTGCAACTTGCAAGTGTCCTACATACATAGCAGTACATAACACCACAATGTCACCACAGGTACCTACGCTTAGTGCTGGCGTTCTACCTTTCACGTTATTCTCTAACAAGTGTGGAGGTTTGCGGCACGGGCACCGGGCACTGTGCAACTTGCAAGTGTCCTACATACATAGCAGTACATAACACCACAATGTCACCACAGGTACCTACGCTTAGTGCTGGCGTTCTACCTTTCACGTTATTCTCTAACAAGTGTGGAGGTTTGCGGCACGGGCACCGGGCACTGTGCAACTTGCAAGTGTCCTACATACATAGCAGTACATAACACCACAATGTCACCACAGGTACCTACGCTTAGTGCTGGCGTTCTACCTTTCACGTTATTCTCTAACAAGTGTGGAGGTTTGCGGCACGGGCACCGGGCACTGTGCAACTTGCAAGTGTCCTACATACATAGCAGTACATAACACCACAATGTCACCACAGGTACCTACGCTTAGTGCTGGCGTTCTACCTTTCACGTTATTCTCTAACAAGTGTGGAGGTTTGCGGCACGGGCACCGGGCACTGTGCAACTTGCAAGTGTCCTACATACATAGCAGTACATAACACCACAATGTCACCACAGGTACCTACGCTTAGTGCTGGCGTTCTACCTTTCACGTTATTCTCTAACAAGTGTGGAGGTTTGCGGCACGGGCACCGGGCACTGTGCAACTTGCAAGTGTCCTACATACATAGCAGTACATAACACCACAATGTCACCACAGGTACCTACGCTTAGTGCTGGCGTTCTACCTTTCACGTTATTCTCTAACAAGTGTGGAGGTTTGCGGCACGGGCACCGGGCACTGTGCAACTTGCAAGTGTCCTACATACATAGCAGTACATAACACCACAATGTCACCACAGGTACCTACGCTTAGTGCTGGCGTTCTACCTTTCACGTTATTCTCTAACAAGTGTGGAGGTTTGCGGCACGGGCACCGTGCAACTTGCAAGTGTCCTACATACATAGCAGTACATAACACCACAATGTCACCACAGGTACCTACGCTTAGTGCTGGCGTTCTACCTTTCACGTTATTCTCTAACAAGTGTGGAGGTTTGCGGCACGGGCACCGGGCACCGTGCAACTTGCAAGTGTCCTACATACATAGCAGTACATAACACCACAATGTCACCACAGGTACCTACGCTTAGTGCTGGCGTTCTACCTTTCACGTTATTCTCTAACAAGTGTGGAGGTTTGCGGCACGGGCACCGGGCACCGTGCAACTTGCAAGCGTCCTACATACATAGCAGTACATAACACCACAATGTTACCACAGGTACCTACGCTTAGTGCTGGCGTTCTACCTTTCACGTTATTCTCTAACAAGTGTGGAGGTTTGCGGCACGGGCACCGGGCACCGTGCAACTTGCAAGTGTCCTACATACATAGCAGTACATAACACCACAATGTCACCACAGGTACCTACGCTTAGTGCTGGCGTTCTACCTTTCACGTTATTCTCTAACAAGTGTGGAGGTTTGCGGCACGGGCACCGGGCACCGTGCAACTTGCAAGTGTCCTACATACATAGCAGTACATAACACCACAATGTCACCACAGGTACCTACGCTTAGTGCTGGCGTTCTACCTTTCACGTTATTCTCTAACAAGTGTGGAGGTTTGCGGCACGGGCACCGGGCACCGTGCAACTTGCAAGTGTCCTACATACATAGCAGTACATAACACCACAATGTCACCACAGGTACCTACGCTTAGTGCTGGCGTTCTACCTTTCACGTTATTCTCTAACAAGTGTGGAGGTTTGCGGCACGGGCACCGGGCACTGTGCAACTTGCAAGTGTCCTACATACATAGCAGTACATAACACCACAATGTCACCACAGGTACCTACGCTTAGTGCTGGCGTTCTACCTTTCACGTTATTCTCTAACAAGTGTGGAGGTTTGCGGCACGGGCACCGGGCACCGTGCAACTTGCAAGTGTCCTACATACATAGCAGTACATAACACCACAATGTCACCACAGGTACCTACGCTTAGTGCTGGCGTTCTACCTTTCACGTTATTCTCTAACAAGTGTGGAGGTTTGCGGCACGGGCACCGGGCACCGTGCAACTTGCAAGTGTCCTACATACATAGCAGTACATAACACCACAATGTCACCACAGGTACCTACGCTTAGTGCTGGCATTCTACCTTTCACGTTATTCTCTAACAAGTGTGGAGGTTTGCGGCACGGGCACCGGGCACCGTGCAACTTGCAAGTGTCCTATATACATAGCAGTACATAACACCACAATGTCACCACAGGTACCTACGCTTAGTGCTGGCGTTCTACCTTTCACGTTATTCTCTAACAAGTGTGGAGGTTTGCGGCACGGGCACCGGGCACCGTGCAACTTGCAAGTGTCCTACATACATAGCAGTACATAACACCACAATGTCACCACAGGTACCTACGCTTAGTGCTGGCGTTCTACCTTTCACGTTATTCTCTAACAAGTGTGGAGGTTTGCGGCACGGGCACCGGGCACCGTGCAACTTGCAAGTGTCCTACATACATAGCAGTACATAACACCACAATGTCACCACAGGTACCTACGCTTAGTGCTGGCGTTCTACCTTTCACGTTATTCTCTAACAAGTGTGGAGGTTTGCGGCACGGGCACCGGGCACCGTGCAACTTGCAAGTGTCCTTCATACATAGCAGTACATAACACCACAATGTCACCACAGGTACCTACGCTTAGTGCTGGCGTTCTACCTTTCACGTTATTCTCTAACAAGTGTGGAGGTTTGCGGCACGGACACCGGGCACCGTGCAACTTGCAAGTGTCCTACATACATAGCAGTACATAACACCACAATGTCACCACAGGTACCTACGCTTAGTGCTGGCGTTCTACCTTTCACGTTATTCTCTAACAAGTGTGGAGGTTTGCGGCACGGACACCGGGCACCGTGCAACTTGCAAGTGTCCAACATACATAGCAGTACATAACACCACAATGTCACCACAGGTACCTACGCTTAGTGCTGGCGTTCTACCTTTCACGTTATTCTCTAACAAGTGTGGAGGTTTGCGGCACGGGCACCGGGCACCGTGCAACTTGCAAGTGTCCTACATACATAGCAGTACATAACACCACAATGTCACCACAGGTACCTACGCTTAGTGCTGGCGTTCTACCTTTCACGTTATTCTCTAACAAGTGTGGAGGTTTGCGGCACGGGCACCGGGCACCGTGCAACTTGCAAGTGTCCTACATACATAGCAGTACATAACACCACAATGTCACCACAGGTACCTACGCTTAGTGCTGGCGTTCTACCTTTCACGTTATTCTCTAACAAGTGTGGAGGTTTGCGGCACGGGCACCGGGCACTGTGCAACTTGCAAGTGTCCTTCATACATAGCAGTACATAACACCACAATGTCACCACAGGTACCTACGCTTAGTGCTGGCGTTCTACCTTTCACGTTATTCTCTAACAAGTGTGGAGGTTTGCGGCACGGGCACCGGGCACCGTGCAACTTGCAAGTGTCCTACATACATAGCAGTACATAACACCACAATGTCACCACAGGTACCTACGCTTAGTGCTGGCGTTCTACCTTTCACGTTATTCTCTAACAAGTGTGGAGGTTTGCGGCACGGGCACCGGGCACCGTGCAACTTGCAAGTGTCCTACATACATAGCAGTACATAACACCACAATGTCACCACAGGTACCTACGCTTAGTGCTGGCGTTCTACCATTCACGTTATTCTCTAACAAATGTGGAGGTTTGCGGCACGGGCACCGGGCACCGTGCAACTTGCAAGTGTCCTACATACATAGCAGTACATAACACCACAATGTCACCACAGGTACCTACGCTTAGTGCTGGCGTTCTACCTTTCACGTTATTCTCTAACAAATGTGGAGGTTTGCGGCACGGGCACCGGGCACCGTGCAACTTGCAAGTGTCCTACATACATAGCAGTACATAACACCACAATGTCACCACAGGTACCTACGCTTAGTGCTGGCGTTCTACCTTTCACGTTATTCTCTAACAAGTGTGGAGGTTTGCGGCACGGGCACCGGGCACCGTGCAACTTGCAAGTGTCCTACATACATAGCAGTACATAACACCACAATGTCACCACAGGTACCTACGCTTAGTGCTGGCGTTCTACCTTTCACGTTATTCTCTAACAAGTGTGGAGGTTTGCGGCACGGGCACCGGGCACCGTGCAACTTGCAAGTGTCCTACATACATAGCAGTACATAACACCACAATGTCACCACAGGTACCTACGCTTAGTGCTGGCGTTCTACCTTTCACGTTATTCTCTAACAAGTGTGGAGGTTTGCGGCACGGGCACCGGGCACCGTGCAACTTGCAAGTGTCCTACATACATAGCAGTACATAACACCACAATGTCACCACAGGTACCTACGCTTAGTGCTGGCGTTCTACCTTTCACGTTATTCTCTAACAAGTGTGGAGGTTTGCGGCACGGGCACCGGGCACTGTGCAACTTGCAAGTGTCCTACATACATAGCAGTACATAACACCACAATGTCACCACAGGTACCTACGCTTAGTGCTGGCGTTCTACCTTTCACGTTATTCTCTAACAAGTGTGGAGGTTTGCGGCACGGGCACCGGGCACTGTGCAACTTGCAAGTGTCCTACATACATAGCAGTACATAACACCACAATGTCACCACAGGTACCTACGCTTAGTGCTGGCGTTCTACCTTTCACGTTATTCTCTAACAAGTGTGGAGGTTTGCGGCACGGGCACCGGGCACTGTGCAACTTGCAAGTGTCCTACATACATAGCAGTACATAACACCACAATGTCACCACAGGTACCTACGCTTAGTGCTGGCGTTCTACCTTTCACGTTATTCTCTAACAAGTGTGGAGGTTTGCGGCACGGGCACCGGGCACTGTGCAACTTGCAAGTGTCCTACATACATAGCAGTACATAACACCACAATGTCACCACAGGTACCTACGCTTAGTGCTGGCGTTCTACCTTTCACGTTATTCTCTAACAAGTGTGGAGGTTTGCGGCACGGGCACCGGGCACTGTGCAACTTGCAAGTGTCCTACATACATAGCAGTACATAACACCACAATGTCACCACAGGTACCTACGCTTAGTGCTGGCGTTCTACCTTTCACGTTATTCTCTAACAAGTGTGGAGGTTTGCGGCACGGGCACCGGGCACTGTGCAACTTGCAAGTGTCCTACATACATAGCAGTACATAACACCACAATGTCACCACAGGTACCTACGCTTAGTGCTGGCGTTCTACCTTTCACGTTATTCTCTAACAAGTGTGGAGGTTTGCGGCACGGGCACCGGGCACCGTGCAACTTGCAAGTGTCCTACATACATAGCAGTACATAACACCACAATGTCACCACAGGTACCTACGCTTAGTGCTGGCGTTCTACCTTTCACGTTATTCTCTAACAAGTGTGGAGGTTTGCGGCACGGGCACCGGGCACTGTGCAACTTGCAAGTGTCCTACATACATAGCAGTACATAACACCACAATGTCACCACAGGTACCTACGCTTAGTGCTGGCGTTCTACCTTTCACGTTATTCTCTAACAAGTGTGGAGGTTTGCGGCACGGGCACCGGGCACCGTGCAACTTGCAAGTGTCCTACATACATAGCAGTACATAACACCACAATGTCACCACAGGTACCTACGCTTAGTGCTGGCGTTCTACCTTTCACGTTATTCTCTAACAAGTGTGGAGGTTTGCGGCACGGGCACCGGGCACCGTGCAACTTGCAAGTGTCCTACATACATAGCAGTACATAACACCACAATGTCACCACAGGTACCTACGCTTAGTGCTGGCGTTCTACCTTTCACGTTATTCTCTAACAAGTGTGGAGGTTTGCGGCACGGGCACCGGGCACCGTGCAACTTGCAAGTGTCCTACATACATAGCAGTACATAACACCACAATGTCACCACAGGTACCTACGCTTAGTGCTGGCGTTCTACCTTTCACGTTATTCTCTAACAAGTGTGGAGGTTTGCGGCACGGGCACCGGGCACCGTGCAACTTGCAAGTGTCCTACATACATAGCAGTACATAACACCACAATGTCACCACAGGTACCTACGCTTAGTGCTGGCGTTCTACCTTTCACGTTATTCTCTAACAAGTGTGGAGGTTTGCGGCACGGGCACCGGGCACCGTGCAACTTGCAACATACCAGATAACAAAGGTGTAATAAGTTAAAATTCGCATCGGACACTTTCGTTCAAGTTTATAATTCAAGTTTTAGGTAATTAAGTATTTCAGATATTACTCGAGTGAGGCATAATACTATGATAATCAACATCATCTTAGTTCGATGTACGTACTTTATTTGGAGAACTGAACAAATACACAAAATGTAATTCGTATCGTATCGTAGAGAACATGGTTATTGGCGAGTATCTATACACTGTACCTACAGGAGTGCGTGGTCGCTAGTGCAGCACGCGCTGCTCCTCGACGGGCGCGCCCTGGATCATCCGCTGGTGCTCCGCGCTCAGCGCCTGCGCAGCACCACAACACGTACAGACGCACACGAGCACACCCACACACAGTATGTAGTAGACCCGCACAAATAGTTAGCAGACTCGCACCGACTGTTATATGTAGACCCGCACAACCAGTTCTGTAGAGCCCCCTCGCCCCTCACCGATAATCCGCCGGGCGCTACTGGATATACCTTCTGGTGCGTACCAGAGACGCCCGACAACGGACGTAGGAGCGGACGCGCGGAATTAAAAAAGAACTCTCACCGACAAGTATGTAGTAGACCCGCACCGACAGTTAGTAGACCCGCACTGACAGTTATTGGAGATCCGCCGCACCGACAGTTATACAGTGGTGGTCATATAATTAAGAACGCTTCTTTTATGGGAACAGCTTTGCTTTGCATGCTAGCGAAGGCTCGCGGCTTCGTCCGCTTGTCAAATTTTATTAACAAAAACCTTCCTCGAGAACCACTCTATACATTGGTGAAAACCGCACCAAATCCGTTGCTTAGTTTTAAAGATCTAAGCATACATACGAACCGAAGTGATTTTGTTTTTACACCGACGGTGTATAAACACCAACAACTTGCTCTAAAATATTACCTTGTTGACTTAGAGATACGTGTGCCCGACCCAGTTCTTGAAAATGGTCATGCTACATTGTATTAGGATCGGTCTATTATCACTGATAGGACTATTATAGCCAACAAACCAGATATAGTGATAATAGATCGATTAAAACGCCTTGCAATACTTGTCGATATCACTGTGCCGCATGACGAGAATCTCGTGAAAGCAGAAAAAGATACACAAATTAAAAAATGTAATATCAAATAAATGTAAATTAAGATCTTTTTATGAAAATGTCCAAAGCATTTGACCGTGTCAATCACGAAATACTTTTAAGTAAGTTATTTATGCACGGTGTAAGAGGCAACGTAGGTACATGAAATTCTGAAATCTTACCTTACCAATAGGAAACAACTGACGGAAATAAAAAGGATATCTGTAACTAGTAAAATTGAGGTAACACATGGTTCTGATATAAGGAACGTAATCACAGGAATTCCTCAAGGTAGTATATTAGGCCCTCTTTTGTTTCTTATCTATATTAATGACATGCCCACAATAACGATATATAAAATGACTTTATTTGCTGACGATAGTACTATATTTTATACTGGTGGTAATTTAGAAAATTTAGAATTTAATATAAATACATCTATGACATCAATAATACAATGGCTGACTGAAAATGACTTGAATATTAATATAGACAAAACTAACTTAATGTTATTTAAACAACGGCTCACGCCACAAAACAATTTGAACATATCTTATCAGAACACAAAAATCAGAGAGATTGATGTTACAAAATTCTTGGGCCTTTACATTGACAGTAAAGTGAATTGGAAATCTCATTGCGAACATATATGTAAAAAACTATGTCAATTCTCATACGCACTCTATAGACTATGTAAAATCAGCAATCAGCCCACTATACTAACTGCTTATCATGGCTACGTAGGATCTACCTTACGATATGGAATAATCTTTTGGGGTAGCTCAACATATAGAGGCCAGGTTTTTACTGCCCAAAAACGGTGTATTAGAAGCATCTGTCAACTTAAACGTACCGATTCATGTGTGCCTCATTTTAAGAAACTGAACATATTGACATTACCTTCTCTTTATATATATGAAGTTGCAATATTTATTAAATGTAATATAGAATTGTTCGAGTTCCGGACTAGGGCCCGAAACTGTGATAAATTGGCCATAGTAGCAAGTAGAACAGAATTGCTACATAACAGTTTGTTTTGCCTAGGACCACGAATATTTAATAAAATACCAGTAACAATTAGAAATGTAATTGAAATGAATAGTTTTAAAACAAAACTTCGCAAATTTTTAATAGAAAAATGTTATTATACTATAAATGAATTTTTAAAGGATAACTCACTGTAATTAATACCTATGACAACTTGAATATGATGCATGATAATTATTAATGAATTCTATTATTGTTTCAATTAACATTATGCGATTTGTATTATTTATTTAATTCTATGTGTTAACTTAATTAATAACCTACTTAATATTGTATACCCAAATGGTGAAACATAGCTGAACTCATTATTCTGTGAACATCTTTTGTACCTATGATCCTCAGACTAAAAGAATAACATAGACGGAACATGTAGAATAAACACGTGAAGCCAAATGACACTTTCAATGTGTGCGTGTGACTCCGATTTCCGTGTACCGATACCACTAACGGCGTGTGCGTAATGTTGCCAGCAAATGAAAAAATCTCCTAAAAATCTCTGTATAGTGGACATATGGAAAATTAATATTTGTTATAGTAAATGTTATCTGCAATTATTTTTTCATTTTCACAAATGATTATTATGATAAGTGCCTAAAATGGGGAAGTGTTAAAATAAATAAAAACGTGAAAAACACTAAGTAAACACACTTTAATTACTAGCTTTCAAAAAAAATCTCATAATTAAAATAATCCATTTTAAGATGAACGAACAAAGCTTAATTCCAGTGTAAGTACAAAGTACAGTCAACAACAAAAGTTGATTAGCACAAAAATATTTATTATTCTTTTTTACATCCCAATGCATGTGCCACAGCAATGTACAAGTAATTTTAGAATCCCCAAGGACAAAGTTAATATATTTCGTGTTTTGTTTATGATTTTGTGATCGGTTTAACAGCTATTAGTGATCAACAGATAAGAATTATTGGTTAAGCTACTTTTGTCGTTGACTATACATGAAGTAGATATCAATAGCCGTTAGGTTAAGACTGAGGCCTTTGTAGTGTTAGACTGAAATTAAACTACTGACACAGTAACATAAATATATAGGATGGCTGGGAGGTCAGACAGCGGTCAATTCCAAGATTGCCGAAATAACCAAGCCACGTATTAAGTAGATCCCGGACACAGATGTGATCGGGAGTTCGGGACTAACGCACGAATGATGATGATGATGATTAGAAACATCGAGGTTGTCAACATTGATGACACTGATTTTTTTTACTCAGTACTTTATAAATTCCCATAAATACTGCTAAATATTTTGTGGAAATGATGAAAAAATTATGGCAACTCTGTATGATATGGCGGAGGTTTTGTGTTCCTAGTTTGTGCAACTAAAATATTTAGAAAAATGTTATGAAATCTAATAAGAATTAGTTAATTACTTATGAAACGATAATCCAGTATTCTTTCTATGAATAATTGAAGTGTTTTTACACCTTTTCACCACACAATACGGCATATTTATAATATTTTGTTCAACCGTGATCGCACGTGCGTACACACTCGCTGCTCACAAAGGAGTGCGAGCGGAATGGTATCCCATTGCTATATAGTATCCCTTTTGGCGGCTTCACTCGCTAGTTCTATTCGTTCCGTCTATGTTATTCTTTTAGTCTGAGCTATGATCTATACTTATAATAAATCTGTAGAAGTGAAAATTCTGTACATTGAAGATATCAAAAAAATAAATGGCAGGGGGTGTTACTAGACCGACACCGAACCCAAAAATGTAATTAAAATTTTTTTTGTCTGTCTGTCTGTTCAGGCATCACGCAAAAACTACTGGTTCGATTACGATAAACTTGGTATAATTATTCTTTAATATCCTGGGCACCACACTGGGTACTTTTTATCCCGGAAAAGTATATACAATAAAAAACAAACTTAATTTTGCGGTTCGATCCCAAGACCCGAGTACTGTACCAACCGCAAATAATAAGTTTGTCGTAAGTTTTTTATATTTTTTATATTCGGTTCGCCAAATTGACGCCGCCCGCCTGGTGGTAAGTCGTGACGACGTCTAGCGATTGTGGGCCACTCTCACAGCACATACGATAGAGAGTGGCCCTCAACTTGACGACCTACTGATGTGCCTCTTCACGCTCCGCTTAAAGAACCCAGGGTTATATGTGGGAGGAAACACGTGCACAGGCAGGGCGTTCCAGGCCACTATCGTTCGGCAGAAAAACGAAGGTTTAAAACGTTCGGTTCTCGCGAACATGCTATCCACTGTGTGGGAGTGGCATCTCTGCCCGGCACGCGTTGTTCGGGATCGGAAGGAAGAGGGTGGGATCAGATTGAAGAGCTCTTCAGAACAGGTTACGTCACCCGCAGTGGAGTTCACTATTAAATATTAATGGTTTTTAGAACTTTTGTCTGTTTGTCTGAATGTTTGAACACGCTATTCTCAGAAATGATTTGATTTTTTGATTTGAACTTGCGGTTCGGTTTTCAATCGCTTCATAAATAAAAAAGTTATGTAGATCTAAAGTAACACGCAGGCGGAGCTGCGGGCAACAGCTAGTTTACAATAAATATGATTATGATTATGATTAAATATTTGGACTTAGCTCACGAGATTGTCGACATGTGGGATGTGGATTCGGCGATTATTGTTCTGATAGTCGTATCTGCTCATGGTTTAATAGCCAAGAGCCTCGACCACCACCTACAGAGGCTCGCGTTAGGCAGCTGGGTCAAGGGCTTGATGCAGAAGGCGGTTCTGTTGGATACGGCCCGTATTGTGCGGAAGTTCCTATCTCTGGAGCCCTAACCACCGGTAGCTTGGTCTCTGTACTCGATACCGGTGGGTCACTATTTTTTTAATTTTTAAATAAATTTGTGTTTTTTTATAAGTTTATTTAAAAATATAGTAAATAATGTATAAAGTGTAATAAAGGGAATAATAATTTGATATCATTTTATTATGAAGTATTCGGGTCTATATGTATTCTTTTTCTTAAAATATTGGTAAATATTAAATGCCATTTGATGGTCTGGCTTCCAATTTTGTGTCCGAAGAATTACTATAAGCTCATTTTAATCTCGTGTGTGTTATACATAAAGTGACCGTAGCTATGAAAACGTGTGATTGCTAGCTTTGCAGCCAGCGAAGTGAGACAAGTCATAATTAACCCTGCCGCGCACTCCCCGCACGATCCCATTTTTCGTCTGCCCCCGCGTCCCTGTCATCCCGCAGGCGATATATGGGTTAAGCGGTTTACCTGTACAAATGCGATGATTTAGGTAAAAAAACTTGAACCTCAAATCGTTCTTAATTATATGACCATCACTGTATGTAGACCCGCACATACAGTTATATCGCACAAACTGTTAGTAGACCCGCACCGACAGTTATGTAGATCCGCACCGACAGTTATATGTAGACCCGCACAGACAGTTATTGGAGATCTGCACAGTAATATGTACACCCGCACAAACAGTTAGTAGACCCGCACCGACAGTTAGTAGACCCGCACCGACAGTTAGTAGACCCGCACCGACAGTTATGTAGACCCGCACAGACAGTTATTAGAGCCGCACCGACAGTTAGGTAAAACCGCATCGATAGTATAATTATGTACAAGCTGGATATAACTACCTATAACACGATTCCCGCCAATAAAGCCATGCTCTTAAACTTGCACATGAAAAACTAAGGATGGTATGATGATACACCTGCATTGTGCCAGAATACTTAGTCCCGTGTAATAGGCGTCAAACCTGTTGCCGGTGCAGCGCACCGTATACAGTAGACACTCAATTACAATTCTTGAGCTGTGTCCGAAATTCCAACAGTCAGGACCGAAGTTGCTACATACTTACCATCAGTCCGAAGTATTATAGCAGTACTCACAATATCTAGAACGCTAGCACTCAAGTTAATGTACCTACCGCATACCGTAATTCGCAATACCTACCTATACCTATGTAATTTGACAGATACATTGTGTGTGTCGGGGGAAGGTAAGTACCTTGAAGTACTTGACGGTCTTGACGCGCAGCTCGAGCGTGGCGTCCTCGTCGCACACGAACAGCGCCTGCGCGTGCTGCTGGAAGGCGCTCACGGTCCACATGTGGTTGACGCCCTCCTCCACCGCCTTGGCCAGCGCCAGCGCCTTGTGCGCGCCCGTGATCAGGATCATCACCTCCTTGGCGTCCATCACGGTGCCCACGCCCACCGTCAGCGCCTGCTTCGGCACCTTGGAGATGTCGTTGCCGAAGAAGCGCTTGTTGGCCTCGAGCGTGTCGTAGGCGAGTGTCTTGACGCGCGTGCGCGACACCAGCGAGGAGCCCGGCTCGTTGAAGGCGATGTGTCCGTCGGGCCCGATGCCTCCCACGAACAGGTGCACGCCGCCCGCCGCCACGATCAGCCGCTCGAAGCGCGCGCACTCGCCCACCAGGTCCGCGGCGTTGCCGTCCAGCACGTGCGCGTTGCCGGGGTCGATGTCCACGTGCTTGAAGAACTCGTTGTACATGTAGTAGTGGTACGACTCGGGGTGGTCACGCGCCAGACCTGGACAGACGCAGGTGGCACGTTAGCTGTGTACCTACCTATCACTACCTACTCTATATGTTGGAGAGGGAGACTCACCCACGTACTCGTCCATGTTAAAGGTGGTGACGTACTTGAAGGAGACGCGGCCCTCGCGGTAGAAGTCGATGAGGCGGCGGTACATGCCGAGCGGCGTGCCGCCGGTGGGTAGGCCCAGCACGAAGTGTCGTCCCGGGCCGGGCGCGAACTGCGTGATGCGCTGCAACACGAAGCGCGCCGCCCAGTCGCCCACCACCTCCGCGTCCTCCAGGATTATCAGACGCATGCTCACTCCCTGCGATAGCTACCTGTAGTAGGTATGAGGAATGAGGTGCGTCAGGACAATTTGATCTGAAGTCTGAAAGTACGATACGAAACCGCGTAGCACAGAACTTTTATTAGAATAGCAACATTAGCAATCAACACGGCCTCTACCTTCTCCGCGCAACTTCTCGGCTCAAGTTGCGCGGAGAAGGTAGTATAGTAGTTTATACGACTATTTTTTGGCATAAACTTTAAACCGAAAATCGCAGGCGTTCCGGAGAAAGTTGAAGTTTTCAAATGTTCAAGCCATAATCCTCATCAGGATACCTGTATATCTCTGGAACCCTTCAAGGACTATTTCTGAGATTTGGCATGTCGCTACGACTATTTCATGACTATTTTTTGGAACCTAAACCAATTCGATAGGCTTTACCGTTTGCTTGCACCAGAGATGAGGATTACAGCTTGACGGTCAAGCCATAATCCTCATTAACTTATAGCTATAACGCCGAAACTATAATACGACTATTTTTTTTACAGGTACGACTATTTATGACTATTTCATGACTATTTTTAGCGTTGTCAAAATTCGTTTTCATTGAGATATCAAATATGAGGATTACAGCTTGAAGCACACCTGAACTTCGACACTTTCCGTGAAGCGACTGCCATCTGATCTCCACAACCCATGGGCGATATCGAGTTCTGTAGTTAGACCGCGAGGATTTTTAAGGGCTCCAACTACCCCTAACGACTGCCATAGATGTTCGTATGACAACTGGGACCGACGGCTTAACGTGCTCTCCGAGACACGGAGGGGTCTCAGTGTCTTAAGAAATGGTCACCCATCCTAAGACCGGGATATGGGATTTAGTATGACAGCTAAAATAAAAGAAAATAGGTTTGAAGTCTCAGCTAGCCACAGCTGCGAAACGTCACGTGTGACGGGACGCGGCTCGCCGCGTCTTTACATTACCGACTCATAACAATCATATAAATAAAGCAACACATATACAATATCTATGTCAATATTTACATATGTACCTAAGCACTTAAAAGGCGATTAAATATTTATCAATCAGTAGATAAAGTGTCATCGCTCCAAGTCCAAACATAATGGAGACTTGACTTGCTTGACCACAGGCAGGTACTTAGGTAGGTACCTCATTACCCATAATCTATCAGAGTTGCGGTTGATAACTTGATTGATGATGCACGATGCTGCTACCTATGTAGGTACGACACGACACGTTACGTTAGGTGCAAGCTGTACCGTACCACAGAATAGGAAATAGTAGTTACATGCAGAACTTGCACTTCGACGTTAATTAAAGCACATTCTTTTGTTTACAGAGAACATAATTCGAACGTTAGGGCTGTCAGGAAAATACCAGTATAATTTGGCCAAAAATTATGACGTTAATGCCTCAATATCTACTCTATGGGCCAATGCCGTGTCACAAACAAGAGACAACCCTTACTGACTTACAACTTCCAAGTTGTCGCTGACGTCACGTATTTTTTGCGATTGTTAGGCGAGTGACATAGGCCAGCCTATACCTACATCAGACGAGATCGGTTAATTATTATCACTATATTATAATATAACCCATGTAGCTAATTGACCGGTCTCGCATAAACTTCTAACATAATGTATGTCTATATTGCCCGGGTCGTAGTAGGTGGTCTCGCGCGTCTAATAGTGACTAATAGTGTACTATTATTTAATCGGTGCTAATCGTAACACATCTAATCTTGTACAGTAAAATCTTCCTTTATTCCGTCGGCACCGACTCTTCTGGCGCCTCATTAGTCATAGGAGTACCCCAGAGCTAGATACGAGGGTGGATTGAAAAGTAATCGGCCTAACCAAGAAAATAAATACATAATAAATGAAATATATTTTTATTTTTCAACGTCAAGTTCAATGCACTTTTGCCATCTTCCCTTCCAAGCATTTAGCCCGTTGAAAAAAAATGATTCTTCCTTAGAGTCAATATATGCGTCTACTGCTGCTTTAACCTCGTCATTTGTCAAAAATCTTTGACCTCCCAAGTGCTTTTTTAGGTTAGGGAACAGAAAAAAGTCTGACGGTGCCAGCAGGTGTATAAGGTGGATGCGGAACAGTTCAAAGCCACAGTTGTGAATTTCTGCCATTGATTGGACAGACGTGTGAACACGAGCGTTATCTTGATGAAACAGGACTTTTCTTCTGATCATTCCTGGACGTTTTTCTTTTTTTCCTCTCGTAAACGACGTAGTAAGGTGCAGTAATAATCAGAGTTTATAGTCTGGCCCCTTTCAAGATAATCAACCATAATCACACCCTTCGAGTCCCAGAATACTGAAGCCATCACCTTACTTGCCGACAAAATCGACTTAGCCTTTTTGAGGGGTGGTGAACTGTTGGTTCCACTGTTTTGATTGTTGTTTTGTTTCCAGTGTACAGTAATGAACCCATGTTTCGTCCATATAGTAACAAAACGATTCAAAAAATCACATTCATCAGCTTCAAATAACTCCAAACAGTCGCGTGCAATAGTCAATCGCATCCTTTTTTGCTCAACTGAAAGCAGTCGCGGAACCCACCTCGCAGACACCTTATGGAAACTCAACACGTTGACTATTATGTTTTGAGTACGTTCATAAGAGATGCCTATAATCTCGGCTATCTCTCTAATTTTCAGTCTGCGGTCTCCCATAATAAGTCGAGTATTTTTTTTACATTTTCGTCAGTAGTGGACGTCGAAGGCCTTCCAGAGCGGGGTTCATCTTTCATACTCTCTCTACCACGCTTGAATTCTGCTATCCATTTTTTGACGGATGAATATGAAAGAGCGCAATCCCCTAATGTACTGACCATATCATCATGGATGGCTTTTGATTACAGCCCCTTCTTATGGAGGTTCTTCGTCCACTCTCGTATTTTTTTTTTGTTGCGTCAATGGTTTTTAGTTTCAGGAGTGGCGCTTATGGTATACGCCCTCTCCTGGAACCGTTTGTAAGTTGATTGTTTAGTTAGTGAAGTGTTTAGATGTTATGTGCCGTTAAAGTGTTTTACGATATAGGTAATGTGGTGGAGTGTTGTTTGTTAATTTAATTAGGAGAATCGATGTCTTGAGGATCGATGTTGTTGTTTTGGCAGATATGTGTAAATGTTAGTCGTGAAAGTGCGAATCTGGGGCAGTGATAAATAAGGTGTTGGAAGGTCTGCGAGATTGTGTTGGTGCAAGGACAGAGGTCGTTGTCAGTGATGTGAAATCGGAAGAGGTATGATTTATGGAAGGCATGGTTGGTGAGGAATTGGATTATTGGAAAGGTGAGTTTCACTTTGGATAGGAAGTTCGTGAGGTCATGACAGGTAGGAAAGAGTTGCTTGGTGTGGATGGAGCCGGCGGAATTTTCGTAGAGTTGTTGTGAGGAAGTGAGAAGGTTTGTTTTGTGTATGTGTTTTATGTATGAAAGAGGTGTGTGAGAGTGGTCTGGTTGTTTGTGAAGGGAAGCCGCAGCTGTAGCCGCCGTGTCAGCTGCCTCGTTGCCAGGGATTCCGGCATGCGCTTTTACCCAGGCGAATTGTATTTGGATGTTTTGGGTTTTGGCTAAGTGCAATTGGCGGAATATGTTGACTGCGAATGTGTTATGGCTGTAGGGATTGCAAAGTTCGAGGAGAGCAGATTTGGAGTCGGAGAAGATGTAGTAGGAGTATGATTTAATTTTGTTGCTGATTATAAATTGACAGACTTTTTCAATGGCAAGCATTTCTGCTTGGAAAACGGAGCAGGAGGGGTGTAACTTGAATTTTTTAACTGTAGGAGAGGTGGACTGAAGGCGACGAAGGCTGCTCCTACAACATCGTCATGCCGACTACCGTCGGTAAAGATATTACAGTAGTTATCGGTTTGGAGGTCTATGTATTCCTGTGTAGTGAATATTTCCAGGAAGGTTATGGGTTCGCGGAGGGAGGGGTGAAAAAGAGAGGATGGGAGAGAGGGTTTTTCAAGGGGGATGTCAAGAGGAAGGAATGATGAGGCGCCACGAAGTTTAGAAGTTTCGATGTCCGAGATGCTTTCAATTTTTTCTGGTAGATGGGTTGTGCAAGTGTTATTGATGTTATTGTGCTGTTGGTTCGGAAGCCGTGAATTATCTTTATGGAAAATAGTCTTTGGTAAGAGAGTAGTTGTTTGACTACAACTTTGTATTCCAGGGCACTGGACCAGACTGATGAAGCGTAAGATATGATGGGGGTGATGACTTGGTCGTAAATTATTCGGATATTATCGGAGTGGATGCCCCAAGTGGGTCTAGTGTAAATAAGGAGCTTGTAGAATATTTGTTTGGCTTTTTCAATTATATGGTTAGCATGTTTTATAAATTTTAATTTGTCGTCTATTATGACTCCAAAGTATTTGAATTCTTTTGTAAATTTTAGCTTTTTGTTGTTCATATGTATGTTTAATTTAGTAGATTTATTGGTAAAGCCTATGATGGTCGTTTTCTCTGGGCCGAAGTCAAGTTTGACATTTTTTCCCCATTCATTAATATGGTGCAGTGCAAGATTAGTTGTATTTTCTAAAGTGGTGAGATCGGTCGAATGTGTTGTTAGAAGGACATCGTCAGCAAATGCTTGTATGTGACAGTTATCTGGAAGGGGGAGGTCGAGGAGCTCGTCCATGATAAGGTTCCACATAGTGGGACCACAGACGGAGCCCTGGATGCAGCCGCGAGTCATGTTTTTGGTGGTTTCGATGTCAGAGAAGGTAAGTCCCACTGTTCTATTAGTAATGTAGCTAATCAGAATGTTATATAAGTTGCTGGAGCAATTGTAATGACGAATAAATTTAGCAGGCCACCAAGCATTATCAAAGGCTTCCTTTATGTCCAGTGATATAGTAATTACGTGTTCACCGTGTGATTTATATGATTTATTGGCATGGACAGCGTTTGAAATGGCCTGGGAGGTGGAGACCTGCTGTTTAAATCCAAACTGTTTATTATTATTGAGGTTGTTGATGTTAAGGTGATAAGTGAGGCGATCGATTATTAGCCTTTCTAGCAGTTTGCCACCACCCTCGTATTAGGACCCCTTTTATTCTTAATATACGTTAATGATCTTCCTTATTTCACTAAAAATCTTTGTGAAATAGTATTAGTACGTGGGCCGTAGAACATTGAAAAATATTGATTAACAGCAAGCTCATTTTTCGTAAGTAGCTTTATTTTACCGAGTCCTACCCCAATATCTCAAAAAGAAATCTCAAATCAGTTAGCTAACAGAGTTATCCAGTTAAAGTATTCGGAACAAAATTGTAAGGTTGCATTAATTTGTATAGAGCTGCAAAGTGGTGCAGGTATTAAGTACATTATTATAAATCAAATATCAAAAGTTCCCATCGATCCGACTTGTGCTAAAAAAGTTATTCAAGGTTGAAAAGTTTTGTTACTCGCTAAAAATGTAGCTTACTGGGCGTCTCGGACTAGATGCGAAGAAAACAAAATGTGTTAAATTTACTATGCCCAATATAAGACAGGATACTCATATTACAATGATAATAATATAATTATGTCATCATCTGCCTGCCCTTATCCCAATTATTTGGGGTCGGCGCAACATGTTTTCATCTTCCATACATCCCTGTCACACGTCATTTCCTCAGTCACTCCTTTCCTGGTCATATCCTCTTTCACGCATTCTATCCATCTTTTCTTGGGCCTACCTCGAGTTCTCAGGCCATCTACATTCATACTTTGCACCTTTCTAACCACATTACTTTCCTCTCTTCTCATAACATGTCCATACCATGATAGCCGTTCGCTTCTCACTTTTTCATTTACTGGGGCAACTTTCAAACTTCCTCTAATATACTCGTTCCTTACTCTATCCATCCTTGTTACACCACACATCCATCTTAACATTCGCATTTCCGCTACATGCAGTTTTCTTTCATCCGTCGCTTTTACGGCCACACATGAAAGTCCATACAGGACGGCAGGTCTGACGACAGTTTTGTAAATTTTCCCCTTAAGTTTCGGAGGAAATTGGGGGTCGCATATAGTGGCTTTGACCTGCCGCCATTTCATCCAACCTGCGTCAATTCTGTGCTTCACTGTACGATCGATTTCCCCATCGTCCTGGATAAGAGAGCCGAGGTATCGGAAGCTGGAGCAGACTGGCAATGGTACGCCGTCTAGCGTTATGGGTGTAAAGCTGGAGAGACCGCCGAAATCGGAGAACATGTACTCCGTTTTGGTTCTGCTGATTTTCAAGCCTACACTCTCCAGTTTACACTGCCACCTCTCCAGTCTGCTCTGTACCTCAGGCCCGTCTTCACCGACAAGAACAATGTCATCGGCAAATAGCATACACCAGGGAGTCTCTTCCTGTATCTCCGATGTCAAGGCATCCATTATTAACAGGAAGAGGTACGGGCTTAGCGCTGAGCCCTGATGCAGGCCTACCTCCACACTGAACTCATCGGTGTTGCCAGCAGCACATCGTACGTAGGTTCTCGATCGACAATACATTGCACAGATCAACTCTACATAATTCCCAGGCACACCTTTCTCTTTCAAAGCCCACCACAAAACCGTTCTGGGTATCCGGTCGTATGCCTTCTCTAGATCTACAAACACCATATGCAAGTTTTTGTGTGCACGCCTATGTTTCTCAGAGAGCTGGCGGAGTGCAAATATGGCGTCTGTAGTCCCGCGACCAGGCATAAATCCGAACTGGTTTTGGGTAACCTCGCTTTCCTCTCGTACTCGTTTCTCTATCACTTTCTCCCAAACTTTCATACTGTGTAACATGAGCTTTATTCCTCGATAGTTACCGCAGTCTTGTACATCACCCTTATTTTTAAAAATGGGCACTAGTGAACTATTGCACCATTCATCGGGGATCGTCACCTCATACAACAACTTATTGAAGAATAAAGTCAGCCACAGACATCCATCTTCTCTCATTTTCTTCCACACTTCCACTGGAATACCGTCGGGCCCTACGGCTTTCCCATTCTTCATATTTCGCACCGCCGTTCTTACTTCATCTTTGGCAATCTCCTTCACTAAACCTACA
Organism: Nudaria mundana; assembly: GCA_963556515.1. Lineage (NCBI taxonomy): Eukaryota > Metazoa > Arthropoda > Insecta > Lepidoptera > Erebidae > Nudaria > Nudaria mundana. The sequence continues at coordinate 251,890 of OY748302.1, forward strand.
ATTACTCGTCCCTCCTTTAGAATTCCACTCCACGCATTCTCTTCATTCATAAGTTTTTCAAAATACACTTTCCATCGATTTCTTACTTCATCTTCTTTTACTAAAACTGTACCCTTTTCATCTTTTATACATCTCACATGTTTTACATCTTTCGTTCTATCTTCTCTTTCTTTCGCTAAGCGGTAAATTTCTTTTTGGCCTTTAGGTCCATCAAGGGCTTTAAATAGTTTTTCTTGAGCCTGGTATCTAGCTATCGCCACCGCTTTTTTTGCCTTTTTACTCAATTCCTTATACCTTACCTTTCTTGCTTCTTTTTCACTTTCATTCCCTTTTTCTTTCTGCCATTTCTTAAAAGCATTCTTCTTTTCTTTAATCACCTCTTGTACCTCCTTATTCCACCACCATGTATCCCTATCTATAGCACTTTTACCTTTCGTTTCGCCAAACACTTCTTTTGCTTCTTTCCTGATACAACTTGCCATTTCATTCCAACACTCATTCACTGATTTATCCACCATATCTTTCATTTTTATCATTTTATTTACCACTCGTTCTTTAAACTTGCTTGCATATTCATTCTTCTCTATCAACCACCACTTGATTCGAGGAGGTAGGGGCTGTTTGCGTGTTTGAGGAACTATTTTGACAATTAAGTCGAGAGTGAGTAGTTTATGTTGCTTCACTACTCCTTCCCCTGGCAGCACCTTACAGTTTTTGACACAGAACAACCTACTCCTCCGGATAAGAAAGTAGTCTATCTGTGTCAAGTGAATACCACTCTTGTATGTAATTAGGTGCGGATCCCGTTTCTTAAACCAAGTATTCACAATTGCCAGGTTAAGGGAAGAAGCAACTTGTAGCAGTGTTTCCCCGTCGCTGTTACGGGTTCCGTAGCCCCATCCTCCATGCACTCTTTCATAGTCATCATTTACTCTTCCTACATGGCCATTAAAATCACCTCCTATACATATTTCCTCACTTTCTGGTATACTCATCAAAACTGTATCAAATTCCTCCCAAAACTTTTCTTTCTCCCTGTCATCACATCCGCTCTGTGGTACATACACGCTGATCACATTTAGCACCAGACTCTCACATACTACTTTCACAACAATTATCCTGCCATTCACTCTTTTCACGTCGGTCACTCCTTCTTTCAGATTAACGTCCAGTACTACACCAACTCCATTCCTTTTTCCATCACTACCACTGTAATATAACTTATATCCTTCACCAATCTCTCTTGTACTTGCGCCCTTCCACTTAGTCTCTTGCAAACAAGCTACATTTATTCTTCTACTTTTAAACACATCGGCTAATTCTCTTCCTTTCCCAGTCAAAGACCCAACATTCCAACTTGCATATCTCAGTCTTACTTCTCTTTCGCGATGGGCTTGCGTCTTACGTCGCATCCACCCCCGGTGCGACAACCCTTGTCCACTTCCCACAGGTACCGGGTGCTGTCCCTGCGCGTCGCCTGTGGGGTACGCCCTAACTCTAAATCTCTTTCTATTATAACCTGTCATGTTGCTAAAAGGTTTTGGCTATGATTTTTTATGACCGGCCGCCTGCCTGACGTCAACCCTCCTTGGGAATGTGATTGTAGGCGGTTTGCCCTCCGCCTGTTGGGTGCCTACTGCCTACCAGTGCCGGTTGTTATGCACCAGGCAGTCTCCCACGGTCGCCTTCTACGACACCCCTGGGTTCTACGACACCCCTGGGTCCCCCCTGGGATAATGATATAATTATGTATATTATGATAATGAATTAGTTCAAATAGTCAATACTGCAGTTTTTCTTGGTATAACTCTAGATAGTAAACTGCAATGGGGTTCTCATATCACAGCCTTAGCAGGAAGACTTAGCTCAGCTGCCTATGCGGTTAGAAAGATAATGACCTTATCTTGCCGACTGATGAAAAAATGGCACGATTGGTTTATTTTGGCTACTTTCATAGCGTTTCATATTACAGGAACGAGAGCTACACAAGCAATCTATAGACTCAGACCCCGTGACTCGCTGAAAGACCTATTTAAAGAAATTAATATTTTAACAGTACCTAATTGCTTCTCAATATGTTTACGACAACATCTTATACGTAAGGAAGAACGGAAGAACATAAATCTCTTCAAGAAATTATCCGACAACCATCATTTTAATAAGTAGGTACAAGAAATAAAAATAAACTTGCAGTGACAAAACTTAGGCTTCATAAAGTTGGTATCGTCAAATGCCCTGACATTGCCTACATTTTTCGATTTTTGGATTTTGACGTAATATAAAATTGAAAATTCGTATGATGTCCATATTGTTTATACGAGTTATTGTAGAAAATACCCAAGAATTTAGGGTAACGTTTATTTATTTGACTCAATATTCGTATAGAAGTAAAGTTTTAGGGACAATTTAGAAACTAGGCAAAGTCATGGTATCATGTCTCCGACTTTGCCTAATGCGTTTACTTCAAAAGAAATAATTAAGTTTTTATGTTGGCACAATGTAAAATGTAGTTTAGTTTCAAAAGAATAAAGTTCAATTTGAATCACATATTTTTGAAGTATTTTAAGTAGGTAGGTAAAATTGGTTAGGCAATGTTTGGATACCATTTCGTAGAATCTCCATAGACTGACAAAAAATTGTAAGGGTTGTCTCATTGGTGACAGGATAAATAAACAAAACATTAACATAATTTTTTTATTAAAGTAGGTACCTATTAATACTATATTATAAAGGGAAAAAGCAATTGGTAAACAAAGGCAAAAAAAAATTATCGCGTTGATACCTAAGTTTTATCTAAAAAGGAAGCAAATCTTTTCCCTTGATTTTGTGTGGAAAACTAAACAACTTTAACTTTAGTTCAAATATATAAAAACAAAAAGTTATCGTATACCTAACACACACAATACTATAGCTACCTTTTTTAAAGTCGGTAAATAACAAAGTGTCAACCCTAGCATAGGCAAAGTTCGGAACACTTTTTCAAAACAGCAGCCTGACTTTGCCTATTGCAATATATTTCATTACTATACTGCTTTTCTTCATCAGTAACAATGATAAACGGTCAAGATTTCAACGATTTAAAGAATAGGGCAAAAAGAAATAAAAATCTTACAAAATTTAATGACTTAACCGAAAAGTTTTTATTTATCTAGCAGAGAACGCTCCGACACTTTTTAGTTTGAAGCACAACTGTCAAAAACTGTCAAACTATGCGTATGACCAACATAACGTCATAAATTTAGTGTTGCCAGATAATATTTCTAAAATCTAACAAATGTTTCGATTGCCAAACTAATAAAATAAATGAGATAAACTCACTTCTTCGTTTTAGGCAAACACAGGCGAAATCAGGGCGTTTGACGGTAATTCGTTTGTCGGCAAATGTATAAATATATTTAATAAAACGAACCCTAATCTTCTGCATTCGCACAATATGTTGTACACAATAATTTTGTTTACAACAAAACTATATTAAAAAAGAAAATGGATAATCTACCTGAGTTTCTTGCTGGTATCTTCTCGGTAGGTAGAACCAACTTACCGAACCAGCGAAAGGATCATTTTCAATACTTAATTAAGAATTTTTATAATATTGCTTGACACGAAATTGTAAAATTTTGACATTCACATGAGCTCTTTTATGTGCCTAAACTGAATAAACGAAATTGATTATTTGATTCTAACTGAAGGGGGGCGTTATAATTATGTCAATTAAGCGGATTTACGCAATAATGGTTCCACCTCAGACTAGAAGAAGAATATAGACGGAACATGTAGAATGAACACGTGAAGCCAAATGACACTTTCAATGTGTGCGTGTGACTCCGATTTCCGTGTACCGATACCACTAACGGCGTGTGCGTAATGTTGCCAGCAAATGAAAAATCTCCAAAAAATCTTAGTGGACATATATGATGGATAATTAATATTTGTTATAGTAAATGTTATCTGCCATTATTTTATATCATTTACACAAATGATTATTATGTGCCTAAAATGGGGAAGTGTTAAAATAAATGAAAACGTGATAAACACTGAGTAAACACACTTTAATTACTAGCTTTCAAAAAAATTCCCATAATTAAAATAATCCTTTTTAAGATGAATGAACAAAGCTCCATTCCAGTGTAAGTACAAGTTACAGTCAACAACAAAAGTTGATTAGCACAAAAATATTTATTATTCTTTTTTACATCCCAATGCATGTGCCACAGCAATGTACTAGTAATGTTAGAATACCCAAGGACAAAGTTAAAATATATTTCGTGTTTTGTTTATGATTTTGTGATCGGTTTAACAGCTATAGTGATCAACAGATAAGAATTATTGGTTAAGCTACTTTTGTCGTTGACTATACATGAAGTAGATATCAATAGTCGTTAGGTTAAGACTGAGGTCTTTGTAGTGTTAGACTGAAATTAAACTACTGACACAGTAACATAAATAAATTGGATCAGAACACAGGCTGGGAGGTCAGACAGCAGTCAATTCCAAGATTGCCGAAATACCCAAGCCACGCATAGTAAGTAGATCCCGGACACAGATGTGATCGGGAGTTCGGGACTAACGCACGAATGATGATGATGATAGTTAGAAACATCGAGCTTGTCAACATTGATGACACTGATTTTTTTTACTCAGTACTTTATAATTCCCATAAATACTGCAAAATATTTTGTGGAAATGATGAAAAAATTATGGCAACTCTGTATAGTATGGCGGAGGTTTTGTGTTCCTAGTTTGTGCAACTAAAATATTTAGAAAAATGTTATGAAATCTAATAAGAAATAGTTAATTACTTATGAAACGATAATCCAGCATTCTTCCTATGAATAGTTGAAGTGTTTTTACACCTTTTCACCACACAATACGGCATATTTATAATATTTTGTTCAACCGTGATCGCACGTGCGTACACACTCGCTGCTCACAAAGGAGTGCGAGCGGAATGGTATCCCATTGCTATATAGTATCCTAGGATCAAGTATACTCTGGATTTGCTACGCAAATAATAATAACGCGTATGAACGAGACACAACATACAAAAACTGTAAAGAATGAAAAGGACAAAAACTATATTCTTTGTCTTTGTCAGAGTTTCAGTTTTTTTTGTTGGTCACAAGTGGAGATTGTGACCAACAAGTCTGTTGTGATCGTTAATTGTTGTGAGGATTCTTTGTAATTGACAGTAATTTAGGTGGTGAAATTAAGAGGCAGATAAGTGTTGCTTAAAAAACACCTATTCAACATGGTGATATGTTATATATTAGGCTGCAAAAGCCGTAATGAGCGGAAATCACAAGACATAACCTATCATACGTAAGTACGATTTTTAGTTAAAATATCCCTTGCTTTGTAAAGATATTAACAGATTAAGAGTCGTAGCATATTAACAAGTTCTTTGAAGTAGAAATAATGGCTCAAAATATGGATTTATTATCACTAAAATTCGTGTATTACCCAACCAAATAAAGTGGTAAGTTAAAAATATCGAACTCCAAACAAAAGCCTGGCCTGTCCGCCATTTTTACCAACTTTTTAATTTGTCCAGGTTATATAATTTTTAGGGATACCAGTTGAGGTACTGGTTAATTACCCATAATGAGGGGTATTTCTTATTTATTCTTAAAACTTCACATTAATGAAACTTGTTCCAGATTTCCAAAGGACTCTGCAATCCGTCAATTATGGATTCGAGCCACAGGGCGACTAAACTGGCAACCGAACAAATATACTCGGATATGCTTGAGACATTTTGAACAAAGTTGTTTTAGGAAAACTGCCGGCAATATGACATACCTAAAAGCATTCTCGATCCCTACACTTCATATTGTCGAACAGGTTAGAACGTTACATTTTATTGTATTAATGGTACCTACTCTTGTTTTTTTTTAACTATATACTTTGTATAAACAAACTGGTTGCCCCGTGAATAATGGATAACACTGTAACTATCGATAGACTACGTCATTGTTTCCCTAATCTCAAAGGCCTAAGTAAAAATATCACGGATTTCAAGTTTTTTTTTAAACGAATATGGACTGCAATTGATTTTATCATGCCATGTGTTCTTTTTTCGTTTCACAAGCGATAGTTGAGCTATCAACAGCGAAAGAAAACTTCCCCATTTGTACACATAGCATGATAATATCCGAACGTGACAATATCCGAAAAAAAAATCTTAAGATGAGACTGTGTGTAGATTTTTTTAACTATGTGTATATTTTTACTTAAGTCAAAATTTGAGAGAGAATAATGTAGCCTATCGATAGTTACAGGGTAATTCATTATTTACGGGACACCATGTAAGTAATTATCACTATCATGCAGATGTAAAGCTTCTTGTATTTGTATGTGTTCCTGTCAATAATTAGTATTTATTTATTTTAATTTCACATCCAGGTACCAATGGAAGACGTTCCCACATCTAACCAAGTACCAATGGCAATCGCGTCGACCTCATACCAAGTACCAATGGAAATGCCGTCTATATCCAACCAAGTATCAACGGAAATTGCGTCGAAATCTAAACAAGTACCAATGGAAATCGCGTCCATATCTACGCAGGTGATTCATATTAATATTATAATTGCGACTCAACTCTGTCTGTCTGTCAAGCCTAAACCACTGAACCGATCTTGATGAAATTTGGCACAGAGCTGGATTAGAGCTTGGCACAGGCTACCTTTTATCGCGAAAAGGGTTTAAGGGGTTAAATAAGTTATGAAAGTTTGAATGAAAGTATGTAATTTTTAAAGATATCCTGATGAAATTTGGTACAAAGATGAATTAGAGCTTGGAAACGGACATAGGCTACCTTTGATCGCGTAAAAGGGGTTAGAGGGGGGGGGGGGGGGGGAAGTTTGTCATTTCGGAAGATATTCTGATGTAATTTGATACAGATGGATTAAAGCTTGAAAACGGACATGGCTACGTTTTATTGCGATAAAAGGGCTAGAAGGAGGGGGAATAGGGGATGAAAGTAAGCATGAAAGTTTGTTATTTTTGAAGATATCTATAGAGGTGGATTAAAACTTTTGAGCGGACATAGGCTACCTTTTATTGTGAAAAAAAGGGTCCAAGGGGAGGGGGCGATAGGGGATGAAAGTTAGTGTGAAAGTTCATCACTTTTTAAGATATCCTGATGAAATTTGGTACATAGTTAGATAGGAGATTGGGGAAGGACATAGTCGAGTAAAGAGTCGTATATAGAGGTGGGTGGTGAAGTGATTAGACGTCATTCTAGAGAGGAGAGTGAATAGGCATGTAGAGTTTGAATAATAATATAATAATATACGGGCAATATAATATACGTGGATTATAAAACGAATTCTGTAAGGGTAAACATAAAATTCTCTTTCAATATGTTTATAATTGTCTATAGTTTCAATGAATCGAGAAAATGTTTATTTATATTTGTAGCAATTTAAAATCCCCCTTTTTTCATTAATTTTAGGATGAAGTCCACGGAGGTTGAGATAACACCACGGAAACAGAAACTATTCAAGCAATTAAATCGGCAAACGCTTTTAGCCCAGACACGAAAAAAGATGTTGGCGATATTACGTTTGAAAAATCAGCGTCTTATGAAGAAAAACTCTGAACTGTCCGCTATCGTAGAAAAATTGCAAGAAAAACGGCTAATTAATCAAGAGACAGCAGATTTATTATCCTCTATGAATCCAGGCGATACGACCTTTTTAAAAGTTCAAAGAAGCAAATACTCACCTGAAGTGCGCAAATTTGCTTTAAATTTGCATTTCATGAGTCCACGCGCTTATAATTTTGTCCGAAATACTTTTAATACTTGCCTTCCGCATTCTCGTACACTTACACGCTGGTATCAAACTATAGAAGGTGAACCCGGTTTTTCATCCGAGGCACTTGCAGCTCTCAAACTTTTGTGTTCGAATTCGTCACAGAAGTGGATATGCGGCCTGTGTTTTGATGAAATGGCTATTCGTCAGAAGGTTGAATGGAATGGAAAAAATTACGTTGGTTTTGTTAACTGTGGTGACCAGCTAGAAACCGATGTTCTTCCTATAGCTAAAGAAGCTTTGGTTTTTATGCTGACTTGCATAAATGGCAGCTGGAAGCTTCCTGTGGGCTATTTTCTTGTAAATGGGACGACTGCCGAACAAAAGGCTAAGTTACTCAAAACCTGTATCGATTTGGTCAGCGAGTGCGGTCTTGTTGTTTCGTCAGTAACATTTGACGGATGCCCAGCTAACTTATCCATGGCTAAGTTATTGGGATGTCAGGTAGATGGTGATGTCTTAAATCCCGTATTTTTGCATAATACACTGGGGTCATGGGGTCCGAGTGCTCGCCGCCTTTATAGAGACATTGCTAAACGCCTAATCGATGCTTCTCAGGACCAGAAGGCTGGCTATTTTCTGGCCCAAAGAATAAGTATCGCCATCCAACGTGGCAACACAGCCAGCATTCTGGGAACCTTCCCAGTCGGCAATGACGCGGAGGATTTTTTAAACGATATTTTGTAATGTAAATATTTTTAGTCTATAATTATGTATATTTTGTATATTGTAATTCTTATTGTAAATAAATCATATTATAACCAAAAAATTGTTATATTTCCCAACCCATGCCACATGTTGAAGTTGGTGAGGAACACTTTGGGGGATAAATTGTTTTTGAAAAATCCAGAATGGTCTACCATATCATGGAATTATGTAAAACTCTTGGTCGAACTTCAGGAAAATGAAGGATTTCATTTAGCTAACAAAGTCAGAAGTGCGCATGTTAACTTCAGAAAACAAATTATGAAGGTGAATCTGGCCGCGCAGTCGTTCAGTGAATCTGTAGCAGATGCACTTCAGTTCTGTAATGAGGTACTCAAACTAGAACAATTTAGTAACTGTGAACCAACTGTCGACTTTATTAGAAGATTTAATTCGTTGTTCGACATAATGAACTCGCGAAATTTAAATGCATTTGGCTTTAAAAAACCCTTGAATCCAGGAAATATTGAAAGCGTGAAGCTTTTTTTGGAAAATATGTTTAACTATATAAATGAATTAAAAATGGATACGTCAAATATAGTAAAAACAAATAGGAAAACAGGATTTTTGGGTTTCATGCTTTGTATAAAAAGTATCTTATTTTTGTACGAAGAATACATAACCACCAAAAAACTAAACTTTTTGTCCACTTATAAACTCAGCCAAGACCATCTGGAAATATTTTTCGGCGCTATCCGTGCAAAGGGAGGTTTTAACGATAACCCCACCGCAAGTCAGTTCCAAGCAGCTTATAAACGTATGCTTGTTCACGGTCAATTAAAACATTTAACTACAGGTAATTGCATTCCTTTGATGGAATTAAATATTTTGACTTGTACGAAGCCCGAAATTGCAATTAACAACACAACGGATCATAATAGATTGACTGAAGATCTCGAGGATCTTCAGCCATCTCTAGAGTCTGATCTTGTTGTACCTAACGATCATGACTATTTAGCTGATCCAACAAGACTGACGGAATTTTCTAAAAATGTGATAACATACATAGCAGGCTTTGTCATAAAAGCATTGGAGGGACAAATTAAATGCGAACAATGCTTAACTTCACTGCACTCCAGCGAAAAAATGATAGATACTCTTCAATACATGAAAGATAAGGGTGGTTTGCGGTATCCATCGAAATCAGTTACGAAAATTTGCGAAATAGCCGAGGAAGTTTTCAAAAAAAATAAGATTACTAATAAAAAAAATCCATTGCATTACCTTATACAGGAATGTTTGAAAAAATGTATTGGACTCAAATTATTTCCCCATGAACACGATTATTCGGATCGACCTATTGCTGAAAACCATTACTCTCTTTTAATTAAAGCTATATGCAAAAAAATATTTGAATGTACGTATTCATTATGCCACAAAATCTTCGTATCTTCGTTTGTAATAAAGTTGACAACATACGAAATATGTACACTAAATTAATTTTATTTAAAGGACAATAAAAACTTTAAAACTTGGAATTTTGAGCAACTTGTTTCATTTGTTTTTATTCAAACACGCTGAATAAATTCTGTTCAGCTCCTTGGGGATCAGAAGTCCCCAACTTTTTCACTTTAAACCCACATCATATAAAATATTTAGGTTAAGGTCAGGTATAATAATACCAATGTCATCAATCCAATGGAGCGTCGCGTCGAATATATTAATACGTCTGTTAAATTAATAAGTGCACCAGGTAGTGATAGGTTGCTACTCTATATCCTACGCGTAGGACACTGTAAAACCTCGTCCCTCTTTCAGGGCAATGTAAGTAAGCTGATAATCTTCAAAAAATATACTGATGCCAGCTTTCGTGTTTGTATAATTGTTTTTTTTTTTTTTAATATTATACATAATACAGTCTTTATGCCCAAATTGTTTTGTATTTGAGTTTTTTTAAAGGATGTAATGCCAGAAAACATTAATTCATATACCTGATTCATATACCGGATTTAAAAAAAAAGTCGTGGGTTAAAATTTGGTAGGGACTAACAACACTGGTATCATAAGTACTATGTGTTTGTCCCTTTCGGGTGTACGCGCTTGGCTTATCCAGAGTATTCTTCATCCTAGATAGTATCCCTTTTGGCGGCTTCACTCGCTAGTTCTATTCGTTCCGTCTATGTTATTCTTTTAGTCTGAGGGTTCCACATGGTCGATGTAATAAAGCTCCATAAGTAGTGTGGCAACAACTTAACGTAAGTGTATACGACACGTCTCTACTTGTTTTCCATCGTAGTGTGGGAAAACATCGGTACTGTACTGAGTGTAATTAATGTAAATGACAACCTAACTAACTAGTTGTTAAATAAATTTAGGTGTTGGAGTAATACTTAATTAAACATCGAATGTCTATGTTAAGTTTCAAATCATCGCGGTCGGTGGGCGGTGACCAATCCGACCTTGGGATGTCTCTGACTGATCCAAGGTTACGCACAACTTGAATGACATCTGATCTACCTTTCTTATTATTACCTACTAACTTGATTGAATCACTTATAGCAAAAGGCCTACTAACTTTAATAACCTAATAAATTCTATTATTTAAGGCTACATTCTACGCTGTTAATAAAAATTTAACTAGTTTATCTATTTGTTTCATAATGATAAATTCAAACACGCTTTCAATGAAAGAGTTTAAGCGTTCCAATAATAAACTAATATCTAATGGCAATTGATTATAAACAAAGTTAATGATGTCTACACAAGTACTAAGCGCTAACCCAAAACATATCGTAGTGTAAGTGTAGCGCGTGTGTGTGTCAACAACCGGCTGCATAGGGAGGGGTCACTCACCTTCAAGTTAAGTCGAGGTCACGTCGCCGCTCCTCGCTCAGAATACAGTAGGTAGACGGACGTTCTTAATTACAAGCGGCTAGTAGTCCGTACCAGAGAGCACTGACAACAATTATAAATGGCAAACCACTGAAATACTAACTAATAAACATATAACTTCCAACAGATAACTGTTATCAACAAACAACAAGTTAACGTCCCGTCAGTGGAACTGACGTTCTCCTCAACGCCGGCAAGTGTCAGTCACCTGCGATCGAACACGTCATATTTGACATTGACAGCCGGCGGGTAGTGTTGTTGTGTTATAAAATATTATATACGTAGCAATCCGTTCAGAAAGGGGGTAACAATGAAAATTAAATTCCAATAAATGTCCTTTATTTCTAATTCAATAATACTTATCAGGAGATTATCAATAACTTTGAGGCGCTAAGTCTTCACATTAACAACTAAGGTATAACTATAACAATGGGCCGAATGTGGCGCATCCTGGAACATTCCCAGTGAACAGGGTATTTATAAAACATAACAGACATAAAATATGATCCTAATTTTGTTAATAACTTTTATCATAAATAAAGAGTATTCTAACAGCTTGGGTGTGTTCTGAAGTAGGAATGGCAAAGGCAGGCCACATGACAATGGCGTCCTAATAAGTTTTATTGTATTCATTTGGCAGAGACAATAGCAATTATGACTCAATGGCTACGGACAGCTTACAACACATTAAGAGAGCGAGTCGTGGCGGAGTACATTACGTACACGGTAATGTGTACAAAATATACTTACAGCTAGTCAAATATTATACCACAGTACCTACATAATACAAAATATATAAGAAGACTCCAACATTTGTGCCGTGGATCAGGGTATTTGTCCAATAAACAATGTCTCTGTGTTAGGATGACATATCCGCAGTAAACACTGCCAAAACAGAGAAGCCTGCTCTCATTCGTAAATTATTTGTCATAAATTATAATAAATAGATTTGTCTGACAATTATTTATGATTGTATTAATAGAGTAACCTTTATTGTGATATAGTGTATATACAGATATATATAATGTAGTAGAGACAACCAGGGCGGGCCGCGACGTTTCACGGTAGAACTAATAGCTGGCCTGACGACACAGGGGTCGTTCAATGGTGCTCACAAATAGCGACGATACAATAGTATCAGCGTCCGGAGCCGACGTGTGGAGTCAGTCACACACCACAGCCGTCAGTGAGTACTGCTTGAGGAGTTAAGTGTATAGTCATTTTATCATCATCCTTCCGGGAGGATAACCTCATCTGCGGTCCTTTGCACATACCTCTAACCAAGGAGTACATTGCTGTGCAAACTGGCTCCATAATAAATTGTAAAACGCCTAATAATATTACATAAACTATTTTAATTTAGGAAACATATCTAAAAGGTAGCAGCAAGCTGAGTGCTGCCGCAGACAACAGGAACTTTCCAATACTACGAGACCACCCAGTTACCGGGAGGGCCACGTCTCCTCCCAGATGTACTATATGTCTAAACCTAGTAAAGTCAACGAGTCGTGTGAGAGGAACATTCACTTACTGATCCAAACACTACAGACCATACGTCCATATCAGTGATACTTTATAGTGAAATGTACACATGTGTGCTCCAACCACTGCACTGCATCTTGTCCACCACGCACACACACACACACAAACACACACACTAGTCACACGCTCAGTGCGGCACGTAGCGCTCGGCCAGCATGGCCGCGGGTCAGTCCAAGCCGCGCGCCCGCTTGGCCGGGGGCTCGCCCTCGCCGCCCCAGTACGCCAGCTCGGGGACCCACTTGAGGAGCTGCGCGTCGAAGAACTCCTCCAGCCGCTTGGCGTCCTTGTACAGCTGGCTGTCCACCTGACCACACACGAACGATACATATCAATATTACCACCTCACGCAGCCACGTGACCTGAGGAGTGTGTAGTGTTGGTACTGACCGGGTTGAAGGTGTAGGCGTTGCGGAACAGCAGGCGCAGGTCCTGCACGAACTGCGTCACGTGCGTGTAGCGCTGCGGGGCGCGCGGCTGCAGCTTCATGCGCACTGCGTCCAGGCACATGGGCCGGGAGATCTGCCGGGACACCACAGCCGCGTCATTAGCACTATACTCGTCAGAACCGTATGTATGTATATTGACAATAGAATAAATTATTATTTCCTAATAGTAATCGTTGTTTATAGAAAACAAAATAATATCGTGGGGCCTTTTATTTTAGAGATTCTATTTGAAGTTATTTTCTATATGATGTTTCCGTTTACAGTGAACATCACAGATCTAGTTTACAGTGAACATCACAGGTCTAGTTTACAGTGAACATCACAGATCTAGTTTACAGTGAACATCACAGATCTAGTTTACAGTGAACATCACAGGTCTAGTTTACAGTGAACATCACAGATCTAGTTTACAGTGAACATCACAGGTCTAGTTTACAGTGAACATCACAGATCTAGTTTACAGTGAACATCACAGATCTAGTTTACAGTGAACATCACAGGTCTAGTTTACAGTGAACATCACAGATCTAGTTTACAGTGAACATCACAGGTCTAGTTTACAGTGAACATCACAGATCTAGTTTACAGTGAACATCACAGATCTAGTTTACAGTGAACATCACAGATCTAGTTTACAGTGAACATCACAGATCTAGTTTACAGTGAACATCACAGGTCTAGTTTACAGTGAACATCACAGGTCTAGTTTACAGTGAACATCACAGATCTAGTTTACAGTGAACATCACAGATCTAGTTTACAGTGAACATCACAGATCTAGTTTACAGTGAACATCACAGGTCTAGTTTACAGTGAACATCACAGATCTAGTTTACAGTGAACATCACAGGTCTAGTTTACAGTGAACATCACAGGTCTAGTTTACAGTGAACATCACAGATCTAGTTTACAGTGAACATCACATGTCTAGTTTACAGTGAACATCACAGATCTAGTTTACAGTGAACATCACAGATCTAGTTTACAGTGAACATCACAGATCTAGTTTACAGTGAACATCACAGGTCTAGTTTACAGTGAACATCACAGATCTAGTTTACAGAGAACATCACAGGTCTAGTTTACAGAGAACATCACAGATCTAGTTTACAGTGAACATCACAGATCTAGTTTACAGTGAACATCACAGGTCTAGTTTACAGTGAACATCACAGATCTAGTTTACAGTGAACATCACAGATCTAGTTTACAGTGAACATCACAGATCTAGTTTACAGTGAATATCACAGATCTAGTTTACAGTGAACATCACAGATCTAGTTTACAGTGAACATCACAGGTCTAGTTTACAGTGAACATCACAGGTCTAGTTTACGTTTCATACTTTTGGGAAGGACGATTGTAACAGATGAAGTAGTTCATAGACTATTTCCTAAATTGACTTATAAGTAATATGGAATCTAGAAACCTACACAATGAACACTCTATCTAAACCCTACCGCGTATAGAACAAGACAAGTGTACCTTGGCGTGGTACAGCACGTTCTCCTGGGGCACTGGCTCGCGGAAGGGCAAGCTGAACTCGTACTGGCAGTACAGCTCCAACGTGATGCGCTCCACCAGCTTCTGCATGCGGGGGGGCAGACCCTCGCCACCGCCCTCCCCCTCGCCCAGGGGAGGGAGATCCGCGAAGTTCACGCACAGCAGGCACTGCCACGTCTCCGACTCACTGGGACAAGTAGGTAGGGAATCACAACAATATCCAATTGACATGTAAAGTCAGTAGGTAACGTGTGTGTGTGTGTGTGTATGTGTGGCTGTGTGTGCGACTCACTCTGGCAGCTTCTCGATGGTGGGTATGTGGCAGTACTGGTGGAACACCTTGGGGCACTTGTCGCAGCACATGAGCTCCCCGCCGTCCATGCACACGGCGCACCAGTCCTCGTTGGGGTCGCCTCCTCCTCCCGCCCCCGCCCCCCCGCACGCCCCCGCCGGCTCGGTGGACGAGTGCACGTGGGGCGCGGGCGAGGGCGCCTCGGCCACCACCTGCACCCCGTTGGAGTCCAGCTTGG
The DNA here is from genome assembly GCA_963556515.1 of Nudaria mundana. Lineage (NCBI taxonomy): Eukaryota > Metazoa > Arthropoda > Insecta > Lepidoptera > Erebidae > Nudaria > Nudaria mundana. The sequence continues at coordinate 267,265 of OY748302.1, forward strand.
CGATGGTGGCCATCAGGTCCTGCACCGAGGCGGCGCACACCTTGTCCAGCTCGCCCGGGACCGCCAGGCCCTGCACACATACCGCACGTCTACATCAGTAAGGCCCCGTTCGCATGGGCATTAAAAAACGGCGACGTACTTTAAATGCCCTTTAAATACAAGAGTGCGTTGAAGAAATGAGAGGCGAAAGCTTAAAATACTAGGCAATGCATTTGATCTATTTCGATGCATTTTTAACGAGCGTTAAAAAATCTCTCGTGCGAACTCGGGGACTCAAGTTAACAGATATCATAGGACCACAAAACAAAAGTAGCATGTCACTCGTGCGGTGAGAGACACGAGCAGACTCACGTTGAGGCTGGGGCTGGGGCTGGGCGTCTTGGGGTTGGTGGAGGTGACGGCGACGGGCGCGGGGCGGGCGGGCGCGCGACACAGCTGGATCTTGAAGTCGTGCGAGCCGCCCACCAGCTGCGGGGACGACGCCGCCGACTCGTACCCGCCTGCCGGGTGACAACACGCTGTAGTGTGTGTACTGTCGTGGGGCGCCTCGTGTGTGTGTGACGTACCGTTGGCGAGCTGATGCTGCGGGATGTGCCACTTGGCGTGCGGGTAGGCGGGCGGCGCGGGCGCGGGCGGGGCGGGCGGGGCAGGCGAGGGCGTGCGCGGCCCGCCGCTGCGCCGGCCGCTGCCCGCCGCGTGGCCGCCGCCGCAGCCGAACACTCCGGCCGTGGAGTTCGCGTACGAGTTCATCACTGTCGGCACACATACGACACGATAAGAGAACTTTTACACTTCCTTTATATATATATATTTCGCTCAGAAGAACTAGTTCGCGGTGCGGGAGTGCGGGACAAGGAAACGTTGTCTGGTATTGTCATTGAGCGTTTGGGCCTGGATGTTTGCCCAGCGCCAGCGCCTAACCTAACCTTAAAGGCTAATGTACTTAGTTCATACGCCAGAATAACATAGGTATACGTTATGATTTATAAACATATTGTTTTTGGCTCCCTGACAGTCCTTAACAGTATTTGTTCCGGTGGTAACAAAATGCGGGCTTTCTATAGTTGGGTGATGCCTTTATTGTTGGTACTTATACTGTGGTATACTTGGATGGACTCAAACGGAACTGGCCGCCCTGGAGAGGTGAGGCCGTCAACAACTGGTATCGCATCGAATATTACCAGTTCTTGTCATAACGTTTACGACAACAAGTGCTATCTATGAACAGAGATCTCTATCGGTAGTTCTTTCTATGGACCGACATATCTACGGATCGTATGTTCTATCAGCAAATATCTCTATAGACACACTAGTAGACAGTGCTATCTATGGACCGACATATCTACGGATCGTATGTTCTATCAACAAAGATCTCTATAGACACACTAGTAGACAGTGCTATCTATGGACCGACATATCTACGGATCGTATGTTCTATCAACAAAGATCTCTATAGACACACTAGTAGACAGTGCTATCTATGGACCGACATATCTACGGATCGTATGTTCTATCAACAAAGATCTCTATAGACACACTAGTAAACAGTGCTATCTATGGACCGACATATCTACGGATCGTATGTTCTATCAACAAAGATCTCTATAGACACACTAGTAGACAGTGCTATCTATGGACCGACATATCTACGGATCGTATGTTCTATCAACAAAGATCTCTATAGACACACTAGTAGACAGTGCTATCTATGGACCGACATATCTACGGATCGTATGTTCTATCAACAAAGATCTCTATAGACACACTAGTAGACAGTGCTATCTATGGACCGACATATCTACGGATCGTATGTTCTATCAACAAAGATCTCTATAGACACACTAGTAGACAGTGCTATCTATGGACCGACATATCTACGGATCGTATGTTCTATCAACAAAGATCTCTATAGACACACTAGTAGACAGTGCTATCTATGGACCGACATATCTACGGATCGTATGATCTATCAACAAAGATCTCTATAGACACCCTAGTAGACAGTGCTATCTATGGACCGACATATCTACGGATCGTATGTTCTATCAACAAAGATCTCTATAGACACACTAGTAGACAGTGCTATCTATGGACCGACATATCTACGGATCGTATGATCTATCAACAAAGATCTCTATAGACACACTAGTAGACAGTGCTATCTATGGACCGACATATCTACGGATCGTATGTTCTATCAACAAAGATCTCTATAGACACACTAGTAGACAGTGCTATCTATGGACCGACATATCTACGGATCGTATGATCTATCAACAAAGATCTCTATAGACACACTAGTAGACAGTGCTATCTATGGACCGACATATCTACGGATCGTATGATCTATCAACAAAGATCTCTATAGACACACTAGTAGACAGTGCTATCTATGGACCGACATATCTACGGATCGTATGTTCTATCAACAAAGATCTCTATAGACACACTAGTAGACAGTGCTATCTATGGACCGACATATCTACGGATCGTATGATCTATCAACAAAGATCTCTATAGACACACTAGTAGACAGTGCTATCTATTGACCGACATATCTACGGATCGTATGATCTATCAACAAAGATCTCTATAGACACACTAGTAGACAGTGCTATCTATGGACCGACATATCTACGGATCGTATGTTCTATCAACAAAGATCTCTATAGACACACTAGTAGACAGTGCTATCTATGGACCGACATATCTACGGATCGTATGATCTATCAACAAAGATCTCTATAGACACACTAGTAGACAGTGCTATCTATGGACCGACATATCTACGGATCGTATGATCTATCAACAAAGATCTCTATAGACACACTAGTAGACAGTGCTATCTATGGACCGACATATCTACGGATCGTATGTTCTATCAACAAAGATCTCTATAGACACACTAGTAGACAGTGCTATCTATGGACCGACATATCTACGGATCGTATGATCTATCAACAAAGATCTCTATAGACACACTAGTAGACAGTGCTATCTATGGACCGACATATCTACGGATCGTATGATCTATCAACAAAGATCTCTATAGACACACTAGTAGACAGTGCTATCTATGGACCGACATATCTACGGATCGTATGATCTATCAACAAAGATCTCTATAGACACACTAGTAGACAGTGCTATCTATGGACCGACATATCTACGGATCGTATGTTCTATCAACAAAGATCTCTATAGACACACTAGTAGACAGTGCTATCTATGGACCGACATATCTACGGATCGTATGATCTATCAACAAAGATCTCTATAGACACACTAGTAGACAGTGCTATCTATGGACCGACATATCTACGGATCGTATGTTCTATCAACAAAGATCTCTATAGACACACTAGTAGACAGTGCTATCTATGGACCGACATATCTACGGATCGTATGATCTATCAACAAAGATCTCTATAGACACACTAGTAGACAGTGCTATCTATGGACCGACATATCTACGGATCGTATGTTCTATCAACAAAGATCTCTATAGACACACTAGTAGACAGTGCTATCTATGGACCGACATATCTACGGATCGTATGATCTATCAACAAAGATCTCTATAGACACACTAGTAGACAGTGCTATCTATGGACCGACATATCTACGGATCGTATGTTCTATCAACAAAGATCTCTATAGACACACTAGTAGACAGTGCTATCTATGGACCGACATATCTACGGATCGTATGATCTATCAACAAAGATCTCTATAGACACACTAGTAGACAGTGCTATCTATGGACCGACATATCTACGGATCGTATGTTCTATCAACAAAGATCTCTATAGACACACTAGTAGACAGTGCTATCTATGGACCGACATATCTACGGATCGTATGTTCTATCAACAAAGATCTCTATAGACACACTAGTAGACAGTGCTATCTATGGACCGACATATCTACGGATCGTATGTTCTATCAACAAAGATCTCTATAGACACACTAGTAGACAGTGCTATCTATGGACCGACATATCTACGGATCGTATGTTCTATCAACAAAGATCTCTATAGACACACTAGTAGACAGTGCTATCTATGGACCGACATATCTACGGATCGTATGTTCTATCAACAAAGATCTCTATAGACACACTAGTAGACAGTGCTATCTATGGACCGACATATCTACGGATCGTATGTTCTATCAACAAAGATCTCTATAGACACACTAGTAGACAGTGCTATCTATGGACCGACATATCTACGGATCGTATGTTCTATCAACAAAGATCTCTATAGACACACTAGTAGACAGTGCTATCTATGGACCGACATATCTACGGATCGTATGTTCTATCAACAAAGATCTCTATAGACACACTAGTAGACAGTGCTATCTATGGACCGACATATCTACGGATCGTATGTTCTATCAACAAAGATCTCTATAGACACACTAGTAGACAGTGCTATCTATGGACCGACATATCTACGGATCGTATGTTCTATCAACAAAGATCTCTATAGACACACTAGTAGACAGTGCTATCTATGGACCGACATATCTACGGATCGTATGTTCTATCAACAAAGATCTCTATAGACACACTAGTAGACAGTGCTATCTATGGACCGACATATCTACGGATCGTATGTTCTATCAACAAAGATCTCTATAGACACACTAGTAGACAGTGCTATCTATGGACCGACATATCTACGGATCGTATGTTCTATCAACAAAGATCTCTATAGACACACTAGTAGACAGTGCTATCTATGGACCGACATATCTACGGATCGTATGTTCTATCAACAAAGATCTCTATAGACACACTAGTAGACAGTGCTATCTATGGACCGACATATCTACGGATCGTATGTTCTATCAACAAAGATCTCTATAGACACACTAGTAGACAGTGCTATCTATGGACCGACATATCTACGGATCGTATGTTCTATCAACAAAGATCTCTATAGACACACTAGTAGACAGTGCTATCTATGGACCGACATATCTACGGATCGTATGTTCTATCAACAAAGATCTCTATAGACACACTAGTAGACAGTGCTATCTATGGACCGACATAGCTACGGATCGTATGTTCTATCAACAAAGATCTCTATAGACACACTAGTAGACAGTGCTATCTATGGACCGACATATCTACGGATCGTATGATCTATCAACAAAGATCTCTATAGACACACTAGTAGACAGTGCTATCTATGGACCGACATATCTACGGATCGTATGTTCTATCAACAAAGATCTCTATAGACACACTAGTAGACAGTGCTATCTATGGACCGACATATCTACGGATCGTATGATCTATCAACAAAGATCTCTATAGACACACTAGTAGACAGTGCTATCTATGGACCGACATATCTACGGATCGTATGTTCTATCAACAAAGATCTCTATAGACACACTAGTAGACAGTGCTATCTATGGACCGACATATCTACGGATCGTATGTTCTATCAACAAAGATCTCTATAGACACACTAGTAGACAGTGCTATCTATGGACCGACATATCTACGGATCGTATGTTCTATCAACAAAGATCTCTATAGACACACTAGTAGACAGTGCTATCTATGGACCGACATATCTACGGATCGTATGTTCTATCAACAAAGATCTCTATAGACACACTAGTAGACAGTGCTATCTATGGACCGACATATCTACGGATCGTATGATCTATCAACAAAGATCTCTATAGACACACTAGTAGACAGTGCTATCTATGGACCGACATATCTACGGATCGTATGTTCTATCAACAAAGATCTCTATAGACACACTAGTAGACAGTGCTATCTATGGACCGACATATCTACGGATCGTATGATCTATCAACAAAGATCTCTATAGACACACTAGTAGACAGTGCTATCTATGAACCGACATATCTACGGATCGTATGTTCTATCAACAAAGATCTCTATAGACACACTAGTAGACAGTGCTATCTATGGACCGACATAGCTACGGATCGTATGTTCTATCAACAAAGATCTCTATAGACACACTAGTAGACAGTGCTATCTATGGACCGACATATCTACGGATCGTATGATCTATCAACAAAGATCTCTATAGACACACTAGTAGACAGTGCTATCTATGGACCGACATATCTACGGATCGTATGTTCTATCAACAAAGATCTCTATAGACACACTAGTAGACAGTGCAATCTATGGACCGACATATCTACGGATCGTATGATCTATCAACAAAGATCTCTATAGACACACTAGTAGACAGTGCAATCTATGGACCGACATATCTACGGATCGTATGATCTATCAACAAAGATCTCTATAGACACACTAGTAGACAGTGCTATCTATGGACCGACATATCTACGGATCGTATGATCTATCAACAAAGATCTCTATAGACACACTAGTAGACAGTGCTATCTATGGACCGACATATCTACGGATCGTATGTTCTATCAACAAAGATCTCTATAGACACACTAGTAGACAGTGCAATCTATGGACCGACATATCTACGGATCGTATGATCTATCAACAAAGATCTCTATAGACACACTAGTAGACAGTGCTATCTATGGACCGACATATCTACAGACAGTTATTTTCTATGAACAGTTTTCGGCGAAACGTGCTTTCTGTATGTGGTAGAGTCGAGCAAGCGTGTTTCTGTGGTACGATCCACTCTCGTTGCTGGGCAGGTGCACCACTTGCTGGTCTAAGATTGACATGGATCTTTCAAATTGTGAAAGGGCCCCTAAACACCCACCACACTATGTGCGGTAGGTATATAAATAGATAAAGATATATGGATAGTATAGGCAGATAGTGGTGACCCTCCCCAGTAGGAACCACGAGCAAGGTTGTTAGACTGGAGTCAGCGCTACGAGCCCGGCCCGGGGCTCTCTCCCTACAGAGCTTCTTAATGACGCGCCACTGGATCCTATACTTTGATGATGATTATTACCTTTGCCTTTATAAAGTTTCAGGAAATTTAACTGATTATGAAAATGTTTAGATTGATACAAGTTTTTTATTTATGAATTGATTGAAATGAAACAAATACAAGTTTATTATAAGTGGAGCAAACTGCTACGAATTTGTGAAAGCTGTATTCAAATCAGCTGTTTCTGAGATTAGTGTGCATCGTACGGCAAAAACGTATTTGTGAAAACCCTATTCAAATTGGTGCAGTCCTCCCTGCGATATGCGCGCACAAACATACAGACAAACAGACAAATAATTCCAAAAATCATTGTTTTGGGTTCTACTGCGTTCATAGAGTCCCCCTGTAATAGCTTTTTTATTTATCTTCCATGTACAGACAGCGATCAGTTACAGATTTATTTAATTATATGTATTGATATTGATTACTTTGTTATTTGTTTATTATATATTTGACATGTTGGAATAAAAAAAACGACGTCACTTAACGACCGCGCGTGCGCTCATCATAGAATAGATGGTTAGATTAAAAAAAACTCTTCAAACAAATTGTACCAAAAAGTTTATTTGCACGTAGAATTTTATCCAATTCTGTTGTAAAAATTTACGAGTAAAAAGTTGAAGACTAACATATTATGTCATCTTTTGACATCATAATTCAGAATTTTGAAGTTATTATTTCAAAAGTTGACATAAATATAAAGCCTATGATTATGACGCCCAGTACTACGTAGGTCACACTACAAGTTTTGCGTAACTTAAAAAAACAACATGTTAAAACCAAAATATTGTTTATTGCTTTTCAAAATCTCTCCTTTACATTTTAAACATTTTTTCAAGCGATCGAACTATTTTTTAAAACAGGAGGACCACAGATCTGAAGGCATGTTTTCTACGTGCTGATTGAACGCTATCACTGCCTCTTCGGAGTTGGTAAAAGTGAAACCTCTCATCAAATCTTTGATTTTGAGGAAAATACAGAAATCACAGGGTGCTAGGTCGGGGCTATGCGCAGGATAGGTGACGAGTTGTACTTTTTCGGAAGCTAAAAATGACTTTGTGTTGTTGGCTGTGTGTGAAGAAGCGTTGTCACGATGTTGGAGAACGCGGCTTTTGGGTCGTCTTTCGCGAACTTTTTCTAACACCCTGGTTAAACTCGGCATTAACACTCTTTTGATCTTCAAGTGGAGTTGTACAGATGGGACCCGTAGCTGAGAAAAAAAACGCGATCATTTTTTTACCAACGTTTCTCGCCTGTCTCACTTTTGTTGGCTTGTTCTCATTTTCAAACACCCATTCACAAGATTGCTGTTTTTTTTCGGGTTCAAAACAATAAATCTACGTTTCGTCTCCTGTGACAATGTCATAAAAGCATTAGAATGTCCGTGGTCGTACTTCAGTAGCATCTGTGAGCACCATTCCACGCGAGCCCGCTTCTGCTCCGCTGTCAGTTCATGAGGGAGATCCAACGACAACAAAGTTTCCGAACTTTCAATTCTTCGTGTAAAATTTTCTGGATTTGACTCATACCAATCCCCAATAGTCCTCGAATTGTCTCATAGGTAATCCGCGGGTTTTCTTCAATTAACCGCTTAACAGTAGCCACATTATTTTCGTTGACGGCCAATGATTTTAAATACAATGGATTTCGGATCATCGCTCAAAAGTGTCCGAACTAAAAGAGAAACAAAACGCTAAAAGAGAAACAATCGCGCGCCAGTCTTGATTTTGACAACTGAACGACAACACGTTGCACAATGCCGTACTGTATTGTAAAAACGTGTAAAAACTACGAAAAAAAAGCAAATTGAAGACGGTGTATCATATTTTCAGTAAATAAGCTTTTGTTTTATTATTTGCAATTTATTATTTCACTTAAAATACAGTATTTCGTCGATAATAAATTAAAAGACAAAAGTAAATATTGCAATCCAGTCCAATACCGAAGTACCTATCTGTCTCTTTCGAACTCATCCCAAGCTCAGTAAAAAGAAAGAGACCATTTCATTTTCACTGAATAATGTACTAACAAAATGACCATTCAGATTTATTCGGATTACCGATAGCGATAAAACTATTTGGAACAAAGATTATAGTGGAGACGCCTTGGCTCTTTATGATTTTTTTTTCGTTATATGAACCAACATCTATTTCAGTTTTCCTCGGGATCCAGTACACTGTGCACAATGGAAAAATATTATTGCCCTAGCACGGCGAGAAGAATATTTTGATCCAAAAAATAACAATCTTGTTTGTTCGGCTCATTTTATGGACATAACAAAAAGAGGTCCGATCTTTATGAAACTTGTACAAGAATCCCTTGATTGAATGGAGGAGATAAGCCCAAAAATGTTTTTAATTTTCACAGGGTATCATTGTTTTGTCATAAATATAATTACACATGTCATTTTATTTCGTGTATGTACTGTTATTTTCTTTTTATTTGGATTGGGAATCGGGGCCGAGATAACTATATCTCGCGGGCGGAGTCACGGTGATCAGCTAGTAGCCAATAATTTCGTATCCCAAAAATTAACCATAAGATAAAAATAAATTAATGATGCGCAGTTTTAGCAACTAATTCAGTCACTTGAAACACGGCTATCTTGTAGTAGACGTAGCGACATAGCGTTATGAAAATAGTAATGAAAGCGGAAGAACTTTGACACCCGCAAGAAGTTTGGCATTTATAATATTATAATTAGTTAAATTCATTAATTCCCTTTTTGTTATTCATACACTACAGTTACTTATTATGAAACTGACTCGAAAAAAAAAATCTTTGTCAGTCGTTAATTAGTTTTTCAGCTTATTTCGTCTAACATAAACAAGTAATTACAATTTATAAGATTATGGAAGTTATTGTAGTCTTACATTAATTATTACGCCTACGTAGGTACATATCATGGAATCCTTAAAAGACTTTAACAAAATAAACCTACTCCATTGTTTCTATGTTCACGTAGTTCAAGTATAAGCTGCATAAGGTGAATTAGTCAGGCGGACAGATAGAAGCTACGTAATGCGATAAATTAGTGCAAACAAAAGTGAACACTATTCCGTTGAATCAAGGTTTAAATTTTAATATGAAATTTGTTTATATCTATGTATGCCTATGTATAATGTATAGGTCGACTCGGGACATTATTTTCTTGCGATTTGTTCTAGATCCTATGTCCGTTGTATTATAAGGTCTTTGTTGACGGCAGTTGAAGGCCGCCCTTCACGAAATTCGTCATGTAAAGAAACTCGACCTCTCTCAAATTCAGCAAACCATCGCCTCACGGTGCTCAAACAAGGTGCTTCTCTCCCAAAAGCATTTTGAAGACGAGCGGCACAGTTTTGCGGAGAGAGAGAAATTTTTAAATCATAAAAAATCATCGCTCTAAAATCTTTTCGACTTAATTCCATTTTCGTTGCATACGTAGAACTTTGATGTGTGATAAAAAACAATTGACAAATGATTTCCCGCCAATTGTTTTTTTTAATAATTAAGAAGGTTGCAACGTTTAAAAAAATATAACATTCGAAATTCAAATAGTTCCGATTAGCTAGAAGTGGAAAACTTTTAGTGTGCCCCATGTATAATAAATTAAAAATTAATTTTATGATACATATTTTGTATGACATTTTCTGTAAATCTGTATGGTAAATTAACTTTTTAAACACAGTTGGACAGAATTATAGTATATTATGATAAAATTCTACTTGCAATAATAGGCTAAGGACTGTCAAAGCATCCCCGCAAATGGCCTGGCTTCTTTCTTTTTAGATATTTGAATGGATTTAAAAAATGGCAGATTGGCTCAAACACCTACTTAAGTAACTATGATAACTAATGATAAATGTAAAATAACCGCTACTTTCCAGATATGTTCTCAGGTGCTGTGTTAGGTTAGGTTATAATAATGATGTTATTGGAGAGCAATCTGATTGCCTCAAACATGGCCCCTAATTGATCTGCCAGCTCCGGGGTGTGGCACTCCGGGCAGTGTACTAAACTATGAGTGTGTCAGTAAAGTGTGGGAGTCTCACTGTGGTGGTAGGCGTGTTGCATGGCGATGGGCGCGTGCGGCGCGGGGGGCGCGGGCGGCAGGGCGCGGCGCCCCCCACCCGGCACGCCCCCGCCCGACATGCCCCCGCACGGCACGCCCCCGCCCGACATGCCCCCGCCCGCCACCTGCGCCTGCACACTCAGCAGCCCGCGCAGGTTCATCTCGTTCACACCTGCAATCAGGCATTCACTCTGAACGAGACGACTCGGCTCGCCGACGTCACCGCCGGGGTGGTGGAGGACGCAGTACGTACCGTGCAGGTGGTGCGGGTGCGTGGTGGACGTGACGTGCGCGTGGCGCAGCGGCGTGGCGGCGCGCGCGCGCAGGCCGGGCAGCGGCAGGTAGCCGCCCGCGACGCCGCCCGACACGAACGACTGCGCACGTACAGGGACACGCATATCAATCATCCTCGCCTCGCTACATACTCTGACTAAACGGAAACAAAACTACGACAAGGCTTTATCGTGGATATTGTCAACTTTCCATTGCGCCGGTGCCGGTGTAGTCGCTGTAGTGTGCTAATATCAAAGTGACTCGGTTAACCTTGTAGTGTCGAGTCGGCCGGACTTGCCCGATGGTGAACATCACACGGCAGAGAGCCTCCCACAGCACAGGGTCTACACGATCTATTTCTAACTAACGACAGATCCATTAAATCAACGTTACAACGTATTCTATGTAACATCGGTGAATAGACTAAAGCTCGTACTATAATGTAACACTGTCGAGTCTCACTCTACTGCACTTACTGCACTTACTGCTACACATCGAAGCATGCACTGTATGCTTATTGAATAACATCTATTATGCAAATAATTACAACGCCACAATTAAATAAAATCTCCCATCACTACTATTGGGAAACTAAACACAAAGAAGCGAGTTGACAGACCTGATAGCGAGCCAGGGTCTGCGACATGGAACAACAGGATTAAAAAATTAGTCACCGCAATTATGTGTGTCTAATGTTAGTATTTTGGTCTACTGATATTAAAACTCTTCTTCTGGCAACTTGGCTACAGGTAGAACATATATGATGGGTGACACGAGTGAGTGTGTGTGGCGCGTTACCTGATGCATGGCGGCGTGCTGCAGCGCCACCACGGCGGCGTGCGACGTGGGGCCGGCGTGCGACGTGGGGCCGGCGTGCGACGTGGGGCCGGCGTGTGACGTGGGGCCGGCGGAGGCCGCGGGCGGGTGGTAGGGGCCCTGCGCGCCGCCGCCGCCCGAGCCCGCGGCGCCGCCGTCCGGCTTGCCGTCCACCACGATGGCGCCGATACTCGACAGCACTGCGGAGAGGAACGCCGAGGGTTTGTAGTCAGAGTGCGAGAGAGGGGAGGCGAGAGGAGGCGAGGCCAGGACGGCTACGTACCGCGCACGAGGTCCGGCAGCTTGTCCAGCTGCAGGCTGATGCGCACCGGGATCTCGGGGTTGGGGATGTCGGCGCGGCGGCTCTTGATGCGCTGCAGGTGCATGCAGATGGCGCGCTTGGCGTGCAGCACGGCCGTGTCGCTGCCGGCGTCCAGCGCGCCAGTCACGAAGCGCACGCAGTGGTCCGTGATGGCGGCCAGCTGCTCCAGCGCCTCCTTCTTCTCGCTCAGCGTGCGCTGCTTGCCGTCGCACACCTCGTTCAGCCGCAGCACCAGCTGCTTGCCGCGCGTGTTGATCGCGTTCGTCAGCCTGCACACACGACGCGACGATGCAGTACCGCACACCGCTGGCAAGTGGTGTGGGTCGTAGTGTACTCACTTGACGACCGTCTGCGTGATCTCGTGCACGAGCGCCTTCTTCTTGTCGGCGATGAGGTGCTGGCGGTCGCGGATGACCTTCATGGCGGAGCCGAGCAGCACGCGCTTGTAGCTGACCTCGGCCAGCAGCGAGCCGATACCGGCGCGCGCCTGCGCCGCCATCTCGGCGCTGAACTGGTACTTGTGGTCGCGGTGGTGCGTGAGCTGGCAGTCGCGGCACGTGAGGCGGTCGCACGTCTCGCAGAACAGCGCCAGGCGCTCGTGCGTGTGCTGCGCGCAGTACATGGCGCCGCCGCCCGCCTCGCCCCGGCCCGCGCCGCCCGTTCCCGCCGCCGCGCCCAGCTCCGCCAGCGCCTCCTCCTTGCTCTTGATGCTGTGCTCCTTGGTGATCTTCAACCTGCACCCGAGGGACAACGTTACACAGTCGCCCCGACCTGGCCGCCCGCCCTAGGCCACGCCCCGCTCACCTCTGATGCGCGTTGACACAGTTGTCGCAGATGAACTCGGCGCAGTCGACGCAGTAGCTGGTGGCCGGCTCCGTGTCGTCGCAGCTATTACACTGCTGCTCACCGCTCAGCCCACCTGCCACACGACACCGAGAGTTTGAGATGAGTATGACACAGAAGGTGGCGAGGTTCGACTGGTAGGTACTGACCGTTGCTCCCGGATTGCTCCAGCGACATCTTCTCGAGCACGAAGCGCTGGTCGATCATGTTGGTCACCTGACACTGCAGCCGGCACGCCGGACACGTCACCGTCACGCGCTCCGCCCCTGAGATAAACGTGTATTTCTTGTAGTTAGACTAATCTACTTATTGTTAATTAATAGCACAATGTCAATTGAAGTATGTAATTGATTTGATTTAAGATATTCTAACACTAACATCACATACTTTTATAATTCATCATCACTTTTCAGGAAACTGTAGAAATATAATAACCACTTGAATACAAAATGACAGATACAAATACAGAGGGGTACATGGTGTGGCAGGTACCTAGGAAGTCCGTGGAGTTGGCCTGCTTCTCCTCGATCTTGGCCTTGAGGCAGGGCTCGCAGGCCGAGTGCAGACACTCCATGAGCTTGGGTGTGCCCTCGCATAGCACCAGCGCGGCGCCGCACAGCACGCAGGGCGTGTCGGCGAGCGCCCCGCGCTGCGACGGCGACTCCAGTGAGTCCGCACTCGCGCCCTTCTCCTCCGCGCCGGAGCCCTCGCCCTCCCCGCCCTGGGCGCCATCCGGAGTACTGCTCACCTGATACACACTCATTTACTGTGAACTTACATACGTTTCTTTTTATTATTAGTCTAATTACATTATGTTAACTACTTTTTAGGTCAAAAGTTTCAGTAATTCTCTGAAAATTATTATAAGGCGTCTTTCGGGTAAATATTTCTGGCATAAATTCAAGAGGTGCTCGAAATAAAAAGAGAGGGTGGTTTTTCGCAAATATCTAAAAAACTATTTGAAAAATTTAAAATTTGAAAAGCGATTTAAGAAGAGGAGGAAATGTTGTTCCCAAGAAAACCTTCAACTTCCGAAGCGACGACGTAGGACGAGTATTTATAAGATTTAATAATCCCAGAAGTTAGTTAAGCCCATATGAAAATCCTTTCGTAGAGCTATCTTTGAGCACTAGAATAGCTCCATGAAAGGAATAAATTCTCAGATTAATAGTGTAGCAATTATCGCACTTGCAATGTCAATGTTCGTGCTACTTATTGCATTTTAGGAACAAGACTCAGACATACAGAGAGGGACAGCCACGAAACTACAACAACTCAATGAAGAGGACAATCCCGTACTTGCAAATGTATACCACACCCGTACTTGCAAATGTATACCACACCCGTACTTGCAAATGTATACCACACCCGTACTTGCAACTGGGAGCTAGACTTGGGCAATGACAAAAATCGAAAACTAATAGTTCAGATCCTATCAAAGAGCCACGGAGAGGATAATCCTGGGATATACAAGAACCGGCCGAGTGCGAGTCGGACTCGTGCACTAACACACTCGGTTCCGTACCAAAATGGCAAAAATATTAAGTTTGTTGTATGGGAGCCTGTGGATGTGGTACTTGTACTTGTGATTAGTCTCTGATGATGCCGTAAGGCGAAACCGGTCAGTAAACATTAAATGAATACCAGTGGAAAGTACAAGTGTTTTTGTCTAATATTCTAACTATCACAGTTCATGAGAAACAGCCCAAAACAGACGGACGGACAGCGATGTCTAAGTAATAGGGTTCCTGTTTTACCCCTTGGGTACGGAACCCTAAAAAGAGATAAAAAGAGGGCAGTGGATATAAGAAATATTACCAAAGTGGAAGATGTTGTAGTCCAGCAAGACAGAAACACTTAAGTGGAGGTGAGTACGGTATACCTTTCGTTAACATAATATATGTAATCCTAAAATGTTTTGGCACAATGAATTTGGCATACTTTTATTGGCATAATTATACTTGGTCATAATTGATTTTTAGCAGCATATGTACTGTGGTATAATTATATTTAGGTCTAATATATTTATGCATAGTTATAATTTGCTCAATGTTTTTAGGCATAGTGTACATTCGCCTAATAGTATATATTACTAAAATTGAATAGGTATAAATTAATGAAATTAATGAAAAATAAAAAGTTACTTTAACCAGTATTTCCTATATTATATATATGTGGCAAAGTAGGTTTAGATGCGGCTAAGCCGCCTTTTAATTATTTTACATAGTTACTTATTCTGCGTAAGATGATTATGACTATTTACATTATAGTTTGATACGTTTATGCCTTTATAATACTATGCTTATAAATTTTATGCTTAAATATGATTATGCTAATTTTATTTATGATTACGACAAATATGCTAAATTTGTTATGGATAAAAAAATTATGCATAAATATAATTAGTCTAAATTACCATATGCCAAAATATTTTATGGTTAATTTTTTTATGCAAATGGATAGTGAACCGGTGAGTACTTGAGTAGGCGATGTGATGAGAGAAAACAGACGTAAATTGACATAAAATATAACAGAGTGGAAACTCAGGTTCTCTTTGTTTGGTACAAATCGAAAAAGAGCCAGACAAAGAAAACAGTGGTCTGACGAAAGAGATGGTGGAGGCCTTTATGTCGCAAGCACATGCTGACCACCCGTAACTTTCACTAAGACTTATAACTTATAATAATTATTATGACTGCTTCGGTGGCGTGGTCGGTAGTGCATCGGTTTTGGACTCCGGAGTCTCGGGTTCAATTCCCGGGTCGAATCTAATATTTGTGTGATCCACAAATGTTTGTTTCGGAGTTTGGGTGTTTTCTATGTATGTTACGTATGTATTTAGAAATATATAAGTAAGTACTTTTGTTTATCAGTTGTCTAGATCCAATAGCACAAGTTTATAGCTTAGTATGGGCTGGATAACGTTGTGTGACCATATCCAACAATATTTATTATTTATTATTGTCATAGTACTCGTACATAATAATAATATGTGTTAGCAATAAAGGTTTAGTACAATTATTTGTTTAGGTCACTAAAAATGCATTTATTCATATAATCATACCCATTGTTTATAACTTTCGCAATTTTTGCAAGAAGCACTTGAACTTTCTCCAAAGAAATATCTTCATGCTATTCTGAATCAAATCACTATACAATTATAATTTTCAAAGAATTAGAAAAGAATTGATCTAAAGAGCTACTTGTTAACTAGACTACTTATATAAATATAGATTTCCCTCACAAATAAAAATAATATACATACAACAACATAAATATCACTGAGAACTATGTATAAATTACACAGTAATCTGGAAAATAAAGTTAGCACGAGCACCTGCAACAAGTAACCACAGATATATGTGTTGTGATGAGACAATACATTATGTACGAGTGTGGATTGAAAAGTAGTCGGCCTAACACTGATCCATTTAGTTCTAAAAATCAAATCTAGCCACATTATTTAGTTCAATTCAGCCCTGTTAATTGTGTGAAGTTTGAAACGTGTACGATAATCATTTCCGCAAATGGAGCAAATCGAGCAGCGTGCCGTCATTAAGTACCTCCATAAGAAGGGGCTGTCATCAAAAGCCATCCATGATGATATGGTCATTACATTAGGGGATTGCGCTCTTTCATATTCATCCGTCAAAAACTGGATAGCAGAATTCAAGCGTGGTAGAGAGAGTGTGAAAGACGAACCCCGCTCTGGACTCCTTCGACGTCCACTACTGACGAAAATGTTAAAAAAATACTCGACTTAATTATGGGAGACCGCAGATTGAAAATTAGAGAGATAGCCGAGATTATAGGCATCTCTTATGAACGTACTCCAAACATAATAGTCAACGTGTTGGGTTTCCACAAGGTGTCTGTGAGGTGGGTTCCGCGACTGCTTTCAGTTGAGCAAAAAAGGATGCGATTGACTATTGCACACGACTGTTTGGAGTTATTTGAAGCTGATGAATGTGATTTTTTGAATCGTTTTGTTACTATGGACGAAACATGGGTTCATTACTGTACACCGGAAACAAAACAACAATCAAAACAGTGGAAAAGACCTGTTTCACCACCCCCCAAAAAGGCTAAGTCGATTTTGTCGGCAAGTAAGGTGATGGCTTCAGTATTCTGGGACTCGAAGGGTGTTATTATGGTTGATTATCTTGAAAGGGGTCAGACTATAAACTCTGATTATTACTGCACCTTACTACATCGTTTACGAGAGGAAATAAAAGAAAAACGTCCAGGAATGATCAGAAGAAAAGTCCTGTTTCATTAAGATAACACTCGTGTTCACTGTTGCCGCATCCACCTTATTCACCTGATCTGGCACCGTCAGACTTTTTTCTGTTCCCTAACCTAAAAAAGCACTTGGGAGGTCAAAGATTTTTGACAAATGACGTGGTCAAAGCAGCAGTAGACGCATATTTTGACTCTAAGGAAGAATCATTTTTTTTTCAAGGGGCTAAATGCTTGGAAGGGAAGATGGCAAAAGTGCATTGAACTTGATGGTGATTACGTTGAAAAATAAAAATATATTTCATTTATTATGTTTTTATTTTCTTGGTTAGGCCGATTACTTTTCAATCCACCCTCGTATGTAAATATGTAAACATTGAGAACACTTTGAGCTCTCACACTCAAGGTTACAAGTTCAATAACTGTTTTTACATACATGATATATATGTATAAAATATTATAATTGACCGAGCGAGCGAAGCGTCTCAGTTTTAACTCGAGGACTGGCCGATTTGGCGTTGTTGGTATGTGTGTCAGTTCCGGTCTACAGGCCGCATTTTTCAGCCGATTTTCATGAAATTTGGCACAAGTGTTCTTTGTTGCAAGGCACAACTTTTGTCGACGGGATTTTTCGATTGGGGGGAAATGGGGTGAAAATGCATTTTTCAGCCGATTTTCATGAAATTTGGCACAAGTGTTCTTTGTTGCAAGGCACAACTTTTGTCGAAGGGATTTTTCGATTGGGGGGAAATGGGGTGAAAATGCATTTTTCAGCCGATTTTCATGAAATTTGGCACAAGTGTTCTTTGTTGCAAGGTACAACTTTTGTCGAAGGGATTTTTCGATTGGGGGGAAAATGCATTTTTCAGCCGATTTTCATGAAAGTTTGGCACAAGTGTTCTTTGTTGCAAGGCACAACTTTTGTCGAAGGGATTTTTCGATTAGGGGGAAATGGGGGGAAAATGCATATTTCAGCCGATTTTCATGAAATTTGGCACAAGTGTTCTTTGTTGCAAGGCACAACTTTTGTCGAAGGGATTTTTCGACTGGGGGGAAATGGGGGGTAAATGCATTTTTCAGCCGATTTTCATGAAATTTGGCACAAGTGTTCTTTGTTGCAAGGCGCAACTTTTGTCGACGGGATTTTTCGATTAGGGGGAAATGGGGGGAAAATGCATTTTTCAGCCGATTTTCATGAAATTTGGCACTAGTATTCTTTGTTGCAAGGCACAACTTTTGTCGAAGAGATTTTTCGACTGGGGGGAAATGGGGGGTAAATGCATTTTTCAGCCGATTTTCATGAAATTTGGCACAAGTGTTCTTTGTTGCAAGGCGCAACTTTTGTCGACGGGATTTTTAGATTGGGGGGAAAATGCGAAAATGACGCGAGGTCTACTGTTCACAGAACCACTAGTATATATACATTGTATCACCTCTGCCTACCCCTTCGAGGATATAGGCGTGATATGTGTGTGTGTATATAATTAACACCAAAACGAAACTTAATTTCAATTAATGTTTTATGGGATATGCTAAATTAAATAAGTCCTAATACAGAGCTTATAACTCTCTAAGCAACTGATATATGCTATTTAATTTGTAACATGCAACAGTTGCTTATGTTTGTTGAAAGCTGTGAATGAAAATGGAGGCTTTGAATACCATAAATTGAAGTTAATGAGGTTGAATGATAAAATCCATTTTCCCTGTCTTTTTATTCTATTCTTTTTTATAAAACACAATACTTAATTATATAATTCATTGTTCAAAAATATGTACAGATTTTTGGCAAAATGAACACATGGCTAGCTGGCCTTTTAATTGAATGTTGAACTTGCTACTCTCCTACTATAAGTATAAGATGAACATGCTTAAGATTAAATGAAGCCATTAACGTGAAGCAGACAATTCAGTTACACCTCCTCTGTCATAAACACAATCAATATTGAATAAGGAATGTTTTAAAAAGCAATCTAATGTCTTCCCACTTGCTTTACTTGCTTTTTTACTTTTTAGCTTTAAGTATAGAAGGGACAAATAATAAAATGCTATTTATTGTAATCAAGTAGGTATGGAAGTAATAACTGTCTAACTCTTTGTCAGTTCCTTGTCAGTATATTTCTGTATTTGAAAGCAATAAGTTACAAAATTATTCTTAAATATTTAGATAGATGAATGAATAAAATGAGATCAATGGTCAGAGCATTCCCCTTGTTAGGGAAAGACAGTGGTTAGTCCTGCCATTTCAGTTTTTGTGATTTATATAATTTTCATCTAAAAATTTCATACAGTTTGCACCATCTTTGTTCTAAGGTCTCATGGCATGCAAGTACTCAATACTCAATTATTTATTGCATTCTACAATGTTAACATGGTGGTACATTTAATAGAGGTATCAATTGTAGACCCTGTCGGGCACAGCAAAGTACAATGTAGGAGAAAGAGTGCTTTTTACATAAAATAAAATTTGGTTCGATTCCCGGTTCAACGAGGCAATTACTGAAAATGTATGAATGCAGTTCAAATGGGTTTTAAAATTAAAATAAAGTCTTCTTTCAGTAAAATGCCCCATCTACAATAATTAAGGTACTTTCACTTTATACATCCTGTATAGTGTATCCTATATAAATATTCATTTATACTACATATAATATGCTTTACTTAGTAATGTTTTTAGTTTATAACTAAAGCAATTTAGTATATCTTCTATTAATTCTTTTGGTATGTAACTTATTATAAATTTTTGTAGACATGACCAGAGTACTAGAGGAGTGCAATGTAACTCGTGACGTTGGTAAGTTGTGTCTCAGGACAAAACTTAACTGGATATGATCACATACAAATTTGCACAGTTCAAAGATGTAGTCGTTTGTAGTGAGAATGTTAAGCTCTTGGAAATGGGGTATATAGCTATTTTCCTGGTCTATATTTGTGAGAATTCTTAATAATTTTTTCTGCAGTGTAAATAGTGAAGGTGCATCCGTACTGTTGCCCCACAAGTAAAACACCAGTAAAACAATTCTTATTCAGAAAGTGAGTAATTATAATCCTGTAGTAAATTAATAAAATATTTGAAGATTGACTGAACTTAGCTCATTAGAAAAATTAACAAGTAATTTTAATCGTGTCCTTACATTGAGATTAGAACGTGCAGGCGCATTGGGATCTGCCAGTTCATCGGAGACCTCCTCTTTGATTGTAACGCCGAGCAGCGGGCCTAGGTCCATGAGAGCCCGCTCGATCTCGTCACCACTCGGCTGAAAGTTTACGTTGTCCATTCTGACGGCTACACCAACAGTCTCACACCCATATCCCCAACCGTTCCAACATCACTGGTTGTCAGTCAATACACTTTGATGCACTTTCACCACATAGCCCGGAGACACTGGCACGTCGACATAATTAATTGTGCTTCTTGATTGCGAGATGCGGTCGTGTGAAAGCGACCTTCAACACACAGAACTTTAAATGCCTAAGAACATTGCAATAGTCAATATTTATTAACTGTAAGTACGTGATAATGTTCTAAGATTTTTATGCTTTACATCTCACCGAAAAACAGTTTATCAACAAAATTATCTAGGGTATTTTAACATGCGTCCACTCGACGAAGAGATCACAACGGTCATAGACAAGCAAGACAAGACTGAACACACACAATAGACAAAACAATAGAAATCAAGAAGAACGTCTGTCAAAAAATATTTAAGCTTTGCTCATATAGCTCTCGGATATACACTTACTACTACTCGTAGTTGCTACCTATTTACCTATGCATAAAATCCCTCGTGCAGAGAGGTATGCCAATAAATGCAGTGTTATTAAGAAGGGATGTTCAGTTCATTGCGCTGGGTATCGGCCACAGGGGTTGCAGTTGCAGATTTATGATATCGAAATAAAATAATGTAGTATATATATATATACTGTATTTATCTGAATGGACCTCCATCCAAGACTCCACTCTATTCATGCAAAGAGTATATAACCATTACGCATTCATGGTCTTGGTGGTCTTGTACAGAGAGAATAGAGTATAGTGTGTAAAATTTGCATACGTCGACCGCGTATACGACGACTGCGTTGCTCTATGGGCATTTGTGTATTTGAGATTGAGAGAAAATAAAATAAAATTATAAAATAAAATAACGTTTATTATCTTTGAAATTTTCAGAAAATTATTTAGATTCGTCAGAAGTTGGTGTGACTCTACCAAGGGGTCCAAAATGCAACGAGACTGAGAAGAGCCCTCAAGAAACTCAGCTCGGCTTTTTTCAAAATATTTCATCTTAAATCTAATACAGAGTTATTTAGAAAGGAGCAATTCGTTACGTTGTTACAACCAGGCCGCCTTGTCATCTAAGAAATCATTAATACTATAATAAGCTTTATGGCACAATTTACTTTTTATTAGTTTTTTAAATTTATTGACAGATAAATTTGCTATTTCGGTTGGCAATGTATTGTACATTCGAATAAAGTTCCCCGCAAAAGAATTACTCACTTTATGAAGCCTAAATTTAGGAACAGCCAGTTTATCCTTATTTCTTAAGTTTAGATTATGATTATCACTATTTTTCACAAATTTACTTTTGTTCTTGTGGGTATACAATAAAATTTCATAAATATACTGTGAATACACTGTAAGGATGTTAATATGCTTAAACTTATCTCTTAATGACTCCCGAGACCCCATTCCATAGATAGTCCGGATAGCCCTCTTCTGCAACACAAAGATGCATTCAATATCGGCAGCGTTACCCCACAGTAGTATGCCATATGTCATGATACTGTGGAAGTAGCTGAAGTAGACAAGACGCGCCGTTTTAATGTCTGTAAGTTGTCGGATCTTTTTGACAGCATAGGCTGCTGAACTAAGCCTGGCCGAAATTTTCCCGATATGAGGCCCCCATTGCAATTTGGAGTCTAACGTTATGCCCAGAAAGACAGTGTCAAGTGTCAGTGACAAGTCTTACATTAGGTAAGGTGAATCTTACACATTTAGTTTTATTTTCATTTAATAATAAATTATTAGCACAAAACCAGTGGACTATCCTAGAGAGGGCAATGTTTACATCGTCAAGTTCGCGCTGTCCACGTTTAACTTTAAATATTAAAGAAGTGTCATCAGCAAACAAAACTACCTCGTGGTCGTCTCTTATGAGGTGAGGGAGATCATTAATATATACTAGAAAAAGAAAAGGACCCAAAATTGAACCCTGCGGTACCCCCATTGCTACAGGAGAACCAGGTGACTGTTTACCATTGATCACTACTTTCTGGACCCTATCACTTAAGTAAGAATTGACGAAATTCAAGGCCGTCCCCCGGATTCCGACTACCGAGACTACGAGCGAAGCGAGCCGAATTCCAAGTCTCTGCTATATACAGATTTGCATCTTGCATACGGCAAGAAAGAAATGAAAATGAATACAGTGTCCATACGACTGTCATATGTCATGTGTCTGTGTCATGATTGTCAGACGTCAGCACGTCACGCATGTCAGTGATTTTGTGACAACCAGACAGACAACACGTCGAAAATGGCTGACTCTGGGCCAAGTAAAAACGATATTGAAGCAATTTTTCAAAGATTGCGTTCTATTCCGGCTAACAAAGTGCGTATATTTCATTAGCCACAATGATAGGGAGTGAGGGTTCAGTGATAATAATAATATGTTTTTGCAGATATGTTTCGACTGCAACGCAAAGAATCCTACGTGGTCGTCGGTGACGTACGGTGTATTCATATGTTTGGATTGCTCGGCTGTTCATCGTAGTCTCGGAGTGCACCTAACCTTCGTGCGGTCTACGCAGCTTGACACCAACTGGACATGGAAGCAGCTTCGGAATATGCAGCTTGGCGGGAATGTCAATGCGGTACGTTATTGTCATATCATTAGAGGAAACCAAATGATGCTTGCTGGAGGAACTCTGTACTGTACGACTGTACATGACCCATCATCACATTCTTATTGGAAACTAGTTATTATCATATATCACACAAAGTCCGCATCCAGAAATGAAGATATGATGAACTTTTTTGACCTAAAAAAACCCTACCAAACCTGTGTGAGGGTAGTGTTAGAGACTAACTATCGATCATAACTCATAATAATATACAACACTGTATAAATTAATGTTATTATATTTGTGTTAATGTAATAGGGTGATATTGTACAATAATTATTTCAACACTATTGTTCACAGACACAGTATTTCCGGAGCCATGGCCTGGTGACAGATGACGCAAGACAAAAGTACACTTCTCGAGTGGCTCAGATGTATAAAGACAAATTGAATGCAACTTCTGAGCAGGCCATGAAGACCTATGGCACAAAGGTTAGTTGGTGACTAGGTATCAGATAAGAATGGAATGGGGAATGCTTAGTGGAGTGTTGTGTTTTACTCAAATAATTCTTTTAAAGTAGATATTTATAGTAATTCAAAGATTTAATTGACATACCTTGTAAACATTACAGCGTTGGGTAAGTGCAATCGTTTGTTTGTTGAGAGTGTATGTAAAATCCAGTTAGTTTAGGTAAACATTATGAAGTATGGTATATTGTATGTCCAGTTACATCTGGATGTGGCGCCGACAGAGACCAAGCAGGCTAGCAAGGAGGCCGAGGTAGACTGGTTTGCAGAGCACACCGCCACACCCACTGACACTAGCGAGCTTGCCACCACTGCACAGGTAACACCACACTACCTGACCTGCCACACAACCTAACCACTCATGCCACCACTTAATAACATTTATCAACAATTCATGTCATATTTTCAACTCTAAATAAGAATAATTAATATGTATGTACTCTATTTATCTGCCAGTAGTGAAGTAAGCGATTTATTATAAAACAGCTGAACCAATTTCGAAGAAACTTTTGTTTCGTAATATGGTTGTCCATAAAACTGTCCCATTAGAATGAATATTATAAAAATTGTGAAATTGATAAGCTCCTCTTGTTTCATAAGTAGGTTAAGAATGAGATAACAGTCTCATAATTGATTGTCCCACTATTTCCTATGTGATACAGGCTGTTGGTTGACTCTAAGCTGTTTTAAACTATAGCCATAATTACTACTCTTTTTTTAAATAGGAAAATGTTAGCTATAATAATATGACAGTTGCATTCTATAAGGCAATAGCAGCACAATCCTCTGAGCTGCCTGTAACAGTACTGATGGCAAACATATTAATTTGGATTACATTTATAATGTATTCAGTTAAAACTACATACAAGGTATGTGTTTGTTAGACAAAGTAATGTTTGTTGTGTTTGCGTCGCCGTGTAGCCGTGTAGCCGTGTAGCCGTGTAGCCGCGTGTAGCCGCGCTTCGGACATGGTCAAATATCATCAACCTAATAAACTATATTTAAAATCCATTGTAGAAATTGTGTGTTATATTAATAATTTTGTTTTATAATTTTCCATCATTCAACGAATATTTCAGTTTACTTTTAATAACAAAGTCCAATAAACTAATAATAATATAACATTTACTGTTTACAATCATTACTGATCATCAGACAAAATATTAAACACTGCAAATTGGGATGTACTCCTACCATTTAATAGTCTGAAAATAAGCCAAATAGTAAGTGTGACAAATGGACATACAAATGTTGATAACACTGTTATACACAACTGTAACAGTGATAACATATCGTGGTTCAGACTGAGCGTAGTGCCTGCCCGCTGACTCACCGCCTTGTACCTTTCGTTTTCGTAGATAACTAAATAAAAATTATCACTTGCTAATAAGGTTTGGAATTAACATACTATCTTAATGTCGATGTGTGCAAATGCAGATTCCACAAGTTAGTTAACTCATCACTAAACACTCTACAACTTACTTAAGGGCAACGACAAACTGGTCCTACGTATACGACGCATGTAATGCGACGTGGGAAGCAGCGACCTACTGGTCCCACGTATACGACGTCCAATGTATGCAGTTCGCAAAGTATTTAATAAAGTATAAGTAAAAAATGAAACTAATTTAATTGTATGTAATAATTGTTCTGACATCTTGTTTTGGACGTTTATCAATGTAACGTGGCGCCTCTAGTGGAAGTGGAACGCGAACTTATACTTGACAACATGTTAGTTATTGGCATGAAACACTTGTGTGATAGCGTGGCGAATTACAAGTGTGTTTGTAAGCATACAAATAGTATAGTCCAGATCCTGTTCACTTGTCATATTGCGTGGCATGCGTCGCATACGAAGGATGAGTTTGTCTTTACCTTAATACTCGAACATAAATAGCTGTGTCAGTAAGTGTGTGGTGTGTGTGTGTGTGTGCAGGCACAGAGCGAGCTGAGCTCGGAGGCGCGGCTGTGGGGGGGGGCGGGGGCGGGGGACACGCCGCGCCCCTCCACCATCGGCGCCAGGAAAGCGCCTGCCAAGCG
Organism: Nudaria mundana; assembly: GCA_963556515.1. Classification (NCBI taxonomy): domain Eukaryota; kingdom Metazoa; phylum Arthropoda; class Insecta; order Lepidoptera; family Erebidae; genus Nudaria; species Nudaria mundana. Next base: position 293,168 of record OY748302.1, read on the forward strand.
GACTGGGGTACGTCTACTCATTATATTGTTATTTCTTGTGGCTAGTTTATAGTAGCCGGCGCCGGCGCTCTACCATGGAACTGCTGGTAGCTCCATGATAGGAGAATATGGATCACGTGACCTAGCGAACAAATATTTTTTGAAATTTCCTTTAATGTTATTGAGCCAGAAAATTATTGTTTACATTTTATTACTCGAAACGATTTTGTATCAACGCGATCGATACCAAAGTGGAAACTATATAACTATAGGTCCAATCGGGATCCATGTACCTTATTATATCGATAAGGAAAACCCCATTATTGATGTGCTCAATTTATTTATTATGTTTATTCATTAACATTCTTATTTCAAGCCAATGGTGACTGCAGAATTATGATCCTCTGTGTCTGTATGTATTGTGTAGTATATCTATGTGTCGTGTGATACCAAGTGTGTGTCCCACAGCTGGGGACCCGCAAGGGAGGTCTCGGCGCGACCAAGGTGGCCGCCAACTTCGACGACATCGAGCGGGAGGCCATCATGGCTGAGAAACTCAAAATGGAGGTAATTATGTCGATACATTTACATTAATGATTCTTTAAATATCTTGTTCAATAATATAATGTTTTTTTACTACAATTTTGGTGATATTAAGGTAAATCAGTACTTATTAATTATTCGTGTTTTTATGCACTTTTAATATCTTATAAGCTGTTCCGGGGAACTTCATACCGTCTCAAATTTACCTTTTAAACCTTCCATGAGTTTTTACGAATATTTTAAGACGAAAATTAGCTAATTCTGGAGTTTTAACGATAGAGCAAGAAGAAATAGATGATTATTGTTTTGCCTTTTACTATTAGTGTAGTTATCATTTCAATCATTATCAAGAGAATAGGTAATAGTTTAAAGTAATTGACCACCGGCACCCGTCGTGTCGCAGAGTGGCGTCGCAGAGAGCGCGGGCGCGACCTTGGAGAGCGTGGAGCAGGAGCTGGCGTCGCTGCGCCTCGCCTACCGCGAGCCCGCCGCCGCGCGCGCCGGCAGCGAGCGCCTCGGCATCGCCGGCGCCGGCCGAGCCTCTCGCGCGTGAGTATACACGTACAGGGCAGGGAGCGTGGAGCAGGAGGGGGCGTCGCTGCGCCTCGCCTACCGCGAGCCCGCCGCCGAGCGCGCCGGCAGCGAGCGCCTCGGCATCGCCGGCGCCGGCCGAGCCTCTCGCGCGTGAGTATACACGTACAGGGCAGGGAGCGTGGAGCAGGAGGGGGCGTCGCTGCGCCTCGCCTACCGCGAGCCCGCCGCCGAGCGCGCCGGCAGCGAGCGCCTCGGCATCGCCGGCGCCGGCCGAGCCTCTCGCGCGTGAGTATACACGTACAGGGCAGGGAGCGTGGAGCAGGAGGGGGCGTCGCTGCGCCTCGCCTACCGCGAGCCCGCCGCCGAGCGCGCCGGCAGCGAGCGCCTCGGCATCGCCGGCGCCGGCCGAGCCTCTCGCGCGTGAGTATACACGTACAGGGCAGGGAGCGTGGAGCAGGAGGGGGCGTCGCTGCGCCTCGCCTACCGCGAGCCCGCCGCCGCGCGCGCCGGCAGCGAGCGCCTCGGCATCGCCGGCGCCGGCCGAGCCTCTCGCGCGTGAGTATACACGTACAGGGCAGGGAGCGTGGAGCAGGAGGGGGCGTCGCTGCGCCTCGCCTACCGCGAGCCCGCCGCCGCGCGCGCCGGCAGCGAGCGCCTCGGCATCGCCGGCGCCGGCCGAGCCTCTCGCGCGTGAGTATACACGTACAGGGCAGGGAGCGTGGAGCAGGAGGGGGCGTCGCTGCGCCTCGCCTACCGCGAGCCCGCCGCCGAGCGCGCCGGCAGCGAGCGCCTCGGCATCGCCGGCGCCGGCCGAGCCTCTCGCGCGTGAGTATACACGTACAGGCATCTCTGCCCGGCGCGCGTTGTTCGGGATCGGAACGGAGAGGGTGGGATCAGGTTGAAGTGCTCTTCGGAACACTCACCGTGGTAAATACGGTCAAGGAAGCGATTGTTCGGCGCCGGACTAGCCGCTCGAGGTTTCCCATTACCTCCGGACGATCTATAATACGCGTCGCTGCAGTGTCGAGTGCGTCCAGTAAATACTTAACGTCGTCCCAGAGGTGAGACGCACACCCCGGCTTCACTGCGAAATCGTTCCTCGATGACATAGCTGGGGTGACACAGGTAAGACGTGTCGTCTGGGCGGCGTATGTCATTCCATCAGGCAGGCCTGATGGAAAGCCGATGAGGTTTCTAGCGATCGGGGGCCACCTTTAAACCACACAATACTATCGGAAGTGGCCCTCGAGTTGGCGGCCCGATGGTCGATGGTCGATGTGCGCCGGCAGGGTCTCCATCGTATGCTGGCTCAGTATCTGAGGACGGTTGTGTGTTCCAGTGCGGGCGTGACGCACAGCGCGGCGTCGGACATGACGCTGCTGGAACCCGACGAGCCCTCCAGGGGAGGCGGAGGGGGGGGAGGGGCACACATCGACGATATCGACGACTTCAGCGCAGCATTCGTCATGATCAGGTAATAATAGTCTTCTTGTTTGGTGATACCAATTAATTATTTTAGAATCACTATCACTTCATCACTACATATTATAAAACAAAGTCGCTTCTGTCCGTGTGTATGCTCAGATCTTCCAAGCCGCGCGCGTCTGCTAGCACCAAATAGCACCAAATAAGCACCGAGGAGGTTACTTTTTATTCGTTGGGACCTTTTCACTATTTAAGTCTGTTTTGTTTACAAATTCGGTAAATTATATTTTAAAGACTTCATATTTTATTTATACATAGATTTGAAGTTATGTTTAAAGCCCAATTTGAGCACAAGCACCGACAACTAGCGCGAGCGTCTCTGGAGTACCAATCGAGCTGCCTCTCCCCAGGAACGAACCCTACAGCACCAGTCGTGGCCTCGACAAGATGTTCGGGGACAGCGACTCCCGCAGCAAGTCCCTGGAGAGCCCCTCCAGCGTGGAGGCCGAGCCCTCCCGCACGGTGCACAGCATGTTCTCCCCCGCACCGGCCTGCAGCCCAGCGGTCGCAGGCTCGGGCCGCGCTCGCCCCAAGAGGACTGAGGCCGTAGAGGATGACTCCGCAGTCAAGAAGTTCGGTTCCGCAAAGGCCATCAGCTCAGCGCAGTTCTTTGGTGAACAGGTGAGGGTCATGTGGGGATTTGTAACCGACTTCAAAAAAGGAGGAGTTTATAAATTAGATTTTTATTTTGACTGTATTTTTGTTTTTACCTCACGGTCTGAACTGTTGATGGGGTCAACTCACTCGGTTTTGTGTCAATGTTAGACATGTTTTGTGCGATGTTGCCCTCAAGGATGACAGCGGTGTCCGCGACAGCAACCTGTCCCGCTTCCAGGGCAGCTCCAGCATCTCCTCGGCGGAGTACTTCGGTACGGACAGCGCCAGGTCCTCGCGGCAGCAGCAGGGCTTCACTGTGTCCGCGCCAGACCTGGACGAGGTAATATACCCGAGGCATTCCCTGTCTAAGCTTAGCGCCCATAACACTCCAATAATTTCTTTAATGGTAAAATTATCTGTAGTCTGAGACGGCTTACTGGGCTTCATATGTGTACTGACAGTCGCGAAGTTTGGGTTCGATACCCTGGGCAGCACCAATATTTGGGCGCTGCATATATTTGTAAAGAACTTCTAATAACTAATGAACTTTCCACCATATTCTTATCACTGAGCTGGCTGCTCGGGGCTACAGGTAGACTAAAGATGGCCAAACACTTATTTAGTCTCATGTTTTCTTCGTGTCTGTCTCTTTTTTATTATTTCCTTATGTGGACATCATGTAGGAACTTGTTCCTGGCTGTTAGGATGTTGGTTTGAATTACAGAATTAAATAAATAAATATGTTAGGACAATTCACACAACACCATCTAGTCTCAAACTAAGCAGAGCTTGTGATATGAGTACTAGATAAACTGATATAAATACTTTTATACATTTTTTTGTAAATACATACATATTATACATAGGAAACATCCAGACTTCGGTACAAACGTATCTGTCTTCACACAAAGTTTGTCCCGACCGGGAATCGAACCCTCACTCCGGTGTCGAAAGCGGATGCAGTACCGACCACGCCACGCGCCACCGAAGCTGTCGGGATTTGTTATGAGCTCTATAGTGCCCGGTGACAGCAACTGGCTTAGCTTGTATTACGTGGGACTACAAATACTGGCCAATTGTGAATGTGGAATGCACCTCTGCTTACCCTATCGGGGATATAGGCGTGATGTGTGTGTGTGTGTATTATATGAGACCTACAAAACTACTGGCAAAATGTGTGTGTAATCCACCTCTGCCCACTCTTTCGGGGATATGGTATGGGCGTGATGATAGTAAGTTAACCGTCCCCTGGTGCGGCAGGTGCGCGAGTCGGTCCGCCTGGGCGTGACCCGGGTGGCCGGGCGGCTGTCCTCGCTGGCCAACGGCATGGTGTCCAGCCTGCAGGAGAAGTACGGCTACTGACCTCTCTCGCTCCTGCCACCTCCCTCCCTGCGACCACGTCCCTCCCCACGACCGTCACCCTCCAGCACCTCTGTACTCAATATATCAGCTGACAACAATACTACACCTCTCACTGAAATACTCGAATGAAGCTCGGACTATGCCATAATATCGCGCACCGTACAAAACAATATAATAGCGTGGCACATGTAAACGTGTTTATAGTTAAAGCTCTTCACAGGCGGCAGCTATAATATAATATAAATATTATACATTACATCCCATGCCTTAATACACTTAGGTGCGGTTTGTTGTCTCCGGGCGATTTTTATGCAAAGATGTAATAAGATATAATATCGTACTATAATATACATCCTTACATTAAAGCTGCCGCGCGTGAGAACATAAATGTATGGTGCGCGATATGCTTAACTATCTCTCTCACGTAATGTCGCCAATATTATAATGACGTGTAACAGCAGTTTGTAACTTAGGAATACAATAAATGACAATACAACCGTGTGGTAAATTGTACGTGAACCCTGTTGTGCCCCCCCACCCTGCCTAATATTCACAACAACTTCATTAATGTTAGTCTTTGTGCTATCCAACTATCTAAGTTGGTTTTTGGACGATTTAGTCCATTATTGTCAAACTTCTTAAAAAGATCTTCCATTCCAAAAAGACATTAAGTAGCTAAATGTAACCAACGAATTAAGTTTTTATGAGACACATACGTATCATCACATACGTATATTATAAGTCAATACTGGGCTTTTATCTAAAACGCATTTTTAAAATTGTTTAGGAATGTTGGATATTATATAAATATTTAATTAATGTTGGGGTTATGTAGTCGCAGACCACTTCACACGTATCTCGTACAGTGGAGGCGTTAAATCACTTGCATTTCATAGACATCTAAGTGAGTTTGTATTTGACGAGAGCCGCCATCTCGCGGCGTGTTCTGGGAACTATATGTATTTGTATAATAAAAACAGTATGTTAAATAAGCATTGAAATATCAGATTATTGGTATATTTAAATGGTCAAGTGTAAGTACCCCGGCCCCGCACCGTACTACACGAGTATGTAAAATGTATACCTACATATATATCGTAGCACAAGTGTACATAATGTAACAATAAAAGTGTATGAAAGTGCGGGTAGTTGTGTATTTCGTTAACTTTTGTTGTATATTGTAATGATCTGTGTAGTGTACATACACAAAGTGCAACGCGACGGCGACGGCGACGGCGACGCTGTCGTAGGATAAAACGATAGATAAAGATATATAAATAACATTCAATAGTATTACTATAATTTTCACTTTTCAGTTCTATTTTTGTTATTTTTTTAGTAAATTGTATCATTATATTATTATGTATATTAGGAATTAAAATAGGTTTCATTTCTACGTAATCAATAACGTAGTTCAAACCTAGGAACTCTCCAAGTAGATTTGGACGACATTTTCTAAATATTGTTATCTTTCAAACCGTGCAATATAATAATCATCATCACCATAATCAAGGATCAATTCTATTTATATGTACTTTTGTAAACTTTCGCGCTTTGTACATAAACTTAAGACTAACGGTTCTTTTACATACATACCTCCATACGCATCTATGTATACGCTTCCAAATTGATAGTTTTTACATCAACGACAAGTCTACACCCACCACACTCTGTCATACATTATGTTTGTTCCACTTGCCTGATTTCTGCTAATACATACAAGATAATATAAATAAACGCTGACGTCTGTCTGTATGTCCTATGTCACGTCATATGAGGATTTCACATTGTTTATTAGATGGTAACGTTTTGGTGATACATTATATTTTTATAGTTATTTCATTTAGTTACTTACATAGTTTTATGTGACAAAGACTCGGAACAGTGAGCTTGTTAGCTGGAGTCAACGGTCGAGGTCGATGGAGCCTGTGTTGTGCGGTTCTTGGACAACTAATCTTGGAACCCCCAACATCCCTATAACTCACAACCCCCATCCTTACTTTCACATTATTAATCCCAACATTCGCACAGTTAATCAATGACAGATCATCTTTATTGTAAAAAGTGTAGGTAGCTATGTCTAATTTCCAGCTTTATATAAAACCAGACTTGTTATTGTGTCGAGCAACGCTACATGCAGGTTTCTCTACCTCGCCGTCCTAGCTGTAACAGTTTGCTGTACCGACCGAGTGTTTATTTTATATTCGCCACTAAATTGATAAGTATTATGATTATCTTGAGAAAAGCACCGGCCGCTGCCCTCATCGAGGCGGGATGACCACCTTGTGTGGGTACTAGTGCCTTTTAACCCTCTCTCGATCACCACATCTTGATTGCTAATGAGATGTAATTTCAATTCTTATAAATAAGTTTAATATCTCCACACTTTCCATTCGACTACCATTACTTCGTTCATCAAACACACAGATGCTGCATTTCAAGTTCGATATTGACGAAGTTGGCAGTGGCCATAAATAGTTTTTTTATAGATCCACAATAAAATGATTCTTTATTTATACATGGGTTATGTACCGAACCGAACCGAACTGAACCGAATTAGCCAACCGCCAACCGGTCTTTCTCCCCTTCAATACTTCAACATTGTATAGAAATAATTTTTGTTTTAGATTATAATAATTGATATGAATATACAAATTATATTTGCTATTGGGCGTTTTATTTATCATAATTTCGTGTTAAATGAAAGTTACTTTCGCAGCTTGGGAGGAGGGCTTCTCGTTCAAGCTGTGACAGTGAATACACTAGTCAAACATAACACAACTGGTTTCTTTTAAATGTAAGAAGAAAATTGTACTAGAGCTAAAACACCTTGTGAACTTTAGATGTTAGGCTAAGGTCACACAGGCAGGAGGCTTGCTTAGCGAGTAAAGGCTTGCAGTTTAAACTAGCCCCCGTCTAGGCGCCTTCTCAGAATGTTTATGGCGCTGTTTATCAGAATGGAGCTAAGCAAGCCTGCCTGTGGGGCCGTAGTCTTACGTTAACTCAACTGAATTAAATCAAGATAGTGAACGAAACTCAAGATATAAGAATATTAAAAACATTGTAAACATCATTCAACAATTATATAAGATTCATATCTATTATATATATACAAACATAATGAACCTTCTATACTTATGTATAAGTATTATACATCAGTATGTACTACAGTTACTGAGCACATAGCACATAGCACATAGCACATAGCACCACTATAAATGAACACTATCGCGTAGATCTTTTAGCGACGATACACACGTTCTCAGGCGACACAGTGACGGACACAAAGTAGCACAACCGAGCCTCGAACCCGCACTCGCGTAGATACAACACGCGGCCCCAGTCGAGCAGCTGCTTAGCGCGCCGCCCCACTTGCTCGCGGTACACCTGCGGCAACACGAGCCGGTCGGGCTCCGGCGAAGGCTCGGGTCTGCCGGACTCCTGCCGGTTCCTCAGTAGACGACTGCGCCCGTCCCCGCAGGTGGCCCACGATACTATTCCCAGCATCACGTTAAATTCCTCACCGGTGATGCCGAGTTCCTGAACAGTGAAGTGATGTCATCTAACAGTAGTAAGTATATATATATATATATATATCCTGGATGTTGACGAGACTTTGGGGTTGGACACAGGCTTCCTGAGACAACTAGGGTATCATTTTAAACTTTGTGCTCAATTATAGTACAAAGGCGGACTTAATGCAACAGGCACTATCTATCGGTCAACCTTAGGGTGGTGCCGAGAGATCTAGTACCTAGTAGGTTCTGATTGTCGATTGGTTTAGTTTCATGAATATTGAGTTAGGGGCGAATGTGTGTGTAGTACCTGCAGGTGTTTGTTGGCGACGTAGGCGGCGCGGGCGCAGCGGTGGTGGCAGCACGTGGCCAGCACCACGCCGCGGGACCCGCACCCCCCAGCACCAGCACCAGCACCAGCCACGCAGCGCAGCGAGTAGTCTACGGCAGAGGTGGCAAGGGATTCTTCTAGCATGATAAAGTTTTTTAAAGCAGCCAGAATGTTTAGTACGCAGATTACAGAGCATCACTCCTGGCTGTTGAAATTTAAGTTGGGATTTCAGAATGGTAATAGATTTTCAATTGTGAATACGGCCCGGTGACAGTAATGGACTTGCTTCCTTTACATGAGAACTAGTGGCAAAATTGAGTGCCAGACATAAAAATAATCTCGCTGTCCATCATACGAGATTGCAAAACATCGGTGATTCTTTCCAGGGTAACTGTATATGCTTTTACAATAGGCTACCTAATGAATAAAAAGTTTACCATTAAATAAGTTTAAAAAAATTATTAAAACAAATTATGTCGAAAAGGTTACTACACAATGAATGATTATTTGGTAGATAAAGAGGCTTGGAATTGAACTGCTCACTTTACTGGGCTTACTTAGTTCACAGTTTGCGTTATTAGACTTATCTTGTTTATGTTCACAATTGTACGGTGTGGGCACTTTGAGACAGTGCACAGTGGCTTGGTGGCCAGTATCTAAAGCATTACTTATGAAATTTTTTTTCCATCTAGGCTTGGTCCATTTTTTTGTGTTAATGCTCCTACTACATCACTAACGCTAATAGTGTTAATCAGGGTTCGTCCCGTGTTGGGGGGAGGTTCTTTTCTCTTTGGCTCGATTCGTTGCTTTGCGAATCTGGCTTTAAATGTACGCTCGGGGATATAAACGTGATAAGTACAGGTTGTCCAGTATAAGTTGGCGTTCCAATGGGGGCGAAACATTACATTAAAACAACAGTAACTACAATTAGTTAGTTTTGTGCCCAACACCAACTTATACTGGGCAACCTGTAATATGTATGTAACGAGAACTCGTCTGTGTATGCTGATCTTCTGAAATAAAAGTCAGTAATATACACGTACCAGTGGCGACTCCACACAGATGTTTAGCGAGCGCCACCACCTGACGTCCCTCCACCAGCGGCGCCCGCGCCAGACACACGTGCGCCAGGTCCGCGCGCAGCCTCAGCACTGCCCCCCCTCCCCCCCCCGCCGCCAGCTTGTTGTCGCGCTTGTGGCGGAGCGCGGCGCGGTCCAGCAGCAGCGAGCAGCTGTCCCGTCCGGGGGAGGAAGCCCACGCGCAACGGGCGTAGTACGACATGTGACCTGAACACACCACTGTTAGAAACCATTTTATAAGTGTCCTGAAGAAGCTTGCATGTACTTTTAGGGTCTACCCACTTGGACGACATTAAACCGATTGCTTGTTTAAGTTTCCTTTAGAACGAAACAACTATTTCACACAGGACTGACTAATGGACTAAGAAACTAGGAAGATCCAAATAACTTTTTAATTGTAAATGCTTATGAGCTCTCACCTTTCCCGGCTCCGAGTTCCACATAACAGGTATGATCAGAGACGAGCCCCTCCCTTTCCACCAGCCACAGCAGGCTGGACACCTGCCTCAGATGTCTGAGGGAACTCTCAGATCTGTCACTCTCGGAGAACTCTCCCAGGACTACTCTGTGGATAGGCAGTTCTGGCTCCGTAGCTATCTGATCTTTCACATGCTCTGCACACAAATGGAAAGCTTATCAGTTTAGGTTATGAGACCAAACGGTGTGGTCCCGCTACAGCACCTCCTTGAGCCATTGGAACAATGACGCAAGGGCTCTAGCTTCCAGGACCTATGGAGGGGTCCCAGCTATAGAGAAATTGCTTTGTCAAAAGTCATGACATCATGATTGTATGAGCTTGAGTGCCACAGGACACATAGAACTCCTTTATTTTGGTTCAGGTTAAATTTAACTACCTTGCATATTTATGAATTTATGTTACTCCACAAATAATTTCCCAATAGCAGTTTACTATTGCAAGATCTAAGTCTAAGTGCCTTGCCTGTCTTGTGTACAAATCATACTAAGTTCAGCCATACTCACTATCATATAAAGTATTTACTTTCTCTATGACTGCCATGATAATCTCTTTGGGTAACTGGGTAAGTGGCTTCCTGTCACACACGTCAGTCTCTCCCGGGGAATTGATGTTGTAAACGATGTACGGTGGCTGCTCCACAGGCCGGGCGTTACATATCAACAGGTGCTTCTCCAGTTTGCGGACATAGCAAGTGCTGGAAATAGGAATAGAAACAAAATCAAACATGATTATCAGTTTGCAAAAATACAAGTAAAATTACTGTAAGTAAGTACTCACTGTTTGGGATCATTAGGGCAAGGTATGCGGGTGTCATCCTAAAAAAGAATACTCAATTTGAGAAATAGGTTTTAGTAGAAGTGTGCTTCTAATCTAATGAACAGATGCAATTGCATTCACATACCTTAAGCCTTGCCTCATCTCAATAAATATTAATACCATGAGTACTGTACAATGTGCGGGAATATGAACCCAGTTAAAGTATTTATTTTATTTATAAACAATTTAAATTGTATTGAAATGTTCACTTAACCTAGATAACTTGTTAAAATATAAAAATCACTAAATATAAAATAAGTCTCAATCAATAAAAAAAAATGTAAAATCAATAAATTAACAGGTAAATAACCTCATGTAAAAATTGCATTTCAATTAAATTATTTAACAAATTCAATAATGTACAATTAATTTCAAATTAAAATTAAATTCGCCCATAAATAAAACTGTTTTGAATTAAATAAACAAAAATAGGTAATTAACTTCATGTCAACAGTAAAATAATAAAAACAATAACAACAAGTCAACAGTAAAATAATAACAATTAGTCAACAGATAGGATAACCATATTTACCAGCCCATCAGGTTTCTTCGGTTCTGGTTCATGTTCGCCACAATACTGGCGCCCAGGTTTCACAGTCATCCGGCACAGCCTCTTTTTACGTACCACAAAGAACTTACACTGAGGCTGTTGTGGCAGGAGATCAGCCATTATGACTTTAAGTTTTTCTCTAAAGCTGGGGAAACCATAAATTTCCTTTTTGAATTGCTTCTTAAGTTATAAGCACTCAAGTGTGGGGAACAGATTTAGGTTTAAATCTTTGGGTTCAATGATGGTAATTTAAAAGTTGCAAAAGAATGAAGCGAACCCACCAACACGGCAAACCGCAAACGAAGAAACGCAAACAAAACACATACACAATTCAATTCAATTAAACGTAGTGATTATCTCTTTGCACAATTGAATTTTGGCTTGGCACTTGGCAGTAGGCACGGGCAGGCATTCAGGTAATAGGTATAGGTATAGGTATGTAAGTACTGTTCCCTACCCTAGGATTAGTATCTCTATTAGATCTGTGCCTAGGATCAAGTATACTTCATCCTAGACTCCCTATTTTCTGTGGTACCTATAGGTAGGATAGGACCAAGGTAGGACTGGCAATGACAGTAATGACACTGACGTGAACTGTCACAAATGTAAATACTTTTCCGGTTTACTTCTGGCAATAGGTGACATTTCCACGGGCTTTTTTTATTGGAATGCAAAAACCGGCGATGTGAGTTAAATTATTATTATTATGATATTGTAAGGTATGGGTACTTTGAGATTATGTGGCACCTTTAACTATAGTCCGGCAAGCTCGTGCGCGACCGTCCTGCGGGGTGACAGACGGTGGCGGGGACGAGGTACTAAAGATGTTAGCGGGTAGCGGGTGGTGCAGCGGGGAAGGGAAACACGTGCATCTGCGCGTCAAATACGGCAGTCTAGGCCGCGCAGTCGAAGCGGCAACACGTGCTTGATATTCCGTACCACTTTGAGTTCGCCGCACACGAGATTAAGATCTCAAGATGAGTAAGGCTATCTCAAGACAAGTTAAGGAAGTTGTACATAAAGTGTACCAATTTTTTGGAAAGCGAAAAAATGACCGAACCTCGGCCGAATACGCAAACGACATTAATTTAGCAAAATCTGTTGCTGAAGCCACAGGTTTGTCTGATACCAGCGTTAAAAAATTATAAAAGAAGCTAGAATCATGGAAGCACAAGGCAGCACAGCGACTTTCAATTCACCACGGAAAACCCGTTTTCCTAAAAAAAGGATTGAAATCGACAATTTTACGGAAGGTGTCATACGAAGAAAAATTACACAATGGTATACTGTCAAAAAATGTATCCCGTCGTTTAAAAAGTTGAATGCGGAATTGAAACAAGACAATATTCTTCATTGCTCACTTGAATACTTGAGACGGACAATACATAGGCTTGGTTTCAAATAATAATCAGAATTCGTATTGTTGATGTTTCGAAATATCATATTTAACATGTCAGTCAAAGAGGAAACTATTAATTGAACGTCACCACATAATGCGCCTGCGGTGGCATTACATCAGAGACATTAAAAAATACCACCGAGAGGGTAAGTCAATAATTTTCCTAGATGAAACCTACGTGAATAAAAATCACGTGACACAAAAATGCTGGCAGTCTAATACAGAACGCGGGGCTATGAAAAATATCGGTAAAGGACCTTGTATTGTAATTGTACACGCTGGCAGTCGCAATGGCTTTGTACCTAATGCTTTATTGATGTTCAAATCGCATTCCAAGACCGGTGATTATCATGGAGACATGAATGCCACAAATTTTCGAAAGTGGATCGATGCAAAACTGTTACCAAACATTCCTCCGAATTCTGTTATTGTAATGGACAACGCCGCTTACCATAGCACTCAGATCGATAAAAAACCTACAATGAGTACCCTGAAAAGCGAAATGCAGCAATGGTTAGAACGGCGAGGTGTTCAGTATGATAGCGCTATGCGTAAATGTGATCTAATGAAAATAATTAATGAGCAAAACACGGAGAAACAGTACAAAATTGATTAAATATTAAAGGAAAATGGACATATCGTGCTTCGCTTACCCCCATACCATCCGGATTTAAATCCAATTGAACTCGTGTGGGGGTACGTAAAAGGCGAGCTCGCAAGTACTTCCCTTGATTCGAACTTAGATAAAATGTTAAAAGATTTAGAATTGCTTTTTTTCTAATTATTCGGTTGAACAGTGGCGCGATTGTGATAATCATGTCATAAAAAACGAGGACGAATATTATAATTCAGATCGAGTATTTGACGATGAAATGGACAGGTACGTTATTGTTTATTAACATAATCGATTATTATTGCTTTAACTTAGTAGAGTGCTCAAGCTATAATCTCGGAATCATGTCATTGTACGTGAAGTAGATTCATAATTAAACTGGGGGAAAACGACGATGATGATGACGACGAAAGTTATGAAGAAGATCAAACAAAGAGTGAACATGAAAGTGATATGGAAATTGATTTATAATAAAACAATATATCATAATTTTAGTTTTCCTAATAATTTGTCCTCAAGCATAATAAAAAAATATAAACAATAAAAGTAGTTCTATCCTTTTATTTACTCCTATATTACGTCACAAGTACAACTTATCGCAAGATTTATCCTGTGTAGCCGTGTGCTATAACGACGCGCTACCTCGTCCCCGCCACCGGCTGTCACCCCGCGGGACGGTCGCGCATGAAATTGCCGGACTATAGTATCTGACTTTTTTTGTGAATAACAGAGATCCATAATTTTTAAGTTCACTTGGTCCACACATGGTCACGTACTGCCCTTGCCCTTTTTTTATTGTTGTAACAGAATCATTGTATTTACTGGTGAATAAAAAAAGTGGCCTTGAGTTTTCTTGCCAGGTTCTTTCCTCACAGGCTCTACTTAAAAATCTATTTTAAAATCAAAGAAACAATTAAAATATCATAGAATCTTAATCAAAAAGTGTAAAAATGTTAACTCTAGTTTAAAATTAAGGGAACAAGCTAAATTATCTATGTTAGAACTTAAACAAAGTCATTTAAAATATTACACTGACACACAACGCTTAGAGTCACAAATAAAAAATTTGCAATTTGATTTAGAGTAGGTATGTAACTAAGAAATATGAATGGTCTCTAAAAGACTTTAATAAGTGTTCATCAAGTATAAATAAGGTACTCAAAACATCTAATTATAATACTGAGCGCCTTAATACATTTATAAATAACCACTCGTGCAACATCAACTGCACAAGTCCTCCTCAATCTTTGGAGCACCAAGCTTCTCTTACAACTTGCTCCCCTTCTACTTCATTAGTGTATGAATTGTGTGACAGTGTAAAAAGTAATAGTCATACTGGTTATACTAAACTAATTTTATTTAGTGATGATATTGGAACTGATTTTGGTTCTTTTCTGATACAACAATGTAATTCAAATAAACTAACGGTGTGCATTAGAGAAAGTATTGCACTCTCCGTTGATAGCTTAGGTCTACACCCAAACTTGTTATCATGCAAAGTCATACATTTCTCGAGTTGTAAGTTAAGGAGACCGTCCAAGACCTTAGCTATAACCGTGGCTAGTGAGATGGGCCTGTGGTTACTTTTCTCGGAAATGTCTCCAGTTTTATTTTTCACTACAGGCACAACCACAGTTCTCTTGATACAACAATTTAATTCAAATTGTTATTCAATTATTAATAACTGTTATCCAGGTGCATCTTTAAATGAAATTATGCAAAAGATATTAGAATATAATTTTGACTCAAACAGTGAAATAATTATTTTCTGCTCAAACAGGGGTAAAATTAACAAAAATGAACTATCCCTATACTTTGGCAAAATGCAAAACTTAAATGTTGAACATGTAGTAATGTTTACATTACCATATATAAAAGGTGTGCCAGACGTGGAAAATTCTCTTAGATATAAGATAAATTTACAACTCAATTTAACTAGCCAATATAATAATAAATTCCATGTAATTGACTTTAATTCTGTTTTTAAGAGAACTGTATATAAATACAATTTGTCAACTTCTGACAGTAAGTTTAACGATGACAAACATATTGTTTATGTAAACAAAGGTAGGTATTTTCTACCAAAGCATTATAAGAGACAAATAGCGAGTTTGCTATTCAATTATTTTTACACTTCAGCCAAGAACTTGGCTGACAAAACTGCTTCTATTGAGCAATGTAGATTTAGTGTTAAGACTTTGGAATCTGTTCCAAGTAATTTAAATTAAGTTCTACGACAACAGAGGCAATATTACCCTTTAGCAGACATAGTCAATTAATTGAATTAAATTTAGTTACAAATATGAATTATGTCAAAAAATGCCCTCCAAATCAAAACAAATCAAAAAATGTAAATTATATCAACATAGGGCATCCAAATATTGGTTGTTTAACACATGGCAAAGAGTTAGAGTTGGAACTGTTAATGAATTCAGATAATATTGATATTTTATGTATCACAGAACATATGCGTAAGTCGATTGAGCTCTTGTTCAATTTCAGTAATCACCGGGTTGGTAGTGCATTCTGCAGGGTGACCACAGTACGGGGGGATCTTTGATTTTATTAAATAAAAAACTTAAATTTAAAGAACGGAAAGATATTGTGTCTCTTTCTCTAGAGTGTAAAGTCGAACTGTCTTGCGTGGAAATGGAGCAATTCATAGTAGTATGCGTGTATAAACCTGGGACCTCGCCCTTTTGCGAATTTGAGGAACTTATTGACAAAGTTCTATGTAAACTTGGAAAAACTAATAAGTACCTAATAGTTTGTGGTGATTTTAATGTCGATTTACTTGTTAATACGCCTATGAGTTATAATATTTTAAATTTATTTAAATAACACAATCTTACAAACTTATTTTTGGAGCCTACTAGATATAGGCCTTGCATCAGGGGGGTTTGGGAGCCCTTCCGTCCGGCGGGTCGGCTCCGACCTAACCACACGGTTCTAGACGAAGCTAGCCTCTGCACTTTGTCACTTACTGCCGCACCAAATATCGCCCTGTCTTCACGCTTCCCCATATTTCACAATGACAGTGCAACAATATAATAGACGGTACACAGCGGCCCCTAGAAACCCCACAAAGTTGACTTCGTTTGAGGTGGAGTTCGCGAATATCCGCGGACTCCATGCAAACCTCGATACCGTCCACTATCACCTGGAGTCGGCACGGCCTTCTGTGATGTTCCTAACGGAGACACAGATACGCCGCCCTGACGACACGTCGTACCTCTGTTACCCGGGCTATATCATTGAGGAACAATTCCGCGATAAAGCCGGGGTGTGCGTGTTCGTTAGGGCGGATGTTTGCTGCCGCCGGTTGCGCTGTCTGGAGAACCCCTCCTACTCCGTCCTTTGGCTGCACATGGATCATGGCTCCATGAGCCAGATCTACGTGTGCGTCTACCGCTCCCACACAGGGGACACTGGGACAACAAGGCTTTTCGAATACCTCAGCGAGATGGCTGACGATGCGCAGGTGCGGTTCCCGAACGCTGACCTGGGTTTCTTGGGGGACTTTAACGGTCATCACGTTGAGTGGCTGGGGTCCCTTAGGACCGATCATGCGGGACGAACCGCCCATGCATTCGCTCTCTCCCACGGGCTGACCCAGATGGTACAGGGGATCACCCGGATACCTGACAGGTCAGACCACACGCCCGCCTTGCTGGATCTACTGCTGACGAGTCGCCCAGCCGAGTACAGTGTGTCGGTACGCGCCCCACTGGGCACTTCCGACCACTGTGTGGTGCACGCCAGCTTCCAAGTGCCACCACCTGCTCGTGCTGAACAAATGACTCGACGACTATGGCACTACTCGTCGGCAGACTGGGACGGTCTCCGCGATTACTTTGCGTCCGTCCCGTGGAGCCAGCGCTGCTTTGTAGGGAAGGCGCCTTCGGATAGCGCTGCTGCCATTGCTGGCGAGATCAGTCTAGGGATAGAATATTATATCCCTTTCACTGATGTCGCCAGCATCCGCAAAGCTCGCCCCTGGTTCGGGCGTGAATGTGCCGAGGCTGTCCAGAAAAAACAGTCGGCATATCGCGCCTGGGTCAGGGCTCGGGCGGCACGTGACCCGAACGTGAACCGCCTCAAAGCAGCGTACAATCGGGCCACTAGGTTCAGCAAGAGGGCCTTCAAGAGAGCGGATGCCCAGCGCGTCGCGCGGCTTGGTCAGGAGCCCACATCCCATCCCATGGGCAGCCGTGGATACTGGCAACTGGCCAAAGCCGTACAGTCAAATTTTTGTCAACCCTCGCTGCCACCACTGCGTTTTCCTGATGGATCACTGGCTCACAAAGCCCAAGAGAAGGCGGACATGCTCGCAGACCTCTTTGCGGCTAATTACCGGGTCGATGACCGTGGCCTGCAGCCCCCCGCCATCGCCAACTGTGGCCACACTATGCCTGATATTGTTATCAGGCAATGTGATGTACGGGCAGTGCTGCGGTCACTCGACACGCGGAAAGCCAGTGGCCCTGACGGCATTCCGGCGGTGGTGCTACGAAAATGTGCTGCTGAGTTGTCTCCAGTATTAACGCGTCTGTACCGCCTGTCATACTCTACAGGCCTCGTGCCGGAGGCCTGGAAGGAGGCGAACGTACAACCGATCCCCAAGAAAGGGGATCGATCCGATCCAGGCAACTATCGACCCATAGCTGTCACCTCAGTCATTTGCAAGGTGCTCGAGCTTCTTATTAATAAGCAGCTCATGCGATACCTGGAGGATCACTCGCTAATCAATGATCGGCAATATGGCTTCAGGCCAAAACGATCAACGGGTGACCTCCTGGCATTCGTCACGCATGTATGGGGTGAGGCTATGGAAAAGTTCGGCGAGTCCTTGGCTATTAGCCTGGACATCGCCAAAGCTTTCGATAGGGTCTGGCATGCTTCGCTCCTTTCCAAGCTTCCGGCATATGGTCTACCTCCACAACTGTGCAGCTGGATTGCCAGTTTTTTAAACGAGCGCCGAGTGCGGGTCCTCTGCGATGGCCAGGCTTCTCGCTTCTTGCAAGTGAATGCCGGGGTACCGCAGGGGTCCGTACTGTCACCAACTCTCTTTCTTCTGCATATCAATGATATGCTTTCCCTCGGGAACATTCATTGCTATGCAGATGACAGTACATTGCACGGGAGTTACTCGGTTCGTCCGACGGCGGGGCGATCTGTGATAGAGGAGGAGAGACGACATCTCGTGGGTGATCTCGACCGAAACCTCGACAGTATCTCCCAATGGGGTGCCGAGAACTTGGTCGAGTTCAATGCCCACAAAACACAGGCGTGTGCATTTACAGCGAAAAAATCCCCTTTCCTTCCCCTACCCACTCTTCAGAATGCAATATTACCAATGAAGGACAATCTAGACATCCTTGGCATAGACGTTCGTCGAGAGCTCAGTAACACAAAATACATTGAGAGATGTATTGGGCTAGCTTCGCGGAAACTAGGAATACTGAACAAGGTAAAGCGATTCTTTACACCGCACCAGAGGTGTCTGCTGTACAAAACGCAGATTAGACCCTGCGTTGAATACTGCTCTCACCTCTGGGACGGCTCCGCGAAGTATTTGCTGGACGCACTCGACGCTATGCAGCGACGCGCTGTTCGCATTATAGACTGTCCGGAGGTAACGGGAAGCCTTGAGCCGCTAGCCCAGCGCCGAACAATTGCTTCCTTGGCCGCGTTCTACCGTATTTACCACGGTGAGTGTTCTGAAGAGCTCTTCAACCTGATCCCACCCTCTCCCTTCCGATCCCGAACAACGCGTGCCGGCCAGAGATGTCACCCTCATACCGTGGAAACCGTCTTCGCGAGAACCGAGCGTTTTAAACGATCGTTTCTCTGCCGAACGATGGTGGCTTGGAACGCCCTGCCTGCGCACGTGTTTCCTCCAACATATAACCCTGGGCTCTTTAAGCGAAGCGTGAAGAGGCACATTACTGGGTCGTCAAGTTGAGGGCCACTCTCTATAGTATTCCTGTGTACTGTGAGAGTCGCCCTCAATTGCCAGACGTCGCCTCAGCTTACCATCAGGCGGGTGGCGTCAATTTGTCGACCTAAATATAAAAAAAAAAAAAAAAAAAAAAAAAAAGCTAGATTCAGACCATTGTGGGCGAATAGCATCTTTTAAAATCATTTAAGAAAAAGTTATAAAACGTAAAATATTATGTAGACCAATAACTGGTGACCGCTTGGAACGTATGAGGGTTGGACTTTGCAATAAAATTCCATTCTTAGACACTGGCTTAGATCCAAATGTACTGTATAAATTATTTTTTGATTCTTTTTACAACGAGTTCAACTCCATATTCAAGTCTAAGGAGGTCATGATTAGTGATACTAGTGATTTCAGTGAATGGGCCACTGAGGGTATACACAAAAGTAGACAAAAACTTTATGAACTATACTCAGAAAGACAGCTTAATAGATCAGTTGAATTTCTAGATTATGTTAAAACTTATTCAAAAAAGTTTAAAGCAGATTGTTTAGCAGCTAAATCAAAATATATAAGTGATAAAATTCTCAATAGTGCAGACAAAGTTAAATCTACTTGGAAAATTATAAACGCGGAAAGAGGTCAACAAAACTTAAATGATAATAATTTTAAACTTAATATAAATGGTAAAATAACAACATCAGACTTCGAGGTCGCTAACGAATTTGAAAATTTTTTCTCCCGAATTCTTGTAGATTTGACAAAAACCGAAAGATTTGAATCTTTGTTAAAAGCAAACGTTCCTTGTTGTAACGTTATATTTAAATTCAGTAAAGTTAACATAAACACCATCTTAAAAACTTTTAAATCTTTAAATATCAAGAAAACAGCTGACCTCTGGGGCATCTCTGTGTATTTAGTAAATTCTTTTATTGAAATGGTTGCTCCTGAACTAGTAATAATATTTAATAATTGTGTTGATAGTGGTGTGTTCCCTGATTTAATGAAATCTAGTAAATTAATTCCCCTGTTTAAATCGGGTAGTACTTCAGATCCGTCCAATTTCCGTCCCATTTATGTACTACCTACATTTAGTAAAATTTTTGAAAAAATTATGCTTAATCAAATGCAAAATCACTTTAACGTTAATAAACTATTACATACAAAACAATTCGGTTTCACTCGTGGTCGGTCCACCACTGATGCCGGAATTCAATTATTAGAGTGTATATACAGGGCCTGGGATGAGTCATATGATGCTTATGGTGTATTCTGTGACTTATCTAAGGCCTTCGATTGCGTTCAACACCAGACTTTAATTAAGAAACTTGATCATTACGGAATCCGGGGAACGGCCTTGAATTTCGTCAATTCTTACTTAAGTGATAGGGTCCAGAAAGTAGTGATCAATGGTAAACAGTCACCTGGTTCTCCTGTAGCAATGGGGGTACCGCAGGGTTTAATTTTGGGACCTTTTCTTTTTCTAGTATATATTAATGATCCCCCTCACCTCATAAGAGACGACCACGAGGTAGTTTTGTTTGCTGATGACACTTCTTTAATATTTAAAGTTAAACGTGGACAGCGCGAACTTGACGATGTAAACATTGTCCTCTCTAGGATAGTCCACTTGTTTTGTGCTAATAATTTATTATTAAATGAAAATAAAACTAAATGTGTAAGATTCACCTTACCTAATGTAAGACCTGTTAAAACCAGTGTTAAGGTTAGGGATGATATAATAGAATTGGTCGATGACACTGTCTTTCTGGGCATAACGTTAGATTCCAAATTGCAATGGGGGCCTCATATCGGGAAAATTTCGGCCAGGCTTAGTTCAGCAGCCTATGCTGTCAAAAAGATCCGACAACTTACAGACATTAAAACGGCGCGTCTTGTCTACTTCAGCTACTTCCACAGTATCATGACATATGGCATACTACTGTGGGGTAACGCTGCCGATATTGAATGCATCTTTGTGTTGCAGAAGAGGGCTGTCCGGTCTATCTATGGAATGGGGTCTCGGGAGTCATTAAGAGATAAGTTTAAGCATATTAACATCCTTACAGTGTATTCACAGTATACAGGGTGGCTCATTCAGAGCGGTCAGTATGGGAAAGTCTGAGACTATAAGATATACGAAGATCTGTTCTTAGGAACCATGTCATCGATTTTAATAACAAGAAAAACTGCATTCATACATTTTAAAAAAACTTGTACTCAGCTCGGGAATCGAACCCGGTCGTTTTGGAAAAAAAACCTAACACTATTTCTATTTAGATATTGATTGTGTAGGTCTTAAGCAGTAAATGTTTCTATGAAACATGATGTCTAAAATGAATAAAAGGCGTTGTTTTCACATACTTTAATTTATTTTAGAAGGTGTTCGAAGTTACCACCGTTTTTTTCAATACAATATTCAACACGTTTAGGTAACGATCTTACTATTGCATTTTGTATCTTCATGTGGTGAATTTGCGTTAAAATTGACTCTATGGCTGCTTTTAGGTCTTCAACGGTGTCATAGTTTTTTTTGTACACTTCATCCTTAACATAACCCCACAAGAAATAGTCTAGAGGCGTTAAATCGGGCGACCTCGCGGGCCATTTAATAGGGCCGTTCGTACCAATCCATTTCTGGGAAAAGTGCTCAGTTAAAAAGTCTCTAGCTATACGACTATTGTGAGCCGGTGCTCCATCCGGTTGAAAATAAAGTTGTTCTCTTACTTCTGCTGACATTTCTCCTAGGGCCTCTAAAAGATCTTCTAAGATTGCAAGGTACTTGAATCTATCCAAATGTCGATCATAAATTTTAAACATGAGTACCTTATTATAAAGTAGGCCGACCCAGCAGTTAAATGAGAATCTAACTTGACGGCGTCCTTCGTGCATTCTTAAGGGATTTTCTCGACTCCAATAGTGATGATTTTTACGATTGTACATTCCGTTGTTGGAAAATTGCGTTTCATCAGAAAATATTACGCACTTTAAAAAATGTCTGTCTAGATTGTTCTTTTATCCAATTGCAAAATTCAAATCGTCTAATATCATCACCTGCATGTAAGGCCTGCATCCAATGTCCATTCTTGTAGCACTTGTATTTGTATTTCTTTAGGGTTCGTTGAATAGTCGAACGTGAAATTTCAGGAATATCACGACTTGCATCACGGGTTGAGGCATCTGGTGTAGCTTCAAAATAGGTTAAAATGTTAATTTCCATGTTTTCATCGCATTTTCTTGGTTTTGTTATTTTTGGCTTTTTAAAACTTCCATGGGTCTTCAAATTGTGAACAATTTTATTGAATATCTTACGAGTAGGTAAAATACGTGTCGGATATTTAATATGGTACCAACGTAGTGCACGGAAGCTATTTCTGTCATTTTTAAAGTAAGCTTCCAATAAATCCAACCGCTCAGTGTTTGTAAAAGGCATTTTCCTAACCACACAGCGCTACACACAAAAATACCTAAGCAAAATTTTAAGTTCCCGCCAAAACAATGACACTCCAATGTTTTTTTATTTTTTTTATTGCTATTCGGCCAGTCACACGAATACGTTCCATTTTCAAATGAGGTTTATCACGTCTCTGTATCTGCATACTTAAAATAAGTATGTAGAGGGCTTTTCAATTGATTGTTAGTGTTTGATTAATAGAAGTAAGCAATTGTAGTCATTAATAGATAATATTATCGCAGATAACAAAACCTCCGGAATGGTTTAATGCAATGCCAATGCCATATGATATGTAAAGCGGTGTATGTAACAAGTTGCGACACCAACAAAGAGGTACAAACAACCATAGAGACAAGTTTACATGCCTGAACTTGTTGAATATTGTAATGATGGTCACTTCGAACACCTACTAAAATAAATTAAAGTATGTGAATACAATACATTTTTTTAATTTTGGACATCATGTTTCATAGAAACATTTACTGCTTAAGACCTACACAATCAATATCTAAATAGAAATAGTGTTAGGTTTTTTTTCCAAAACGACCGGGTTCGATTCCCGAGCTGAGTTTTTTTAAAATGTATGAATGCAGTTTTTCTTGTTATTAAAATCGATGACATGGTTCCTAAGAACAGATCTTCGTATATCTTATAATCTCAGACTTTCCCATACTGACCGCTCTGAATGAGCCACCCTGTATATATGAAATTTTATTGTATACCCACAAGAACAAAAGTAAATTTGTGAAAAATAGTGATAATCATAATCTAAACTTAAGAAATAAAGATAAACTGGCTGTTCCTAAATTTAGGCTTCATAAAGTGAGTAATTCTTTTGCGGGGAACTTTATTCGAATGTACAATACATTGACAACCGAAATAGCAAATTTATCTATTAATAAATTTAAAAAACTAATAAAACGTAAATTGTGCCATAAAGCTTATTATAGTATTAATGATTTCTTAGATGACAAGGCTGCCTGGTTGTAACACGAATTGCTCCTTTCTAAATAACTCTGTATTAGATTTAAGATGAAATATTTTGGAAAAAAGCCGAACTGAGTTTCTTGAGGGCTCTTCTCAGTCTCGTTGCATTTTGGAACCCTCGGTAGAGTCACACCAACTTTTGACGAATCTAAATAATTTTCTAAAAATTTCAAAGATAATAAACGTTATAAAAATAAAATAAATAACGTTATTTTATTTTATTTTATTTTAGTCTACCTATTGCCTTGCGAATCTGGCGGTAAATGTAAATGTAGAAGCATTTTCTTTTTTTGACGTTCATAAGTGTTACTTTGTGACCTACATGAATAAAGATATTTTGATTTTGATCTTTGAGAGTTGGACCGCGCACAAAGGGTTACAATTATTATAAAACCACGTTTGTTGTATAACGCCCCCTTACAACAACGGACGGACGGGCAGCGGAGTCTTAGTAATAGGTTTCCCATGGTATCATTTGGTTACGGAACCCTAAGAAAGATGTCAGAAAATAATTAAAAAAATAAATATGCATTTGATATGGTCTGTTTTTTTTTTGTAATTTGGAGTTGGCGTTGTTAGTTATACGAAAAGTAACCCAACCCCGGTTGGGTTGCGTAAAGAACTTATTTCCTGATGGGGTTACCCCGAACGCACAATTTTTTTTTTATAATATTATTATTTAATTTATTTAACAAGGCAACACCAAAAGGCTCGGTACGTCAACTCGTCAACAAAGTTTTAGGTTAGGCATCGCTTCGTATTAGTTTACTTTTGTTTTTACCTCACGTATTATGTAGTGTGGGTGGTAAATCATGAGTTCACCCAGCGGAGATAATGATGAGCCGTCACCAAGTGTGGCTACCACCGGAGAGGGCCCGGGAGATGACAAATTTGGTGCGGCGGAGTCTCGGCCGCCCGCCAAGCGCAGGTTTTCATCTACCGTGATCGAGATTTCAGATACTGAAAGTGATGATTCGGATGTGTGTGCGGTAAATTCATACCAAGCTTCTGCAGATGAAGTGAAGAGGATACGCGGTGGTTAGTTCTTTTACAAGATTCGCGCACTGCATTTAACGCGGGAACCATACAGTTTGAATGAGCGTCGTTGAGGGCGCAGTTCATCCTATGTGCCTATTTACCTCTAACTACAATCTTTGGTTTTTAACTTAAGTGCCTATCTCTGAAAATCATTCTGAATTGAAACATTATTCATGTAAAATAGAACTAACTTAAAGGGATGATGAATACACAGTGCTAAATACATCAAAGATATACAGTTAGACGTGTCGCAAGTTTTTTATATCTCCTTGCTTTACTTATCAATGTAATCCGTTTTTAGATGACTACTCGTCATCCTCCTCATCATCAGACTATAGCTCAGAGTCAGATGAATCATTTGAGGATGATTCCATTCTGGCAGAGGATTATGCAGCAAGTTCTAGGGCTGTGAAGGCACCACTCAATGCCAGGGCCAATAGAATGGATGATCCACAGTTCAATAGTAATATTAAGGTGATTATGATAAATATGAATAAACGGAAGTTATTTATTTTTATTTAAATGAAATAAACATGAATAAAAGTGAAAGTAAGTCATTAATTTGAAGTGAAATTTTCTGAATTCCGATTAGATTATGTGTTATAGCAACTTGGCTGTTAGTTTCTTCTTCCCTTTGTGTGTAGACCTCCTCCAATGAGTTCCTGTCATCCCTATTTTTAATAGCTTACAACCATGCTTCTCCTCCCATTTGGATTATGTCAACCACCCTTTGCTTATGTGATCTGCCAACTACCCTCCTCTATACTGGACCTTGCCATGTTGTTGTTTTATGTTTGAGATTATTATTATTAATTATTTCCAATGGGGACACCGGTAGCTGGACGGACAATCCACCTGCGATTTTTGCGGCCCATTTCCCCAGTTCTCCTCTTGGGGAGATTGCGGTTGATCCAGTATGTTTCTCACTATGTTCTAGATACTCCCTATGTATCTGTATGTTCTTACGTTTTTTCATTCCAGTCACAAGAACTAATAGATAGGCTATCACTACACTGGAAGGAGCAGAAAGAGTTTAAGAGTGAAGAGGTCACCCTTACATGTGACCCGTTCCGTTTGTGCCTACTTCAGGAATTCCTCTCCAATTCTGAAATGATAAACAACATTGTTGACGACATGAACACGTTGGACTGGTCGAGAAAAAAAATGGACCTTTACGAGTTTCATCAGACAACCGACCTGGCTAACTTAACTTGGCAAAGAAGTATTAGAGGTATATATGAGTTACTCAAGACTGAAGTTATGAGTTGGGTAAGATATTCTTACATTGCACTTGATGGTTTCTACATGGGTTTAAAGTAATAAAAACTTTGTAAATGTGTGTTGTCCAGGTGTCACAAGTGACTGGTTTAACATTAAACTCGGTGTCGGCATCATGCTCACTGTATGGTCCCGGGGACCACCTGCTGGTCCACGATGACCTGCTGTCAGACCGACGGGTCGCCTTCATTCTGTACTTGGCCCCATGGCGACCCTGCACACCTAGAAATAGAAAATTATACCTTAACAATATTGAGAATGGTGCTGGCGGGGATCACTCTGCATACGACCTTGTAAGTTTATTGCATTGACGGTGACATCAGCAGCTCTCAGTCATTTACATTTCCCAGTTCACTAAGAGTTACCCTTTCTGGTACACTTTATCACTAGGTGACATCAAGTTTTCAACTATTTTAGATTCAACACACTAACAAGTTTATACAAACAATATTAATATAATTGAGCGAAGCGAGCGGAGCTCTTTATCAGGTGACTCAAATGTAACTCAATGTGAAATTGTTTCTCGACAACTACCCAACCGATTTTCATGATTTTTTCTCTCAAAAATCAAGCATTCTCAGGAGTAGGTTTTGTTCGAGACTGAATTTTGATTTAGGACCCTCAAAAAAAGTTATTGACCAAAAATATGTCAATAACTTTTTTGAGGATATTAAATCAAAATTCGGACAAAACCTGCTCCTTATAGATTGATAAATGCCTTAATAGAAATAGTCGTTTCGCTCAATTGCATGCTGCAGCGCAGTACCACAGTACCACGGCAGCGACTGCAGCGAGTAGTTAATAATGTACATGAGGAGCAGGCTAAGGTGAACTACCCCTTCACATTTTGCCAGTAATTTAGTTGGTCCCACAATCGGGGCAAGCGTATTGCTGTAACTGCTGTTCGCTCCATTGCTGTATATCATTTATTTTGCTTATTTATTTTATTTATTTATTTATTTGATTTATTTATTTATTTTATTTATTTATTTAATTTATTTATTCATTTAAAATTTTTGCACAAACACGTACAATGGCGGACTTAATGCCTTTAGGCATTTTCTACCAGTCAACCTTGAGGTGATACAGAAATAATGCTCAGGCAGGTGCTCATTCTTATTAGGAGAGATCATTTGCATACATAATATTAATATACCAGGCGATTGAAAACTCCATCCACTGATGACTCCTGAGGCTCGTTCTGTGAGATTCTGCTAACCCTTGTAGGAGGACTCAGAGGGCTCGGCCGGCTGGTCTCGTCGCATGGGCGGCGCCCTGCAGCAGCTGTCTCGCGACTGGTCGGGGCGGCCCGACACTGTGGTGAGGAGCGTCAGTCCCCGTAACAACATGCTGGCCTTCTTCCAAGTCGGACCGGACTCCTTCCATCAGGTCTGGCCTCTCCTATACTTACTTTTTCTCTCTTCTTCTTTCTCGTGTGGATGGGCAACACTATGATCATTGTATTGTCTCGGCCCAGTGCTCTGCGACGCGAATCGCATTTGGCCTGGCCTCGTACATACATAGCCAAACATACATAGTGTAGTAATATTACTCACAATTGACCAAAACTTTAAATAAATAGCTTATCTAACTCTCTAACAATTTAGCTTTATCTAGGTGAAATATTTTTTTAAATTATTGATTAATGACATACATTTTTGTAAATACATACATTCAAAACTGTTAAACCCACCCTCCTGGTACGACTGCCCCCAGGTGGAGGAGGTACTGTCCCTGGAGCTACCCCGGCTCTCCATCAACGGCTGGTTCCACGGTCCCGCGCCCGGGCCGGGGGCGGAGACTCCGGGCGTGCTCGACCCGCCCGAGCCACTCAAACTTCACAACGAAGTCGTAAGTACTTATCTCACGGTTATAGTATGTGCAACTGTATACGAGTTAATGCAACCACTAACACTACAATTTGTTCCGAACTTTTTAACTGGATTACTCTGTTAGCTACCGGATATGAGATTTATGTTTAGAAATAGGTGTAGGACTCAGTAAAATAAAGCTACTTACGAAAAATTAGCTTGCCGTTAATCATCATCATCAATCAATCATTGACCTGCACCATCAATGGTGCAGATGAGACTAATTAGTTTCATTTGCACCATTATTATTGATACTACTACTCCACCATACTTTCCTTGTCCCCGTATTGTATGACTTTATATTATGGTCAGTCTCTTTATTCTTGAAGGCTCTTATGTTGTTATGTATTCCAGTTACATTTGAGGTTTGTATCTTTTGTAATGGACAATCATATTCGTCTGTACTCGGTGCACCTGTTTACACATTTCTTTATTTTTCATCGAGACAAAAAAAATGTATCATGCGCTTAGTAGGGCAGTATGGATATATCTTACCAGAGCCGCTTGGGTCCCTTAGCTCTCTATTATAAGATACACAAACAACAAAAGTACAGGAGTACAGAACTACAAAAGAGCACTCGCCAACTCTTATTTCGCTCAGTTTGGTTTATTCTAAATGTGTTCGAAGAAGTTTTGTTCAGAAACCTGTGCTTTGACTGTGCTTAAAAAATGTCATATAGATTCTTCTGTTTTATACATATGATACAATGAATAAAAATCCATATTCATAACCAGTTATGAAATCTTGGTTATGAACGTGGACGAAGAGATTGATCCTATAGTGTCATCTCAATGGTGCAGATGAGACCATACCCAAACCGCGGTTTCGTTTGCACCATTGATGGTGCAAGTCAATGGTGCATACGGTACAACGGGAATATTTAACATATACTTTATATCTGAAGTTTTAATGTGTCAAGTAGCTAGTAAAATTTTAAGCGACTGTAGTCTTTTGTTCTCAGTTCTTCAATTATTCTCAAATAACCTGATGAATAAGTCTTAGATTCTCAATTGGACTCTCAATTTGACTCTCGATATTTGACGTGAATACGTGACATCTTTAAAATTCCATCTTGGGGCTAAGCGCCGCCATTTTGAGTTAATTTTGCTGCGTTTTGAGATTGCCATTTCGACGTAATGAAGCTTTAAGTCTATTAAAGTTTCTATCATCAGCTTTCTTAAAAGTCTATTGATTATATAGGGTCTTCCACTAGGCACGTCCGAACTTTGACAGTTGGTAGCGGCCATCTTGTTGAAGCTACATCTGTCAAATTGGTTGTCCTTTATTAATTCTGTTTTGCCAAATCATCATGGATAGCATTCAACAACAAGCAGATAAAATTGTTTTATCAAAATGAGTGTTCTGTTTGGGCGACGCACCGCGCGCTTCGCCCATTTTACGGTCGCCATAATCGTCCTACCGAGAGGACTATTCGTCGTGTGGTGGATAAATTGGAGTCCACTGGTTCGGTAAATGATCGACAAACATGTGGTTTCAACAAGACGGCGCTACGTGCCACACAGCTCATGCCACATTGAATATTCTGCATGAGAGATTTGAGGGCATGGTCATCTCACGTGGAGCTGATGTGAACTGGCCACCGAGATCGTGTGACTTAACCCCGCTAGACTTTTTCTTGTGGGGTTTTCTTAAGTCGCAGGTCTATGCGAATAAACCACAAACCACAGCGGCCCTCAAAGCCAACATAACCTATGCCATAGGTCAAATTCAGCCTGATTTGTGCGCAAAAGTCATGGAAAATTGGATATCTCGCATGCGCTCCACCCAGAGAAGCCGTGGCGGACATTTGAATGATGTCATATTCCACACATAATGGCATCACTACATCTTTCAAATAAATAAATAATTTTGATAATATACACACACACTTTGTTTTATTTAAATTTAAAGATAGGACACGCTTAATGAAGAAAGACCCTTTACATATATAAAACACTAGCTGATCGCCGCAGCTCCGCCCGCGTGATTGACATTACTCGTTCCTGGTTCCCGTGGGAACACATTACCGGGATAAATAGTAGCCTATGTTACTCAGGGTGAATGTAGCTTTCTAATGGTGAAAGAATTTTTGAAATCTGCACAGTAGTTTATGAGTTTATTCATTACAAACATACAAAAATACAAATCTTTTTCGGTGAAACATTTTTTTTTTTTAAATTGAAGGCTACTGCTTCTCAAATGGTCCCATTCTGACAATTATTTGGTCCCATTCCGTATATGTTTGCTGCCCTGTTCCACCGTGGCTAACCTAACCCAACCTCGCAGGTGCTGGTGCCCACGTGGCTGGCTCCCACGTACATGTCCCCGCGCAGCCGCGCGCTGGTGCAGGCGCAGCTGGAGCAGGACAGCGAGGTGCGCCTGCCCGCCGTGCTGTCCGCGCCCAGGGCGCTCGCCCTGCTGCACGCGCTGCAGGAGCCTGGTGAGTTGCACCATACTATACCTAGGTGCGCCTGCCCGCCGTGCTGTCCGCGCCCAGGGCGCTCGCCCTGCTGCACGCGCTGCAGGAGCCTGGTGAGTTGCACCATACTATACCTAGGTGCGCCTGCCCGCCGTGCTGTCCGCGCCCAGGGCGCTCGCCCTGCTGCACGCGCTGCAGGAGCCTGGTGAGTTGCACCATACTATACCTAGGTGCGCCTGCCCGCCGTGCTGTCCGCGCCCAGGGCGCTCGCCCTGCTGCACGCGCTGCAGGAGCCTGGTGAGTTGCACCATACTATACCTAGGTGCGCCTGCCCGCCGTGCTGTCCGCGCCCAGGGCGCTCGCCCTGCTGCACGCGCTGCAGGAGCCTGGTGAGTTGCACCATACTATACCTAGGTGCGCCTGCCCGCCGTGCTGTCCGCGCCCAGGGCGCTCGCCCTGCTGCACGCGCTGCAGGAGCCTGGTGAGTTGCACCATACTATACCTAGGTGCGCCTGCCCGCCGTGCTGTCCGCGCCCAGGGCGCTCGCCCTGCTGCACGCGCTGCAGGAGCCTGGTGAGTTGCACCATACTATACCTAGGTGCGCCTGCCCGCCGTGCTGTCCGCGCCCAGGGCGCTCGCCCTGCTGCACGCGCTGCAGGAGCCTGGTGAGTTGCACCATACTATACCTAGGTGCGCCTGCCCGCCGTGCTGTCCGCGCCCAGGGCGCTCGCCCTGCTGCACGCGCTGCAGGAGCCTGGTGAGTTGCACCATACTATACCTAGGTGCGCCTGCCCGCCGTGCTGTCCGCGCCCAGGGCGCTCGCCCTGCTGCACGCGCTGCAGGAGCCTGGTGAGTTGCACCATACTATACCTAGGTGCGCCTGCCCGCCGTGCTGTCCGCGCCCAGGGCGCTCGCCCTGCTGCACGCGCTGCAGGAGCCTGGTGAGTTGCACCATACTATACCTAGGTGCGCCTGCCCGCCGTGCTGTCCGCGCCCAGGGCGCTCGCCCTGCTGCACGCGCTGCAGGAGCCTGGTGAGTTGCACCATACTATACCTAGGTGCGCCTGCCCGCCGTGCTGTCCGCGCCCAGGGCGCTCGCCCTGCTGCACGCGCTGCAGGAGCCTGGTGAGTTGCACCATACTATACCTAGGTGCGCCTGCCCGCCGTGCTGTCCGCGCCCAGGGCGCTCGCCCTGCTGCACGCGCTGCAGGAGCCTGGTGAGTTGCACCATACTATACCTAGGTGCGCCTGCCCGCCGTGCTGTCCGCGCCCAGGGCGCTCGCCCTGCTGCACGCGCTGCAGGAGCCTGGTGAGTTGCACCATACTATACCTAGGTGCGCCTGCCCGCCGTGCTGTCCGCGCCCAGGGCGCTCGCCCTGCTGCACGCGCTGCAGGAGCCTGGTGAGTTGCACCATACTATACCTAGGTGCGCCTGCCCGCCGTGCTGTCCGCGCCCAGGGCGCTCGCCCTGCTGCACGCGCTGCAGGAGCCTGGTGAGTTGCACCATACTATACCTAGGTGCGCCTGCCCGCCGTGCTGTCCGCGCCCAGGGCGCTCGCCCTGCTGCACGCGCTGCAGGAGCCTGGTGAGTTGCACCATACTATACCTAGGTGCGCCTGCCCGCCGTGCTGTCCGCGCCCAGGGCGCTCGCCCTGCTGCACGCGCTGCAGGAGCCTGGTGAGTTGCACCATACTATACCTAGGTGCGCCTGCCCGCCGTGCTGTCCGCGCCCAGGGCGCTCGCCCTGCTGCACGCGCTGCAGGAGCCTGGTGAGTTGCACCATACTATACCTAGGTGCGCCTGCCCGCCGTGCTGTCCGCGCCCAGGGCGCTCGCCCTGCTGCACGCGCTGCAGGAGCCTGGTGAGTTGCACCATACTATACCTAGGTGCGCCTGCCCGCCGTGCTGTCCGCGCCCAGGGCGCTCGCCCTGCTGCACGCGCTGCAGGAGCCTGGTGAGTTGCACCATACTATACCTAGGTGCGCCTGCCCGCCGTGCTGTCCGCGCCCAGGGCGCTCGCCCTGCTGCACGCGCTGCAGGAGCCTGGTGAGTTGCACCATACTATACCTAGGTGCGCCTGCCCGCCGTGCTGTCCGCGCCCAGGGCGCTCGCCCTGCTGCACGCGCTGCAGGAGCCTGGTGAGTTGCACCATACTATACCTAGGTGCGCCTGCCCGCCGTGCTGTCCGCGCCCAGGGCGCTCGCCCTGCTGCACGCGCTGCAGGAGCCTGGTGAGTTGCACCATACTATACCTAGGTGCGCCTGCCCGCCGTGCTGTCCGCGCCCAGGGCGCTCGCCCTGCTGCACGCGCTGCAGGAGCCTGGTGAGTTGCACCATACTATACCTAGGTGCGCCTGCCCGCCGTGCTGTCCGCGCCCAGGGCGCTCGCCCTGCTGCACGCGCTGTAGGAGCCTGGTGAGTTGCACCATACTATACCTAGGTGCGCCTGCCCGCCGTGCTGTCCGCGCCCAGGGCGCTCGCCCTGCTGCACGCGCTGCAGGAGCCTGGTGAGTTGCACCATACTATACCTAGGTGCGCCTGCCCGCCGTGCTGTCCGCGCCCAGGGCGCTCGCCCTGCTGCACGCGCTGCAGGAGCCTGGTGAGTTGCACCATACTATACCTAGGTGCGCCTGCCCGCCGTGCTGTCCGCGCCCAGGGCGCTCGCCCTGCTGCACGCGCTGCAGGAGCCTGGTGAGTTGCACCATACTATACCTAGGTGCGCCTGCCCGCCGTGCTGTCCGCGCCCAGGGCGCTCGCCCTGCTGCACGCGCTGCAGGAGCCTGGTGAGTTGCACCATACTATACCTAGGTGCGCCTGCCCGCCGTGCTGTCCGCGCCCAGGGCGCTCGCCCTGCTGCACGCGCTGTAGGAGCCTGGTGAGTTGCACCATACTATACCTAGGTGCGCCTGCCCGCCGTGCTGTCCGCGCCCAGGGCGCTCGCCCTGCTGCACGCGCTGTAGGAGCCTGGTGAGTTGCACCATACTATACCTAGGTGCGCCTGCCCGCCGTGCTGATATGCTCTCTATAAGTCAGGACAGGTTCCACATGAATACATTCCCTGGATAACAGTAGCCCAAGTGACTTGTTGTGCCACGGCTGTACAACTGTACAACTGTACAACTGTACAACTGTACAACTGTACAACTGTACAACTGTACAACTGTACAACTGTACAACTGTACAACTGTACAACTGTACAACTGTACAACTGTACAACTGTACAACTGTACAACTGTACAACTGTACAACTGTACAACTGTACAACTGTACAACTGTACAACTGTACAACTGTACAACTGTACAACTGTACAACTGTACAACTGTACAACTGTGCAACTGTACAACTGTACAACTGTACAACTGTACAACTGTACAACTGTGCAACTACCTACGAGTATCTGTGTAGTGACAGTCCTAGTTACATCGGTCCAGCCGCTTCCGAGTTTAGCCGAAAAAAAAAACAGACAGAACAATTTTTACATTATTATTATTATGTAAACTACTTTTTAGGGTTCCGTAACCAAAGGGTAAAACGGGAAGTACTGAGACTTTGCTGTCCATCGGTCTGTCTTGGGCTGTATCTCATGAACGTAGTTAGTTAGAAAGTTAAAATTTTGCCAGATGTTGTATTTATGTTGCCTCATATACTCATATGGGGTCTCCCATACATATATGTATAGGGGGGCTCCCATACAACAAACGTGATCTTTTTCTTTTTGGTACGGAATTTGTGCGCGAGCCCGACTCGCACTTGGCCGGTTTTTCATTTATTTATTCATTCATTTATTTATTTATTTATTGCTGAACACAGGTAAATTATTACAAAGTTATCCTAGATGATACAGGAATCCACCTCCGCTGTGCTCTGCCTCACCGAGCATGCAATATTTATGGGACGATAAAATAATGTCATATACTTACCTACATATTAGAATAAATTAGAAAAATGTCAAAATTACAAAATAAATTGAATTACTAATGTCTATAGCTATAAAATGTCAGTGAACGTTTCAAAAATGTTTTTTTTTTTTTTTTTTTATTTAATTAAAGGGCTTTGTCGCTTGGCGACCACATCGCCCTGTAAATTACAATCTTACTATGTTAACTTAATACTAAATATAACAATTTTAAACTAATGCTACTTCTGCTAAAGTATACAGTTGCTGGGCTCCAACTGACACAGGGTTGGCCAAGACACTGTTAATGAAGCCGATATTCATATCTCTCGCGACACCAAAATATTCTCTTCGAAGAGATCTTGACCGTGTGCACTCGCACAGTATGTGCAATACATCCTCAATCACGTCGCAGTCCTCACAGTTGGGAGATGGTACTCTACCCATCAAAAAGGCAAATTTCTTGGAGGCTATATGACCTGTACGAAGTCTAAAAGCAGTCACTAACGTTTTTCTGTTAAAACGAACACTTTCGATCCAAGTATATTTGCGGATTTGCGGCTGAATTGTACGAAACCAAATACCTTTCGCCTTTGACTTCTCGTCAAAATATTCTTGCCAGAAGTTATAAATAGTTTCCTTAACAATCCTAAGTTGATCAGAAAATAAAGGTAAAATCTCGAACGGGACCCCATTGAGACACGCGTCCTTCGCTAATTCATCCACAGAATCATTTTCGTAAAAGCCAATATGCGAAGGTATCCACTGCAGAACTATTTCCTTGCTATTAGACTTTAAATTTTGAATTGAGTCCAGGATTTGGTAGGCTATCGGATTACCTCGCACGTGCGTGGTACATCGAGCCAAGTGTTGAAGCGAGCTTTTAGAATCTGTTAAAATTACGAACTTGTTGAAATTAATCGATTTAACATATGAAACAGCTTCTAATATAGCAATTAATTCTATATGCATGATAGAAATATCCGAATCAATCCTAAACTTAATGTTGCAATTGTGCAGTGGATCCAATACAGCCGCACCGCCGATCCGACAACTCTTGGACCCATCTGTATATATTTTATGGTATCCGTCGTATTGTTGTTGTACGAAATTAACACATATATTATTAAGTTCTAAAGGGTCGAACAAGTGTTTTCCTCGATCGACCAATGGTATATTATGAAAAATAACTCCCGATAAGTCGATATTACTAACCCATGTTTGCAAGGAATACATTTCCTGTTGGGTACAGGAATAAATTGGAATTGAATTGAATGACTGGGAGACTATGCAAAGTAGTGGTGGTTTTTTGTTAGACCAGTAGGGAGTTCGTATGTTGTCCGAGAGCTCACTTATACAAGCTATAGTTTTATTATCCATAAAAGATTTGGCTTTTAAAAAGAATTTAGAAGCGAGGTATCGTCTGCGGAATTGCAGCGGAGGGAGGTGAAACTCACTTTCCATAGCATAAATCGGGGTACTACGTATGAATCCACCTATTACGCGCAGTGCTTGATTTTGAACCTTGTCTTATTTACTTATATTAGTTTTACAACTGTTGTCATACAAAAAACTACCATAGTCTATCCTACTACGAATCAGTGATATGTATAGACGTCTAATATGTTTTTGGTGAAGGCCCCACCCACGACCAGCTAAGACCTTTAGTATATTTATTAGTCTAGATACCTTTAGAGTTGTCTCTTTGATATGCCTACCCCATCTTAATGAGCTGTCCAGCCAAAGACCAAGATATTTAACCTGACGTTCGGCCGGAAGCAAAACATTGTCGATATGCAAATCAATACCATGTCTAGAAAAGCCCTTTTGGAATACACAAAATTTACTTTTATTAGGGTATATAGCTAGTCCTAAATCCGTCAAAAGGGAGTTAAAGCGGCAACAAGCGTACTCCAACTCCACCACCGCAGAAGTTACAATTGCATCTGATTTGTACAAAACGAAATCGTCAGCGTATTGTGAGATTTCGACGTTCCGTATTTCATCGCATATATTACAAGTGGCGATATTAAACAAAATTGGCGATAAGGGGTCCCCTTGTGCTAGGCCGCGGCTGGTGGTCCTTGTTACGTATGTACCATCAACTTCAATATGTAGTCGCCTGTTTTTTAAATAAGTCCATAGGTACAAACAAATTCGAGAGCCCACGTTAAATCCATCCAAAATCTTTATTAAACATGTTACATCTACATTATTATATGCATTATCTATGTCAATGAAACACGCTGTAGTTGCTAGATTTTTTGAAAACCCTACCTGGACATGTGAAACTAAACGAGTGAGATTATCTTGACTTACGAAAGCCAACCATGTTTTGTGGGAACAACTGATATTTTTCGAAATACCATTCCAATCTCTTGTTTATAATATTATGTAGAACTTTGCACAGACATGACGTAAGAGATATAGGGCGCAATGCACTGTCTGAGTTTATATTTCGCCCAGGTTTAAGAATGGGAACAATTTTAACACTACGCCACTGTGTGGGTACAAAACCGTGGAATAGAAATTGATTATATAACGTCACTAAGTAGGATTTACCTATAGCTGGGAGGTGTTTTATCATGGAAAATGAAATATTATCTGGGCCTGGTGAAGTATCAGTACCCTTTATAGAATTTTCTAGTTCCTGGAGTGTGATCTTTGCCTCTAAGAGACTTTGTTTTGACTGAATACAGGGCTGTGCTGGGCAGACAAAGTCTGGTGTAATATTTGTTAAAAGCTTTGTCGCTTTTTGAGTGTCTACGTAATGATTTGGTGCATGGTGACCTTTTATCCATCCCATTTTTCGCCAAAGGGATGTGGGTGAGGACGACTCATCAACTGATGAGCAAAATTGTTGGAAGGCTTGACAACGAGCTGATCGAATGACACGCTGCGCATTACTTATTTTATTTTGTAATATTACTAAATTATCGGGAGAAGGGCACCGTCGTAGCCTGGCAAGTGCCAGGCGCCGTTCAGCTACTGCTTTTGATAATTCCGCGTTCCAATATGGTTTTGGTTTAAATTGATTAGTTATGTGATGGGGAATTTTCTGTTCGGGGATGTGATTGTGTGCTGCCTCTTGCATAATATTTTCAAATAAATTATAAAATTCTTGTAATTGTGTAGGTTTAGTAAAAGTTAAAAATGAATTTTCTATGTGATCTGAGTAGGCTTTCCAGTCTGATTTTTTAAAATTTCTTTTTGGTTTCATATTTTTATGTAAATACATGTTAGTGGTTAACTTAATAATTAGATGATCGCTTCCTAAGTTCTCATTGGTGGGTTGCCAAGTAAACAAGGTAGCTAGGTCAGAGGATATAAACGAAATATCGGGAGATGTTTGTTGCAGCATCCCGTTCACGAGTCTCACCCGTGTCGGACTACCATTGTTCAAATAAATACAGTTATGGTCTAGCATACTGTCATAGATTTGATTACCCCTCGAGTCGGTGCGGTCCGACCAATTAAAATGATGTGCGTTAAAGTCGCCTAAAAGAAGTGTCTTTCTATCACAAAGGGAAAATAGACCGTCCCAGTCGGTTTGTGTTGTATTTACTGTAGATGGGCAATAGACAGAGATTATATTTTCTATGTGGGGACAGTTGGGAATCTTAACGTGAATTAGTTCCACATTTGGGTTATTGCTATGGGTTAGTAATGGAGTGCTCTGAATAGACCTATGAGTAAGTATGGCCACCCCTCCGTAACCATCCTGCCTATCTGTTCTAAATATATTATAATCAGTTATTCGAAATGCACTGTCCGGCTCAAGCCACGTCTCGCTTAGAACTGCGATGTGTACCTTTTGCTGTAATAAAAGCGTCTCGAGAGATATGGATTTCGGCCTAAGACTTTGACAATTCCATTGAATGACTACTACATTTACGTTAATAGTGACATTATCCATTACCGACTAGACTTTCGAACAGAGAACTGACGGACATGCTACTCATTATTTTTGATAAAATCCAGTCTATAAAAATACCTATAGTTTGTTTTATTTTGTCTTCCAAACATAATTGGCTAAATAAAATATTTTTTAACTTTATGACTACTCTTAAAAAACTTAAATTATCTACTTTACTATTTGTAATCTTACTCCGATTTTCCTTTTCTGTCTGGGGATAGTATTCTGAACTGGCGAACCATGGCTCGTCGGTGTTGTTGTAGTCTGAGGCACGGGAGGATAGTGGGGGGGGCTACTGGTGTAGGTGCCCGTGGTTTGTTGTTCTTCTTGCGTGCGGCGGCAATTTTTCTTGGGATACTGGGTTCTGATGGACCAGCAATAGGGTTGAATAACTGTGACATTAGGCGTTCACTTTCCGGAAACTCATTGTTGTTTGTTTTAGATGGAGTTCGAGTATCCCTAGGTGGTCGTAATTCTGGGTATTCTTCATCTCGGGCCGTTGGGTGGGGCATACATGTCGGGCTGGGTTGAACGTATTAACTCAGGGCTTTTCTGTACGTACAGTTAAACTCAGACATAAGTTCCCTTATCCGTCTTTCTTTTTTATAGAGAGGACACGATCTGTGCAGTGCCATATGATTACCGGTACAGTTTATACATCTATATGATATGGTATCGCAATTCTCATGGGTCTTTGTGCATTTTGGGCAAACTACTTTTTTGGATGGGCACATTTTCCATGCATGTCCAAATTTCCAACAACGTGAGCATTGCGATACGGGAAATATGTACGGTTCAACTTTGATTCTCATATGTTCGATGTAAACATAACCTGGAACCGACGAACTATCGAATCCGATGCGAATCGTCTCGCTTCCAATCCAGTTACTGCTAGGTGTTGGTGTTTGTGAAAAGTCGTTGTTCCGCTTGTTTAATCTTTTAACTGAAATAATGTTATATTCACTTGATAAGTGCTTTAATATATCTGTTTCTGAAAGCTCTAATTCAACATTTTTAATAACACCATATGAAGTGGAAACTTCTAAGGTTTTATGGATCCGCCATCCCAACTCGGTAAACGCTTGGCATTTAATAAAGACGTCGGCGTCCGCTGCGCGTTCAAAAGTTGTTAATATTTTGGTCTGATGGACATACCTGATACGTTCGATGCCCTTTATGTTATTTTCCGTAAACAAGCGAGCGAGCGCAAATTGTTTGGGCAGAGGTAGGTTATGCGATACTGCAACTTGAATCTTTTCTGGGTCCTGGCTATTTGTACGAACCACTTTATTTCTTTTATTAACGGTAATCCATTCCTCGGGTGAGTCATTACGTCCTTCCCTGGTTCTCTTTATAATTCGAGATTCGTCTATCTCCATAATATTTGTTTGTGTTTGGTCACTGCATTCCACATTATTTTCTGTCTCGTTCAAAACGTCGTTCCCATCGAAGCGCGTTTCTGCATAATGGTCCGTCTGTCTTACTTGACAAGGGTAATTATTCATCGCGCACGAGCGCTGTCCCGGCCGTTTGGGTCGGGACCGCGCTAGATAAGATTTAATAATTATTTATA
This sequence comes from Nudaria mundana, assembly GCA_963556515.1. Classification (NCBI taxonomy): domain Eukaryota; kingdom Metazoa; phylum Arthropoda; class Insecta; order Lepidoptera; family Erebidae; genus Nudaria; species Nudaria mundana. Next base: position 332,824 of record OY748302.1, read on the forward strand.
TGCACTGCAATGTTAGCTAAACACGACTTAACGACGCGAGGTCTAACCGATCAGTCCTCAAAAATGATATCAAACCACAAAAATAAATGTCAATAATTATAGGTGTAGATATAAAATGTCAATGAAAAATTAAATGTCCTAAAAAGCATAAATTAAATAATCCCGCACTGAATAATATGCCTTCCTTTTCAAAAAAACTAGCAGTTCTATTTTAAAACTGTTCAAATCTCCAATTTCCAGAACAGACACTGGCAACTTATTGTATATCCTTGGAGCCATTGCCAAAAAACTCTTGTCATAGACTGCTTTCTTATGTGAAACGAATTTTGTGTTGGTGCCGGGAGCTTTTCAACTTATCAAACAAATGAATGTTACTTTTAACAAACATAGCTACTTCAAATATGTATAAAGAAGGCATTGTTAATATACCGAGACTAAGAAACAAAGGCCTGCAACTGTCCGTACCTTTCATGTGGAACATAGCTCTAATGCATCGTTTTTGCGCTCTGAAGACTAATTCCACATTTGTGGAGTTACCCCAGTATATAATACCATAGCGTAGGGCCGAGGTTACATATGCATGGTATGCGGTCATGAGTGTGGTCTCATTCACCAGGTAGTCTTGACAGATTGTACAGGGCATATGAGTACTGACTCAGGCATACTGCATATGGTGGTAGGCGTACGACATGTCACGATCCAAATCGAGACCTAAAAACTTAGTTGAGTCAATTTCTGTTATTTTGTTGTTGCCGTATTGAACATTCGTTATTATGTTTTTAGTTTTTTGCTCAAATGTCATTATTTTTGTTTTACCGAGGTTGATACGCAGATTATTCGCTGTTAACCAGTCTACTAATACCCTTAAGCACTCGTTTACTTCATGCTCGAATGTACAGTCGTTGTTTCCACTAAGAATGACGGTACTGTCGTCGTCAAATAAAATCATAGGATGCGGAGTTACCCTGGGCATGTCATTAAAATATACGAGAAACAAAAGAGGGCCCAATATACTGCCTTGGGGAACACCGTAGTTATTTGATCTTTGGACAGAAGTATACGCTCGTTCCGTTTTTGTTTTAGAACACACCCTGCTAACCTGTGTTACTTGTTTTCTGTCAGTGAAATAGGATTTAACGAGTTCCAAAGCGTTACCCCTTATTCCACAACCCTCTAACTTCCGGAGAAGTTTGTCCCGATCCACATAGTCAAAAGCCTTGCTCTTGTCCATAAATAGAGCCGCTACAGGGCGTCGGTTATCAACGTTTATTATTATCCGCTCGAATACTTTATATATAGCCATGTTAATATTTCTTCCCTTCCTGAAACCATATTGTTCATCCGCGAGTACCTTGCACCTTTCAAAGAAGCCGTATAGTGCGTTATAAATAACACGCTCGAAAATCTTCGAGAATACGGGCAAAAGTACTATAGGCCTATAGTTCGAGAGTTCATGTGTATTTCCTTTTTTGTACAGGGGTTTTACTATTGACATTTTTAGCTTTTCCGGAAATACACCTAATTCCATACATAAATTAATAATGTGACACAATACAGGGGCAATCAAATCTGTCACTGATTTAATTATACTCGTTGAAATGTCATCGTAGCCAGCACTCTTTGTATTTCTTAAAGACCGTATTATTAATACAATGTCCCGCGGAATGACTGGATTAAGAAAAAGAGATGTACTGTTTATTTGTTTTATTAAGTTATTATTATTTAAGTTAATTGTTGTTTTATTTTTGGAATTATTTTCTATTTCGTCAATAAAAAGTCATTAAATATTTGCGCAATTTTTTGAGGGTCTGTTATATGTTCATTATTAAATAAAATTTGCTGTAAGCCGTCTACTGGTTTATTATATTTATTGTTATTAATTACTTGCCACGTAGCTTTGCTCTTATTTGCGGCGCAGTTTATAAAATGACTGTTCTGTGACTTTTTTGTGAGTCGTATAATAGTTTTTAACCTTCTCGAGTAATTCTTATACATTATTTTATTCACACTATTAGGGGCTCTTCGGAACTGCAGCAACATTTGGCGATTACGTCTACAACACGTCCTTATGCCCTTACTAATCCACTTTGGTGGTTTTGTGGCAGATATTTTTACCTTTCCTATCGGGAAACACATGTCGTAAAACAATTTAAAACATTCGTGAAATTTATTAAATGCATAATTTGGGTTATTATAATTATATATGTCATTAAATGTCAAATTCTGTAGGGAGTTCTTAAATTTAGCTATATTTTCTTTTGTATAATTTCGTCTAAATACATACCAATGAGTCATGGAGCAAGTTGTTTTCACAGGGCATTGTAGTAACTGAGCCGTGTGATCCGACAGCGCCCACTCCACAACTTCACATTTACTGCCACGAATGTTGTCAATTATATTATCTATACATTTGCCGCTACATGGACGTGTAGGAGTCTGAACGCCTAGCTTTACGCCATAACTGCGTAGCAAATTTAGAAAATTTACAGATCTAGGATCATTCTTCAAGGTGTCTATATTATAATCACCGCATATAATTACCTTCTTTTTCCGCTGAATGCAGATATGGTGTAAAATGCTATCCAAAGTACTGAAAAACGTTTCTATTGATTTGTTATCACACCTAGGTGGCCTATAAATACATATGATGATAACTTCATGAGTGAGCAGTTCGATTGCGCAACATTCCATGTATTTAGGCGCACACCATTTTGTCATGTCAAGTCGGACACCTCTCAGACGATTGTTTAACAGTATACAGAAACCCCCATGTCTATCGTCTCGAGAATAATGAGTATAAAGTGTATAGTTTGGTAAATTAAGCTCAGATTGGTCACCGTTATTCATGTTCGTTTCAGTTACACATATTACATCGATGGGTTTACCTTTATTGTAAAGTTCTGTGAGATGCACACATCATTGATCAGACTTACTAATAAGTCCATCTATATTTTGATGTCAAAATCCTGGGGCTTAGATGTCGCATTCAAAGGCAAATTAATATCTTTACATGACAATGATACATCTATTACATTGCTAATAGTTTTTTGCAGGGGTTTATAATAATGAAGCATGGTTTTTTGAACTTGAACATGACTTTTAGAAACCACGCGCGGCTTACTACTAGAACATCTATTTCGGTGCCATTTTTTGCTTGTTTGTATGTATTTAGTTACAGCGATTAATTTGAAATAAATCGGGTTCATACTTTTAATTTTATTTATTCGTTATTATTGATATTTGTCTAATAAATATGGTAAATTTCAGAGGTACCGTGGGAGTGGTGTGGACCTCCCAACCAGCGGCACTACGAGCGTCTCCCGACCACGTGGACGGACGCTCAGGACCAGGAGCATCTTCTGCGGGGGCTGCTGCAGCTGTTCAGCAGTACTGCCTTCGCCAGGGTCCTGGCCGACTGCTCCGACCTGGTGTTGGTGAGCCACTGCGGCCTGGAAGTGCAGAGATGGTCAGCCGGCTGCTACACGCTGCTGCCGCCCCGGGAACACTGCAGCACGGCTCGCCTTGACGCCTACCTGCACCTGGGGGGGGCCGGGGGGGCCGGCGGGGTGGTGAGCTACGTGGCGCTGGACGACGCCGGGGCCAGCGCGGCGCTGGTGCAGCTGCCGCCCGCTCACAACGCGCTCAGCCTGGTGTACGCGGACCCCGGAGCCGCTCCCTTCACGTCGTACGTGAGCCGCCTGCCGCCTCGGGAACACCCCTACTTCTATGTCGTCACGTGTCAGTACCGAGAGCGGGATCCTGTCGTCGCCACCACATAGACCTCGTATGTCTGAAGACACCCGGTTCTCGAATAAGTTGCTAGTATTTATTTCGCCTCGACCATCCCTGCTGTAGCCGGGCGATGGGTCGTTAAGGCCCCAGTAGCATGAGAATTAAAAAAATGCGCGGTAACAAGGGATCGAATGCAACACCTAGTATTTGTTCACAGATCAGCGGTTTTAAAACGCTTCGGTATTTTTCACTTTCTGGACTTTGATCATAAAGTTCAATTCCACACTCAACTCCCGTGCGGCCGCGGCTGGGGCCTAAAGGTAGATTTGGACCTAACGCGGTATAAACATAGCAAGTAATGAAAACAAATGTTATATTATAAAGTTTATATTTTTTACCGATCGAGTGACACTGTTTTGGAAATGATGGTCATATTCCTCTGGAACAAAATGAGAACTCCTCACTACAGAGTATCAGACTGATCCGAGGCTGGCGAGACGGCTACCTGCAGTAAATAGCTAGCGGCTATATTTTTCTAGATTTACTCGTATGTCAGTAATAGAGACGATTCGTGAATGTACATATATTGTATCGGCGCTAGGAATCAAATGGACATTGTCAAATTATCAAAGATTCAAAGATTTTAGGAGAAAATACATTAAAAGGATCTAAAACACTGATTCAAATTTGAGTTTAATAAGATTATGAATAAAATAAACAATTCAAATATTGCCATTTTGACTGAAACAGCAATTACAGAGCATGACTTCACTCCTGCATAAACTTTACTGGGTTTTGTTCAATTTTGTTCTGACTGACATGACTGTTTAACAATGTATGACGTCAGACCGACGACGCCATGACACTACGAGTTGTTCTGTTCGTAACTATTAAAAAAAATGGAAAAATGGTTTAAGTTCGTTAAAGTTTAGCTTATTGCCAAAATAAATTTGTAAATTGTAGTTGTGTGATGCTTATTGTTGATCAGCTTCTCTGTACTATACAGATACACTCGTATCACTGTCCGGCTCGCTATAGCGACATTCACTACTCTTAGTACAAACAACAACGTAGCAACTAACTGAATACCACGAAATACTCAATGCAGAGTCCCAAGCCCTACCATTCATAATGAATTCTGAAGGAAAATTGTTCCTAAAAATAAAACGAGTTATTCAATAAAAAATGCGCGTTTTAATTCACGATGGTAGATAACGCAATGAACCGAATACCACGAAAATTTAAATGTAGACTACCGGTGACTCTCCACTACTCTCCAGCGAATCCCAAAAGAATGTTGTTAAATAATTTAAAAATAAACGAGTTATTCAACAAGCCCTTAAATTCAAGATGGCGGGTAACGCACCTGCAATACTAAATTTAAATTTTAACCACGCAATACTAAACTTAGAATGCCAGTAACTTACCCTAACCTAACGAATTCCGAAAGAAATTAGCTGTTTCTAATTATATCTTGTTATTTTTTGAGCTAATTCGACTGTACTATATCTATGCTTCATTTGCCACGAGTTCGCATTCGGGCTTCTGCAATCTGAGGTAAAAGGAAATTACATTTGGGACGTCAGCGTCGTACGTTTTCGACAAGAAATCTGTGAATGAAATAATCGATGCTAACTGCACCTTCTTATACGAGTATATGTGTTATGTCAAAGGACATAACTTAATGTATAGTAAATAATAGTTAAAACGAGATTTGAGGCTCACAAAATAAGTCTCCAAAGTTGGTTAGTACGTGTCCCGCAGACACTGACAAGGGCCGGTCCTGTGTTGAATACTTACCTGAGCGACAGAGGGCGCGTCACTTGTGTGTGTGTGTGTGTGTGTGTGTGTTTGTGTGTATGTACACTGCAGCATGCTTGTGTGCGTTAGTAAAGTGACAGTTGGAAAGTAACGTAGCGGGGCGCGTGTCGTAGTCACATCTTGTACATAAATAATAGATTATATTATTGATTAAATGCAACACTTTTTATTTTGTTTGTCGATTTATTGCCCGACCTAACTCCCCCTCCCCCTCTTTCCTACTTTCAACATGGAGACCGGAATCAGTGGTTTCATGTAGGTATAGGTAATAGCCGCACGCTGCCGCGTGGCAAGCGCCGGAGCGCAGCCCCGAGCCACACGGCGCCGTCGGTACACTGACACTGACACACCGCGCTCAAGGTGCCTCTGTGAGCTCTGCCGCGCTGTATTAGGTGTGGACGGTGTATTTTTATTCGCAAATGTATGTATTATTAATTATAATTGAAAAACGCGACGGACGGACAGACAAATTGTATCAAATATATAGATTTGATCATGAGTTCACGACGGGATTCAATAAATATCGAATGTTATACGATCCAAACTACCTAAACTCGTTTAGTTTTATAACTAAATAGGTACTATAATGTTTTATAGCTAAATGGGAAGACTGGTGGAGACTGATTTCGGGGGAAATGAAATACCCCGTTAATGTTATAAAAAAGAAAATGGAATCATTGATGGGGTCCTATCGGCGAGACAGGAGCAGTGTAAAAAAAAGCCGGGTTATGTAATAGTTCAGGTAATTATTTATTTTTTTGATTGGAGTGAAACCCAAATAATGTTTTTAACGATCGCGAGGTCTACTGTTCCACTGTTCCACTGTCCATTTTGTATTCTGGAGGACGTATGGTGGCTCGGCGTCTCGGCCTGTGTCTCGCGAAGGAGCGTTTCGGGCAAACTAATTAACGTCGCGAGCGAAAAAAGATGACGCCACTAGTCTCTATGTCGCAGGTTTATGGTAAAATCAAGTCGTTCCGGTTCATATCTATATGTAGTAGGAAAATGATGTAGGTAGGTAATGGGATTTAGTCTACTAAATCCCATTACCTACCTACGTCATTTTCCTACATATGTCTGAATCTCAGTTTGACTTAGTCCCAAAATGACTGATTTTCTTAGTGCCGGAATCATAAAATGACTGGAAATCGAGGGCACAGTCAATTAGACATTTGAAAGAAAATAAAGGGAAAATGAGTTAAGTATGTACCTACCTTTTCTTTTTTTGGAAAATAATATTATTTATTTACAATAAGAATTACAATATACAAAATAAACATAATTATAGACTAAAAATATTTACATTACAAAATATCGTTTAAAAAATCCTCCGCGTCATTGCCGACTGGGAAGGTTCCCAGAATGCTGGCTGTGTTGCCACGTTGGATGGCGATACTTATTCTTTGGGCCAGAAAATAGCTAGCCTTCTGGTTTACGCCGTTACGTACGTCATATTTACGCCGTTTGACGATCTTCAGCCGATGCAGCAGCAGCGCTGGCACATCCAGATGTGCTTGGAAGGTGTGAAGGTGCTAAGGTGTCAACGCATGTAGCGTCCCACACCAAAGGCCTTCCCATCTTCCACGGTAGCAACGACATACCGTCCGTTCTCTTTCCATCGCTTCGTGCTAAACCATTTGGTTCACGTACGGCCGGAAGACCTGCGGTGGAAAGAGCCATACGAGTTATGTCGTTTAGAATAGCGTGCCGAGGTATACGATTGTATGTACCAATATTTTTTTTTTTTTTTTTTAATTCCGCGGCCGAAGGCCGCGGCCGCTCTAACGTCCGTTGCCGGGCGTCTCTGGTTACTAGCAGAGGGTATGTCCAGTGGCGCCCGGCGGACTTTGACCGTATGTACCTACTTAAATTTTATTGGGTACAAACAATGATTTTAAATACAATGGATTTCGGATCATCGCTCAAAAGTGTCCGAACTAAAAGAGAAACAAAACGCTAAAAGAGAAACAATCGCGCGCCAGTCTTGATTTTGACAACTGAACGACAACACGTTGCACAATGCCGTACTGTATTGTAAAAACGTGTAAAAACTACGAAAAAAAAGCAAATTGAAGACGGTGTATCATATTTTCAGTAAATAAGCTTTTGTTTTATTATTTGCAATTTATTATTTCACTTAAAATACAGTATTTCGTCGATAATAAATTAAAAGACAAAAGTAAATATTGCAATCCATTCCAATACCGAAGTACCTATCTGTCTCTTTCGAACTCATCCCAAGCTCAGTAAAAAGAAAGAGACCATTTCATTTTCACTGAATAATGTACTAAGAAAATGACCATTCAGATTTATTCGGATTACCGATAGCGATAAAACTATTTGGAACAAAGATTATAGTGGAGACGCCTTGGCTCTTTATGATTTTTTTTTCGTTATATGAACCAACATCTATTTCAGTTTTCCTCGGGATCCAGTACACTGTGCACAATGGAAAAATATTATTGCCCTAGCACGGCGAGAAGAATATTTTGATCCAAAAAATAACAATCTTGTTTGTTCGGCTCATTTTATGGACATAACAAAAAGAGGTCCGATCTTTATGAAACTTGTACAAGAATCCCTTGATTGAATGGAGGAGATAAGCCCAAAAATGTTTTTAATTTTCACAGGGTATCATTGTTTTGTCATAAATATAATTACACATGTCATTTTATTTCGTGTATGTACTGTTATTTTCTTTTTATTTGGATTCTCGGTAATGTATTCCTACGGGAATCGGGGCCGAGATAACTATATCTCGCGGGCGGAGTCACGGTGATCAGCTAGTAGCTAATAATTTCGTATCCCAAAAATTAACCATAAGATAAAAATAAATTAATGATGCGCAGTTTTAGCAACTAATTCAGTCACTTGAAACACGGCTATCTTGTAGTAGACGTAGCGACATAGCGTTATGAAAATAGTAATGTTTGGCATTTATAATATTATAATTAGTTAAATTCATTAATTCCCTTTTTGTTATTCATACACTACAGTTACTTATTATGAAACTGACTCGAAAAAAAAATCTTTGTCAGTCGTTAATTAGTTTTTCAGCTTATTTCGTCTAACATAAACAAGTAATTACAATTTATAAGATTATGGAATTTATTGTAGTCTTACATTAATTATTACGCCTACGTAGGTACATATCATGGAATCCTTAAAAGACTTTAACAAAATAAACCTACTCCATTGTTTCTATGTTCACGTAGTTCAAGTATAATAATAATAATAATAAAAAATAAGGTGAATTAGTCAGGCGGACAGATAGAAGCTACGTAATGCGATAAATTAGTGCAAACAAAAGTGAACACTATTCCGTTGAATCAAGGTTTAAATTTTAATATGAAATTTGTTTATATCTATGTATGCCTATGTATAATGTATAGGTCGACTCGGGACATTATTTTCTTGCGATTTGTTCTAGATCCTATGTCCGTTGTATTATAAGGTCTTTGGGTACAAAGAAAGAAATATAATATCTTATTTAACCAAAAATCTTATTTTCTGTACTTATCTAAACTTAGTAAAATATTTTTTAATTGCGCCTTCTTATTAAAATCATATTTTCTAAAAATGAAATGGGACTGACGTTGCCCTGGTAAAGCTCGTGCAGTTGTTTTTTATAGTTTCGATCAAAAATAATATCGCAGCATCTACGACTTGCTCCAGAAAACAGCGCATTCTTTATGCGGCTATCGTGGTAACGCGACTCTGTTTTTAATCTATACTAATATTATAAAGCTGAAGAGTTTGTTTGTTTGTTTGTTTGAACGCGCTAATCTCAGAAAGTACTGGTCCGATTAGAAAAAATATTTTTAAGTTATGTAATACATTTATCCAGGATGGCTATAGGCTATATAACATTACGCTACGACGAGTAGGAGCGGAGCAGCAATGATATATGTTTCAAAACCGGGGAAAAATTATTTCTTTTGGGAGCTTCCGTGGTGTACGCTGCTTAAATGGTTAAAGTAACGTTAAAATTGTGTACTACGAATTTATTTGCCTTAAAAAGTTCTATAAAAAAGTCCGCGATGGCATATTTCTACCTCTTATATAGCAATCAAAATTGATTCAAAACAATTCATGGTTTGCGAAGCTATTTTTATGCTTACGATATTAATCCTTATCCAAACAAATACGCTATACGTCATAAGAATTTAATTTAAAACAAATTAGTCCTTTCCATCATTTGATTTCAACGAATATCTTAAGAGATATTATAGATTTAGTCAAAAAGTACACTTATTTTGAAGGCGGGTGACGACGTTGGAGTGCGCACTGCGCATGCGTGAGTTGACTGCCGGCCGTCGCCTGTTAGGTCTACGAGGTGCCATGCCGCGCGGCTCAGACGCGTGGTCGGCTCCTTACGGTACTGTTGTGTGCGAACTCTCATTATTACGAGGGTATTTGGTTTTGCAATTTCTCTAAAATTTAGGTACTATTCTAAGTACTACATGATATTGTAGTATTATTTTTCCGATAATTCTTTTGGCGCGTTCTTATTATTTAAGTAGTTTATATACATAGTACCTAAATCAGTAAATTTACGTATCGTTGTAAATAATAGAGAATATAATAGAAGATATAATAGAGAAACTGTTGTAGGGGGGCTTTATGAACGCAATAAAACCCAAAACAATGGTTTTTAGAACTTTTGTCTGTTTGTCTGAATGTTTGAACACGCTAACCTCAGAAACGGCTTAACCAATTTGAATATACGGTTTGGTTTTCAATCGCTTCATAAATAAAAAAGTTATGTAGATCTAAAGTAACACGCAGGCGGAGCTGCGGGCAACAGCTAGTAAGGGAATATAAATATTAATTTATAGTATAGATTACTCGATTGTACCAGTCATTTTGCAATTCGTACATATAAAAATTTAGTTATTTTGGATTTCAGTAATTTTGTTCTTCAGGCATTTTGGGACTAAATAGTACACGGGCCGTAGAACATTGAAAAATATTGATTAACAGCAAGCTCATTTTTCGTAAGTAGCTTTATTTTACCAAGTCTCCCAAATATATCTCAAAAAGAAATCTCAAATCAGGTAGCTAACAGAGTTATCCAGTTAAAATATTCGGAACAAAATTGTAAGATTGCATTAATTTGTATAGAGCTGCAAAGTGGTGCAGGTATTAAGTACATCATTATAAATCAAATATCAAAAGTTCCTATCGATCCGACTTGTGCTAAAAAAGTTATTCAAGGTTGAAAAGTTAAAAAGTTGAAAATTTTCAGTTTTTTGGCTTTTTCTCGTAAACAGTGAATTATATCAAAAATTGGTTTTTAACAAAATTGAAGATAATAAAATAACCTACAAATAAGTCTCCGTAACTTTTTACCTAGGAATTACCATTTCTGAGAGATTGCGGTTATTAACGTCCAACAAGCTATAGTCTACACGCAATGCTGGTCCGCTCCTATTAACTCTGTGGCTGTGTAAAAATGTAGCTTTAAGTTACCGAAAGAAATTTTAAAATCGGTGCAGTAGTTTCTGAGGTGTCACGTTGTCCCGTACAAACTTTGTCCCCCCTTTTTCACCCTTTTAAGAGTAGAATTTTGGAAAATCCTTTCTTATCTGAAGTATGCGCCATATAAAAAACACTCCCTCCAAATTTTAGGTTTCTACGATCAGTGGTTTAGGCTCAGCAGTCAGTCATTTAGGACATAGAATGTTATAATGTATGGTTAACTGTAATTAATATTGATTGACGATTCAACGTTTACCCTAAACGGCTGATCGTAGAAACCTAAAACTTAGAAAACGTGTTTTTTTTATATGGCGTGTACTTCCGATAAAAAAGGATTTTCCCAAATTCTACTCCTATTTCAATCGGCCCGTGTCAAAGTCAAACTGAGATTCAGACATATGTAGGAAAATGACCTAATGGGATTTAGTCTATATGAACCGGAACGAATCAAGAAAGGTCGCTGCTACGTAGGTAACTGTTTTTATACGGACGGGACGGAACGTGAAGTTTTGGAAATATCGTTTCATACAAAATGTACATGAAGGACATATGTCACGGAGTCACGGACGGGACGGGAACGTGGCACTCACGGGGCGGGAAAAATATCGTCGCCGACGATGTTTAGCACGTCCCGCCCCGCGCGTGCACCGTCCCGTCCTGTGCCTTATTGAATCTCCTATCATCACACACACTGTTCACATGTGAACTGGCGCCCTGGGATAATTCTAAGTAGTCTCATAGGCCTCTCCGTTGTCCAGCTGGTGAGTAAGGTTGACTTACACTGTTCCAAGTGGTGCTATCAGTAAGTGATAAAATTCTCAATAGTGCAGACAAAGTTAAATCTACTTGGAAAATTATAAACGCGGAAAGAGGTCAACAAAAATTAAATGATAATAATTTTAAACTTAATATAAATGGTAAAATAACTACATCAGACTTCGAGGTCGCTAACGAATTTGAAAATTTTTTCTCCCGAATTCCTGTAGATTTGACAAAAACCCTAGCTCTTCAACCCCCATTGCAGAATCTTTGTTAAAAGCAACCTTGTTGTAACGTTATATTTATATAATTTAATTCCGGCATCAGTGGTGGACCCACTGATGCCGGAATTAAATTATTAGAGTGTATATACAGGGCCTGGGATGAGTCATATGATGCTTATGGTGTATTCTGTGACCTATCTAAGGCCTTCGATTGCGTTCAGCACCAGACTTTAATTAAGAAACTTGATCATTACGGAATCCGGGGGGCGGCCTTGAATTTCGTCAATTCTTACTTAAGTGATATGGTCCAGAAAGTAGTGATCAATAGTAAACAGTCACCTGGTTCTCCTGTAGCAATGGGGGTACCGCAGGGTTCAATTTTGGGACCTTTTCTTTTTCTAGTATATATTAATGATCCCCCTCACCTCATAAGAGACGAGCACGAGGTAGTTTTGTTTGCTGATGACACTTCTTTAATATTTAAAGTTAAACGTGGATAGCGCGAACTTGACGATGTAAACATTGCCCTCTCTAGGATAGTCCACTGGTTTTGTGCTAATAATTTATTATTAAATGAAAATAAAACTAAATGTGTAAGATTCACCTTACCTAATGTAAGACTTGTTAAAACCAGTGTTAAGGTTAGGGATGATATAATAGAATTGGTCGATGACACTGTCTTTCTGGGCATAACGTTAGACTCCAAATTGCAATGGGGGCCTCATATCGGGAAAATTTCGGCCAGGCTTAGTTCAGCAGCCTATGCTGTCAAAAAGATCCGACAACTTACAGACATTAAAACAGCGCGTCTTGTCTACTTCAGCTACTTCCACAGTATCATGACATATGGCATACTACTGTGGGGTAACGCTGCCGATATTGAATGCATCTTAGTGTTGCAGAAGAGGGCTTTCCGGACTATCTATGGAATGGGGTCTCGGGAGTCATTAAGAGATAAATTTAAGCATATTAACATCCTTACAGTGTATTCACAGTATATTTATGAAATTTTATTGTATACCCACAAGAACAAAAGTAAATTTGTGAAAAATAGTGATAATCATAATCTAAACTTAAGAAATAAGGATCAACTGGCTGTTCCTAAATTTAGGCTTCATAAAGTGAGTAATTCTTTTGCGGGGAACTTTATTCGAATTTACAATACATTGCCAACCGAAATAGCAAATTTATCTGTCAATCAATTTAAAAAACTAATAAAAAATAAATTGTGCATTACCTGTGTTATTCTGATTCATGTATAAGCTATATTATTGTAAAGTTTCATTAAAATCCATTCAGTAGTTTTTACGTGAAAGAGTAACAAACATCCATCCATCCATACATACCTACATACATACTTACATACTTACATACTCACAAACTTTCGCGTTTATAATATTAGTAGGATAGAATTATCTGTATGAAATATTGAAGTTTTTTGTAGGACTATTTTAATTATCTATTCCCTAAATGGTTCTAAATCATGCCTATTTCTCGTACTAGGTACTTGAACACGACACAAAACCCTAAACCAACAACCCGGCTGACCAGCGTCCAGCGTGGTATATGTATAGCTGTAGGTACCTATTCCAGACTCTTTGGGGGAGCCCTATACCCAGCAGTGGACGTCAAATGGTACCTACTCGAACAAATAAACAAGCTTTTAAGATTATAATAGTCAGTGGCTCCACTGATTATCACTCGTAAGGTCATCATTATTTTTATAAGTAGGTATCTATATGGACCTATTAATTTGATTATAGCAAGCAACGGTTCATAAATTCATGAACAAATAACAAATATGTAAGAATAGATAATAATGAGTCAGTCTCTGTTGAATACCCCAGCAGATAGCAGCGCGCAGCGTCCCCAGTCCCCACAGCCGCGCCATGACTCGCTGGAACAAGCTCGCGCTGGCTCTGTGCGCCCTGTGGCTCACAGCGACCCCTGGTAAGTGTGTATTTTTCAAGGTTAACTCATAACACTATAATTTATGGAAAATTAAATTAAATAAATCTAACTACTTTGCAATATTCCGCCACATGCAAATTACCCAACTCTGGTATTTATTCATGCACAAGACCGCCCTCCAACCCCACTTAGGCCGAAAGAATAGAGAAATAATTTTGAAAATAGAATAAATATGAGAGTTGTGTTATCGTGCAAAAAATAATAAAAAACCTCGACACGTGTTTCGCCTCCAACCAGGGGCATCATCAGGAGATGTCGATGGCTCGGCGCACGGCGACCGAATTAGCCACAACTCGTAAACCGCACCTATTCATATCCTAGGTTTTTTATTTCTACCCACAACCATTACACCAAATTATTTTATGTCTACCCACCACCGTTGTTTGAATGACGTATACCCAACGTGACGTATACCGGAGTCCAACAAATGTTTTGTTTTTTGTTTAGGAGAAAATTGGGGATGACAGGAAGTCAGGTGTGTATAGGCTTATGTGTGGGGATTGTGAGGGTGTTTATATTGGCCAAACCGGCCGTAGCTTCGCGACGCGGTATAAAGAACATAGATCAGCTTTTAGAAACAATCGCCCAGAACGGTCTCATTTCGCAAAACATTTGTTGGACTCCGGTCACTCCCTACCTAATCCTCACACTTATGACGTTCTGCACACCTGCAACAAAGGACTGAGGCTTTCGGTTTTGGAACAATTAGAAATCTACAAACATAGACGCTTGAACCGTAATATTTTAAATGATCAACTTAATTTCGCCTCTTCCCCTTTGCTGCGGGTAGGTATACGTCATTCAAACAACGGTGGTGGGTAGACATAAAGTAATTTGGTGTAATGGTTGTGGGTAGAAATAAAAAACCTAGGATATAAATAGGTGCGGTTGACGAGTTGTGGCTCATTCGGTCGCCGTGCGCCGAGCCATCGACATCTCCTGATGATGCCCCTGGTTGGAGGCGAAACACGTGTCGAGGTTTTTTATTATTTTTTGCACGATAACACAACTCTCATATTTATTCTATTTTCAAAATTATTTCTCTATTCTTTCGACCTAAGTGGGTTTGGAGGGCGGTCTTGTGCATGAATAAATACGAGAGTTGGGTAATTTGCATGTGGCGGAACATTGCAAAGTACATAGATTTATTTAATTTAACTATGGACTTCCGAAAAGTAACGCCTGATAGTATTAACTTTATAATTTATGGAAATGAAAATTTTGAAATTCGTTCTAAAATAAATATTTGCAAAGCTAGATGTTATTACGTGTGACGCGACGCGGACGGGAACAATAATTACAAGCGAAGGGAACGGAAAAAATTCCAAATTACCACGCGGGGGAAGTCGCGGGCGGTTATTTCCTTGTGCATCAAGATAATGTAAAAAAAATCGCCTGTTCAAACGGTGAGTGAGCTAGATTACCCCCCCCTCCCTCCTCCCACTCGCCCAGCGCTCTTCTTACGTGAACACCATTATACCTGTCAGTTGACTACCGTGCAAAGTCTGGGTACACACTAGTTTAATCTATAAGGTTAAGGTTAAACGTCTGCGTCGTTAAACGTAAAGTGTCTTAGACTATGATTTATTTATACGGTTCCGTAGTTCAAGATTCGGAACCCTTATACTTAGTTTCGTCATGTCCGTCCGTCCGTCTGTCCATCTGTCCGTCCTCGACTTACAGTCCAAACGGTTGATGCTACAAAGATGAAACTTCGTATGGATATGTGTGTTTATTATGCCGACAAAGTGCTAACATAAAATGTGAAAAAGATTTTTTTTGGGGTAGCTGCCCAACACGTAATGTGGGGTAGCTGCCCTACACGTAATGTGGGGTAGCTGCCCTACACGTAATGTGGGGTAGCTGCCCAACACGTAATGTGGGGTAGCTGCCCAACACGTAATGTGGGGTAGCTGCCCAACACGTAATGTGGGGTAGCTGCCCAACACGTAATGTGGGGTAGCTGCCCTACACGTAATGTGGGGTAGCTGCCCAACACGTAATGTGGGGTAGCTGCCCAACACGTAATGTGGGGTAGCTGCCCAACACGTAATGTGGGGTAGCTGCCCAACACGTAATGTGGGGTAGCTGCCCTACACGTAATGTGGGGTAGCTGCCCTACACGTAATGTGGGGTAGCTGCCCTACACGTAATGTGGGGTAGCTGCCCAACACGTAATGTGAGGTAGCTGCCCAACACGTAATGTGGGGTAGCTGCCCAACACGTAATGTGGGGTAGCTGCCCAACACGTAATGTGGGGTAGCTGCCCTACACGTAATGTGGGGTAGCTGCCCAACACGTAATGTGGGGTAGCTGCCCTACACGTAATGTGGGGTAGCTGCCCTACACGTAATGTGGGGTAGCTGCCCTACACGTAATGTGGGGTAGCTGCCCTACACATAATGTGGGGTAGCTGCCCTACACGTAATGTGGGGTAGCTGCCCAACACGTAATGTGGGGTAGCTGCCCAACACGTAATGTGGGGTAGCTGCCCTACACGTAATGTGGGTCCCCAAAACGAGCTAATACGAATATGTACTGAAGTTTAACATAATGTAACATAGAACAATTAGCTCTTTTTCGAGTCTTCACACAGCGCGGCGTGGCCGGGCGCGCTCTAGTAACATATCTGCCCCTTTTAAATTTGGAATACCATTGATCTTTGATGTTTCGTTGGCAGATGTGGCACATGGCGTCTACACGTACGTAGCAGAGATTGATGGATGGGTGGCGTACTACAAAACTGTCGCCAATTGGTCCGATGCGTTCAAGCGATGCCAGAGAGAAGGTTAATACTACTTAATATGTTTTGAAAAACTTAGAAACTGCTCGATCGATTTGAATAACTTGTTTTAAGGAATACTAGAATTTGCGTTCATCTCCTTTCGAAGGTATTGAACTACTAATCCACTAGGGTTCACGTCGCGAGGTGATCGAGATTATAACTCGCATCGTCTGATCAAGTCCGACGCTTCAATATCCAAACCAGACTATGGTTATAGGCATGCGTGGTGCCACGAACGTATTATGTTCTGTTAGTCACGTGATTGTAGAATGATTGTCCATGTTGTGCAGGAGCTGTGCTGATGTCGCCTCTTCGGGCTGAACATCTCCGCACCATGCGCAACCTGGCGGGGTCTGTTCCATATCACACCGGGATCCGTGCCTTCTACAACCCGACGCTGTTTGTGTCCATCGAAGGTACCACGACTCACTAAGGGCACAGAACTATCTCTATACTTACCTACTTTATATTTATTATAGGTAGTGAACATCAACACCCACAACAAATCACACCCTGTCCTGTATTATTACACCATACGATATGTAGTGTTGCTATTAAAGATCTAATTCTGTGAAGTAATGACATGCGGCAACCCAAAGGAAAGAGTTCATTTTTAACAAAATAAATTTTATTTTTTTTACGTTACGTTCTAATTTTAATTATTCTACTTTTTATGGTTCCGTACCCAAAGGGTAAAACGGGAACTCTATTACTGAGACTTTTGTAATCTGACAGATCAGACATGGCTGAGAGTTTTATTGCCAGGTTCTTTCTCACGGTTCTACCTATTGCTTTGCGAATGTGGCAGTACTTACATGTAAATATAGAAGCAATAATATTTTTATTTTTAGTACTTACTGACGTTCGTAAGCGTAGTTTAATGTCACATACGAATAAATCATTATTTAATGTATGCGTCAGAAGTATTTTATGCGTCGTCTGACCATTTCAGGTGTTGCTGTCGAAGATATGCCAATAGACGCCTTGTATAACCAGTTGGACCCAGAAGAGGGCCAGTGTTTGACCATGAGCGACTTGCGCGTCAGTCCCGTGGCGTGCAAGACGCGACGCCCCTACTTATGTTACAAGGAAAAAGCAAAGTCGGTGTTCAGTCAAGAATGTGCCACTTTCGATAACGGTAATGTTTCATCTAGATTTTATCTTATTGTGAGACAGGTGGCTATTCTAGAAGTACCTATAGCTGTTTACCCACAATGCAGAACAGAATATCTCTTAAACGAGGGTGCGTCGCTTGCAAGAACGCGCACGTCCAATGCGGTATTGGCCTTTCTCTTTCCTTTAGAAGCAAGCAAGACACAGAAAAGACGCAGAGGCGTCCCTTCTTCAATCAATTTTCTTCCAAAATGTAGGTAGGTATAGAAGCGTCGTGACATAAAACAAGCAGAAAACATATGGCACGGATAAGGCAAGGACACGACCCTTCTGCGTCTGCACCCTGTCTGTAAAACGCACAGAAGAGACGGTCAGACAGATGTTCAAAAACATTATTTTTATAATTTCATTTTTAAGCCCTTCTTTGGAGCTTACGGGTGTCTTATATAAACAAATTTTGTTATATTAACACCATGCGTTGAAATTATACGGAGTTAGATCGCGACTTTGCGTAGGCCAGTACCTACAGTGGTTCTCGTTAGAAAATCCTTTCCTAAGATTGAAAATTGGAGATTGGTTTGTTTAGAATACTCACTTAGTATAATTCTATTATTATACCTTTTGGGATAGAACATATACAACAATATATGAACTGTGGCAGTTTATCTAATGGTTTGTACGGTTAACGTCATAGATTATTTTACAGTATAAGACGTTGTATTTTATTTTTTAACGTGTTTTGTAATATCTTGCAATTTATCTCCTGATCCTTTAATCACTAATTACAATATATTAATTTCATTTTTAAATAGATCTATATAAACTTAAGGGCGCCATTGGAAATAAAAAAGGTCTTTATAAAAAAAACAAATGTATTTAAAAATATAAAAAGTAGGGATCCATCAATACCGTGTAGGTACCTACAGGGACCAGACTACCGGCGCGGGCGGTTAGGGCTCCAGAGATAGGAACTTCCGCACAATACGGCCGTATTCAACAGAACCGCCTTCTGCTCAAGCCCTTGACCCAGCTGCCTAACGCGAGCCTCTGTAGGTGGTGGTCGAGGCTCTTGGCTATTAGACGATTACCTAGTGGATCTATAATCGCCGAATCCACATGTCGACAACCTCGTGAGCTAACTCTGGTTTGGACAATATTGTAGCTCTTGCATTATTAGAAAACTATGTTATCTCTGCTACACCATTCGATACGTGGGACCTATCAAGATACAATACATACATACACATGTCACAGCCTCTACCTCATGTCTGGAGAAACCGGCGTAATTCATCATTCACTGAGCCTTTTCCCAACTAAAGTTGGGGTCGGCTTTCCAGTCTAACTGCGATTCGGCTGAACATCGATATTTTCCGTGAAGCGACTGCCATCTGACCTCCATAACCCATGGGCGACATCGAAGTTCTGTAGTTAGACCGGTCGGATTTTTGATTTAGGGCTCCACCTACCCCTAACGACTGCCATAGATGTTTGTATGACAACCGGGACCGACGGCTTAACGTGCTCTCCGAGGCACGGAGGGATCTCAGTGTCTTAAGAAATGGTCACCCATCCTGAAACCGGCCTGACTCGATGTTGCTTACCCTTTGCAATGTGTTAACATTGTCGGTTACCACTAGACCACGGTGTTATTATATGTATGTTATTATTCTACCTATTCGAGTACGGTACGTTCGTGTCGTACCGACCTCGGGTACGGACGTAATTAGTGCAAGCTAGTTCATTATTTCATTAGTGTGATGCGCGGCAATAGCCGCTGCCTAACACTGTCGCTATGAGTTCGCAAACGCTCATAGCCAACGAGTTGTTGGCATTCATACAGCATGCCATCGACACTATGGAAGAAGTTACGATTCTTCAGATCTGCAACTCCAACTTCAAGGAAGAGGATGTAAGTAGTAGTTAGAGACTACTATTCCAGACGCTATGGGTCGCGATACCTCGACGAAGAGATGGTAACGAGAGTATCCATGACATCGTCACCTTGCTGAAGGTGACCGACCCGGACGACGTGCCTGCTTTCGTCGCCCGGGACTTGCACAGGTTACCTCTCGTGACATTTGATCACGTCGACGTGACCAGGTTGCTGAAGGATATCACATCCTTAAAGGCAAGCCTGGCCGCAATAGAATTGAAGATGGAAGCGTCAGAACGCACGATTGGTGAGCTGCGTAGGTCACCGGATGCTCCGAACATTAACCTCCTTCGTGTTGAACAAAATGCAACGCTTAGCAGTTTTGCGTCGCCGAGCGAGTTTGCGTCACCGGTCGCGGAATTGCTCCGCCGCTGTCCCTGTTGCGTTAGCGGTAGCGGGGAAGGTCGTGGGTCACAAAGCCGAACCTAGAAGCAGTCAGTAGGGGAAGGTAAACAACGACAGGCGCCCTCTCTCCTCTCTGAAACCGAAGATCCTGAAAAAGGACGCGTGCGACACGGATGGCTTCATCAAGGTAGAGAAGAAGAAGAGGAAGCCTCCATGTCGAAACCAGTGCGGTACGGGTCTGGCAGGACCTTATATGTTGTTACGTCCTGCGATATCGGGTGTCGAGTCATGCGGGTGTAAAGGGGCTCTACCAACATCATTAGGGCCCCAGCGACCTCACCTGCTAGTGGCGCACCTGCTGATCAACGGACGAGGCTCGTTAATTTACGGTACCTATGGAGTGGCTTCGGCCCCTACGTGGGTACCAGGTGGTACAACAGTGTTGGTCCGGGGGGTGCAGCTGTGCTAAAGCCCCCCAAGTAACCCAGCCCAGGCTGGGTTGCGTTAGGGGTTCAGCAGTTGCACCGCCGGGCCCGGGGCGATGTATGGTGCAGCAGGCATGGGACCAGTGGGGGCGAAGCGGAGTCTAGTGTGGGTGGTGTGGGTCGATTCGCCAGCCAGGGAGACTCTTAGCAACGGCGTTGCCGCGGCGGCCCGCAACACAGTCATGGGGCCCGCCTGGGATCAACCACCCCAGGAGGCTGCCCCACATGTTGCGCATAATCCTGATGTGGGGTCGCCGCTCCGGATGGTAACCGGTGGGGGGTAGCGGCGGCCTTGCATCAGGGGGGTTTGGGAGCCCTTACGTCCGGCGAGTCGGTTCCGACCTAACCACACGGTTCTAGACAAAGCTAGCCCCTGCGCTTTGTCACTTACTGCTGCACCAAATGTCGCCCTGTCTTCAAGCTTCTTCTTCATATACATTATGGCAGTGCAACATAAAAAACGTAAACGTTCCACAGCGTCCACAGGAAACCCCACAACTTCACTTTTCGAGGTGGAGTTCACTAACATCCGTGGACTCCATGCGAACATCGATGCCGTCCACCATCACCTTGAGACGGCACAGCCCGCTGTGATGTTCCTCACGGAGACACAAATACGCCGCCCTGAAGACACGTCTTACCTGTGTTACCCCGGCTATGTCATCGAGGAACAATTTCGAGATAAAGCCGGGGTGTGCGTGTTCGTTAGGGCGGATGTTTGCTGCCGCCGGTTGCGCTGCCTAGAGAACCCCTCCAACTCCGTCCTTTGGCTGCACGTAGACCATGGCTCTATAAGCCAGATCTACGTGTGCGTCTACCGCTCCCACACAGGGGATTCTGAGACAGCAAAACTCTTCCAGTACCTCAGCGAGACGGCTGATGAAGCGCAGGTGCGGTTCCCGAACGCTGACCTAGTATTTCTGGGGGACTTCAATGGCCATCACATTGAATGGCTGGGGTCCCTCAAGACTGATCATGCGGGTAGGGCCGCCCATGCGTTCGCTCTCTCCTACAGTCTGACCAAGGTGGCAGCGGCGGCCTTACCCATTGCGAGGCTCCGGGCGGCAGGTCTTTGCGAGGCCCCTTTTTTATACCGCGGCCCAATGCCTCGGCCCTACGTCCATTGCTGGGTGCCCCAGATACGCACTCGAAAGTATTCCCTGTGGCGCCGGCGGACTTTGGCCAACTACGTGGCCTCTTTCTTGGGTTGTGTGGGGTTTGATCCCGCATCATTGGGTTTTCTCCAGCGTCGGTGAGTAAATGTACGTTCTGCGGGGCTTCAGCACTGCAGCTGACCGTAGCTGAGTCTGCGGCACCCTGGCCACTTCGGGCAGCAGGGAGGGTACGCTCCCTCTCCCTCTCGGCCGCCACCTTCGCGAGCATGACGTGATCAAAGAATCACACGGCCACGTTCCAGCTACTCCCGCTGTAAACCAAGCCTCATAGCATGGTTTCCACTGAGAGGTTATTCACACCTAGACGCACAACGAGGTCCCAGCGCTGACTCGTCCACGCTGAGCGCTCTACAAGCATGTGGAGTGCGGTGCCTTCGCCGGACCCCTCGCAGTGTCGGTGGAGCGTGACCTCACGATAGATCCAGTCACCGTGCCGCCTGTGCAGCCACTCGTCCATGATCGGTCCTACCGCTGCGATGGTGGTGGTTCCCGGTGGTCTCCCGCTTCCGAACCCCCCTTGAGCCATTGAAACAATGACGCAAAGGCTCTTGCTTCCAGGTCTCATGGAGGGGTTCCGGCTAAGAGACATGCAACCTCTAAGGAGATCGTGCGTTACCCTCTTAATATCTTGCCAGACTGCTGAAGACCTATCAACGGTCTGTTTAAATCAGCCACGTTGTTAGTCGTCAATCTGGCCACCCATACTGGGGCGTATAAGGCCATAATCCGACTCCGTACCCCGGGACATTCCCTTCCCGCGAGCATGACCTTCTGCGAGCAGGTCATGCTCGCGAGGCGGCCGAGAGGGTCAGGGAGCGTTCCCTCCCCGCCGAGTTGTGAAGTTAGTGGCGAGGGCGCCGAAAACTCATCTACACCCAAGAACATCGACCTCCATCGATCGGGGCCTGAGGACGGTGGGATAGTCACCCGCCGCCCTTACAGAAGTAGGCTAGAAAGGTCGCGTGCTGCAGGGCTCAGTCCCCGCAGCAACGTCCACCGACCACCAGTATAGACTTTGAAGTCATTGCAAGCAATATAAATAAATTCAATTAGGTATGTTTTGAATAAATGAAGTTTAATTTACTGTTATGTTATTATCTTAATAAATAATTAAGAATAAAAAATCAATACTTGAAAAAACTAGGTATTTATTTATTTTTTTGTTTGGATCCTTGCGCGAGGCCCCTGCAAGCGCGAGGCCCCGGGCGATTGCCCCGTTCGCCCCCCCCCCTAAGGCCGCCACTGCCAGGTGGTATGCGGGATCACCCGGATACCAGACAGGTCAGATCACGCGCCCGCTCTGCTGGATCTACTGCTGACGAGTCGCCCAGCCCAATACAGTGTTTTGGTTGGGTAGTTCCGACCACTGTGTTGTTCACGCTGGCATGAAGGTGTCACCTCCTACACGTCCTGTACAAACGTCACGACGACTATGGCACTACTCGTCAGCGGACGGGGAAGGTCTACGCGATTATTATGCGTCCGTCCCCTGGAGCCAGCGCTGCTTTGTAGGAAAGGCTCCTTCGGATAGCGCTTCTGCGATTGCTGGCGAGATCAGTTTAGGGATGGATTATTACATCCCTTTCACTGATGTCGCCAGTATCCGCAGAGCCCGTCCCTGGTTTCGGACGAGATTGTGCCGAAGCTGTTCAACAAAAACAGTGGGCATATCGCGCCTGGATCAGGGCCCGGGCTGTGCGCGACCCAAACGTGGGCCACCTCAAAGCAGCGTACAACAGGGCCACAAAGTCCAGTAAGAGGGCCTTTAAGAGAGCGGATGCCCAGCGCGTCGCGCGGCTTGGTCAGGAGCTTACTTCCCATCCCACGGGCAGACGTGGATTCTGGCAACTGGCCAAAGCCGTGCAATATAACTTTTGTCAGCCCTCGCTGCCACCGCTACGTTACCCAGATGGAACTGGCTCACAAAGCCCAAGAGAAACCGGATATACTCGCAGACCTCATTGCGGCTAATTCCCGGGTCGACGACCGTGGCCTGCAGCCCCCCGCCATCGCTAACTGTGGCCACACTATGCCTGATATTGTTATCAGGCAATGTGATGTACGGGCAGTGCTGCGGTCACTCGACACGCGGAAAGCCAGTGGCCCTGACGGCATCCCGGCGGTGGTGCTACGAAAATGTGCAGCTGGGTTGTCTCCAGTATTATCGCGTCTGTACCGCCTGTCATACTCTTCAGGGCTCGTGCCGGAGGTCTGGAAGGAGGTGAACGTACAACCGATCCCCAAGAAAGGGGATCGATCCGATCCAGGCAACTATCGACCCATAGCTGTCACCTCAGTCATTTGCAAGGTGCTTGAGCTCCTTATAAATAAGCAGCTCATGCGATACCTAGAGGATCACTCGCTAATCAATGATCGACAATACGGCTTCAGGCCAAAACGATCCACGGGTGATCTTCTGGCATTCGTAACGCATGTCTGGGGTGGGGCTATGGAAAGGCACGGCGAGTCCTTGGCTATTAGCCTGGACATCGCCAAAGCTTTCAATAGGGTCTGGCATGCTTCTCTCCTTTCCAAGCTTCCGGCATATGGTCTACCTCCTCAACTGTGCAGCTGGCTTGCCAGCTTTTTAAACGAGCGCCGAGTGCGGGTCCTCTGCAATGGCCAGGCTTCTCGCTTCTTGCAAGTGAATGCCGGGGTACTGTAGGGGTCCGTACTATCACCAACTCTTTCTTCTGCATATCAATGATATGCTATCGCTCGGGAACATTCATTGCTATGCAGATGACGGCACACTGCACGGGAGTTACTCGGTTCGTCCGACGTCGGGGCGATCTGAGATTGAGGAGGAGAGACGACGACCCGTGGCTGATCTCGACCGTAACCTCGACAGTATCTCTCAATGGGGTACCGAGAACCTGGTCGAGTTCAATTCCCGCAAAACACAGACGTGTGCATTTACTGCGAAGAAATCCCCTTTTCTTCCCCAACCCTCTCTTCAGAATGCATTATTACCAATGAAGGACAACCTTGATATCCTTGGCATAGACGTTCGTCGAGAGCTCAATAATAAATACTACATCGAAAGATGTATAGGCGTGTTATTAGGCTTCGCGGTAACTAGGAATACTGAATAAGGTAAAGAGATTCTTTACACCGGACCAGAGGTGTCTGCTGTACAAGACGCAGATTGGACCCTGCGTCGAATACTGCTCTCACCTCTGGGACGGCTCCGCGAAGTATCTGCTGGACGCTCTCGACGTAATGCAGCGACGGGCTATCCGTATTATAGATTGTCCGGAGGTAACGGGAAACCTTGAGCCGCTAGCTCAGCGCCGAACAATAGCTTCCTTGGCCGCATTCTACCGTATTTACCACGGCGAGTGTTCTGAAGAGCTCTTCAATCTGATCCCACCCTCTTCCTTCCGATCCCGAACAACCCGTGCCGGGCAGAGATAGCATGTTCGCGAGAACCGAACGTTTTAAACGTTCGTTTCTCTCCCGAACGATAGTGGCCTGGAACGTCCTGCCTGTGCACGTGTTTCCTCCCACATATAATCCTGGGTTCTTTAAGCGGAGCGTGAAGAGGCACATCAGTAGGTCGTCAAGTCGAGGGCCACTCTCTATAATATTGTGTGCTGTGAGAGTGGCCCACAATCGCTAGACGTCGTCACGACTTACCACCAGGCGGGTGGCGTCAATTTGGCGAACCAAATATAAAAAAAAAAATATTAATTACGTTACTGTAGGTGTCCCGACTTCATCACTCCACGAAGGACATCGTGATCGTGGAGTACATCAGAACCAGTAGAGTCGAGAGGTTGGAGTCGCGCCACAACACGAACTTCAAGTCGTTCGTGATTAGGGTGCCGACTCATAATCACGACATGTTTCTTAAGGAAGAGTTTTGGTCGAAAGTTGTCATGTCGATGGGTGTCATGACACCTTTCGGCCAAAACTTTTCGTTTATTGGTTTTGCGGCAAATTAGCTTACGCGTAGTGTGTAACACGACACGCCTATAAACAACAAATGGGCCGTAGAATAAATTAATATAAGATCTGTAACTTTTCTTAAGTAGTCTCATAATAAATGAATAAATAAATAAAATAAATAAATTACGTGGTTTTCAGAATATAAATACGAAAACACTACCGGAAGTTGCTACAAGTACCATGGGGAACAACAGTTTTGGCCGGAAGCGTACGCCACGTGCGCGAGCGAGGGGGCGCACCTCGTCGTAGTGCAGGACTCCCGCGAGGCAAAGCTTATAGTGGACTTGCTGAGCGCTCACGGAGATACATCCGTGTGGAGCGGTCTGCGGCGCTGGGACG
The DNA here is from genome assembly GCA_963556515.1 of Nudaria mundana. Taxonomy (NCBI): domain Eukaryota; kingdom Metazoa; phylum Arthropoda; class Insecta; order Lepidoptera; family Erebidae; genus Nudaria; species Nudaria mundana. The sequence continues at coordinate 358,938 of OY748302.1, forward strand.
ACGGACACTGGAGAACCGTACACGGTGAGTATCTATCACGTAGGTACCTATGTAAGGTACTTACTTGATATACTCGTACTATTATATTATTATACATGGGGCACACTAAAAGTTTTGCACTTCTAGCTAATCGGAACTATTTGAATTTCGAATGTTATATTTTTTTATACGTTGCAACCTCAGACTAGAAGAAGAATATAGACGGAACATGTAGAATGAACACGTGAAGCCAAATGACACTTTCAATGTGTGCGTGTGACTCCGATTTCCGTGTACCGATACCACTAACGGCGTGTGCGTAATGTTGCCAGCAAATGAAAAATCTCCAAAAAATCTTAGTGGACATATATGATGGATAATTAATATTTGTTATAGTACATGTTATCTGCAATTATTTTATATCATTTACACAAATGATTATTATGATATGTGCCTAAAATGGGGAAGTGTTAAAATAAATGAAAACGTGATAAACACTGAGTAAACACACTTTAATTACTAGCTTTAAAAAAAAATCCCATAATTAAAATAATCCTTTTTAAGATGAATGAACAAAGCTCCATTCCAGTGTAAGTACAAGTTACAGTCAACAACAAAAGTTGATTAGCACAAAAATATTTATTATTCTTTTTTACATCCCAATGCATGTGCCACAGCAATGTACTAGTAATGTTAGAATACCCAAGGACAAAGTTAATATATTTCGTGTTTTGTTTATGATTTGGTGATCGGTTTAACAGCTATAGTGATCAACAGATAAGAATTATTGGTTAAGCTACTTTTGTCGTTGACTATACATGAAGTAAATATCAATAGTCGTTAGGTTAAGAGTCCGTATGCAGAATCGAAACGGGCGGAATTAGGTATTTGACACATTTTGTGCGTGAGTCCGGAGTTACCGATGGTGGTCAGCCAGTAGGTACGGCGATTACATGGTTTTGATCTTTTTTTTTTCATTTTATAATAATAGTGTCTTGTGTGGGGGAGGTGAAAAGAGGGCTAGGAGGGGGGGTGTTTTTTTTCTCTCCTTAAATTCAAGAAAAGACCCTCTATACTCGTATGATCCCGTAATCAAAACTCCTCTACCTTTCCTCTGTCGTTGCACTCTCAAAGGGGGGGCGAGGGCTAATTTTTTTTCCTAATCAAAATCATTTGACCTCCTCTATACAAAGGGGCTCTACCAACATATTTAGGGCCCCAGCGAACTCATCTGCTAGTGGCGCACCTGCTGATCAACGGACGAGGCTCGTTAATTTACGGTACCTATGAAGTGGCTTCGGTCCCTACGTGGGTACCGGGTGTTGGTCCGGGGGGTGCCACCGTGCAACTGTGCTAAAGCCCCACAAGTAACCCAGCCCAGGCTGGTTGCGTAAGGGGTTCAACAGCTGCACCGCCGGGCCCGGGGCCATGTATGGTGCAGCAGGCATGGAACCAGTGGGGGCAAAGCGGAGTCTAGTGTGGGTGGTGTGGGTCGATTCGCTGGCCAGGGAGACCCATAGCAACGGCGTTGCCGCGGCCGCCCGCAACACAGTCATGGGGCCTGCCTGGGACCAACCACACCAGGAGGCTGCCCCACATGTTCTCGCGCATAATCCTGATGTGGGATCGCCGCTCCGGGTGGTAACCGGTGTGGGATAGCGGCGGCCTTGCACCAGGGGGGTTTGGTAGCCCTTCCGTCCGGCGGGTCGGCTCCAACCTAACCACACGGTTCCAGACGAAGTTAGCCCCTGCGCTTTGTCACTTATTACTGCTGCACCAAATGTCGCCCTGTCTTCACGCTTCTTCTTCAAATTTATAATGGCAGTGCAACAGAAATAAGTAAACGTTCCACAGCGGCCCCAGGAAACCCCACAGCTTCACTTTTCGAGGTGGAGTTCACCAACATCCGTGGACTCCATGCGAACCTCGATGCCGTCCACCATACCTTGAGACGGCTCGGCCCGCTGTGACGTTTCTCACGGAGACACAAATTGGACCCTGCGTCGAATACTGCTCTCACTTCCGGGACGGCTCCGCGAAGTATTTGCTGGACGCTCTCGACGCTGTGCAGCGTCGAGCTATCCGTATTATAGATTGTCCGGAGGTAACGGGAAGCTTTGAGCCGCTAGTTCAGCGCCGAACAATAGCTTCCTTGGCCGCATTCTACCGTATTTACCATGGCGAGCATTCTGAAGAGCTCTTCAATCTGATCCCATCTTCCTTCCGATCCCGAACAACGCGTGCCGGGCAGAGATGCCACTCCCACACAGTAGGTACATGTTCGCGAGAACCGAACGTTTTAAACGTTCGTTTCTGTGCCGAACGATACTGGCCTGGAACGCCCTGCCTGTGCACGTGTTTCCTCCCACATATAATCCTGGGTTCAGTAGGTCGTCAAGTTGAGGGCCACTCTCTATAGTATAGTGTGCTGTGAGTGACCCACAATCGCTTGACGTCGTCACGACTTACTACCAGGCGGGTGGGGTCAAATTGGCGAACCCAATACAAAAAATAAAATAAAATACTACCTCTATAAAATTATTACTCATTTTGACTCTACTCGGGAGCCCCCCTTGGGGGACTGGAGGGCAAATCTCAAAAACTCGGAATTTTCCCTAGGTCCCCGAACCCCCTTTACATTTCTGCAAAAAAAAACATAGGTACCTTCCCCTCCACCATCAAGGAAAACAAAAAATTGTGTCAGTGAGTGAGTCAGTAATCCAGCTTTATAAAATATAACAGCTTTTTTTAACAAAAATAATGATAAATACATTCTACATAATCACTTGTTGTATTTAAAAAGAAGCCTAATCATCACAAAATAATAACTAATATTACCAAAGTATCAAAATCTCACGCCACGCTATATTAGTCTGTAGACGGCGTCGAATTTTGGCGCGCAGAGCGACACGTCCTCTCCCTGTAAGCGCTTGGCGCGGACTGTTTACTTGAGGCATGCGTCGAGTATTATAAAGTGAAATTTAGGTGTTTTTAAAAGATTATTTACAGCCTATTTTTTATTATTTAGCTTTCTTTTTTTTTGGAAATGGATTGATTTTGAACCAAGGTTTATTTATGTTGTTTTAATTTTATGAACGAGAGTTTTATGTAGCCGAAATAAGAACCAATTCATTGCCCATTTTCTCTAAAATTTGACTAACTTAAATATTTGTTTACTCAATTTTTTTTATGAAAGTGATAAAAAGTAATCTATACATTTGATAGATGACTTTTACAAGAATACACTGTATTTTTGTAATACTTTTTAGACGTCAAAACGATTAGTGAATTTGTGATATTCTAGACCTCTTCCAGCAAAAGATACGAAAAACTACCGATTGTTTTAGGTCGATTAATCAAAATTTAATGACAAAAATAAGAAAGTAGCTCACTTATTAGATCATTATTGAAATGATATTTCATGTTGTGCATTAAAACTTATAAAAATACAGTATTTTCAGTGTAAAAACACGTCTGTAAAATCAGCGAAAACGGTAAAATTTAATAGGAGGACTCTTAAGACTAAGGCCTTTGTAGTGTTAGACTGAAATTAAAATACTGACACAGTAACATAAATATATTGGATCAGAACACAGGCTGGGAGGTCAGACAGCGGTCAATTCCAAGATGCCGAAATACCCAAGCCACGCATAGTAAGTAGATCCCGGACACAGATGTGATCGGGAGTTCGGGACTAACGCACGAATGATGATGATGATAATTAGAAACATCGAGCTTGTCAACATTGATGACACTGATTTTTTTTACTCAGTACTTTATAATTCCCATAAATACTGCAAAATATTTTGTGGAAATGATGAAAAAATTATGGCAACTCTGTATAGTATGGCGGAGGTTTTGTGTTCCTAGTTTGTGCAACTAAAATATTTAGAAAAATGTTATGAAATCTAATAAGAAATAGTTAATTACTTATGAAACGATAATCCAGCATTCTTCCTATGAATAGTTGAAGTGGTTTTTACACCTTTTCACCACACAATACGGCATATTTATAATATTTTGTTCAACCGTGATCGCACGTGCGTACACACTCGCTGCTCACAAAGGAGTGCGAGCGGAATGGTATCCCATTGCTATATAGTATCCCTTTTGGCGGCTTCACTCGCTAGTTCTATTCGTTCCGTCTATGTTATTCTTTTAGTCTGAGGTTGCAACGTTCTTAGTAATAAAAAAAAGCAATTGGCGGGAAATCATTTGTCAATTGTTTTTTATCACACATCAAAGTTCTACGTATGCAACGAAAATGGAATTAAGTCGAAAAGATTTTAGAGCGATGATTTTTTATGATTTTAAAAGTTCTCTCTCTCCGCAAGACTGTGCCGCTCGTCTTTAAAATGCTTTTGGGAGAGAAGCACCTTGTTTGAGCACCGTGAGGCGATGGTTTGCTGAATTTGAGAGAGGTCGAGTTTCTTTACATGACGAATTTCGTGAAGGGCGGCCTTCAACTGCCGTCAACGAAAATAATGTGGCTACTGTTAAGCGGTTAATTGAAGAAAACCCGCGGATTACTTATGTGACACTTCGATGACTATTGGGGATTGGTAGTCAAATCCAGAAAATTTTACACGAAGAATTGAAAGTTCGGAAACTTTATTGTCGTTGGATCCCTAACATTGGTAAAAAAATTATCGCGTTTTTTTTCTCAGCTACGGGTCCCATCTGTACAATGCCACTTGAAGATCAAAAGAGTGTTAATGCCGAGTGGTATTCTACCATTTGTTTACCCAGGGTGTTAGAAAAAGTTCGCGAAAGATGACCCAAAAGCCGCGTTCTCCTACATCATAACAACGCTTCTTCACACACGGCCAACAAAACAAAGTCATTTTTAGCTTCCGAAAAAGTACAACTCGTCACCCATCCTGCGCATAGCCCCGACCTAGCACCCTGTGATTTCTGTATTTTCCCCAAAATCAAAGATTTGATGAGAGGTTTCACTTTTACCAACTCCGAAGAGGCAGTGATAGCGTTCAATCAGCACGTAGAAAACATGCCTTCAGATCTGTGGTCCTCCTGTTTTAAAAGATGGTTCGATCGCATGAAAAAATGTTTAAAATGTAAAGGAGAGTATTTTGAAAAGCAATAAACATAATATTTTGGTTTTAACATGTTGTTTTTTTAAGTTACGCAAAACTTATAGTGTGACCTACGTATAAGGCGTACCTATCTTTCAAACATTCATATTTTGATAAGTATTCGAAGAAGGTGATTAATAAAAGCAAGGTATTATCTTTTGGTTAAGTTTTGAATAAGTAATTAAGAAAACACATTATAATTTTTTAAATTCAAAATAAATTCACTAGATACCTTACTTAAGACTGTATGGAGTCTATCCCTTTTACCCATTGCTGTATCCAGCCTTATTTGAATTTGTGTAGGGTCGGATACAACAAGCTTGAAGTTAGGCGGGACTTGGCGAACGGTGACATATAATTCGTCGTGGTAAATACGGGAGAATGCGGCCAAGGAAGCTATTGTTCGGCGCTGAGCTAGCGGCTCAAGGCTTCATTATTGTAACGCCATCTCGTAGCGAGTAATAAGACTACCAAACTCGGCGCCATCTAGTAGCAAATCGCAGTACTACTATGTAACGTCTTTCGGGAATGTTCTGTCAAGGTACTTCTATGTAACGTGTTATCTAGAAGCATCTCGAAGGTGTGGAATGTTCGCGATAATTCTTCCGTGAAGATTCTAGAGTAATCTAGAGTAATGACCGTACTATAAAGGCGGAGCACTTCGGTGGCGGGGGATCAGTATTTCCAGAGCGATAATACGAGTTATACCTGCGAGTTCAAGTGCGATTAAAAGTGTTTAGTGAAGCTTTATAGTGAAGTGTAAATTAGTGGTGTAATAAATAAAGTGTTTTGTGGTAGTTTGATCGGCATTTTCCATTCCGTAGAACCCCGGCTCGTAACAATTGGTGTCAGAATTGGCGATTTGGACAATGCCGGTGTTACCGAAAGAAGACACAGAGGGCGTCCGTACCAGGGGTCAGCGCCAGCAGGAGTTGGACAGCAGGCGCTTCGGAGGTAATACGCCGGAGAGGTTGGGTGGTCAGGAGCAGCCAACGGTGGAAGCAGGCCCGCCCACGGTATCTCCAGCGCCAGCACCTCCAGACTTTGCTGCGCTGATGGCGATGCTACAGGAGCAAGCCCGTCGCCAGGAGGAGCAGGCCCGCCACCAGGAGGAGCAAGCCCGTCGCCAGGAGGAGCAGGCCCGTCACCAGGAGGAGCAAGCCCGCCGGTTGGAAGAACAGCTGCTGCGGGACAAGGAGGAGCAGGCACGCCGCCAGGAGAAGCAGGCACGCCGCCAGGAGGAGCAGGCCCGCCGGTTGGAAGAACAGCTACTGCGTGACAAGGAGGAGCAGGCACGCCGCCAGGAGGAGCAGGCACGCCGCCAGGAGGAGCAGGCCCGCCGGTTGGAAGAACAGCTGCTGCGCGACAAGGAGGAGCAGGCACGCCGCCAGGAGGAACAGACACGCCGCCAGGAGGAACAGATGCTCCTCATGAAAGATCTTCGAGCGACTTTTGGCAAGGAGATGAATGTGATGAAGGATCAAGTTCATCATGTTGAGAACCGCATCACGGAAGCCGAAACACGGATAGAAGATGTAAAAAACCAGATTACAGAATATGTGAGGAAAGAGCTGGGAAATCTGAAAGCTGGAGATGGGAATGCGACTTCCTTACCTGCTGTACCTTCAGCACGTGGATTTAAAGTACCTCCATTCGATGGGACATCATCATGGCCGGCCTATAAAAAGCAGTTTGAGGCCGTTAAGAAGGCAAACGGGTGGAGCAAAGCCCAGGCCATGACTGCGCTTACATTGGGTCTGCGAGACAAGGCGTTAACCATCCTAGAAGCTCTCGGAGACGATGTATCCTATGAGCAGCTACTAGAAGCCTTGGAAGCCAGATACGGTGACGCTCACCTGGAACACGTGTATCGTGCGCAGCTGAAGGATCGTGTCCAGCGCACTGGCGAAAACTTGCAACAGTGGGCCCTGGAAGTAGAGAAGCTGGTACGGAAAGCATACCAGTCGGTACCTGCGCTCATCAATGGGAATCTGGTGCAAGCATTCATCGACGGCATCCACGACCTGGAAGTCAGGGCTGCTGTGAGGCTCGGGCACCATGAGACTCTCAAAGACGCCTTGGCTCATGCTTTGGAGGTCGAAGCCGTACGGAAAGATCATCGATCTCACCGCGTCAGGGAAGTTGTAGCATCACCGGCTCGCGACCGTTTCACGAGGTATAGCCCTAGGTGCTACACATGTGGTGAGAGGGGCCACCTTCGATCCAGTTGCCCAAAGCGGACTGCTGAAAGAGAAGAAAGTCGTTCCCAAGAGGATAAGGTGGCTAACGTCACCGCCCAGCAACAGCAGGGAAACGAATAAATGCCAGGACTGCGGGGCGGGTGCTGGCTGATGTTGGAAGAGCCCCAAGGGTTTCGATCTCACAAACCCAGGATGGGAACAGCCTGATCATCAAGGGCGAGGTAAATGGAACACCATGCAAGCTGACAATAGATACTGGAGCATCTCGCACGGTTGTCAGTTCCCGACTTGCAAATCGGTTCCTTGGGGACTCTGCAAACCGTGACCGCATCAACTTGGTAACGGCCACGGGTCAGCGCATACCCGTCCGAGGAGAGAAAGAGATGCAGTTAAAGCTGGGCAATGGAATTTACCTGCATAATGTCATCGTGGCTGACATAATGGACGACTGCATACTGGGCTTAGACTTTATGAGGAAGAACTCTTGTGAGATCGACGTCAAGCAAGGAGCGATGAAATGTGGTCAAGAGGAACTTTTCATGGAAGGAGCGTTATCAGGAAAAGTGTACAGCTTGAAGAAGGTCGTGCTTCCTGCCAGATCAGAAACGACTGTACCAGTTAGTCTCCCTCAGAATTCTGGGCGAACACATCGATGTGTACTCATAGAAGGGATATACAATGAACTTCCATGGAAAATGGCCCGAACTCTGGTAAGAGCCAATGAAGCCTCAGTGGTACGTGTGCTGAACCTTAGTGATAAGGAACACGTGATAGAAAAGAGCACATTGATTGGCACTTGCGAAGAAGTAGATTGGATGCGCCGATGCCAAGAGTTGAGTACTGGGAACATCGTCAACAAGGACGCTAGAAACAACGTGTTGACACTTTTAGAAGACTGTCGTAACATCTTAACGAAGAATGAAATGGACAAGGCTAAGAAGATGTTACTCAAGTACGCCGATATTTTCTCTTCGAGTGATGCTGACATTGGGAAGACTGGATTAGTTCAGCATAAAATCAATACAGGAAATGAGGCACCCATCCGTCAGCGACCAAGGAGACTGCCAGTAGCACGAGAAAAGGAAGTTGAGACCATGATTGAAGGAATGGTAAAAGATGGAGTGATAGAACCATCGTCAAGTCCATGGTGCTCACCTGTAGTGCTGGTGAGGAAGAAAAATGGTAGTATGCGGTTTTGTGTCGACTATCGTCGCCTGAACGACGTTACGAAAAAGGACAGCTACCCTTTACCAAGGATCGATGACACGTTGGACATGCTGACAGGGGTGAAGTGGTTTAGCACGCTAGACCTGAAAAGTGGCTACTGGCAAGTTGAAATCGATCCGAAGAATAAAGAGAAGACTGCATTTTCCACAGGAAAGGGTTTGTGGCAGTTTAAAGTTATGCCATTTGGTTTATGCAACGCCCCGGCTACTTTTGAAAGATTAATGGAAATTGTACTCGCCGGATTGACTGGGGACGCCTGTCTTGTCTATCTAGATGACATTATCAGCGTGGGCCGTACGTTAGAAGAGCATCTTCAAAACCTGGAACGCGTGCTTGTAAAGATCCGAAGCGCGAACCTGAAGCTCAGCCCGAAGAAGTGCTCATTCCTCAAACGGCAAGTAAGCTTCCTAGGCTACGTAGTGTCTGAAGATGGTATCCGCACGGATCCAGAGAAAATCATCGCCGTCAAGGATTGGTCGGTTCCAAAGGATAAGACGCAGGTCAGAGCATTTTTGGGTTTGTGCTCATACTACCGGCGATTCGTCCAGAACTTTGCGGATATTGCCAAGCCCTTACACAAGCTCACGGAGGAAAAGCGACAATTCTGCTGGGACGGCAGCTGCGGCATCGCATTCCAGGAGCTAAAGAATCGTCTGTGCAATACACCTATTTTGGGTTATCCTGATGCGGAAAATGAATTTATAGTTGACACAGACGCAAGTGATATCGGACTCGGAGGTGTGTTATCTCAAAGGAAAGGAGATCGAGAGGTCGTTATAGCCTACTTCAGCAAATCCTTATCGAAACCTGAAAGGAATTATTGCGTCACGAGGAGAGAATTACTCGCCGTGGTGAAGACATTGCAGCATTTCAGCAAATATTTACTAGGGCGAAAATTCCTTATACGTACCGACCATGCTGCATTGAAGTGGCTATTACAATTTAAGAATCCAGAAGGACAAGTCGCCAGATGGATTGAGCTATTACAGGAATATGACTTTGTAATCGAACATCGCAGTGGGAGATCCCATGGCAACGCAGACGCATTGTCAAGAAGACCTTGCCCTGAAGACTGTAAGCACTGTGCCAAACAGGAGATAAAGGAAGCCATACCTGTGAAGATGCTTAAAACGGATCTGAGCGACGAATGGAAAGAAAGCCTACAACATGCTCAACAGGACGACGCAGACATCAAGCCAATATTTGAGTGGATTAAAGCAAGTGCTCCTAAACCCATGTGGAGTGACGTCGCTTCAATGAGTTCAATCACAAAAAGTTATTGGGCGCAATGGGACAGTTTAGTTATTCAGGATGGAGTCTTGTGCCGCAAATGGGAAAATGCTCGAGGAGACAGCTGTCATTTGCAAATGGTCGTCCCTAAAGTTAAGGTCCCAGATGTGCTACAGCTCTACCATAATGGATGTTCAGGGGGCCATTTGGGAGTAAAAAGGACTCTGTTGAAGATACGTGAGCGGTTTTACTGGATCCACTGTCGCGACGACGTTGAGGACTGGTGTCGCAAATGTACGAGTTGTGCTGCTGTGAAAGGACCTCATACACGGAGCAGAGGTGCACTGAAACTGTATAACGTTGGGGCACCATGGGAAAGGATAGCCCTAGATGTTGCGGGACCATTTCCTGAAAGTGAAAGTGGAAACAAGTACTTCATGGTTGTGATGGATTATTTCACGAAGTGGCCAGAAGTCTTCGCTATACCTAATCAAGAAGCTACTACGGTCGCAGATAAATTAGTTCACGAAGTCTTCTGTCGTTTCGGGGTGCCTCTAGAAATCCATAGCGATCAAGGAAGAAATTTTGAATCTCAGGTGTTCCAGGAAATGTGTCGGGTCATGGGTACTCACAAAACCAGAACGACCTCTTACCACCCGCAGTCAGATGGAATGGTGGAGCGATTTAATCAGACATTGGAGAGATATCTGGCAAAAGTTGTGGAAAGCAGGCAAAAAGATTGGGACAAGCACATCCAACCGTTTCTTTTTTCTTACCGAAGTGCGGTTCACGAAAGCACGTCAGTGACACCAGCTTATGCGAACTTTGGAAGAGAATTACGGTTGCCTGCCGACTTACTAACCGGTATACCACCTGACGCTCCACGCAATATCACTGATTATGCGAATGACTTGCGCAGCAGGATGAATGACATTTATGAGCATGTCAGACAATCAGGTCAACGAATGTCTGAAAAGATGAAGACCCGTTACGACCGAAAGACAAACAATAAGAGCTTCGATGAAGGTTCGTTAGTGTGGTTACATAACCCAGTCCGCAGTAAAGGGAAGTCTCCTAAGCTGCAAGCTAAATGGGATGGACCATACCGAGTTGTGACCAAGATTAACGATGTCACTTACCGAATACGGAAGAGTCCAAGAAGTGCGCCAAAGATAGTTCATGTGGATCGATTGGCGCGATATTATGGGCCTGACAATGCTCGGGACGAGCATGTCTTAGGAGGGGGCAGTGTAACGCCATCTCGTAGCGAGTAATAAGACTACCAAACTCGGCGCCATCTAGTAGCAAATCGCAGTACTACTATGTAACGTCTTTCGGGAATGTTCTGTCAAGGTACTTCTATGTAACGTGTTATCTAGAAGCATCTCGAAGGTGTGGAATGTTCGCGATAATTCTTCCGTGAAGATTCTAGAGTAATCTAGAGTAATGACCGTACTATAAAGGCGGAGCACTTCGGTGGCGGGGGATCAGTATTTCCAGAGCGATAATACGAGTTATACCTGCGAGTTCAAGTGCGATTAAAAGTGTTTAGTGAAGCTTTATAGTGAAGTGTAAATTAGTGGTGTAATAAATAAAGTGTTTTGTGGTAGTTTGATCGGCATTTTCCATTCCGTAGAACCCCGGCTCGTAACATTATTATTGTATTTTTTTTGCTTACGTTACTTACCGAACTATTGCTACTAAAAATGGAGCAATAGTACGGTGCATTGTGCTTATCGTACTACTGCGACTAAAAAGTAGCATTAGTTCGGTATACCGGACTAACCACCGGACTACTGCGAATACTTAGGCCTGTTAAAGTGTTCCGTGGATACACAACTAATCCGGGTATTGCAGTGGATAAGTTTATGCCGGATGCGTAGGTACATCGTCGTACGCGGCCGAACTTGTTCACAGTGCACTGTGGTGTATCCGCGGTATACCCTTCATATTATCTCGGAGAGGTAGACGTGTTCTCGAGTTCCCTGAGCGAATTCATAAAGGCTACCTCGTATTCCATATGTTATGGCAATTGATTATTTTAACTAAATTATTATCTAGAATCCCCCCCCCCCCCCCCTTCTTAAATCCGCATCCCTAGACCGCGGCCGCGCTACGTCCATTGCCACAGGCAGGCATTGGTACAGGCAGGGGGGGGGCAGTTGCCCCCCCCCTGCCTGTACCTGGCTACGCCCATGTGTATGTAAGAAAATAAATAATTTTTAATCAAAAGTCACTTTTAAAGAGGCCACCTTTACTAGAATTCTTATCTATACTTATAATAAATCTGTAGAAGTGAAAATTCTGTACATTGAAAATATCAATAAAATAAATGGCAGGGTGTGTTACTAGACCGACACCGAACCCAAAAATGTGATTAAAAAATTTTTGTCTGTCTGTCTGTTCAGGCATCACGCAAAAACTACCGGTTCGATTACGATGAAACTTGGTATAATTATTCTTCGGACACCACACTGGGTACTTTTTATCCCGAAAAAGTATATACGATAATAAACAAACTTAATTTTGCGGTTCGATCCCTAGACCCGAGTACTGTACCAACCGCAATTTTTTTCAAATTTTATCTTGGGTTCGCCAAATTGACGCCGCCCGCCTGGTGGTAAGTCGTGACGACGTCTAGCGATTGTGGGCCACTCTCACAGCACACAATACTATAGAGAGAGGCCCTCAACTTGACGACCTACTGATGTGCCTCTTCACGCTCCGCTTAAAGAACCCAGGGTTATATGTGGGAGGAAACACGTGCACAGGCAGGGCGTTCCAGGCCACTATCGTTCGGCAGAGAAACGAACGGTTAAAACGTTCGGTTCTCGATAACATGCTATCCACTGTGTGGGAGTGGCATCTCTGCCCGGCACGCGTTGTTCGAGATCGGAAGGAAGAGGGTAGGATCAGATTGAAGAGCTCTTCAGAACAGGTTACGTCACCCGCAGTGGAGTTCACTATTAATGGTTTTTAGAACTTTTGTCTGTTTGTCTGAATGTTTGAACACGCTAATCTCAGAAATGATTTAATTTTTTGATTTGAACTTGCGGTTTGGTTTTCAATCGCTTTATAAATAAAAAAGTTATGTAGATCTAAAGTAACACGCAGGCGGAGCTGCGGGCAACAGCTAGTAATTTATAAATTTATAGAGTTACACGTGTAAAACTGTAATTAATTATATAAGTAACAGTTTAGTCAAGATTCAATAAATAACATAAAATATAATTGTAGTTTGCTGTTTTAAACTAACAAAAACAACTATTTTTGAAAACCTCTATGTTCGGTTAAATTAGGCACCTGTGTTCCTATTGGTCTGAAATGTTAAAGATATAATTGTAAAGTTTGGTATGGTTGCTGGCTGTACTTAGAGGAAATAAGGGCCGATGCAAAATTAACTCATATTGACTATTTTATTAAGATATATATACATTTAATCTGAGAAGTTCATTTGTATTATATTGACCAATTAATTAACGAACTATAAACAAAGGATATTTCATAACAAATATTAAAAGTGACCCATACATATGCATATACAGTGTATAAAGTTGAAAAGTAAGAATAACACTAATATTATGTCAACATAAACAATATATCTTTATTTGCTTTCAGAGAACGATAAGCTGTGTTAGCGATAAGCTGTGTTACCGATAAGCTGTGTTAGCGATAAGCTGTGTTAGCGATAAGCTGTGTTAGCTAAAGCGATAAGCTTTTCTCGAACTTTGCAGTACACTACGTATATACCTCTGATGCACTTTATTAGTGGCATTAAACAATAGAAAGAGATTTAATCATAAAAATATGCATTAGTGCTTAAATCGTATACATAAATTTTAAAATAAAAATAAAATATCATTATCATTTTCATTTTCAATATTTTTTTTCAATTTCGCTCAGTTTCGCATAAAATTAATAATAATAATTTTAATATAACTATTATATAATGCGTATATACGTAGGTCACACCATAAGTTTTGCGTAACTTAAAAAAACAACATGTTAAAACCAAAATATTATGTTTATTGCTTTTCAAAATACTCTCCTTTACATTTTAAACATTTTTTTCATGCGATCGAACCATTTTTTAAAACAGGAGAACCACAGATCTGAAGGCATGTTTTCTACGTGCTGATTGAACTCTATCACTGCCTCTTCGGAGTTGGTAAAAGTGAAACCTCTCATCAAATCTTTGATTTTGGGGAAAATACAGAAATCACAGGGTGCTAGGTCAGTGCTATGCGCAGGATGGGTGACGTGTTGTACTTTTTTGGAAGCTAAAAATGACTTTGTTTTGTTGGCCGTGTGAAGAAGCGTTGTCATGATGTTGGAGAACGCAGCTTTTGGGTCGTCTTTCGCGAACTTTTTCTAACACCCTGGGTAAACAAATGGTAGAATACCACTCGGCATTAACACTCTTTTCATCTTCAAGTGGAATTGTACAGATGGGACCCGTAGCTGAGAAAAAAAACGCGATCATTTTTTTTACCAACGTTTCTCACCTGCCTCACTTTGTTGGCTTGTTCTCATTTTCAAACACCCATTCACAAAATTGCTGTTTTTTTTCGGGTTCAAAACAAAAAATCAACGTTTCGTCTCCTGTGACAATGTCATAAACAGTATTAGAATGTCCGTGGTCGTACTTCAGTAGCATCTGTGAGCACCATTCCACGCGAGCCCGCTTCTGCTCCGCTGTCAGTTCATGAGGGATCCAACGACAACAAAGTTTCCGAACTTTCAATTCTTCGTGTAAAATTTTCTGGATTTGACTCATACCAATCCCCAATAGTCCTCAAATTATCTCATAGGTAATCCGCGGGTTTTCTTCAATTAACCACTTGACAGTAGCCACATTATTTTATTTGACGGCAGTTGAAGGCCGCCTTTCACGAAATTCGTTATGTAAAGAAACTCGACCTCTCTCAAATTCAGCAAACCATCGCCTCACGGTGCTCAAACAAGGTGCTTCTCTTCCAAAAGCATTTTGAAGACGAGTGGCACAGGCTTGCGGAGAGAGAGAACTTTTAAAATCATAAAAAATCATCGCTCTAAAATCTTTTCGACTTAATTCCATTTTCGTTGCATACGTAGAACTTTGACGTGTGATAAAAAACAATTGACAAATGATTTCCCGCCAATTGTTTTTTTTATTACTTAGAAGGTTGCAACGTTAAAAAAAAACATTCGAAATTCATATAGTTCCGATTAGCTAGAAGTGCAAAACCTTTTAGTGTGCCCCATGTATTAATAATAATAATATGATTATTAATAATTAATAATATAAATGATATCGTTATAACAAAATAAATAGGTTGTATAGTTAAACATATCTAAGCGAGCAGACCGTTGTTTAGCTAACTTTAAAGTGTACCTAACGCTATGTTTTGTGTCCAGGGGAAGCTTTAGACTCCGTGTACAACAACTGGGACCCGACTGACAGCCGACAAAAGGACGTTGCGGTTTTAAAAAAGACAACGACGACGGTGACGTTGTCGTCATATGATATAAAATCCCACATTTGGACCTTTATTTGTGAAAAGAACCCTTTATATGTTATGTTTCTCGCGTGAACTGCGAGCGTGACGTCGATAATGTACCTCCTGGAACCTTACCTTATATATGTCTGTTTATAATATACTTTGTACGTTTTTATAAGAGCCCTATCTACATCTCCGGGGCCCAACAGCAACAGGCCAGCCCGAGGCCTCTTCACCGGCACCTACTGGCAAACAGACGAGACTGACAGTTCACCTAACTTTCCCGGAAAGGCAATACGCGCGTCCTATTACGTGGGACCAACATAGTTTTGGAAAAGTTATGGAAGCCACTTTTGCTCGGATATTAGGCGTGACTATATCGATATCGGCCATCGGTAAGGATAGTGTCAAAAAATCATAACGCAAAAAAAATTGTTTTTGGGAAATCACATTTTAATATTTATTTTATTTTTAACTTCTATTTATTTTCTTTTGGGTCATCAATCATCATAATATCGTAGAATCAAAGGTATATTTTTGTACAATATTTATTTGACTTGTATTATTTGTAATTTCGCTCGGACTGCTGAGAATCTATTTAGTGGTGTGTAACAACTGTCCTGGCTGGTGGGATGTTGGTTTGAATGACTAAGAGTGGTTTAAGAATTATATAGTGCCCGGTGACGGCAATAGGCTTGCCCCCTATTACGTGCGACCAACAAACTTACTGGCTAAGTGTGGATGTATAATTCATCTCTGCCTAACCCTTCGGGGACATAGCCGTGATGTATATATATTATGTAAGTAAAGGGTGTAATGGATACTTAATTAATTATTTAGTTTTTTATATTGAAACCTTGCAATGTGTATTTTTCAACACAAAATTGTTTCGTAGCAACTCAATTATTTTAGGAAAAATGCCATCATTACCATGTAGCTACACGGTCGTCGTACATGACCGGAGAAGACATTACGCCTTTTCCCGATACATAAAAGTCTGCCATGTTTGGTGCGGGGGGGTCATCGACACGCACACATTCTCAGACGCTCAAACCCAATCGGGTGCCACTACGAAACTCACACATGACAATAAGAATAACACATTAACATTTTGACAAACACATACATATACGTTATGCATCACATAATCACATAACATAATGATACGACACATTAACACAACAAGTTTTCCCCTACTTTGGATGTAACAGTGTTGATACACGTTTTCGATAAATTTGACGGAAAATCAAGTTTCAACAAAGATACAAATGTGAATGTTGGTTATGAAGACGAGACTTTACTATCAAGTTTCAACAAAGATACAAATGTGAATGTTGGTTATGAAGACGAGACTTTACTATCAAGTTTCAACAAAGATACAAATGTGAATGTTGGTTATGAAGACGAGACTTTACTATCAAGTTTCAACAAAGATACAAATGTGAATGTTGGTTATGAAGACGAGACTTTACTATCAAGTTTCAACAAAGATACAAATGTGAATGTTGGTTATGAAGACGAGACTTTACTATCAAGTTTCAACAAAGATACAAATGTGAATGTTGGTTATGAAGACGAGACTTTACTATCAAGTTTCAACAAAGATACAAATGTGAATGTTGGTTATGAAGACGAGACTTTACTATCAAGTTTCAACAAAGATACAAATGTGAATGTTGGTTATGAAGACGAGACTTTACTATCAAGTTTCAACAAAGATACAAATGTGAATGTTGGTTATGAAGACGAGACTTTACTATCAAGTTTCAACAAAGATACAAATGTGAATGTTGGTTATGAAGACGAGACTTTACTATCAAGTTTCAACAAAGATACAAATGTGAATGTTGGTTATGAAGACGAGACTTTACTATCAAGTTTCAACAAAGATACAAATGTGAATGTTGGTTATGAAGACGAGACTTTACTATCAAGTTTCAACAAAGATACAAATGTGAATGTTGGTTATGAAGACGAGACTTTACTATCAAGTTTCAACAAAGATACAAATGTGAATGTTGGTTATGAAGACGAGACTTTACTATCAAGTTTCAACAAAGATACAAATGTGAATGTTGGTTATGAAGACGAGACTTTACTATCAAGTTTCAACAAAGATACAAATGTGAATGTTGGTTATGAAGACGAGACTTTACTATCACTACATCATACCTATTATAAAACAAAGTTGCTTCCGTCCGCATGTATGCTTAGATCCTTTAAAACTTCGAAACGGATTTTGATGCGGTTTTCGCCAATGGATAGATTGGTTCTCGAGGAAGTTTTTGTAAATATAATTTATCAAGTGAGTGAAGCCGTGGGTGAAGCCGCGGGCGTATGCTTGTTATCTATACTTATAATAAATCTGTAGAAGTGAAAATTCTGTACATTGAAAATATCAAAAAAATAAATGGCAGGGTGTGTTACTAGACCGACACCGAACCCAAAAATGTGATTAAAAAAATTTTTGTCTGTCTGTCTGTTTGTTCAGGCATCACGCAAAAACTACCGGTTCGATTACGATGAAACTTGGTATAATTATTCTTTAATATCCTGGGCACCACACTGGGTACTTTTTATCCCGGAAAAGTATATACAATAAAAAACAAACTTAACTTTGCGGTTCGATCCCTAGACCCGAGTACTGTACCAACCGCAAATAATAAGTTTGTCGTAGGTTTTTTTTAATATTGGGTTCGCCAAATTGACGCCGCCCGCCTGGTGGTAAGTCGTGACGACGTCTTGCGATTGTGGGCCACTCTCACAGCACACAATACTATAGAGAGTGGCCCTCATCTTGACGACCTACTGTGCCTCTTCACGCTCCGCTTAAAGAACCCAGGATTATATGTGGGAGGAAACACGTGCACAGGCAGGGCGTTCCAGGCCACCATCGTTCTGCAGAGAACCGAACGTTTAAAACGTTCAGTTCTCGATAACATGCTATCCACTGTGTGGGAGTGGCATCTCTGCCCGGCACGCGTTGTTCGAGATCGGAAGGAAGAGGGTGGGATCAGATTGAAGAGCTCTTCAGAACAGGTTACGTCACCCGCAGTGGAGTTCATTATTAATAGTTTTTAGAACTTTTGTCTGTTTGTCTGAATGTTTGAACACGCTAATCTCAGAAATGATTTGATTTTTTGATTTGAACTTGCGGTTTGGTTTTCAATCGCTTTATAAATAAAAAAGTTATGTAGATCTAAAGTAACACGCAGATGGAGCTGCGGGCAACAGCTATAGAGAATATAATAGAATATATAATAGATAAACTGTTGTAGGGGGCTTTATAAACGCAATAAAACTGTCTGAATTTGTCTGAATGTTTGAACACGCTAATCTCAGAAACGGCTTAACCGATTTGAATTTTTGACTTGGTTTTGCGGTTTTCAGTAATGCGTCGTGGTTTATTCAACTTAACATTTAAGGTTTGGTTTTCATACGGTTCATAAATAAAAGTTATGTAGATCTAAAGTAACACGCAGGCGGAGCTGCGGGCAACAGCTAGTTTATAAATAAGGCATTAAGAACTTTTAATAACAGCTAATGCATTTTTGTACGTATGTTTGTGCAAATATTATAAGTCCGAATAGAATATCGCAACCACCTCTCTCCACCTTAGCCTTTGCTAGTCAAACACTGCCATGACATGTGTCGGACGACGACACCGCACTCCACACTTTGGTGGAATGCTTAGCGTGGGCGAGTCAGCGCCGGGACCTCGTAGTGGGTCTGGGTGTGGATATCCTCTCGCTGGAAACCATGCTCCAACCAAGCCATGATCTCCAGTGCGAGTAAGTGGAACGCGGCCGTGTCCTTCTGCGGGCAAGTTATTTTTATTTATTTATTTATTTATCGTTTATATCAGGCTACATGAGAACAGTTACAAGATGTTATATTAACTTATTGTACGACCCATAGATATATATATACCTTAAACTTAAAATACATATAAATATTACAAAAAAATACCTTATTATAAGAATATATATAAATATATCTTAGGCTGACATGTCCATTATGGACAAAAGCCTCAACAAAATAAAAAAAAAAAAAAAATATCTTAACCTAATGAGCACGTAATGACATCGACGTGTCGCGGGTCGAGAGAGCGCGTGCGCGTGCGCGTTATGCTCGCGAAGGAGGCGGCCGAGAGAGAGAGGGAGCGTAACCTCCCCGCTAAGTTCCGCAGTCAGCGGCAGGCTAGAAGGGTTGCGTGCTGCGGTGCCTTTTCCCCACAGTACGCTACCAGATTCACTCACCGACGCGGGATAAAACCCAACCCCAACGACGCGGGATTTTCATTCCGACCAAACCCCCGAAGAGGCCACTCAGGTGGCCAAAGTCCGCCGGGCGCCACTGGAAATGCCTTCAGTGTCCTGGTGACACTGAAGGCATACCCTCAGCAATGGACATGGGAGAAGCCGAGGTCTCGCGAAATTAAAAAAAAAAAAAAGCCTCTGCTAGTCACAGGGACACGTAGAGAGACATCTGTGACGCATCCTATATTAGGATGCCACCAATCCCGCCCGTTCACTTACTCCAAGAGCGAGTGAGTGAGCTACGGGCCTAGGTGACCTACCAGCCCACGACCTTTTCGTGCAATGTGGTCAAATCTGTGGGATATTGGCCGCATCAGTGCATTTCCCCTGTATTTAAGATTGATTTGTAGTGGGTATGGCCAGTTTTAACATTTTGTAAGATGTAGGTTGATATTATAGATAAAAGTGACTGTGATTGAAAAAGTAAAAGTGGAAGAGTAAGTGAAAGAGTTCTTGCACTTAGGGTCCAAGTTTACAACAGGTAATCAAGTGATTGGGTCACTGCATAATTTAACGAACAGTCAGAAGGTCCGGTCAGAAGGCCCGACTGGCTGTGCGTAAAGGAGTGCTTGTCCCTACACTTTTGTACGGTAGTGAATATTGAAATTGAAATTAAATTATTTATTTGAAATGAAATGAAATTATTTATTTATTTGTATAGGTCAATAAATGGCTCTTACAAACGTCAGTAAGTACTTAAAATAAAAAATGTCATTGCTTCTATATTTACATGTACTGCCAGATTCGCAAAGCAATAAGTAGAACCGAGAGAAAGAACCTGGCAATAAAACTCTCGGTCACTCTTTTCAAATAATTGACTCATTTACACATTTTCTTAAGACTAAATGTGGACGAATGTACATTGGTCTCGTGTCAAAATCAAAAAGAGTGTATAATACAACAAAAAAAATATTATAGTCGCCTAAGTACAATATGCTACAATTACGGCATTTTAGGAGGCGCCTGCACCATGCTCAAGCCAGACACTTTTATCATTAAGGTAATCAACTGTCTTATAATATGCTTTTTGACATAAAGTGGTCTTTATAAAGTTTTTAAATTTATTGTCGGGCATACAAAGGACCGATTCAGGGAATTTATTATAAAAGCGTATACCTTCCCCCTTGAAAGAATGACTAACCTTGCTAAGCCGATAACACGGAGGGAGTAGTTTATTTTTATTACGTAGATTTCTGTCTGTAACGTCACTTACTTTAGTATAGCTAGATATATTTTTCCTGACATACAGTATGTTATCAAATATATAAAAAACCCAGTGTAAAATAAATAAGAAATTAGTGATATTTGCGTATTTTGTTTTACCGGCTAAAAGTCAATGACTGTTTGAAAATTTTAAAAGTGAAACTTTATCAACTCGGATTTAATGTGATTTGAGTGATTTTTATACAGGTAATCGTACTAATAAATAACTACTTATTATCGTACCTGTTAGTTTTTGAAGTTGTAGTATATTCAATCAGATTCTTTTTGACATTACTTACGTATTTATTTGTGTATTTAGTGTATTATCAGGTAGCTTTTTACTATCTAAGTCAGTATAAATTTATAATATCGTAATGCCAGTCACACGTAGCATGTATTCTGCTCGCCGTGATGAGGCTAAACAAGAAGATATCTTGAGAAAACTTGACCTGACATTGAAGGAATTAGAGGTATCCAAAACGTTGATTAAACAGTTGCATAGGGAAAGAGATGAAAATGAAAAGGAACTATTAGATAGCCTAAATAAATACGACTTCATAAAAAAGCAGATGGCTGAGATGCACACAGAGAATAGGTTAGTGTTAGATGAGCGGGACAGATTACAAAATATTGTGACTGGGTTCAGAGAGTGTAGTGACGAGTATGAACAGGGTCTCAAGCGCATGTCAGTCTTGGAACAGGAACTGCACGAAGCCCACCACCTCATTTCCCACCTTGAGGCTGAGAAACGTGACACCATAGTATCCCATACCCATAACTTGTTTGAGGAGTTAGTTGGTAGTGTGCCCAGCCTTGTTGCTACTGAACCCAGCTTAGAACCCACTATTACTATAGATTTAACAAAGGATGATACCTTAACAGCTCATTGTTCCAATCACAAGATGGGCATAGTTGAGTGCAGTAGAAACAAAATTAAGAAATATGTGAAAATTAATAAATACATAAGAAAAACACAAAAACTTATTAAAAGACAAAAAAGTATGTACAAAAAAGT
Organism: Nudaria mundana; assembly: GCA_963556515.1. Taxonomy (NCBI): domain Eukaryota; kingdom Metazoa; phylum Arthropoda; class Insecta; order Lepidoptera; family Erebidae; genus Nudaria; species Nudaria mundana. The sequence goes on from OY748302.1 coordinate 380,685, forward strand.
CAAGTATATTAATGAGAGAAGGCAACTAGGCGATGAACTTGACATGTATTCATTATTAATTGAAAATAATATCTCTGATCATAATAACAATATTTTAAAGTTAGAATCAGAAATTAATAATTTAAAAAATTCACTAGACATAATGACTGACAGGTATTGTAATGTTAAAAGTGAGTATCAGGAATACATTCTGGCCATGAAGAAGCTTATGAGTCCAAATTCCACATTGACATCAAACAACCATTTAATTAGTCCTGAGCCGGTCTGTAAGTCCTCGCTGACTTCAAACATAAGCCCTTCACTTGAGTCAAACAAGAAACCCAGTAGTTCCTTCACCAAACGAAATATGATTAAATCTGAAATAGTGATGTTTTGTGATGAATTAGGGAAATCAATGGGCCAGTTACTTAGTTCATATTTAGAACAAAATGTTACTAACTATTGTATGCCGGGATTAACTTACTGTAACATTATAAAAAAAATTAAAAATTGTAATTTAAACAGCAACTGTACACTTTTAATTTTGGTGGGAGATAGGGGAAATGCAGACAGAAATGCAATTGTAAACTGTTTAGAATTACTGAGCTTATTAGATGTTAAAAACATTATTTTATTCACACTTCCTTATAGCCGTGGCTTGTCACAGGCCGAAAACAATCTTAGATATAAGCTAAATCAAACAGTACATACATTGACATTTCATAATCCAAATAAATTCCATCTGATTGACATTAACATGTATTTAGAAAATAAATTGTTATTGACGGAAGATAAATTCTATTTGAATAGATATTTTAGGAGACAGATAGCATCTTCGCTATCATATTTTATTAGTTATTCAGCCAAAAACTTGGCTAAACAATCTGCTTTTATTGAGCAGAAAAGTGACAATGTTTGTCTTGTGACCTTGGAATCTGTTCCTGAAAAGGGTGACAATAATTTAAACTTAGTTGTAGGACAATAGAGGAAATCCCTAGCAAATTAAATTTAAGGACAAAGGAAAAGTCTATGTTCATGAATATAATTCATCAAAATATTGAAGGCTTTTCTGGCAAAGAGTTAGAACTAGAATTATTTTTAAATGAAAAACGTATCCATGTACTTTGTTTAACTGAACACTGGTTAAAAAAACATGAACTCTTAGTTAATATTGATAATTATAAAATCATTAGTGCGTTTACTAGAGATTCCGCTATAAGAGGTGGGTCTCTCATTTTAATTAATGACAAATTAAAATCAAAAGACCGAAAAGACGTAGTAGCACTCACAAGTGAGCGAAATATTGAACTATCATGTGCAGAGCTAGAACAATATATTATTATTAGCGTCTATAGACCTCCTTCTGGAGATTACTACCTGTTTGAGTCCATTATGGAGGAAGCCTTAAAAAAAGTATGTAAATGTAAGAAGACTATAGTTGTATGTGGCGATTTTAATATTAATATTTTAGAAAACTCTCAGAACGCGCTAAGGTTCCTCAACCTTTTTAAATCTTTTAACTTACAAAATCTTTTTTGTGAACCAACACGCACCACAGCCACATCAGCTACCTGCTTAGATAATATTTTTTCTAACAGCGATGTAGATGAGAAATCTATAATACATTTTGTAAATTCAGATCATGCAGGTCAGTTAGCTAGATTTAAGTTCCAACATGTTCCATTATCAAAAAATATTGTTTGTAGACCAATCACAACTTATAGATTAGAAAAATTTAAAGAAAACATTAAGAATAAAGTACCTCTTTTGGAGTTGAATAATGATAAACACCCGAATGATCATTACGGAGATTTGTTCGGAGTAATCAAATACGAATGTGATAACATTTTCACTAAAAAAACAATAAATGTAAATCAATTTAAAATAAAATTTAGTGATTGGGCTACGCCTGGAATCTATAAAAGTAGAAGGAAATTATATGAATTATACGAGACAAAGGCATCTACTAATGAGCCACAAGTAATTGAACAGATTAAAAAGTACTCCAAACTATTCAAAAAAGTATGTTCAACAGCTAAATCTAATTATATACGGGCTAAAATTGAAAAATCTGATAATAAAACGAAGGCAATATGGAATGTTATTAACAAAGAAACTTGTAAAGCAAAGTCACGTGATCGATCCTTCGAGTTAAAAATAGATGATAAACATATTAAAACTGATTCTGAAGTGGCCAATGCATTTGAATCTTTCTTCACAAATGTTCCAATCACCACTACAAATAAGTTAAATTCGTCAAAAAACGTAGCCAATTCTCTTCTTAAATCTAGTGTTGATAAATGTAGAATTAACTTTGATTTTCAGTATATTGACTCTGTCACTATACTTAAAACTTTTAAACAACTAAATATAAAAAATACCGAGGATCTTTGGGGCATTTCAACTAATATAATAAAATCAATAGTGCCCGCTATAGCACCTCACCTTGCATTCATATTCAATAAATGTATAGATGAAAATCAGTTTCCTCATCTTATGAAGTACAGTAAAATCAATCCTTTATTTAAAGCAGGAGACAAAAGTGATCCTTCAAATTTTCGACCTATTTCCATACTCCCATCCCTCAGTAAAATTTTTGAAAAAATAATATTTAATCAATTGCTTTCACATTTTACAGACAATAAGTTACTTCATAACAAACAGTTTGGTTTCACTAAAGGCAGGAACACAACGGATGCAGGAGTTGCACTTGTGAAACATATATTTGATGCTTGGGAGGAAAAGCAGGATGCTATTGGTATATTTTGTGATCTATCAAAAGCTTTTGATTGTGTTGATCATGGGACTTTGCTACTAAAATTAGGTTATTATGGTGTTTCGAACAGCTCACTTGGCTTACTCGAGTCTTACCTCACTGGTAGAGTACAAAAAGTAAACATTAATGGCACCGACTCTTCTGGCGCCTCATTAGTCATGGGAGTACCCCAGGGCTCTATATTAGGACCCCTTTTATTCTTAATATACGTAAACGATCTTCCTTATTTCACTAAAAATCTTTGTGAGATAGTATTATTTGCTGATGACACATCATTAATTTTTAAAAGTGATAGACAAAAAGTAGCACTTGACGATGTAAATAATACCCTTTCGGAAATATTGCATTGGTTCACAAGTAACAACTTGCTGCTCAATGCGAAGAAAACAAAATGTGTAAAATTTACTATGCCCAATGTTAGACAGGTGGATACTCATATTACTATGAATAATGAATTAGTTCAAATAGTCAATACCACAGTTTTTCTTGGGATAACTCTAGATAGTAAACTACAATGGGGTCTTCATATCACAGCCTTGGCAGGAAGACTTAGCTCAGCTGCCTATGCGGTTAGAAAGATAAGGTCTCTGACTGACGAAAAAACGGCACGATTAGTTTATTTTAGCTACTTTCATAGCGTTATGTCATATGGTCTGCTGCTGTGGGGCTCAGCTGCCGATATTGAGACAATATTCATATTACAGAAACGAGCTATACGAGCAATCTATAGACTCGGACCCCGTGACTCGCTGAAAGAATTATTTAAAGAAATTAATATTTTAACAGTTGCTTCTCAATATGTTTACGACAACATCTTATATGTACGGAAGAACATAGATCTATTCAAAAAAAATTCCGATAACCATAATTTTAATACAAGAAATAAAAATAAATTGGCAATGACAAAAATTAGACTTCATAAAGTTGGTAATTCGTTTGTTGGCAAATGTATAAAAATTTATAATAAAATTCCTCAGGATTTGGTTGACATGCCTCTTAATAAGTTTAAAATAGTAGTTAAAAAATGTTTGATGATGAAAGGCTACTATAATGTAGACGAATATCTTAATGATAAAAATGCATGGTCACCCTAATCTTCTGTTGTTGGCCACTCGTATAATACAATAGAAACTAATTGTAACAATGTAAACAAAACAATATTAAAAAAGAAAATGGATAATCTACCTGAGTTTCTTGCTGGTCTCTTCTCAGGAGAACCAAATTACCGAACCAGCGAAAGAATCATTTTCTAATGGTTATTTATGTACTTACTTAATTTAGTATTTTTATAATATTACTTGACAAAATTGTAAAATTTTGACATTCATATGTGCTCTTTATGTGCCTAAACTGAATAAATGAAATTGATTCTTTGATTCTTCTTTGATATATTGGGAAGCTACAGTTAAAATATTAATATCTTTAAATCGCTCCCTAAGAGTCTTTTACCTAAACAATAAATGGCACGGACTGCCCTCTTTTGTAATATAAAAATTGTTTCTATATCTGCTGCATTTCCCCAAAGTAGTATTCCATAGGACATCAAGCTATGGAAGTAACCAAAGTAAACTAGCCTAGCAGTAGCTACATCTGTCAACTGCCTAATCCGTCTCACAGCATATGCAGCAGAGCTAAGCTTATTAGCTAAAATGGTGATATGGTCACCCCATTGTAATTTAGAATCTATTGTTATTCCTAAAAAGGTAGTGTTATTTACAAATTCTAACCTTTGGCTACCCAGCACGACATGGACGTTTGCTTGTCTGACATTGGGCATTGTAAATTTAACGCATTTAGTCTTTTCTGCATTCAACAATAGGTTGTTTGTAGAAAACCAATTTGAAATATAATTTAAAATATTATTAACATTATTCGCATCTGTACTATGCCGATTTACTTTGAATATAAGTGATGTATCATCCGCGAACATTACTATTCCAGCTTGTGCTTCGATCATGCAAGGCAAGTCATTAACATAAACCAAGAAGAGAAAAGGCTCCAGAATTGATCCCTGAGGTACGCCTATTTTGACGTTAGTTCCGTTTGACTTAACGTTGTTCACATGAACAGTCTGCAGCCTATCTGTCAGGTAAGATCCTAATAGTTCTAAGGATTTTTAGTCAAAACCATACCGACGTAACTTTAGCAAAAGTGTCTGATGGTCAACACAATCAAATGCTTTAGACAGATCGCAGAATACCCCAATGGCATCCATTGTGTGTGGCAGAAGAAGCATGAAAGTAAAATAAATGCAGTGTGGAGTGAAACTGAGAAGTTTAAAAGTATAGTTGGGGTAACATTATGGCTAAAGTGAGGAACAGCCGTGCACGTGCGTGCGTGCGTGTACACGCGGTTTCTTACAGGCAACCTTAAGATGGAAAAGCTCAATTTGGTCCCATTCCGACAATTATTTGGTCCTTTTCACTTAAAAATCCTTGCGGTCTACTAAACTTAACTTACTATACGGTTAGTGTACATAATAATGAAAAAGTTAAGTGCAAACTTAGTAGTTACTAAAAGAAGATAAAACACAAGTAGATATTCCTCTTATCTATTATATCCTTATTTGGTAGATGTAGTAATTAATGTACGAGTATAAAACTCGTCACACATTGATGCAGAAACTGACTTTAATCAAATTACCGGAATTGGACCAAATAATTGTCGGAATTGGACCAAATTGAACCGGGGCCCGAGTAGCAGCAGCTTTCAATAAAAAAATCAAAATCGGTCCACCCACACACACACACGCATATCACGCCTATATCCCGAAGGGGTAGGCAGAGGTGCATTACACACCGACAATTTGCCAGTATTTTTAGTCCCTCTTAACAGGGGGCAAGCCTATTGCCGTCTCCGGGCACATTTATAATGGCCGAATGAATTTAATAAAAAGTAGCAGCTATATTGCAATTTAAAAAAAATATATATGAAACCCGTAAGTTGCCTTGCGATGAAATGTTGATGAAAGGCAACAAAATCTTACGTGCCAGCTGCTGTGGCACAGACAATTAAATTCCTGGGCGTCTCGGACTAGTGGAATTGAGAACCTCCTCCGTTATTTTAGCCCTTTAAAATGAGATTAGATAAGAACAAACAAACGTAGCTAGATACATCATATAGATACGAGTATATCCATTAGCCTACCGATTGAATACATTATCGGACACAATAATGTGGGTCCTGAGTCTATTTGACGTTAAGGAAGGTAAACAAGGGATGCCGACAATATTGAATAGTACAGTAAGTCCCAGATATGTGGGCTTCGGCATGCAAATAAAGGCTAAAGGTAGATACTAGATATTGTAATAAACCGCCTCACTCGCAGAGTCAGGGCGAGTTCCAACTCCCTCCTGAAGATTATTGCTGACCGTGTGTGCAGATTGTTACTACGAGTATATCAATCACATGTAGTTTAACATGTTCGATGGCTCCTATGTATAAGGGCCAAGATAACAATTTGGCCATTTTGACTTTTTTATGATAAACGCTTTTATTAATATAATAAATCATGTGAGCTATGAAAAAATCGTTTCTGCTTGGAAACACGGTTGTTCATAGAAGTATAACGGTGTATGTAACGAAAATACGTTAAAAATAAATATACGTGATATTGATATTACTCTTGTACATGGTTAAATTACTACGAGAATAGAGTACCTAGCAAGGTCACTGCGAGTTCAATGGGAACATAAAAATAGGTACCTAAATAGTATCGCATCTGCCAAATAATTACACCCTGTTAAGTACTCTAATGTATGTAGGTACGAGTACTATCACAGAATAGGGAATAGTACTTACATTTCATTCTCAACATAATTTGAACGTTAAGGTTGTCAGGAAAGTGCCAGCGTAATTTGACCAATAATTATGACGTTAATGCCTCAATATCAACTCTTTGGTCAATGCCGTGTCACAAACAAGAGACAACCCTTACTTACTTACAACTTCAAGTTGTCGCTGACGTCACGTATTTTTTGCGATTGTTAGGCGAGTGACATAGTACCAGCTATGTAGTATGTAGGTATTATTGAAAAAAAATTTCAATATCAATTCAGTAGATCCATACGCCTTAAACCTCTCACAAAATTTACCTGTTGTTTACATTAAGATTGAAATTATAAATAAACCACAAAAACTGAAATGTCATCGGCAGGACTCGAACCCACGGCCTTCCCTTACAGGGGGAATGCTGTGACAAGGCTGTGACCAACTGAGCTACGATGACGATCAGAGCATTCCCCCTGTAAGAGAAATATCGTGGGTTCGAGTCCTGCCAATTAGTGCCTTATATGTGTGATTTATTTAGACGTTCTATCTTAATATTCATTGCTTTGAAATACAAAAATAATTGTACAATAATATAATTAATAATTATTGCGGATATGTTAGTCAATTTTATTGAGCTTGTGCCTTCTGCTCTATATTTAACTACGAGTAAGTATATTGGATGGAGTAGGTACCTATTATCTGTAACAAAACCACTAGAGACTACTACAAACGTGTTTATCACATCTAATGGGACTTTATTAAACGTTGCTCATAACGTTAGCGGTTATGGGGAGATGTCGAACAGTTGCCGCTTACCCACGCGCTAATCTATAGACAATATTACTTAGATACATACAGTCACGGCTAAATCCCTAAGTGGGTAGACAGAGGTGCATTAAACATCTATATTTCGCCAATACTATGATGTCCCACGGAACAGGAGACGATCTTATTGCTGATCCGGGAAGTTTGGTAACTTGTCAGAGCCTCGTCTGTTAAGAATCAAAGAATCAATCAAGAATCAAAGAATCAATTTCATTTATTCAGTTTAGGCACATAAAGAGCACATATGAATGTAAAAATTTTACAATTTTGTCAAATAATATTATAAAAATACTAAATTAAGTAAGTACATAAATAACCATTAGAAAATGATTCTTTCGCTGGTTCGGTAAGTTGGTTCTCCTGAGAAGAGACCAGCAAGAAACTCAGGTAGATTATCCATTTTCTTTTTTAATATTGTTTTGTTTACATTGTTACAATTAGTTAATATTGTATTATACGAGTGGCCAACAACAGAAGATTAGGGTGACCATGCATTTTTATCATTAAGATATTCGTCTACATTATAGTAGCCTTTCATCATCAAACATTTTTTAACTACTATTTTAAACTTATTAAGAGGCATGTCAACCAAATCCTAAGTAATTTTAATATAAATTTTTATACATTTGCCTACAAACGAATACCAACTTTATGAAGTCTAATTTTTGTCATTGCCAGTTTATTTTTATTTCTTGTATTAAAATTATGGTTATCGGAAATTTTTTTGAAGAGATCTATGTTCTTCCGTACATATAAGATGTTGTCGTAAACATACTGAGAAGCAACTGTTAAAATATTAATTTCTTTAAATAGTTCTTTCAGCGAGTCACGGGGTCCGAGTCTATAGATTGCTCGTATAGCTCGTTTCTGTAATATGATGTTATCAGCTGGTACACCGTGTGCAGGATGACTTGGGTCACAGTGATGTTGATAAGGGCTCCTTAGTAACCTCTTATAAAAACGCACACAAATATTATGTACTAGCTGTCCCGGCAAACTTCGTAACGCATTTTTTTTCATAAGAACCTTCTCCTGATAATAACAAACTCAACAAAAAAAGAATTAGCGAAATCGGTCCAGCCGTTCACGCGTGATGTCGTGACCAAGGGAAATAGGGATTCATTTTTATATATAGAGATTATATTAGGTATATTTAGACAATATCAGGTAAGATCGGTACTATAAAGGAGACACATCATCGACGCCGCGCTCGGGGAGCTCACTCGGGAAACATAATACTTGCTGGGTCCTTTTCACAAATAAAGAACGATACCATGTCTGTGAATGACATCAACTTCCCCGTCTCAGGATGTATACCAGCAATTTCATTACCTTGCCTCTTGTCATTTTCCCAGTCGTTGTACACGGAATCTAAGGCATCCCCTGGAAACAGATGAACATAAATAAAAAAGTATCACAGTCTGCTCGCCTACACACTTCACGCAGACCTTCGAACATCACTTACTCACCATGTATAGTTCTCCAGTCACCGTCCGCCCATTTCCTCAAGCCAATCCACACGTAAAACCCTTTACTAGTTATCACGTCAACTATTAACTTGGCTTCGTTGGCATCCTGGAGGACTGCAAGGTAACCCCCCTCCCCCGCGCACGTGGAGTACGCCTCCGACCACTTCTTTTTTTGGTGATGGAACTTATAACAACTTCCGCTAGTATTTTCAAATTTATACTCTGAAAACCATGTAATAAATACGTAAAATAATTACACTACTAAGCACGCAAAATACAAGAATTTCGAGATGACGACGCGACGCGAGTATACGTGGAGAACGCACACGTCCGATGAGGAATCAGTCAATGATTCTCAAGTCTCAACACGTTCTAAACCAAGTGCCTGGGAGAGATTCTCTTCTGTGTTGTGATATACCCCTAGAATAATCCAAGTGGCCGTGGACTATAAAGTTCGACAAAGAACAAACTTCCACAACACAGCTAGTAGGGACTGTTGATTTCTCTATAACTCGAGTAACAGGCTCATGCTAATGTTAAAATCTAGATGAAACATTACCGTTATCGAAAGTACCACATTCTTGACTGAACACCGACTCTTGGGCTCTTTCCTTGTAACATAAATAAGGTTGTCGCGTCGTGCACGATACGGGTCTAACGCGCGTGAGGTTCATGGTCAAACAATGGCCCTCTTCTGGGTCCAACTGATCATACAAGGTTTCTATAGGCATATCTTCGACAGGAACACCTGAAAAGGTCAAGCGACGTATAAAATGTGCAAGCTGGAAAGTTTAAGTTCTCAAATGCTTAGTGAAATAGTTTGACTACTTCTGCGGCGGCGGCGTAGTGAATAATTAAGTAAAACGTAGTGTGTGTGTGTGGTGGTTGGTAAACTTGTAGCCACTTACTCTTGGTTAAACCTAGTACGAGCCGATTGTTTTCGGGTAAAACTAGGTCTAGCCTTCATCATGCCGGCTACAACTAGGTCCAGTTGTCACTTTCACCTGGGAGAAATCTCTTTTTTTTTATTAATGCAAGTCGTCTGGCACTCGCCGGCCGCTACCGCGGCACCGCTCGCTTCGCTCGCTCGGCTCGTGCGTAGGTGGTCACAGTTTTAACCTAACCTAACCTACCCATACTAGTTTTAACCAAGAGTAAGTGGCTACACCTATTTCTAACCGGCTAAAACTAGGTGCAGCCGCACTTCGGGTATTAGCCGTAACATATGCACAAAAAAGGTATTTGGAGACAGTTTTCTGCCCATATTGAGTCGTGGTACCTTCGATGGACACAAACAGGATCGGGTCGAAGATGGTGCGGATCCCAGTGTGATGTGTTACAGACCTCGTCAGGTTTCGCATGATGTAGAGGTGTTCAGCACGAAGAGGCGACATCAGCACAGCTCCTGCACAACATGAACGATCATTCTATAATCACGTGACTAAAAGAACCTTATCATATTCTGGTTTCTATTTGGATAAGAGCTTAAAACGTGCGTAGAGTTAGGCAAACTTGTGATCAGACGATACAAGTGCGATCCCCGGCTACCACGCTATTGACCGCTCCTAACACACCACTTTTAACTTAGTTGGAGAGGTTTATGGTATCATAGTATTATTATTCTTTAAAATTAAGGTATTCCAATTGATAAAAACTGAACTTAAAAACAGCTGGATCCGTACTTATGTAACTCAAAACATATGATCCTAATGGACCTACTTACCTTCATTCTGGCATCGCTTAAACGCATCATCCCAAGTGGCGACAGTTTTGTAGTACGCCACCCATCCTTCAATTTCTGGTACTGGCGTGTAGACGCCTTGCACCACATCTGTCACCAAACATCAAACACAAGGTAACTTTGATCTTGAATTAGTTCAATTAGTGCGCGTACTGAACTTCGCACGGTAGGTAACTGGTACCTACTGATATAATTTTACCATATGAATAAAATAGTGCCCTTAGGTAGATTGATTTTCACAAGCCTTTGCAGTAAATTATATTATGTTTTGCGCATATACTTATGCGCAAAACAAAAACGTATTGAAAGATCCATAAACAAAAACAAGTTAAAAGAATAATCCCCCGCCCTGCCCCATCGTCCATTGCCGGGCGCCTCAGGTGTGTCTCAGGAGAGATTTCCCTGTGGCGCCGGGTGGACTTGGCCACCTATGTGGCCTCTATCGTGTTGGTTAGGTTTTACCCATCATCTTTGGGGTCGAGTTATATCCCGCGTCGGTGAGTGCATCTGCTGCGTGGGTGGAGTGAAGGCTGCTTCTGTAAAGACAGTGGGATGCTAGCCCGCCGTCATCAGGCCCCGATCATGGAGGTCGATGGTCCTGCGGGTACTCAAGTCAGCGGCGCCCACGCCGCACACTCCTTCGCGAGCTGAACCTGCTTGCAGAATCACGATTTCTCGAAACGCAGGCCTGTGGTTCCACTCCAGCGCCTCCTTGTGCCATTGAAACAATAACGCAAGGGCTCTCGATTCCAGGTCCCATGGCTAAGAGCCTCTGCACACATGCAGCCTCTGAGGAGATCATGTGTTAATGTGTCACTCTATTATAATCCTGACGGCCAAGGTCTTTAACGGTCTATTTAAAATAGACACGTTGTTGGTCGCCAGTCTCGCCGCCCATACGAGAGCCCCGTATACGCCCATGCTCCGTACGATCCCCAGGTACAGTCTTCTGCAGTTTATCAGGCCCTGGAAAAATTAGCTGTCCCACTATTAAAATACACGTTCGTGCAAAATTGGAGCGACATCGGCATAGTGAAGACACACATGACACTCACCAGTGGTCGCTGTGAGCCACACGACGCACAGAACTAGCGCGAGCTTGTTCCAAGGAGTCATGGTGCGGCTGTGGGAGGCTGCTATCTGCTGGGATGATCTTCAGAAACTAATTCATTTACATATATTGTACTCATATGTGAGTCAATTTGTTAATGAACTTATGAACCGCAAAATGCTGTTATCAAATGAATATGTATAAAAATAATGATGACGTTACGAGTGGTACGCTGATAGCTTCCACCGATTACTGCAATCGTAAAGCTTGTTTATTTTTTGGAGTAGGTATGTACCTATTGTGATATACTCGTACACAATAAACGTAGTGTGCAAGTGACAGAGAGTTCCAGCGGGGATTCGTAATCTGTGTCCCGAGTCGAGCGGACGGTCTGTTGAATAAGTAGGTACCTATAGTCCATTGAAAAAATTTAAAGTCCGAATATTGCAATTTTTAGAGGACGCAATTTTATTTTTGGGACATGTGTGGGGTCAATAGAAGCTTAATCTCAAATTTGTGGGGTCGCCACCCTTGTCCCCCGGCCGCAAGGGGAGAAAAGACTTTTTTCGCTCTCATGTAACATTTCAATGGACTACTTACTGACAACGTGTTTCACTCTTAACCTATTGTGTAAAGCAGTGGACATCACACCTATCACGTAAGAATTCCTGCATCTATTCCTATGGAAATAAATGTAGCACCGAGGTGATTGTAATCTAAAAACCAGTCAAGTGCGAGTCGTGCCACGCATACCGACAGTGTCGGGACAGACATTTCCATGCAAAGTTTTATTTTTGGGGTCCGTACCCAAGGGGTAAAACGGGAACCCTATTACTGACACTTCGCTGTCCGTCGGTCTGTCCGTCTGTCTTGGGCTGTACGCTGTCTCTCACATGACCGGTTGTTCTAGTATCAAACGTTTGGACGGTAAGCCGAGCACGGACAGGTTGACAAATAGACGGACGGACATTACGTAACTATGAGGGTTCCTAGACTTGAACTACGGAACGCTAAAAAGATAGGTACTGGGTAACTATTTCGAGTGTTTGTTGGGAAGGGAAATAGAAATACCAAACCAAATAAAGGGGGCTGTGTCAGTGGCGCCCACTAGTGTCCAAAAAGTGAATGTAGGTACCTAGGTAGGTATATAGCTAATGTACCTACAAAATATTACTACTATAAAATATTTAGACAGGTATAATTATGTACCATATACCTGTCTAAATATTTTATTACATTTTTCGGCATTTATTTAATGAGTAAATTAATGTGTACATACATCGAGAAGAAGTAAGAAAATAAATAAATAAATATGTTAGGACATTTCACACAACACCGTCTAGTCTCAAACTAAGCACCTAAGCGAAGCATGTAATATGAGTACTAAATATATACCTACATAGGAAACATCCAGACTTCGGTACAAACGGATCTGTCTTCACACAAAGTTTGTCCCGACCAAGAAACAAACTAAGCTTATAAAATTAAGTATATAAGGTCTAAACTCTCATACTTGTTATAAAAGACCATTCATTATGTCAATGTTCCTTATAATGGCACATTATTAGAAGATTTTGCTAATATTACCTTTATTCTTATAGTTCGGCTAGGTAAACGTTAATACGTAAATCCAATTAATACGGCTACAATAAGGGTTTGAAATGTATTCTTCTTGTAGAGGCTAGTTATATTGCATTTTAGCCGTATAATATTCAAAGTCGTATAATGGCTTTTTTTTTTATTTTTTTTTATTTTTTATATTTAGTTCGCCAAATTGACGCCGCCCGCCTGGTGGTAAGTCGTGACGACGTCTAGCGATTGTGGGCCACTCTCACAGCACACATTACTATTGAGAGTGGCCCTCAACTTGACGACCTACTGATGTGCCTCTTTACGCTCCGCTTAAAGAACCCAGGATTATATGTGGGAGGAAACACGTGCGTTCCAGGCCACTATCGTTCGGCAGAGAAACGAACGTTTAAAACGTTCGGTTCTCGCGAACATGCTATCCACTGTGTGGGGGTGGCATCTCTGCCCGGCACGAGTCGTTCGGGATCGGAAGGAAGAGGGTGGGATCAGATTGAAGAGCTCTTCAGAACACTCGCCGTGGTAAATACGGTAGAATGCGACCAAGGAAGCTATTGTTCGGCGCTGAACTAGCGGCTCAAGGCTTCCCGTTACCTCCGGACAATCTATAATACGGATAGCCCGTCGCTGCATAGCGTCGAGAGCGTCCAGCAGATACTTCGCGGAGCCGTCCCAGAGGTGAGAGCAGTATTCGACGCAGGGTCTAATCTTCTTCTCGGTTCTAATCGGTCTTGTACAGCAGACACCTCTGGTCCGGTGTAAAGAATCTCTTTACCTTATTCAGTATTCCTAGTTTCCGCGAAGCTAGCCCTATATATATATCTTTCGATGTAGTTTTTATTATTGAGCTCTCGACGAACGTCTAGGCCAAGGATATCAAGGTTGTCCTTCATTGGTAATAATGCATTCTGAAGAGAGGGTAGGGGAAGGAAAGGGGATTTCTTCGCAGTAAATGCACACGCCTGTGTTTTGCGGGCATTGAACTCGACCAGGTTCTCGGTACCCCATTGAGAGATACTGTCGAGGTTACGGTCGAGATCAGCCACGAGTTGTCGTCTCTCCTCCTCAATCTCAGATCGCCCCGCCGTCGGACGAACCGAGTAACTCCCGTGCAGTGTGCTGTCATCTGCATAGCAATGAATGTTCCCGAGGGATAGCATATCATTGATATGCAGAAGAAATAGAGTTGGTGATAGTACGGACCCCTGCGGTACCCCGGCATTCACTTGCAAGAAGCGAGAAGCCTGGCCATCGAAGAGGACGCGCACTCGGCGCTCGTTTAAAAAGCTGGCAATCCAGCTGCACAGTTGAGGAGGTAAACCATATGCCGGAAGCTTGGAAAGGAGCGAAGCATGCCAGACCCTATCGAAGGCTTTGGCGATGTCCAGGCTAATAGCCAAGGACTCGCCGTGCCTTTCCATAGCCCCACCCCAGACATGCGTTACGAATGCCAGAAGATCACCCGTTGATCGCTTTGGCCTGAAGCCGTATTGTCGATCATTGATTAGCGAGTGATCCTCTAGGAATTGCATGAGCTGCTTATTTATAAGGAGCTCAAGCACCTTGCAAATGACTGAGGTGACAGCTATGGGTCGATAGTTGCCTGGATCGGACCGATCCCCTTTCTTTGGGATCGGTTGTACGTTCGCCTCCTTCCAGACCTCCGGCACGAGCCCTGAAGAGTATGACAGGCGGTATAGACGCGTTAATACTGGAGACAACTCAGCTGCACATTTTCGTAGCACCACCGCCGGAATGCCGTCAGGGCCACTGGCTTTCCGCGTGTCGAGTGACCGCAGCACTGCCCGTACATCACATTGCCTGATAACAATATCAGGCATTGTGTGGCCACAGTTGGCGATGGCGGGGGGCTGCAGGCCACGGTCGTCGACCCGGGAATTAGCCGCAAAGAGGTCTGCGAGCATATCCGCTTTCTCTTGGGCTTTGTGAGCCAGTGTTCCATCTGGGTAACGCAGCGGTGGCAGCGATGGCTGACAAAAGTTAGATTGCACGGCTTTGGCCAGTTGCCAGAATCCACGGCTGCCCGTGGGATGGGAAGTGAGCTCCTGACCAAGCCACGCGACGCGCTGGGCATCCGCTCTCTTAAAGGCCCTCTTACTCGACTTTGTGGCCCGGTTGTACGCTGCTTTGAGGTGGCCCACGTTTGGGTCGCGCACAGCCCGGGCCCTGATCCAGGCGCGATATGCCGACTGTTTTTGTCGAACAGCTTTGTCACAATCTCGCCCGAACCAGGGACGGGCTCTGCGGATACTGGCGACATCAGTGAAAGGGATGTAATAATCCATCCCTAAACTGATCTCGCCAGCAATAGCAGAAGCACTATCCGAAGGAGCCTTTCCTACAAAGCAGCGCTGGCTCCAGGGGACGGACGCATAATAATCGCGTAGACCGTCCCAATCCGCTGACGAGTAGTGCCATAGTCGTCGTGACGTTTGTACAGGACGTGCAGGAGGTGACACCTTCATGCCAGCGTGAACAACACAGTGGTCGGAACTACCCAGTGGGGCTCCTACCGAAACACTGTACTGGGCTGGGCGACTCGTCAGCAGTAGATCCAGCAGAGCGGGCGCGTGATCTGACCTGTCTGGTATCCGGGTGATCCCGCATACCATCTGGGTCAGACCGTGGGAGAGAGCGAACGCATGGGCGGCTCTACCCGCATGATCAGTCTTGAGGGACCCCAGCCATTCAATGTGATGGCCATTGAAGTCCCCCAGAAATACTAGGTCAGCGTTCGGGAACCGCACCTGCGCTTCATCAGCCGTCTCGCTGAGGTACTGGAAGAGCTTTGTTGTCTCAGAATCCCCTGTGTGGGATCGGTAGACGCACACGTAGATCTGGCTCATAGAGCCATGGTCTACGTGCAGCCAAAGGACGGAATTGGAGGGGTTCTCTAGGCAGCGCAACCGGCGGCAGCAAACATCCGCCCTAACGAACACGCACGGTAAGACGTGTCGTCAGGGCGGCGTATTTGTGTCTCCGTGAGGAACATCACAGCGGGCCGTGCCGTCTCAAGGTGGTGGTGGACGGTATCGAGGTTCGCATGGAGTCCACGGACGTTAGTGAACTCCACCTCGAAATGTGAAGTTGTGGGGTTTCCTAGGGCCGCTGTGTAACGTTTATTTCTTTTTTGTTGCACTGCCATTGTAGATTTTGAAGAAGCAGCGTGAAGACAGGGCGACATTTGGTGCAGCAGTAAGTGACAAAGCGCAGGGGCTAGCTTTGTCTAGAACCGTGTGGTTAGGTCGGAGCCGACTCGCCGGACGGAAGGGCTCCCAAACCCCCCTGATGCAAGGCCGCCGCTACCCCACATCGGTTACCACCCGGAGCGGCGATCCCACATCAGGATTATGCGCAACATGTGGGGCAGCCTCCTGGGGTGGTTGGCCCCAGGCGGGCCCCATGACTGTGTTGCGGGCGACCGCGGCAACGCCGTTGCTAAGGGTCTCCCTGGCCGGCGAATCGACCCACACCACCCACACTAGACTCCGTTTCGCCCCCACTGGTCCCATGCCTGCTGCACCATACATCGCCCCGGGCCCGGCGGTGCAGCTGCTGAACCCCTAACGCAACCCAGCCTGGGCTGGGTTACTTGGGGGGCTTTAGCACAGCTGCACGGTGGTACCCCCCCGGACCAACACTGTTGTACCACCTGGTACCCACGTAGGGGCCGAAGCCACTCCATAGGTACCGTAAATTAACGAGCCTCGTCCGTTTATCAGCAGGTGCGCCACTAGCAGGTGAGGTCGCTGGGGCCCTATAGATGTTGGTAGAGCCCCTTTGCACCCAACAAGGGTTTAAGGCTTTTAGTATGGTCAATTATTCTTGGACTATGAATGGACAAGGTAACTATGTTGCTTTTTAACTTATAGGAGCATTTGATAAGAGGTCTATCCAACAAACGAGTTCTAACATTTTATATGATCTTAACAAGGATAAAAGCAATCCATATTCCCTTATACAGTGATTATAAAGATACTATTCTCTATATGGTTACATTAAAATTCTTTACATAATTAGATTCACTATTTTGAAGGTACAGCAGATTGTGTCAATTTATTATGGAGCGGAATTTACATTTAAAAATGGATTCAAAATACTGGAAAAAGTTTAAAAGGAGCGGTGGTTACAGAAGAAAAGTAAAAAAGGTCTACGAAAACATGGTTGTGAGCATTACACCTACCACCTCTACTCATATGATGCTACAAAATTACCGAGCCGATACCAACGAATCAGCCAGTGGTTCCGTAGAGGATTATGAAATTGAAATTCAACATTTCCCATATAGCTTTAAGTTAATTATTAAAAATATTACATCATGTAATACCAAACAAAATGCCATTGGATGCGCGTACATTGTTGAAAACAAACAAAGTAGAAATATGCATTACTGAAATTGGTACTGGACATTATTGGCATTGATGATTACTTACACAATTACAATAGACCTTACAAAAGTATGAAGTGCCCAAGAAAATGACCTTGAATTTTAATATCGATGGCTTACCTATACATAAAAACTGAAATATTGGCACTTTACAAAGTTTTAATGCTTACCCTTTTGAGAATAAACTCCAAATTATCAAATATATGTTGAGACCGGGAAATAAACCTCTAGCACAAGTAGCTCGTAGGCTACACGAAAGAAGTGAAGTCGAGATTGAGACTTACAGTAAAAATATAATAAAATATCCGTGCAAAACAGTGCAACAGCAAAAATGGATCTATATTGGTACTGCATTTTGAATCTTTTATTTTATCTTCCCAAAAACACGATAAATGGTTTTTAACAACGCACGAACAAGTTATAGAAATAAGAGCAATACACATTAATGAAACCGAAGACATACGACTAGAAGGATATCTCATGGATCATTTAGTTGATGCCTTTTTCCAAGTTTCATCTTAATCGAACCGGTAGTTTCTGCGTGATGCCTGAACAAACAGACAGACAGATAAAAATTTTTGGGTTTGGTGTCGATGTCGGTCTAGTAACACCCCCTGCCATTTATTTTTTTTTGATATTTTTAATGTACAGAATTTTCACTTCTACAGATTTAATTTATTATTGTATAGATAATAACTACGAGTAAATACTGACTTCGTGGAAATCGTATTTTGTTACTCGTCTGTGTGCTTGATCAGCAAATCTTTCATGAGAAACACCACATTTACTATGCAGAAGCAAATTACTTCAGTGTTCCTCAACTGGTTTAATACTCGTATTAATTTCTGTTTATTAATATGTTAGGTAAAGTATGTCTTTCTGTCTTATATGTATATATTTGCCCTCATCATTCACCGAGCCTTTTCCCAACTCGGCTTTCCAGTCTAACTGCGATTCGGCTGAACATCAATATTTTCCGTGAAGCGACTGCCATCTGACCTCCACAACCCATGGGTGATATCGAGGTTCTGTAGTTAGACCGCGAGGATTTCTGACTTAGGGCTCCAACTACCCCTAACGACTGCCATAGATGTTTGTATGACAACCGGGACCGACGGCGTAACGTGCTCTCCGGGGCACGGAGGGGTCTCAGTGTCTTAAGAAATGGTCACCCAGCCTAAGACCGGCCTGAGTCGATGTTGCTTAACCTTTGGAATGTGTTAACATTGTCGGTTACCACTAGACCACGAGCCCCTCGTATATTTATATTTGCCCTCATTACGTATAAACGTTATCCATCAAACTGACTGCTAAACGGGGAATTAATCGTGATAATACCAAGATAATATGTGATGGTTAGCTGACATTGCAGTTAGACTGCATCAGCTGTGGTGATGAGTTGATAGACCCTTGAGTCATTGCGTGTATATTTTACCGTAGGATTGTAAAACCCGTAAGATTCTAATCACACTCGCATTATTGATTGTAATTAATGGCGATTGGAAAAGAGTGGCCCGCGAGAGAGCCTGTGAGAGAAGAACCTGGCAATAAAATCTCAGAGCCACTCTATTCCAATCGTCAGCAATTACAATCATTCCATGAATCATGCAAGTGTGATTACAATGTTACTGGTTGTACAAATCCTACGGTGACAACAAGTACATATCCATTACACCGGTACCATACCGGCCATGTACCGGCCATGTACCGGCCATGTACTGGCAGATGGACGAAAGGTCGTTTGAATTCGTTTAAGTGCGTCAATTCAGCCTTTAAAAAATGATTTACTAATAAAAAAGGTTGAATACTTTGTACCTATAGTATTTCAGAAGGTTAAGTAACGCTGGCTCCTAGCCGTAAACTCAGCGTTATCTCACCGAGTTGAGTCGCACTGAGGCGCACAGACTCAAATCTCGCTCAAATCGTGTAAACTGCGGTTTGGTGTCTTATTGATTCATAATTATTTTATACATAGAACGTTATATTTCTTCTATGTTTGTGAAACGTTATAATATGTTTACCCGTGTGATAATGTTACACCATGTGTTACTGCCTTATTGGCCTGTATTTTATTTAAAGTAGGTAATACCAGCGATCGCTAAATACTACGAGTTACGAACTAACACTGCGCTAACCTATCCAGGTAGTTTTAGCTCATCAGCATCAGCTACAAAATTACATGAGCCATAGGTGTATATTAAGTACTTCCACATTTCGCATATTGCCATTTCTAGCGCTTTTGTTGCATTTGTCAGAGTCGCGTCTGTCTGTGAGCAGATGCACTGCGTGCATGAGATGGTGGGTATCGATTGCTGAACTATAAATAAGATTAATTTTTAGACACATAATAATTACACATATATGTATATGTAAGTATACTTAACAAATTTTAATGTTATAACGATGACAATAAAATTCTGTCTATCTATTACTCCTGTCTATCTATTACTCCTGTCTATCTATTACTCCGCGCCTGAACTACAAAGTAGAAAGATGTTTCGTTTTTCTACTTCGTAGTTGTGCCTTGACCTCTGAATGATTTTTTCTTAAAATATAGATACGGGAAAGGAAATGGCCTACTTATGTAGGTGTACCTTGGTCCGGTGACACTCGCTCTGGGTCTTATTGGTGCAAAGATTGTCCATTGCCATTCAGCGGGGCAATGCTGCCAGGATCATAGGCGTCTTTGCACCAGGAACGATGAAGGACGTGTATAGTGATTTATGACATTTATTGTCTCTGACAGATTATATCTATACTTATAATAAATCTGTAGAACTGAAAATTCCGTACATTGAAAATATCAAAAAAATAAATGGCAGGGTGTGTTAGTAGACCGACACCGAACCCAAAAATGTGATTAAAAAAATTGTTGTCTGTCTGTCTGTCTGTTCAAGCATCACGCAAAAACTACCGGCACCACACTGGGTTAATATCCTGGGCACCACACTGGGTACTTTTTAGCCCGGAAAAGTATATATGTTACGGCTAATACCCGAAGTGCGGCTGCACCTAGTTTTAGCCGGTTAGAACTAGGTGTAGCCACTTACTCTTGGTTAAACCTAGTATGAGTAGGTTAGATTAGGTTAAAACTGTGACCGCCTACGCACGAGCCACGCGAGCAAAGCGAGCGGTGCCGCGGCAGCGGCCGGCGAGTGCCAGAAACTTGCATTAATAAAAAAAAGAGATTTCTCCCAGGTGAAAGTGACAACTGGACCTAGTTGTAGCCGGCATGATGAAGGCTAGACCTAGTTTTACCCGAAAACAATCGGCTCGTACTAGGTTTAACCAAGAGTAAGTGGCTACACCTAGTTCTAACCGGCTAAAACTAGGTGCAGCCGCACTTCAGGTATTAGCCGTAATATATACAATAAAAAAAAACTTAATTTTGCGGTTCGATCCCTAGACCCGATAACTATACCAACCGCAAATAATAAGTTTGTCGTAGGTTTTTTCTTTTTTTTTATATTTGGTTCGCCAAATTGACGTCGCCCGCCTGGTGGTAAGTCGTGACGACGTCTAGCGATTGTGGGCCATTCTCACAGCACACAATACTATAGAGAGTGGCCCTCAACTTGACGACCTACTGATGTGCCTCTTCACGCTCCGCTTAAAGAACCCAGGGTTATTATGTGGGAGGAAACACGTGCACAGGCAGGTTCCAGGCCACTATTGTTCGGTGGAGAAACGAACGTTTAAAACGTTGGGTTCTCGCGAACATGCTATCCACTGTGTGGGAGTGGCATCTCTGCCCAGCACGCGTTGTTCGGGATCGGAAGGATCGCGGGGTGGGATCAGATTGAAGAGCTCTTCAGAACAGGTTACGTCATCCGCAGCTGAGTTCACTAAGGGGCGCTGCACACGGCTAAGATACTGTAATATTTTAACTTAACTCGCCATACAATTCAATGGACTATCACACACGACGAAGGTAATAAATAATAAAAAAATAAAAATATTTTCGTATCTTAAGATGAATTTTTATGGTATAATAGAGAATATTATAGAAGATATAATAGAGAAACTGTGCCTTTATGAACGCAATAAAACCCAAAACAATGGTTTTTAGAACTTTTCTCTGTCTGAACACGCTAATCTCAGAAACGGCTTAACCGATTTGAATTTGCGGTTTGGTTTTCAATCGCTTCATAAATAAAAAAGTTATGTAGATCTAAAGTAACACGCAGGCGGAGCTGCGGGCAACAGCTAGTTTATTAATAATTTTGTAAAAAAGTACTAGAAGTAATATAACTTACCTAGTTAAGACGAAGAGCAGGCAGAAGTTGGTTCATGGTATGGTCATGGTTAGCTCACTTTCTTCTGATAGTTGGAGACAAACAGTTCGCCACACGTGGACACATACAGTCTATATTGAATCAATTCCAAAGATTGCCAACAATCACTTAGTAGCACCTCGTGCTGTTTGCGCTTACTTACTGGTCAATCTCTCCACATGTTTGCCTTTAGGAAGTGTTACTTGCTGTTTGCGCTTACTTACTGGTCAATCTCTCCACATGTTTGCCTTTAGGAAGTGTTACTTGCTGTTTGCGCTTACTTACTGGTCAAGCTCTCCACATGTTTGCCTTTAGGAAGTGTTACTTGCTGTTTGCGCTTACTTACTGGTCAATCTCTCCACATGTTTGCCTTTAGGAAGTGTTACTTGCTGTTTGCGCTTACTTACTGGTCAATCTCTCCACATGTTTGCCTTTAGGAAGTGTTACTTGCTGTTTGCGCTTACTTACTGGTCAATCTCTCCACATGTTTGCCTTTAGGAAGTGTTACTTGCTGTTTGCGCTTACTTACTGGTCAATCTCTCCACATGTTTGCCTTTAGGAAGTGTTACTTGCTGTTTGCGCTTACTTACTGGTCAATCTCTCCACATGTTTGCCTTTAGGAAGTGTTACTTGCTGTTTGCGCTTACTTACTGGTCAATCTCTCCACATGTTTGCCTTTAGGAAGTGTTACTTGCTGTTTGCGCTTACTTACTGGTCAATCTCTCCACATGTTTGCCTTTAGGAAGTGTTACTTGCTGTTTGCGCTTACTTACTGGTCAATCTCTCCACATGTTTGCCTTTAGGAAGTGTTACTTGCTGTTTGCGCTTACTTACTGGTCAATCTCTCTACATGTTTACCTTCAGGAAGTGTTACTTGCTGTTTGCGCTTACTTACTGGTCAATCTCTCCACATGTTTGCCTTTAGGAAGTGTTACTTGCTGTTTGCGCTTACTTACTGGTCAATCTCTCCACATGTTTGCCTTTAGGAAGTGTTACTTGCTGTTTGCGCTTACTTACTGGTCAATCTCTCCACATGTTTGCCTTTAGGAAGTGTTACTTGCTGTTTGTGCTTACTTACTGGTCAATCTCTCCACATGTTTGCCTTTAGGAAGTGTTACTTGCTGTTTGCGCTTACTTACTGGTCCATCTCGCCACATGTTTGCCTTTAGGAAGTGTTACTTGCTGTTTGCGCTTACTTACTGGTCAATCTCTCCACATGTTTGCCTTTAGGAAGTGTTACTTGCTGTTTGCGCTTACTTACTGGTCAATCTCTCCACATGTTTGCCTTTAGGAAGTGTTACTTGCTGTTTGCGCTTACTTACCGGTCAATCTCTCCACATGTTTGCCTTTAGGAAGTGTTACTTGCTGTTTGCGCTTACTTACTGGTCAATCTCTCCACATGTTTGCCTTTAGGAAGTGTTACTTGCTGTTTGCGCTTACTTACTGGTCAATCTCTCCACATGTTTGCCTTTAGGAAGTGTTACTTGCTGTTTGCGCTTACTTACTTGTCAATCTCTCCACATGTTTGCCTTTAGGAAGTGTTACTTGCTGTTTGCGCTTACTTACTGGTCAATCTCTCCACATGTTTGCCTTTAGGAAGTGTTACTTGCTGTTTGCGCTTACTTACTGGTCAATCTCTCTACATGTTTGCCTTTAGGAAGTGTTACTTGCTGTTTGCGCTTACTTACTGGTCAATCTCTCCACATGTTTGCCTTTAGGAAGTGTTACTTGCTGTTTGTGCTTACTTACTGGTCAATCTCTCCACATGTTTGCCTTTAGGAAGTGTTACTTGCTGTTTGCGCTTACTTACTGGTCAATCTCTCCACATGTTTGCCTTTAGGAAGTGTAACTTGCTGTTTGCGCTTACTTACTGGTCAATCTCTCCACATGTTTGCCTTTAGGAAGTGTTACTTGCTGTTTGCGCTTACTTACTGGTCAATCTCTCCACATGTTTGCCTTTAGGTAGTGTTACTTGCTGTTTGCGCTTACTTACTGGTCAATCTCTCCACATGTTTGCCTTTAGAAAGTGTTACTTGCTGTTTGCGCTTACTTACTGGTCAATCTCTCCACATGTTTGCCTTTAGGAAGTGTTACTTGCTGTTTGCGCTTACTTACTGGTCAACCTCGCCACATGTTTGCCTTTAGGAAGTGTTACTTGCTGTTTGCGCTTACTTACTGGTCAATCTCTCCACATGTTTGCCTTTAGGAAGTGTTACTTGCTGTTTGCGCTTACTTACTGGTCAATCTCTCCACATGTTTGCCTTTAGGAAGTGTTACTTGCTGTTTGCGCTTACTTACTGGTCAATCTCTCCACATGTTTGCCTTTAGGAAGTGTTACTTGCTGTTTGCGCTTACTTACTGGTCAATCTCTCCACATGTTTGCCTTTAGGAAGTGTTACTTGCTGTTTGCGCTTACTTACTGGTCAATCTCTCCACATGTTTGCCTTTAGGAAGTGTTACTTGCTGTTTGCGCTTACTTACTTGTCAATCTCTCCACATGTTTGCCTTTAGGAAGTGTTACTTGCTGTTTGCGCTTACTTACTGGTCAATCTCTCCACATGTTTGCCTTTAGGAAGTGTTACTTGCTGTTTGCGCTTACTTACTGGTCAATCTCTCCACATGTTTGCCTTTAGGAAGTGTTACTTGCTGTTTGCGCTTACTTACTGGTCAATCTCTCCACATGTTTGTCTTTAGGAAGTGTTACTTGCTGTTTGCGCTTACTTACTGGTCAATCTCTCTACATGTTTGCCTTTAGGAAGTGTTACTTGCTGTTTGCGCTTACTTACTGGTCAATCTCTCCACATGTTTGCCTTTAGGAAGTGTTACTTGCTGTTTGTGCTTACTTACTGGTCAATCTCTCCACATGTTTGCCTTTAGGAAGTGTTACTTGCTGTTTGCGCTTACTTACTGGTCAATCTCTCCACATGTTTGCCTTTAGGAAGTGTAACTTGCTGTTTGCGCTTACTTACTGGTCAATCTCTCCACATGTTTGCCTTTAGGAAGTGTTACTTGCTGTTTGCGCTTACTTACTGGTCAATCTCTCCACATGTTTGCCTTTAGGTAGTGTTACTTGCTGTTTGCGCTTACTTACTGGTCAATCTCTCCACATGTTTGCCTTTAGAAAGTGTTACTTGCTGTTTGCGCTTACTTACTGGTCAATCTCTCCACATGTTTGCCTTTAGGAAGTGTTACTTGCTGTTTGCGTTTACTTACTGGTCAATCTCTCCACATGTTTGTCTTTAGGAAGTTTTACTTGCTGTTTGCGCTTACTTACTGGTCAATCTGAAAGATAGAAAGAAAGAAAGAAAGATTTATTATTCCACACAGGTTACAAAAAATACAAAAACTAAAAAATAAATAATACAAAAAAAATATGAACCATAAATAAATACATATAAATACACTAGTGTGGAATAAACGGCCGTCCCTCAGCGTAATGCTGTCTGCGTGGTGGTGCAAAACAGACAGCGCTGGTTTTCAGGGACGGCCGGATAGTAGTTACATTGAAATGAAAAACGTCACGCGAACACAAGCAAACAAAGATAAAGAAAACAAAAGAGAGAAAAAAAAAATATTACAAAAAAACATAGGTATTGACAATCACAACAGTAACATTCAGAACTTATAAATATTATGGCACATCCATGCCAACACAAGAGCGTTTTACCACCTTCCCTTCGCTTCCATTCAGTGAATGATCGAAATGAATGACGGAAAACAATGACACTTGCTTACTTACAAAATATATAGGACATGACGCGCGCTCGATCGAAACGGATATTTTGAAATCCATCTGTGTCCGGGCTTTTTAAAAATTCAGCCTATATTGTAGCCAAGTAAACAAGTCGACCATTCGCAACAAAAATGCGCATTTGTGTAGTGTACCGCATGTCGTGTCGTATTCCTTGTTGTGTTGCATCGTGTCATGTGCATATTATAAGAAATTGTCTACACTTGCGAGCGGCGCCGACGCGCACAAACTGATTCTGTTAGTACCTATACTACACCGCTACCCATGCATCGGAGACGCGACTCCGCCATCCCAATGGAGAGTACAATCAATACAACCTCCCCCGCGGTCGCAGAGATCCATGGTGATTCTAATATAACCATCATGATAATTGCAGTTCAGCCAAGGAGAGATACACAGTGCGGTGTGCAGTACAAATACCAAGTTTTGTACAGTGCCCCAATGAAAACTACATCCTGCTATATAGCTATATAATACAAAGTAACAAAGAAGAGAAGAGAAAACTAAAGAGTGACTCACAGAAAAGGGTCAGGGCTACCCCCCAAAGGTTGCACGGAAAAACAATATCGGGGACTGGACACCCGGTCACGTGCCGTCCATGACAGTACCCACCCTCCACGTCGCCCTAAAACTTAGGGTAAGATATTTAAATATATAAATATAATTCATAAGTAATAAAATATATACTCTTAGTTTCGAGACTCAATATTATGTAAACAAAGATATCAGTAAGTGTTATAGATTTATACCCAGCCAAATCATTCCAAAACAATACAATGAGAATAGAATAGAATAGTCCGTACCAGATAAACAAATATCCATAAATATATAAAGCGTTCTACTCAATTGGCACGGACATGCGTTTTTATGTATCATAATTTATACATTATAAGATTAAAATAATAATAATAAATATAAAGAGTAAAAACGTTTCTGGATGTGGTGTGTCAAAGGTGGGTTCAGCTGCTCCACCATGTATAAAATCTTAAGACGGCGTATAAAAGTTAATTTTGTTTTCAGAGCGCGAATTGGTGGGGACAACACATTCCAGCAGTGTGTCCCGGCAAGCCTGAAACTTCCCCTAAACGCCGCAGTCCTATACCTAGGCAATGATAGAGGGGGCAGCCCTGACCTCCTGCTATACCACTGCTTATCATGTCTCCAGCTAAGTTTGTTAAAGAGGTACGCCGGTTTTTGTGTATTTACCACGCCAAACAACAGACTGGCTAAATGGATCCTTCTCCTTGCGGCCATCCTAAGTAACCTGAGATCATTTAGATAGGGAGTTACATGGCCACGTCTGGGAATATCTATGCAGTAGCGGCAGCAAGCATTTTGGACCCACTGTATCAGCTTCTCCGTCCTCCTAAGCAGACAAGGGCCATAAACAGTGTCACAGTAATTAAATTTTGACAAAACAAGACTCTCAACCAAAACCTTTCGCACGGGCTCACTTAAAAACTGTCGGATGTTATATAGAACTTTTAGTCTATAAAAGCAGTTACTTACGACTTTGTTAATATGAGCTTCGAACCGCAACTCCGAATCCATGATGCGTCCCAGATTAGCCACAGCATCAACCCTCTCTATCTTCTCCCCCATAACAGTAATGATCGGGTCCATCTCTATTATAGTCTTTACTTGGTTTTTGGAGCCGAGGACCATAAATTTTGACTTAGATGGGTTAAGCATAAGTGAATTTTGCCCTGCCCACGTCACTACACTTGCCAAATCCTCATTTATAGCTGCTATTGCAGCTGCTGCCTCAGTGGGCTTGAAAGTCTTGTATGATGTTATATGTGATATCCACAGCTCCTGATTGAATTTACAATGTCTGCACTGTACAGTATGTACAAAAGAGGTCCCAATATGGATCCTTGGGGCACCCCTTTGGGCACCTGGCAGGGAGGGGAGGAAATCCGAGTACCGTCTTCCCTCTGTATCTCCACACATTACGTTCTACCTACCAAGTAGCTGTAGAACCACTGTACCGTTTCTCTGCTGAATCCAAAATAGGAAAACTTTGACAGCAACAGTGTGCAGTCAATGGTGTCAAAAGCGCGGGAAAAGTCTAGGAGCACCAGGATAGTGCCTTCCCCAACGTCCCTGGCCTCAAGAATATTTCCCACTACATCAGTCAAGGCCGTGCCCGTGCTCCGGCCCTTACGGAAGCCTGATTGTAA
This sequence comes from Nudaria mundana, assembly GCA_963556515.1. NCBI lineage: Eukaryota > Metazoa > Arthropoda > Insecta > Lepidoptera > Erebidae > Nudaria > Nudaria mundana. The sequence continues at coordinate 408,500 of OY748302.1, forward strand.
CTCAGGCAAAAGGTTATTTGCCTCCAGGTAGTCCGATAGTTGCGTGTGTACCACTCTCTCTAACACCTTTGATAAACATGGTAATATGCTTATCGGCCTTAAATCCTTATAGTGTTGTGGATTACTCACCTTTGCTATTGGTCGAACAATTGCGCATCGCCACTGATCGGAGTACTTTTGAGACGCAATGGAGGTATTGACAATGTCCGTCACAGCCTGCAGCGCCGATGGCAGTACCATGGAGAGCATCTCCTTGCCGATCCCGTCAACGCCTCGCGCATTGGTATTGATACTGTTGATTATCTTTAGCACCTCCTCCTTACTCACAGTCCTCAGACTAAACTGCTTCGTAGTGCACTTGTTATACTCAAAAAATGTCAGCTGTGAGATAGATAATGTTGATTTCCCTGGTACACTCAAGAAAGCCTTGTTGATTGCGTCAGCATCGTCAAAATGAGCTGGCAGTATTCTGTCCTTATGGTCTGGTATGATGTCGGTCTTTAGATTTTGCCATAGTACTTTAGGGTCTTTGACTTGAGAATTTATTTTGTCTCTAAAGTAAGCCGACTTTTCATTTCGCAATGATTTATCTGCTAGATGTTTTAGATCTGTGTAGTAAATGCGGTGCCGGTCCAATCCAGTACTACGGTACCTCGCCCTAGCCCGGTCTCGCAGACGGAACAACAGACGAATGTTGTCCGTGATCCACGGCGTGGGGGGTGCTCTAAAGGTCTTGGTTTTGTCTGGAGAATGGAGGTTGAAACAGATGCAGCATGTATGAGTTAAAAGACAGAACCATAGCATTCACATCCTGCCCACCACCAGCCATCATCCAGCGTAAACTATGTCTATCCTCCTCAAATCGCTCCACCAGAATATCCCTCAATGGTCTGTAGGTGACGGTGCGTGGTATGAGCTTGGGTTTCTTAATTATTGTATCACACACCACAACCGAGTGACGGCCCAACTCCGGAATGTGATCCACTGTGACTGTGCCCGTCCTAATATCCGTGCATATTACATCAATCAGCGTGGCCGAGCTGTCTGTAAAGTGTGTTGGCCTCTGAACCACCTGTACCAAACTCATACAGGTGAGGAAATCAGTGAGTTTCCGCACGTTACTCTCACCCACCATCTGCATATCTACATTTAAATCCCCCAACAGCACCACATGGTCATACGGGGCCAGGGCCACGATACTGTCTGTTAAACCGCCCAGAAACACATCCAAGTCAAGCCATGGAGGGCGATAGTCGGTACCTACTAGCAACGTTTTACCCATGATGCTAAGGGTGATCCACATCTGCTCAACATTCGGTGTTATGGGGTGCACCCTAGTTCTAGCAGTAATTCCAGATCTGACGTAGAAAGCGACCCCTCCCCTTCTTCACGCTCATAGGTCTCGGAATGTGCCGAAGCTTATAACCCTGCACCACAGGTGCTCTGGCTTCCTGGCCCTCCTTCAGCCAGGTCTCGTTTATGGCCATTATGTCTACAGCGTGATGTAGCATGGCCACCCTGAACTCCTCTTGTTTGGTTGAGAGTGAGCCTGTATTTAGTAGACCAAATTTTAAATCAGATATTTAACCGAAATTTATTGAGCATTTATGTCAAGAACAATTAATATTAATACTGAATTAAATATACAGATGAGAATAAAATAAGAATATAATTGAGTATAGCAGCTATAAGATGAATGAATATTTCTCCTTGGGGCACTGCACTTAGGGTGCATTATTTGAACAGTGAGAATAAAAAACCACCCTTGAAATAATGTTATTTGTGTAGTTTTCAATGTAATGTGAGTAGTATGCAATGATGTGATTAGTGAAAATGAAAAATAATATGTGTATACAATGTATGCCATGTTTCCTCCCTCAGCGAAGTCAGAATGTGGATGTGTGTGCACATTGACTGTATAGACAATAACAAACAATTCTAAGGCAAAAGATAAAATTGATACTAGAGCAAACTTAGCGCTAAACACAAAACAATATACAGAAACATATGGGTATCGCAGGAACAACAGGTTACACCACAGTGACCGTTTCACTAATAATATTCGACAGGTCCGCCCCCGACCGGATGCGGAGAGTAGCATCTCCTGGCTTCCTGCAGGCGAGTATGGCGCCACGCCGCGTCCACACAAACCGCCAGCCGGCCGCACCGGCGGCGTCCCGCGCCCGACGAAACAACTGGCGGTTCGTCTTGGTGAGCCGCTCGTTTGAAATAGAACCGGCGCGGGGCAACGGCATGGACCACGCCTTCCGTGGTGGCGCCGCGGCGCACGCGGGCCCCCGCAAGCAGCTCGTCGCGCACGTCGCGCCGGGCCAACCGTGCCACCAGCACGCGCGGCCGCGACTCTGTCGGGCCCTGGGGGCTGGTGGCGTCCAACCGGTGCGGGCCGACGCGCTCCACGCTGACGATATCGCGCTCGTCCACAGTCACGCCCAGCTTGGCTCCCAGGGTCTTAAGAAGATGTGCGGGGTTCTCTCCGGCCAACTCCGGCACGTTCGTTAATTCAACGTCATTGGCAAGAAGTTGCTGGTCCCTGTCATTCAGCCTGAGACCCTCCACCACATGTCCGATGGATCCCGCCGCACCCATGTCGCAATTACGGTCGGTATCCCTCTCCTCCAATGCAAGTAGCCTGGCCTCCACCTTGTCCACGCGGGCATTGCATGTCTCGACGGACACTTTTAATGCGGCCATGTCCTTCTCCATACGACGCTGGAACGACTTCACGTCCGCACGGAAAGCCTTGAGCTCCTCCTCGCGGTTCATCATCATCCGTGGACGGCGCTGGGGCAGACGCAGACTCTGGTGACGGTCTCTCCACATGTTTGCCTTTAGGAAGTGTTACTTGCTGTTTGAGCTTACTTACTGGTCAATCTCTCCACATGTTTGCCTTTAGGAAGTGTTACTTTATATGTGCACACGTGTGCTATCTGATATCAATGTAGCACACTACTATTCAAACAGGTTAAACCTCTTATTCTAATTACCTTAAAATTCTCGCTATACTCGTACTCTTTTTTTTTTTTTTTTATACCGCGGGCTGCGGCCGCACCTACGTCCATTGCCGAGCGCCTCTGGTAGGCTATACTCGTACTCGTATAACTAAAAATTGGTCAAGTACGATTCGGACTCGCAAACGGACAGCTTTAACAACACCATTAGAAAACAACATTAGACACTATTATCTAACTCGCTGATTAACGCGGCTCCGTCCAGGGTCCGTCCGGGGTTCGGGTGGTATGTTTTCTCGTTCACAATTCCTACAGGAACTCCTCGCCGGGATAAAAGTAGCCTGTGATACTTGGGGATAATGTAGGTAGGTACTTACATATTAGGAAAGGAATTTTCAAAATCGGTTCAGTAGTCGCGGAGCCTACAAACAACAAACAACAGACAAACAATACATTCTTTTGTCTTTATAATATTTGCATTATAGAGCGAAAATAATCGCGTTTAAAAAATTAGCCAGTGACAGATAGACGAGCAGTAGAGTATTTAGTAATACGGTCCCGTTTCTACCCTTTGTGTACGGAACCCTGATAAAAACTGCATGGTGGCATTGGCATTATGAACGGTATGATATCGACTTCAATACTGACACAACGTCGATATACACAAAGCATATTTAAAACAATGGCGGCGATGTAACGCGACGTTCCATTTCACGCACATTTATTAATTTCCACGTCACGTGACACGCGATTTCATTCCAAAGGGAGCTTACATTTTATCGAGTCTAGATAGGTATCTACTAGGCGGTTCACCGGAACGTCGAAATAAATAAGACGGAGTGAAAGACAGGTTAATTGCATTACGGCATAAATAAATCACACCAATCGTAGTAGTAGGAGTTCCATAGTTAAATAATATGAAGTTTTCATTAAATTTGTCGCGCGACACCAAAAACTATACAGCAAAGCACGTTAATGTGTTCTATCCTGCATGTTCTATCCTGCATGCCAAAGCACGTTAATGTGTTCTATCCTGCATGCCAAAGCACGTTAATGTGTTCTATCCTGCATGCCAAAGCACGTTAATGTGTTCTATCCTGCATGCCAAAGCACGTTAATGTGTTCTATCCTGCATGCCAAAGCACGTTAATGTGTTCTATCCTGCATGCCAAAGCACGTTAATGTGTTCTATCCTGCATGCCAAAGCACGTTAATGTGTTCTATCCTGCATGCCAAAGCACGTTAATGTGTTCTATCCTGCATGCCAAAGCACGTTAATGTGTTCTATCCTGCATGCCAAAGCACGTTAATGTGTTCTATCCTGCATGCCAAAGCACGTTAATGTGTTCTATCCTGCATGCCAAAGCACGTTAATGTGTTCTATCCTGCATGCCAAAGGACATTGCCCAAAAGACTTTTTTAAAAACCTAAATAAAAAGTGTCTACCTAAGTAAATTGATAAATCATAAAATATTTTTTTAACAATCTTTTAATTCACTCGAACGAAATCGTATGTGGCGTAATCGTATGTACTTTTATAATAATTCGTGGTGTAATAGTTTTTAATTGTATTCTATGCACTATGTGGGACCGGATGTCATGATTCAAATTTTACGATCCAGTTGTGCTACTCTGAAATCGGTTGCGCCGGATTTCCGACCGACCCGAACGTATTAACATTAAAATCAAATTCATAGACAAATATCATAAGAGTATAGAGTATCGGATCGAATGATATGAAGAGGTGGTGTAGTTCTTACTGAACTTTTTGAAAATATTATTATCGACATTTTGAAATTCTGTTTTTTTTTGTAAGAAAGCTACAGATTTAAAGTAAACGTATGTTTTATCATAAAGCAAATTGAATAACAGACTCAATTTACTAGTTTTAATAATTAAATAATGTAAAACAATGTTTTGAAGATTTACATAAAGTCCAGGCTGAATTGACAAATAATAAAAAAGTAATTAAATCAAAATTCAAAACAAATGTCCTCTTGACAATTTGGTATTTTTTAGAAATTCTCTTAATCTTAGATTATTAATTCTATATTATTATAAAATGGAAGGGATAAATATGTAATGTGTCTCGTAGAAATTCATAGACATTGGTGATTAATATCGTATTTTAGTCATTGAGTTATTATTACTACGTATAGAGAAGCTATCCTGAACAAAAAAATCGCACCTTTTGCCACGAGTTACTACTAAAGTTCGCTGCAGCGATTAAACAATAAATTAGTCGTCTAATCGTAATATAAATATTCAAGCGCAAGATTGCTTCTTAGTTATAGATTTTTTCACGACCTAAAGGGCAGAAGCGCCGTGAAATTCATGGCGCTTACGCGTTTTCTTCAACATATTCCAAGACATGTCACTTGTGAGGATTATACACTATAGACTGGGCACGCATAGCTTTTTACCTACGATGGAACGGAGATGGTATATGCGTTTGGGGTGAGAGGATGTTTGTCAAATACATGTTGCCATTTTTCTCCAAAACTACTGGTCGGATTTTGATGCAGTTTTCAGTTATGGGTTTAGGTTTGATTGGTGCATGTTGTTAGATAAATATTACGATGACAACTCACCAGGCGGCACTGCAGCGAACATTATTTGTGAAAAGCAATGTTGCCAATTTTCTCAAAAACTACTAGTCCGATTTTGATGCAGTTTTCAGTTATGAGTTTGGGTTTGATTGGTGAATGTTCTTCGATAGGTGTTACGGTAATAACTCACCAGGGGGCGCTGCAGCAAACATTATTTGTGATGAAAATCAATGTTGCCACTTTTCTCCATAACTACTAGGATAAAGCAAAAAAAAAATGTATTATCATCCGAATTACATGTGTATTGTGTATGCAAAATTCAGCTTTATCGGACACCTAGAAGTTGATCAATTTATAAATTACATGCTGTAAACGGCCATATTAATCTATATTAAATGCACAATTTATTTAGGGTACTGTGTGCATTGTGGTGACCTCGGACCATTTTCCCGCCATTTCTTTAGAAAAAGGAACAAGCTATGAATCAAATAACACGTCTTGAAGCCGCTCACTTATGCACTGTACTAAATTTTACTGTTTACACTACGCTAGTGGCGGGGGGGGATCACTGTCCAAAAAATAGAAAGCCATTCTATTCGGATCCACTTGCAAGCCAGGTTGCAAGCCAAGTTGACTCGCTACTGTCCGATTGGTTTACACCACTGTCCTTGTTCACTGTACTTGGCTACTGTACTAAAAGCTTGACCAATGTAAACCAGCCATTAGAGATAGGAGTATGACTGAAGAAGACCTTGCTATGGACTACTATGGAGTATCAAAAGCGATAGCATCGACACGAATATTCGATACCTATTACATTTTTCAGTGACACCAAGATTTACCTTGATGAATTATTCTTGGATGATTCCAATAAGAAGATCGTAAATGTATTGGTTTACATTTAATATTACACTGAGAACGAAATGAAGCAGTGCGCTGTGGTCATTATACCTACCGAGTTACCTAGTAGGAGGGCAGTGGATGTAAAAGTCAGTAGGAAGGAGGAATATTGTTATAGACTGTTATGAGTTAATTTTTTAAATAATAAATGACGTCGAACTTGGAAAATTCCTTTTAATTACTACTTTTCTTAAATATATTTTCTATGTATATTGTTTGTAGGTACATACCTATTTAGAAATAAATATACCTACCTATGTATGTTTATCAGTTATCTAGATCCTAGATACGTGATTTTGTATATGTGGTTGATTGGTTATAAGTATCTAATACAAGCTTAGGCTAGATGACGTTGTGTGAGAATGTCCAAAATAAATATTTATATCTAAAGGGTACACAGAGGCATTTGTACATCCACTTTTCACCAGGGGCGTACATGCCGTTTATTTGCCAGTATCTTGTTCGTTGATCGGCAGGTGCATCACTTACAAGTGGGTATACCCAATGATGTGGCCGCCCCATCGTCAGGGTTATTTATAAGTGTGTTGGAACTATTACTTCTAGCTTATTTGAATTAAATCCATGTTCAACCATGTAACAATTAGCACTTTTCGGACAAAATTGATTTGACGGATTGATGGACATTTGCTTCAAAACTAAGCTCTAATTTTAACGGCAAAACGAAGAATGAGAGAAAACCCCATAAAATAACAGAATATTTGTTTTGAGGCGGTAAAAGTTCGTCGGGATAACTAGTATTTATTTATTTCGGTAGTTTGAAGTCGGTTGCTGTGTCAATTTTTGACGTGTTTTTGTACGTTCAACGAAGGGCAAGCTCTTGCCGATTCCAGGTAGGTATAGATACGAGTAGGTGCATATTTACTAGAGCCTACAGGTACACCTCTTGAAGGCATCCCTTATTTATAGGTACCTATTGTCTGTCAGTCTGTGCACCTACTACATAGGTTACTAAATAGGTAGCCATATCTGCTACTTATTCGAAATGAAATAAAACCAGATGCGGCTTCGGAATAAACTTTTATTGGACAACCGTGGACCTCTCACGGCGGCGGCGTCTCCTAGTACAATGTACTTACATCAACTTGACTAATAAAATACAATTATTTATCTAGCTATCATTATACACGTATACACACACGAGTGTGCTCTATGCATTACAACTATGTAGTTAGACCGTTACACTTATATTCATCGTCGTAAAAATAAGTAATTTCTTAATTTCAATAATTAATTAGTTAATTAGTTATACATATTATTATATAGGTACTTTGATGAAAATATAGAATGTATACTAGAAGGTGATATAGAACTATTTGTACGAATATTTAAATTTCCAAGAGGTAAACAAATACCTACCATTAACATTTAATAAGATAATATGAAATATAGACACAACAAGATTATAAAACGGAATAAATAAAAACACGGAACGTGGCTCGTCAAGTAATGCGCCTCACTGGTTGGAAGTGAAACGGATTACTCCAATAATTATTTTTAAAGAAAATGGCGCGAACTCGCATCACGAATAGAAGTTGTGAAGTTCAAATAATTAGGTACCTATTAGGTATAACAAATTGTGAGTAAACGCCATTTTGCGAATGGTTAGTACTTAGTTGATACAAATAAATCGACTAGTGTGGTTAAAATACAGTTGCACCTAAGATATGAGTTGTTTACGAGTATACGTAGTTCTTTAGTGTTAGTTCAATATTGTATTATACAGTTCCAGTAGTCTAGGCCTCGTCCCGCTCAGCGCTCTCTGTGGAAATAAAAACATCAATTAGTGCGGTTAGGTATTAATAGACAAAGTAGGTAGGTATTACAAGGCCTAAGTAGGTACGGGGCTGCGCTCCCCTTGAATATATTTCAAGGAGACTAAGTTCATTAAGTATCTAACTTTTAAAACTTTCAAGTTGGGTCGTAAACAAAATAAGAAGTCCAAACAGTGGAACGTGAAGTTAAGGTTAGGAGTTATTTGTGTCACATATGGGTTGGTGGTGTTGGTGGCATTCAATATATACTTTAAAATTATATTTTTTTTTATAAACATACAGGTAAAGGGTAAAAACCTAAGTAACTTAATGAGGTACCTATATGTATAATGTGTAGTAGAGCATTTAGATCTTATTTATAAGGATTGCAATCTTGTCTTAGTACGATTACCGTACGGAGAATGCCCATAAGTAGGTACTCGTAACACGGAAAACCTACCTACTTAATATTATTATCGAAAAAAGACTGAAATAATATTTACAACTAGTGGTCGCCCGCGACTTCGTCCGCGTGGTAATTTGTAAATTGTAGCCTATGTGTTATTCTGATGTATAAGCTATAATATTGTAAAGTTTCATTAAAATCCATTCAGTAGTTTTTACGTAAAAGAGTAACAAACATCCATCCATCCATCCATACATACATACATACTTACATACTCACAAACTTTCGCGTTTATAATATTAGTAGGATATGTAAGTAAAAAGAATTAGGAGTGCTAAAAACTGTACTTTGGTTTCGACGTGTTCGGTAAGATGGCGCCACGGGCTAAAAGCTGTTTAGAACTTTGCAAACTACATTCCCGCTCCGGACTTACCTTATCAGAATTATATTTATTACACAGATGTTTCTACTTCCTTGAAAAAATTCAGTTAATTTTTCTCAAAATTACGAGCTTACAACAGTTGGTTAGTGCTAAAAAATGAAGACTTCCTTGACAAGTATTTATCAATCCTTTCATATAGCCACTTCAATTATCAATCCTTTCATATAGCCACTTCAATTTCGTTTTATGTTTGTGTTCTTTACTTTGTAGCTTATCTTAAGGGATAGATTTAAATGTACATCAAAGATCAAAGACTTATAATATTATGAAGGTACACTAGGTACAGGTTTAAGATAAGCATTAAGATTTTCCGTTTAGAGAAAGTTCCGCGATTAAAAGTGTCTAAATTCAGAGAATCCATTCAGGTAGTTAGGTTATGCTTGAACGAACAATCACACTTGGAAATGTTCGAGATTATCAGGTTGCTAAACATTTTAGTTGACTTCACACGAGCAGTAGAAATGCTGCAACAATCGCGACTCAATATTCCGCTCGATCGAGTGTCACTGATACTCGACTCAAATATTGTAACATTTGCTTCCTCAATAGAAATGTTAGAACATGAAAATAATATTGTCTATTGACTTTTGGTAAAATGCTCAATTCATTCATAGTTCATTCCTTTTCCAAAGACAAACTCACAGAGGTTCTATATTCTGAACAGTGAAATTAAAAAATTACTTTCTTAGATTATGGTTAGATACTATTTTTCTTGGTGGCCAGTATTTTTATTAGTTTGTTATTGTGTATAGTTTACTTTACACCTAGCTCTATTATTTAATTATTTTGATTGTTATGCCTCTAAAGGGTCTCCAGTGGCAGGGGCGAAGCTTCATAAGCTGAGGACTGCATGCCGATATATGAGGTAACAAATACATAAAAAAATAAAGCAGTCGAGATGAGAACCTCCCCCATTTTTGAGGTCGGTTAAAAATCAAAGTTAAATTACAACTGATTTTTTCTATTTTATTTCATACGCTATTATCACTACAGGCATAATTGTTCGCGGTGGCTAACGTAGTTTTTTATTATATCGGCTACAGAGTGAATAATATCGTTTTGAATTGTAGATGATAAATAACTCGGCCCGGGTTTGTCGCTCTGTTGATGTTGCATATGCTTTTCCAAAACGCTATCATATTTCGATAATCATGAAACTAATTCTAAAAAGTTATTCTATTTAATGAATCTTTGGACTCGTCATGTCCTCTAAAAGGCAATACAAGTCTTTGGAAAATACTACGGTTTTGGTCAACTTGCTGATTGTGTTTTGAAATTTCTTCAGCAAATTGGCGTGACAAGTGAGTTTTACTTACTATACAGCACCTCAAATCATCACAAGGCACAATTTCTTCCATATTTAACACTAAAATAAACTAATTCACAACTTTTAAACAATAAAAAACAATTTTGAAATAATCACCCACTTTAAAAAGCAAATTACTACGCGAAACTGAAGTAAACAAACGCGAACATAGCATAGGTAGGTCGCCACTCGCCATGCAACCGATGTGCGACAAACTTCAGAGCAAAACCAGGCTTTTTGGCAGGCAGATTTTGCTATAACAACCTACTAAATGTTGTGGTATGCTAGCGAAAATATCCATAGGTGTGAAAGAGAAAATGCAAGCCCGATTTATTTATTTATTTATTTCTTACATGCAACAGTCATTACAGAAAAATCCAATGCGACAGTGCAGCAACATTAATAGATACATTGCAAAATATCACACAGGCAAGTACTACAAACAATCATTTGAAACAATAATCTGAATTATTCCCAATACTACTCCAGCAAAACAATACCTCTTAATCCAAATTAACGATTGAATAACAACATAAACGTAATGAAAATAATAATCAAGTTAGTAAAAAATAATAATTCAATTAAATCTCATACATAAAAAAATCCAATAAAGTCCAATAAAAATAAAACAAAAATTAAAAGTCAATAAAATAACAATTCATCATTTAAAAATAATAATTTGCAATAAATACTCAATTGTCATAACAAATGGAATGTAGGGCAACCTTTACGAATTCGCTCAGCGAACACAAGAACACATCTACTTTTTCTGAAATAATATTAAGGGTGGTGATAGCACGCGTAAGGGGAGTATTGTCCAACAGTTTCGTTCTACCACGCTGCACTGCAAATAAGTTTGGCCGTCTACGACGATGTACATACCTATCCGGTACGCATAAACCTATACACTGCAATATACCCGGATTCGTCGTGTATCCACGGAACGCTTTAACAATATATGTCGCCAAGTCCCTTCTAACTTCCAGCTTGTTGTATCCGTCCATACCCAAGACAAATAAGGTCGGATACATCAATGGGTAGAAAGGGTAGACTCCATACAGTCTTAAGTATAGGTATCTGGTAAATTTATTTTGAATGCGCTCTATCATAAGACTGTACTTGATCTCATGCGGAGCCCAAACCATACCGTCAAATTCCAACTGAGTCCTTATAAGAGAGTTATAAAGTGCTATAATAGCTTTTACATTTGAAAATGTCCCTGCCCTACGAAGTACAAATCCAAGCCGTGTGTACGCTTTTTTGCAGATATCAGTCATGTGCTCACGGAATGTCAGCTGACTGTCCATACGAACGCCCAAATCCCTCACTGATTTAACCCTTTCCATTACCACGCCCTCCATGTCATAACTGTAATGGATAGGTGCACTTGCACGGCTAATTGTCAGTATTAAACATTTTGTAGTATTAAAATGAAGCCTGTTAGTATAACTCCACTCCACCACACGATCCACATCCTGCTGGAGGCGTTTGCAGTCATCCTCACTCTCTATAGTCAAGAGCAGTTTAAGGTCATCCGCGAAAAGCAAACACTTGGCGTCCCTAACAACTCCTGGCAAGTCATTTATCATTATCAGGAACTCTAGCGGCCCTAAATTTGAACCTTGACTTACTCCTGACCTTGTAAAATAAGGCTCAGATCGATATCCACCGAACTCCACATACTGCTGTCTGTCCCGCATATAACTGGCAAAAAACTTGAGCAGTTTTGGTGTGCAACCGACTTGAGCCAGCTTCGAAAGTAGGATGTCGTTATCCACCAAATCGAAAGCTTTCTTAAAATCAAAGTAGGCCACATCGACTTGTAACCCTGCATCCACATTCGGGACCAGATACACCATACTATTCAATAGATTACTAGCCGTACTACGCGCAGGTCGAAAACCATGTTGAGCATCTGACAGTTGCGGTGTGACTTGCTGCAGGAAACTTTGCTGAACGGCTGACTCGAACACCTTTGCTGGGGTCGACAAAATGGTAATGGGTCTATAAGACTCCACCGACGATCCGCTTCCCCCTTTCGGTATAGGTACAACCCGGGTTACTTTCCATGCTTCTGGGAAATACGATTTACTTAAGCATATATTATATAGATGTGTAAGCGGCTCCGCCAACACACAACGACAATCTCGCATAACGAAAACCGGTATACCATCCGGGCCCGCCGATCGTTTTGGCTTAAGACGAGTGAGAGCAGCCCTTCCCTGGACCGTAGTTAACTGCGGGATGTGAATGCGCGCGCTATCCACGCCACCAGACGCCATAGCCTCATCCACATCGAGACGCGCCCGCTGTGTGTTGTACACAGAATAAAAATACTCGGCAAATTCTGACGCGCATTCTGATACCGGTAAAACCGCCCCCCCCTTTAGGATTGTCTTCGATTAAAACGGGCATGCATTGCGTCTACTTACAACTTGTGCGAGCGAGATGGCATCCGCGCGCTCAACACCGTACAGAGTACCACAACATTTGGAACGGTTAGTCGGTATATAGGAGATTGACCCTCAGCGCGCGAAATTTTGAAATAATCGTTCGAAATTTTTTAGGGTCAATATTACAATACACAATATTATTTTAGGGTCAATGGTACAATATTATTATTATATTATTTTGAAATGTTTTAGGGAATTCCGGGCTTATGGGAATGTATGGAACATTCGCCACTGGTCTCCAGTTCACATAATGAATGAAGCTAAAATACATATTTTGCTAAATATAAAAGACTACTGTTCTAATAAGTAAACACAATTTCTAAATTATTTATACTATTCACACAACAACTAACATCAATGAAACAGACGACTAAAAAGTTAAGGAAACTTCAAAGAGAACAACTACAGAGAAAGAATCATAAGAATGAGACAGAAGATATCTACATGATACACCTGCAGCCCTAGCATAGCAAGCATCGACTTCAATCGATTGCTATTGAACCAATGAAATCGTAGAAAGTTTCAAAAATGTGTTAATTTTTTCACGTGACCAAATTTTCTGCGCTATCATTGGTTAAATTATGTCGAAAGACTTTAGTCGAAACTGCAATGCTAGGGTTGGAATTGATAAAAAAGAGAAGATAAGGCACTAGTGTCATGTACGATCTGCGCGAACGTATTCATCTACGCCCGAATCACGCAGTTTTACTTAGTTGTAGAAGAAGTTGCGAGTTTTGAGTAGATAAATAACTGATTTAAGAACGTACCTATCATATCTTCCCTTTTTATTTCATCTAAAGACAGAACAAAAGAGTTAGATCTAAGTACAATATTTGGACGTAGAAGAAGTGTAGGTGCGTCTACAAGTGGGTCTCGTCATGCGTGGTTACCATGGTTACCGTGGTCAACATCTATTGCGTCCGCATCCGACTGCGCTGACCGTTTACCCCACATGCCTCTTAAATTAGTCCAGGCAGGCTCGCGCTTCCAGTAATACGATCCTGTTGGTGACATTCACACTAAAACTTGTATTCATGTTAGTTAGATTTATCCTCGGTTTAATGCTGTAAATTGCACAAATATATCGATGGCGGATATCAGGAGGTCTAAGGAGCGTTCAAACATATTGGAAACTTTACAGACACTGATCGTTTAATCCAGTCTTATTCTTCAAATTACTAGGTATCGCTACTAAACGTACTGATATTTCGTTACTACTTACGTATTGAATATTTGATATCCAAAACTTCGCTTAGGTTCCTACTTATGAGTTATCTAATTACCTACTTAGGTACTTAAATAATGAGATTACCTACTTACTACAAATACCCAATCAGTAAGTATAGGTAAGGTATCTTAAGTTAATAAAACTCGAATTAAATTAAATTTTAAAGTTCACCAATCACATAATTCCAATCTAATAAATGCCAAATTGCAATACTAAGAAATTATTAAAAGATTTTACAATAATTAATTGGTACAGGAATGCTCATAAACTAACTATCATCAAAGTAACTGTCATTAAATTAATACTAAATTTTGGCGCGTAAAAGTTTCCGTGAACGTCTGTCAGAGGCGGCCATATTGACTCCGGGCTATTTAATTTAAAAACGGCGAGCGTGGATTATTATCTAATTCTGTCAGAAGCCCGAATGAATTCCAAGTTGGCTGCAAACTTATTAGTTACGGCTTATGAACGTAGTCTAAATTACACGGCCAGTGAGGCGAACTTTATTACCAGGCTACATAAAATACAGCATTTGGAAAATCGATTCTTATATCCTTTCCCATACACACATAAACACAGATTACAAATCTTATAAATATTGCCTGACCCATTTGACATTTCTAATGTAAAGAACAATGAAGATTTTATCGACATTCCGTCTCGTTTGTTTCCTAAAAGGGCATCTATAGTCAACTGTCACTTTGAAGACAACTGTCAAGTGTCGCATTAACTATCTCATGCTTAAACTATTATTGATCTATTTTGCAAATGTATTTTTTTTTGCTCAAATTCTCAAAGTACTGTGCTCCCTATTCTATTGTTTGAGATTTGTTGCAGCATTAAAATACATAAGTTACAAACTTATTTTTTTTTTTACCTTTTTTTCGAAACAACCTATAGTACTTAATAGGCATGTCAGCCTAGTCCAATAAATTAAAAGGTTACCGTGAAAGAATTTTTTTTGATCTTTTTCAAAAGACACTAACCATATTTTATACAGCCTTCCGTGTATTAATAAAAATAATAATAAATACTTTATAACATTCATACCGCTATTATAGAGAGCTGGTTTGACAGGTCGCTTGCCCCACGTCCCGTGGAGCGCTGACCATGTTGACTTTTTCTCGGGCGACTCCATTCTTTCGCTGTCTTGGATCTGAAGCTGTTCACGATTAAAATACAGATTAAAAAAACAAAAATTGAAAATATAATTGCTTTATGCTGATTACCGCGATAGTTATATAGTTTCCACATTACCAATTCCCTCGAGAACACATTACTGGGATAAAAAGTAGCCTATAGCATTCAAGGATAATTGTCAAAGAATTGTCAAACTCAGTTCAATTTTTTCGTTGCACTTATGTCAAGGTAGAGCGGGGCACTAGTTTACACAGGCATAAATATTTCTCTTTAATCACTCTATCTATAACTGAAAGCTACATTGCAATCCGTTGTGTTTAAAAGACCTAAGAGACAGACAGCGGGAGAGATGTAAGAGAGATCAATGGCAGGTCTTTTTGGCGCCCAACGTGGGGCCCTATATTATGAGGTACGGTTTCTCCCAAAACTGTATTTATAAGTATGTAGTCACCTGTTGCAGGGGCAGTAATTGTTCAATGATCGCGGTAATTTCCTCGTCTTCAGGTTCTGGCATCCGCTTGCCCCAAGAGCCGTGGAAGTTCGCCCACTTTTCCTGTTAAATTAAATAGTTGTTAGCTTCAGTATTGATAAATGGATGGTTAAGAAGTGTTTAAAGAGAAATACGAGATAGGAAAAAATTACACGTAGGTATATGATGTACTTTTCTGCAATAACCAATTTTTTTCTGAAAACACGCACACGAAAAACACGCACGGCAACGATATTAATAATCCTCTTTGCACGAATTCATAAAAGAAAATGTTTTGAACTTTCAAGTGCTAAAACAATACTCACAGGTCCCCGCTTGCCCCACGCCGAGCTCATGTCGTTCCAGCCCCGCTTGCCCCACGCGGAAGACATGTCTTGCCAGCCCCGCTTTCCCCACGCTGAGCTCATATCATTCCAGCCGCGTTTACCCCACGCAGAAGACATGTCCTGCCAGGCCCGTTTGCCCCAGGGTGCTTGAGTCATATCATTCCAGCCTCGCTTACCCCAGGCAGAATTGAGATCCTGCCAGCCTCTTTTTCCCCACGCTGAATTTAAGTCTTGCCAAGCTCGTTTACCCCATGCACTACTCATGTCTTGCCAGGCGCGTTTGCCCCACGCCGGGTTCAGGTCCTGCCAGGCGCGTTTGCCCCACGCACTGCTCATATCCTGCCAGCCCCGTTTGCCCCACCCGCCGTGTAAACTTGACCACGCACGTTTGTCCTCGTCTGTTGATTCTACCTCGTTCTCATTCTAAAACAAATACACAGATACTTTCAGAACACCTAAGTAAACCGAAACCCTACCTACCTTCCTAAACCACCAAACATAATGGTCTACTCTTTCTCCGACTAACTAGAAAAAGATAATTTAAAACACGTTAGCTCGTCTCGGTTAGCGCGGTGCAGATTCACAGTAGCAATGAGCTGAAGCCAGTCCACCCGTGACCACGGCTCTTGTAACAGGGTCGAAACGTCGGGTAATAAAGAGGTATATATATATATATATCTCAATAATCACGTAAAAGACCCGTTAGTCTTAAGTTTATAATGTGTACAAAACGCTAAAGTTTAGAGAAGTATTCAAAGTAGCAAGTTACAGAGAAACGTTTGATCTGCTGTTAACCATTTGATTGAGATAAACATGAAAAAAGTCCTCGAGTGGCCGCAGGGGTAGGCGCCACAAGGTAGTCTGACGACATCTTAAAGGTCGCGGGAAGCCGAAGAAGCGGCACAAGACCGAGTTGTGGCGTCCCATCAATGGACATCAATTGGCTGAAATTACGATGATGAAGACACACAACACGAGTAAATTCTCTGTAGGTACCTACATCTCACCAATAAGTGCAATTTGCATCTTATAGCTCTTTTTAATAGTTCATTTTAGGTCCTGTAATGCCACAAATGTTTTAATAAAAGAAAAACTGTTAATTCCAGCACAGAGCTAACGTACAATGGTATACAATTGTACGACTATTAACTTCGTCGGCACAAAGCGCCCTCTATCGGCACCAATGGTTGGAACAATAAGTGAGGTATTGTTGTTTGTATCGCGACATTAGCCGCGCTCCGGTGGCGGGAGAGTCCGACATATTTTATTGTTCCATTAGGTTCTGTCAGTGCGAGCGCCTTCAGAATGTTAATTATATTGTTTATCACATCAAAGTGGAATCCATTACACCATAAAGTAACTTATGTCGATACTGAGTTTATTCAGTTATTATTTTTGTGAGCATGATGTACCTCTCAATATTTATTTGACTGTATAAAATAACGTTAAAAATAATTTTTGGTGACAGGGTAATAAAAAAAGTAAAATGCATGGTTGGTGTTCAATACACTTAGATCGCTGAATGGGTCTTCGAAGACCACAAAATCGCAGAGGACTAGTGGGTCTTTGGAGACATTTTAGTCTTCAAAGACCCACCGACCCACCAACCGGTATTTTAGCCTTTAGAAGACATGCAAATGTTGTTACAATAATAAGTAGGAGTGTAAATTTCACTCGTAGAAAAAAAAACTTTTTCAAAGAAGCTTTCTATCTAACCATAATGTACATTTTGGGACTATGAAACACAGCAATATCTAAAAAGTGAGACTGACCTGTGGCGCAGCGGCGACGGCGGCTGACTCGTGCACCTGCTGTCCAGCAGCCACGGCCAGGGTGGTGAGCGCGGACACCCACAGTGCGGCCACGCAGCAACGCATCTGCAACCAAGCGTATATCATGAACACTCTTCCTTAACTACATGGGCACACTAAAAGTTTTGCACTGATGAACTATTTGAATTTCGAATGTTATATTTTTTTAAACGTTGCAACCTTCTAGTAATAAAAAAAAAACAATTGGCGGGAAATCATTTGTCAATTGTTTTTTATCACACATCAAAGTTGCGTATGCAACGAAAATGGAATTAAGTCCAAAAGATTTTAGAGCGATGATTTTTTATGATTTTAAAAGTTCTCTCTCTCCGCAAGACTGTGCCGCTCGTCTTCAAATTGCTTTTGGGAGAGAAGCACCTTGTTTGAGCACCGTGAGGCGATGGTTTGCTGAATTTGAGAGAGGTCGAGTTTCTTTACATGACGAATTTCGTGAAGGGCGGCCTTCAACTGCCGCCAACGAAAATAATGTGGCTACTGTTAAGCGGTTAATTGAAGAAAACCCGCGGATTACCTATGAGACAATTCGAGGACTATTGGGGATTGGTAGAGTCAAATCCAGAAAATTTTACACGAAGAATTGAAAGTTCGGAAACTTTGTTGTCGTTGGATCCCTCATGAACTGACAGCGGAGCAGAAGCGGGCTCGCGTGGAATGGTGCTCACAGATGCTACTGAAGTACGACCACGGACATTCTAGTGCTGTTTATGACATTGTCACAGGAGACGAAACGTGGATTTATTGTTTTGAACCCGAAAAAAACAGCAATCTTGTGAATGGGTGTTTGAAAATGAGAACACGCCAACAAAAGTGAGGCAGGCGAGAAACGTTTGTAAAAAAATGATCGCGGTTTTTTTTCTCAGCAACGGGTCCCATCTGTACAATTCCACTTGAAGATAAAAAGAGTGTTAATGCCGAGTGGTATTCTACCATTTGCTTACCCAGGGTGTTAGAAAAAGTTCGCAAAAGACGACCCAAAAGCCGCATTCTCCTACATCATGACAACGCTTCTTCACACACGGCCAACAAAACAAAGTCATTTTCTAACTTCCGAAAAAGTACAACTCGTCACCCATCCTGCGCATAGCCCCAACCTAGCACCCTGTGATTTCTGTATTTTCCCAACAACATATATTACCAACTCCGAAGAGGCAGTGAGTTCAATCAGCACGTACAAAACATACCCTTCAGATCTGTGGTCCTCCTGTTTTAAAAAATGGTTCGATCGCATTTCGTGTGGTAAAAAAAGGTTTAAAATGTAAAGGAGAGTATTTTGAAAAGCAATAAACATAATATTTTGGTTTTAACATGTTGTTTTTTTAAGTTACGCAAAACTTATAGTGTGACCTACGTGTTTCGGATATTATATTATTATTATAAGATTTATGAGAAGACCCAGTGAGAAAACAACCCTTTATAACCAACTTCTAAAAAGGACGAGGTTCTCAAATCGTTTGTATTTTGTGTGTGTTCTTTTGAAAGTTACTGTTTCCCGTGTGCGGTGTGGTTCCGTTTCAATTTGGTCCCACTCGACAATTGTTTGGTCCCTCCTCCGGTAATTTGAAGTCGATTTTTTTTACGAATACTATTTAGTTTGCAAAAAGGTTTACGGTTTCCGTTCCCGTCTTTACCAAGTTATTTGATATCATATAATATAATGCCTCCCCCCCGGTATTTACCGTGGGGTAATAAGCTTAGGGCATCATTGTTAGGGTTCCGTACCCAAAGGGTAAAATGGGAACCCTTTTACTTATATTTAGCTGTCCGTCCGGCCGTCTGTCTTGGGATGTAGGTTTCTCATGAATCGTGATAGTTGATGTATTTCAGTTGGCTCTATAATACTAAAAATCAGAATATAATAAATATTTAAAGGGGGGTAACAAACGTGATTTTTTTACCGTTTTGGTACGGAACCTTTTGGGCGTGAGTCCGAATCACACTTGGCCGGTTTGTTAAGGATATCATTAATCACAAATACGATCTACTAGCATTTCCGTCAACACCTCCAGCTAAGCTACAAGTGCTTATGTTAGTAAATTCACGTCAGTAGTGTAGTGACCGAGGATCGAACTCGCGTCGTCGAAACCGCAAGTCCAACCCCATAATATGGTTACGGACGCTTGTGTACTCACAGATGCCCCTTTCGTATGAAATTGTGGTCATTCTACTTTGTGACTGTTTGCCTGACTGTTATTAAAATTTTAATTTCCTAATAAAATATTATACTCTATGTAACAAACGTAGGTACTTTCCGTGAAACCTTATCCTTAACCTTATATCTTATGCATACTTTAACGTTTCCTATGCGATAGAACTACTCCTTCTCATAAATCTTCAGTAAAAGATGACGTGATTCCAATCTTGGCTCAACAAGTATCAAACAGACACCAAAATAGGCGATAGATGTAGAACTTTTCTAAGTTAATTAAATTGATCTTGAAGTGTCAACAGTTAGTGAATGGAATATTAGCGCAAGCAGGCGGCAGCGGCACCGCGCCTCGCTACACACCGATCTCAAATTAACACTTGACGCCTTCACTGTGCTAACACAGACGTAGTTATATAGTGTATGATGTGGTGTAATTGAGGATAAGTGCGGTTTCTTTTTTTCCGGTTAGTTTTTCAAAAAAAGTTCATGTTTTATTCTTTAGCAAAACAATTTTGGGAAACAAATCTTAATCGCATACATTACTCGCATATAGTTCTACCTAGTCCAGCCATAACTTTTGTTATAAATGAAAATGCAATTTTTTTTAAATGACAATGTATTATTAAGATTTATACCTACATATTTATTAAAGTCTTAGCAAAAATTAAAGATATATTTTATTCGAAATGGCCACCTTTGGCTTTTATACAGACCTTTAATCTGGTTGGCCACGAATCTATGGATTTACGCACTGTTTCCAAGGGAAATTTTGCCAGTGCTTGCTCCAAAGATTTTTTAAGAGACTCAATGTCGCCGTGTCGTTTAGAGCAGGCCATGTCCTCTAAAACTGACCATAATTTGTAGTCTAAAGGGTTGAGGTCTTTTTTTTTTTTAATTCCGCGGCCTAGGGCCGCGGCCGCTCTAACGTCCGTTGCCGGGCGTCTCTGGTTACAAGCAGAACGTATTTCCAGTGGCGCCCGGCGGACTTTGACCACCTCTGTGGTCTCTGCGGGGGTTAGGTCGGGATGAGAATCCCGCGTCGTTGGGGTAGGGTTTTATCCCGCGTTAGTGAGTGAATCTGGTTGCGTGCTATGGGGCAGAGGCCCCGCAGCACGCAACCCTTCTAGCCTGCTTCTGTAAGGACGGTGGGTGGCGATCCCGCCGTCCTCAGGCCCCGATCATGGAGGTCGATGGTCTTGGGCGTAGATGAGTCTGCGGCACCCTCGCCGCTGACTACGGAACTCGGCGGGAAGGGTACGCTCCCTCTCCCTCTCGGCCGCCTCTTCGCTCTTCGCGAGCATGACTTGCTCGCAGAAGGACACGGCCGCGTTCCACCTACTCGCGCTGGAGACCATGGCTTGGAGCATGGTTTCCAGCGAGAGGATATCCACGCCCAGACCCACTACGAGGTCCTGGCGCTGACTCGCCCACGCTGAGCACTCCACCAACGTGTGGAGTGCGGTGTCGTCGCCGGAAACCTCGCAATGTTGACACCGGGGTGTGACCTCACGATGGATGCGAAACAGATAGCTACCGAAGCATCCATGCCCGGTAACGATCTGCGTCGCACGATACGTGAGGTCACCATGCTGCCTCTGCAGCCAATCGTCCATGATCGGTCTCACCGCCGCGATGATGGTGCTACCCCATCTGGGTTGCTCAAGTCGCATCCTCCATGACTCCATGAGATCCTGGTGGAGTTGGGACCGCCGGTCCTCGATTTCTCGAGACGTAGGCCTGTGGTCCCGCTCCAGCGCCTCCTTGCGCCATTGGAACAATGACGCAAGGGCTCTCGCTTCCATGTCCCATGGAGGGGTCCCGGCTAGGAGACATGCAGCCTCTCCGGAGATCGTGCGGTACCCTCTTATTGTTTTGACGGCCAAGGTCCTCAACGGTCTATTAAGGAGCGTTGAGTTGTTGGCCGTCAACCGCGCCGCCCATACGGGAGCCGATCAGCACGATCCCCAGGTACAGTCTCCTGCAGGAGGCGTTGGGTCCCTTTAGGTTGGGCATGAGTCGCGAAAGCGCGACTGATGCCCCCGTCACTTTAGGGACCAAACTTCGGAAATGTGGTCCCAAGTTCCATCGGCTATCAAGTACGATCCCTAGGTACTTCATCGAGGGCTTGATGCCGATGCTAACGCCTCCCACATTTATGCTGGAACCTTCAGGTGGACCGTTCCGAGGTCTGTGAAAGCACAGAACCTCGGACTTGTGCAAGGCCACCTCCAGTCCCAGCCGCCGTATCCGACCGACGACTTGAGCAACACCCGTTGTGACCTTGAGTGCTGCCACCTGGTACGTTGCACCCCGCGCCGTGACGAGGGTATCGTCGGCGTAGCACGTTACGCCGACGCCCTCAGGCAACGCACCCCGCAGCACCCAGTCGTAGCCGATGTTCCACAGAAGCGGCCCCAGGACCGACCCCTGTGGAACACCGCACGACACATCTCGCCGAGCCGGCCCGAGCCAGCTGGGGAAAGCTATGGCCCTCTCCGAGAGATAGGCCCCGACAATACGACGGAGGTAGAGAGGCGTTCCGTGATACACGAGCGCCTCCCTAACGCAGCTCCATGGCAAGGTGTTGAAAGCGTTGGCGATGTCAAGAGACACCGCTACCACCACCTTGCCCTGTGAGACTGCTTCCTCCGTCAGGCTCTTCACGCGCATGATCGCGCTCACGGTGGAGCGTCCCCGACGGAAACCAAACTGGTTATCCGCCAGGTCTGGCCCCCCACTCGTGAGATGCTTGACGAGGCGTTCCGCGATAATTCGCTCAAAGAGCTTACACACCTCGTCGAGCAACACGATCGGCCGATATCCGGACGGTAAGTCCACCGGCCGCCCCGCCTTACGGATCAGGACCAGTTTCCCCGTCCTCCACACCTTGGGAAACTGGCCCCTTTCGAGGCATGCGCTAAAGAGCCCCATCAGTCGAGGCCCGAGTTCTTCGAGAGCCAGGACCCACGCACGGCCAGGAATGCCGTCGGGTCCGGGGGCAGTGATTTTCCGGCGTTTAAGCCGGAGTACTGCCGCACCTAGCTCCCCCACCCTGACTTCGGGTACGTCGTCTTCGCGGTTGCTATCCGCGTCGGGCAGAGACGGAGCCATGCGCGGAGGGACGTGCTCCTCCGCACTCGTCGGAAACAGGGAGTCCATGACCCGCTCCAGCTGCTAAGGCTGGAGACTCTGGGTCAGTGGGGGCGCCCTGGGTCGGAGTTTCTCTCTGACCTGTAGGTAAGGGCGCCCCCATGGGTTCTGCTGAAGGGTCTCCAGGAGCTCCTCGCGGGCCGCCGTCTTGGCCCGCTTTATCGTCTCCTGGAGAATACCTTTGGCCTCCCTGTATGCCTGATAAAGCTCCGCCTGTCGGGCTGCCGCGTCGTCTGGGCGGCGATGCCTCCGGCGAAACCTGGTGTACTGGCGGCGGGCGGAGATGCATGCTGCGCGCAGCTGTGCAATCTCCGGCGACCACCAGTACACCTGCTTCCTTGCCGGTCTGGGTGTAACCCTAGGCATCGCCGCATCACAGATTTGCGACATGGCTCTCCTGAACCACTCCGCTTCGGCTTCCACATCGGCAGGCCTGTCCGGCGCTGGAATCCAGGCCTGCACGATTGCCGCCTCCAGGAGAGCCTCCCGGTCTAAACGTTGAAGTGCCCAACGCGGATCCGGGGGATTTTCGACTGGCTGTGGGAGGCCAGGTGGGGGCGCAACATCGAATCGGATGAACCGGTGGTCCGAGTGCGTCTCCACACCCTCCTCCACGCGCCAGCCTGAAATACGGTCGGCGAGGGCAGGGGTCGCGAAAGAAACGTCCACGATCGACTCCGTCCCCCGCCGTCAAAAGGACTACCAGACCACGCGTTCTGGTCCAGTCCTCAAGAAGCCTCCGTTTGTCCCTAGTTTTCCGGGAGCCCCACGCCACACTCCAGGCGTTGAAGTCTCCCAGGAGCAGGACAGGACGAGGACGGCACGCAGCGAAGACGACGTCGAGCTCAGTGAGCCATATCTCAAACTGAGGCTCGTCCAGAGTCGGCGAGATGTAGGCAGACACGACCGCAAACCCTTCGTATTCCGCCGCAACAAACCCCCGGCCGCTTGCAATCAATGCAAGGCGTGAGGTGTCCGCGGCGGAACCCCCAAATATACAACAGGCCGAGCCGTCCTGGTCCACCGGGCTCCCCGGGTGGACGTAGTACGGCTCGGCGACCACGGCCAAGTTAATGGACCACTGCGCGATGCTCTGGTACAGAAGATCCTGAGCAGCGCAGCAGTGGTTCAGGTTCACCTGCAGGATGCAGACATGGGCGTACATTAATGGACGTCCATGTCAGCATCCCGCCGCGAACTTGGCCGCGTAGAAGCGGCTCCCCCGCTGCCACCAGCGGACGGACGAGGCTTTGGCCTCGAGGCAGCGCAGGTACGGCTGCCGACCCGATGGTCCGCCGTTTTGCCCTCCGCCTCACATCTATAACAGCGAGGCGGGGCCTCGCAGCCATTGGCCTTATGGCCGGGCCCGCTGCAGCGGAAGCACCGGTCCCCACGGTGTCTTCCGCTGAACAGAAACATCTCGTTTCCCGGGCACGCAGGAGGTGCACCTGCGCCTTTGAGAAGCCCCCTACAAGGAGGCTTCGTCCGTCCGCTATTTTGAGAGCC
This sequence comes from Nudaria mundana, assembly GCA_963556515.1. Classification (NCBI taxonomy): domain Eukaryota; kingdom Metazoa; phylum Arthropoda; class Insecta; order Lepidoptera; family Erebidae; genus Nudaria; species Nudaria mundana. The sequence goes on from OY748302.1 coordinate 433,115, forward strand.
GCCGCGACGGGGCACTGGACGACTGTCGTGCCATGACCAGTGGGGCTGAAGGTGATCTCTCCAGCCTTGATCTGGTCATGGGGACAGCCACTCGCCTCCACGACGGCGGAAATAACCTCCTCCGTCGTGGCCGCGTCATCCAAACCTGAGATGCGCAATGCGGCGCATTTGGTAGGCCTGGTGACGCGGACGGCTTCTGCGTCCAGGGCTTCCCGCAGCTTAGCCGCTAGGGCGTCGGCTTTAGGGCCGCTGGAGGCGCCGGAGACCTCGAGGAGGCGAGCGCCGGTGCGAGTGTTCTTGCACCGGAGCTCCCCCTGAATGTCGAGGGCCTTCAGGTCGACTGAGGCCTTTACAGTCCTCAGGACGTCAGCGTACCCCACACCCTTCTCCGCGCCCACTGTCGTCACCGTCAGGACGACAGCGGTGGAGCGAGGGGGACGGGGCCTCTTCGGCGCCTTCGCCGCGACGGCTTTGGCCGCTTTCTTGTTCTTCTTCCTACGCTTTTTTTAGCGCCCACTACTTCCCATCCCTCCCGCCTGGAGGGATGCAAAGAAGCAGCGGGAGCAACAGCGGGAGCGGCCCTGGGGGCAGCGGGGGTGGCACTCCTCTTGCCCTTCCCCTTGGACTTCCGCGAGATAGCCGCAGCCTCGGCCAGCGTCCGCCGCGCTGGGACGTCGGATGGGGGCAGGGGGGGGCGGCTAGGAGGCCTGCCTCTAGGGCGGGGCGCAACGCCGGCGCCGGCAACAGCCGCGTACGACAACGCGGGCTGCGTCAGCGCAGGGCGGTACGCCCTTTCCTCAAGGACGCCGAGGCGCCTCTCGATCGCTGCCATGACCTCGGTAATAGTCGCAGGCCGTGGCGGCGACTGAGCAATCGCAGGCCGTGGTGGCGATCCAGGCGCCGCGTTGGAGTTGGTCTCAGCTGCCGTCCTAGTAGACGCCGGGGAAGGCGGCATGGGATGCCCAGTCTGGGTCCCGGGAGGCCCCTTGACCAGCTTGGTCAGGTTCGCGACCTCCTGTCGCAGGGCCTCCATCTGTTGCCGGGACGCGGCAAGTTCCGCCTCCAGACTGGCCACCTGACCCCGAAGCTTTTGCTCCTCCACGGGGACGCTCCGCGCTAGGAGCTCATCAAGTGAAGACGTTGCGTGAGTCACGGCCGTCTTCACTATCTGCCTCTTACCCGGCATGTTCTTAGTGCCACCCTTCATTGCTTCCGTAATCCGGGTAAGAGCCAGCATGAGCTCCCGCGCGGCTGGCACCTCCTTGTCCCTGTCACTAGGCAAGAACGACACCGTTGTGGTGGGCTCGGGGGGCTTTGGCACCCCTCTCACCCGCGTCTTCCGGTATGTACCGGACGGGGTGACCGCCATAAATTTTGGCGGCACCCCCTCTTCGGAGCTGGTCTCGCTAGATCGGGTCCGCCCGGAAGCACTAGTGCTCCGGTCGCGGGACGGGCCCGCCTTCGGCGTCTTCTTCTCCAGGGTCCTCTTTCCGGGCATCTTCCAGAAAGAGGAACCTTGCGTCTCCTTGCAGCTGGGAACGACGTCCGTCCCAGCAGCGGTCGACGCGACCTCCGCGTCGGTTTTGGGGGTGGTTTTGAGGCACACCCCCTGGCCTATCGGGCTTTGTTGACCCCTCCCAAATACCTGTTGGGGGTCGCTGTGACTGGTGCCGGGCCTGAGCCCCGCATCAGTCACAGCCGGGTGTTCGTGGAGGGATTCCTCACCTCCAGTTCCCCGTTGGGTAGTTTTCGCATCCGTACTTTGCAAAGCCATTTTGTTTTTTCGTTTAGCGTCCGTCGACGAGGGAGACACCCTAGGCGTGACAGCTCCCCTGCACGATTCATCCCCTCACCGGGTGTCAGAGCTTGGGATTGGGTTAATTTTTTATAAGGACCGGTGACAGGGTGGTGACCGGTGACAGGGTGACAGGTGACCGGTCCTGTCAATTCAGGATTACGGCTGGGCCGGGCGGGGGTCTTCACAAGACCGTTCCGCCCGCCCCGCTGGTGATTTTTTAACGAGGTTTTCTTCCTCGCGGTTCCGAAGAACCGGCTTCCCGCCTGCTGCCAGGCGGGGTTCGCCCGAACGGTGGTCTCTACGAGACCGTGTCCGACACCGCTGATGATCTCAGTGATGTCGGACCCGTCGCCCTGGTGGTGTCTCCGCACAGCAGCACTCTGCTCTGCAGAGTGTCGGCGGAGAGACCTGGGCCTCGAAAGGCCCCCACCATGGTGGGTCTGTGCTCCTCATTTTCTGAGGAGACAAGAACCCCACCTTGGCCAGAATTAGCCGTAGTAGCTACAACTCTACGGTATGTTGCCGCAGAGTTGCAGCCACTGCCGTTGCCCGGGGTGCACCGCGTGTTCTGGATCTGACCCATGCACCCCAGGGTTGAGGTCTGGGCTAGATGAGAGCCAGTCTTCAGCTCTTATAAAGTCCGGAACGTTGGTTTCTAGCCAGGCTTGGGTAGTTCGTGGCTTGTGACCAGGAGCAGAGTCCTGCTGGAAAGTCCACGGTATATTTAAAAAAAGTGTATTGCTGAGTGGTTTCAAAACATGATCCAAGACAGTATCTGGATACACTTTGGCTGAAGTTTTTACTCCTTTTTCAAAAAAATGTAGTTTTGTGACTCCCTGATAAGACACGCCCCACCAAACCATCACTGACGCAGGATGATGACCAAGTTGTACCTTTCCGACTACTTGAGCAGCTTCCTTAGAACTGTGGGCGTACACTTTATCATTTTGCTTACTGTGGTGTTCTTCAATCGTGAAATTTTGTTCATAGGTAAAGAGGATATTTTTGTGCCTTTCACCTGCGTATCGCAACAGAAGGCGCTTTGATCGATCCACTCTCTTTAATCGTAAAGATTGATTTAGGGCATATCCTATCGACGGTAAGCACCGAGCTTCAGGTCTTGTTTTATAATACGGGACAGAGTCCTAGCGGGAAACTTCATTTCTCGCGATAAGATTTGTTGCTTCCTTATGGGGTTTCGACGAATTCTGGCTTTAACAGCATTAATAGCCTTTGTAGTTCTAACAGCACGCGGCCGCCCCGATCTTTTCTGGTCTTCGACAGACGAAGTGTTGTTGTTTTTATTGATAGTACGATATACGAATATACGGCTGATACCAAGTTTTTGAAGTGTCTGGAATATGACCGACGGCTCCATACCCACTTTGTGCAAGGTGATCACTGCTATCCTATTTTATTTAACACCCCATGCCCCATTCCATATTGTAATTCGATAATGAACACGTAAAATATGTGAAATGGCGCGAAATTGAAAGAAGTTTTTAAAATAATATACGTGTTCCAAATTTAAAATAATTAAAAAGTTGAAAAAAAGAAAAGTTTTAATTTAACAGTATTTATGGCCAGACTAGTTACAACCTACCTCGAGTTGTTAATAAATTCGTAGTCTAGGTTATTCTCACCTAACACCTCCTGATAAACAGACGAGGCTCTATGAAGGCGACTCTTTGTTTTTTTTTTTGGCGTAATTTGGATGTATCAAACACCTCTGGGTACCCCTTCAGGAATAAAGAGGGGATTTAAATGTATTTTACAATAACAGTGAAAGATAAAAACGTAACTGTCCGAGCAAGCGTGCATGTCCGGTATCCGAGCATGTCCCACTACCGGGCATGTCCGTTACCGGGCATACCCGGTCCGGTGGCCAGCTGTATTATTCTCCTACATCACATGTATACCTACGACTACAATACAGTGGATTTGGTGCGCTATGGAGAGGCTGCGGTTGGAGTGTAAACAGAAAAGTTTCAAACCTGTGATATTGGTTTGAAACTTTTGTGTAATCTAACTTAGCGCTGGAGCGGGAATTGGACTAACACTTTCACTTATGGGTATTATCTGAGTGTCTAGTACCAGTTTCTTACGTTAATTTGCCCGAAATAAGTTTTCGTATTCCTCCATACATTTAACACAGTTCCCTGACGCTGCCGCTAGGGGCCCTGGTGTGAAATGTTAGGGGAATACGAAAAGGTATTTCGAGCAAATTAACGTAAGGGGTACTAGACACTCTGATGTCAAAAGTCTACATAAGTCTAACTACCAATATCAATATGTCATCTCGGTCCATACTATTGCTATCCGGGATTGAAAATTCATACAATTCCCAATTTGGATTTGATGGAATTGTCAATCCCGGATAGCAAAATATGGATCGAGATTGAATATGGAATTTGGTATGTATAGAACGAATACAGCACTTAAGTAAGTATGTACCTAAATTAAAATAAATTTTAAGATAAGTACTTTATGTCTTCCGAACGTAAGTTTATGTAGTGGGTAAGTAGTTAACTAAAGATCAGTTTTGGATTGAATTAAAATTATAACAAATTAAATTTAATTAAAAATATGGTGTAGACGCGAGAAAAAAATATCATCCCCATTTTACGTGTCCCCTAATGGGGATGATAAGGTTCCGAAATTTTTTCTATGAACCCAAAAAAGTGCTTGAGTCAGGAGTGGATCATGACCCGGGGTTCGACCTCATACGTCAATAAAATACCAACTCGTTAACCATCAGAATCACAAGATCACATTATGTTTTAGATTCAAGAAAGTTGCCACTCAATCACGGGCAGAATACTTTTAATCTCAGTAATGTGTTCTCTTGGGAATTGAAAACGAGTAAAGAAATCCACAGTGTCTCATTCTATAACCCAACGCATTGTAACTGTGTGTTCTCTAGCACATAATCTTGATAAATTACTCATAGAGAAACGTACTGTCGATAGGGATACTAATCTCTGGATCTTGGGCATAATACGCCGTTAAATACAGGACTAACTGTCGACAATTAGCCACTTGTCTTTATAATTAAGTAACAGGTAAGTATGGTTGTAACACGAATTGCTCCTTTCTAAATAACTTTGTATTAGATTTAAGACGAAATATTTTGAAAAAAGCCGAACTGAGTTTCTTGAGGGCTCTTCTCAGTCTCGTTGCATTTTGGAACCCTCGGTAGAGTCGCACCAACTTTTGACGAATCTAAATAATATTCTAAAAATTTCAAAGATAATAAACGTTATTTTATTTTATTTTATTTTGTATTTGCAGGTTAGTTACAATACCAATAAGTGTCGGATTTTGGAAAATAGGCATCTATAATTTCATATATATCATTCTTCTTGTATAAATCAAATACACCCTATAACGTTTAATACAAACAATATGCACAAAGGCGTGCTCAAGTCAATGTGACTAAATGTAACAATTTTTTTTTCCATTTGCGCTTTCATTTCTTTTATATAGGTACATCAGACAGACATACATCACGCCTATATCCTTGAAGAGGTACGCAGAAGTTTATACCTTACATGCCCACGCTTTACCAGTCCTTTTGTTAGTCCTGTATTACGGGGGCGGGGCCCCAAGAGATTCGACTACGTCCTCGCCGTCCGCCCTGGACCCCAACTTGACCACGGTAACGCAGTGGCAAGTTGGGTGACCGAACGTCGATATCGAGACTTGAGTGGCCAACATTGAGATGAATTGTGCTATCATGGATATGCCTGACGAGACCCCCGGTACTGACACTGCCCTTTCCCGGGGAGTCTCAGCCGACGACCTACCGCATGAAACACGGAATTCGATGCCTCTTGATTTGGGGGCTCGCGTCGCGCCGCCTAGTTGCAGCGCGACGTCGACGCCCCAAGGAAATGTTGCTGCTGGGACTGACGGTGGGTCAGCTCCCAGTAGTGTGAAGGTTAAGGGCCGTTCTACTTCGCAGAAGAGGACCCTCGAGAAGGAGGGACCGCCACGCGACCGGAGCACTAGTTGCTCTGGATGGGGGTCCCTCCTCTCCAGCGATTCGGAGGAGGAGGTGCCGGTAAAGACGGTGCACGCGTCTCGGCGCCTACCGTATGCGCCCGTCAACACCACCCCCGTCATCTGTGCCGTCCCTGCGCAGTCGCAGGGATATCGGTGTGCCGCCCGCGCGGGAGATAATGAGTATCTTCTCCCGCATGAACGCGGCCATGCGGGGGAGTAAAAATATGTCGGGGAGGAAGAAGATTGTGGCTTCACTGGTGGATGAAGCCCAATCCTCCCTCGACAAGCTCCTCGAGCGGAGCGTCACAGAGGAGGAGGCGAAGCTCCGCAAGCAGGTTGCGAGCCTGGAGGTGGAGCTCACTGCCTCCCGAAAGGAGATGGAAGATCTCCGTCGGGAGGTCGCTGAGTTGACCAAAGCGGTCAAGGCACCTCCAGGTCCCATGCTACCTCCTCCTCTGACGGCTGGACCAGCGCCGAAGACGGCGCCTAGGACCGCGCCCACCATGGCACCCGGCTCGCCGCCGAAGCCTGTACCGACTACGGTGCAGGTCCTGACGGCGATCGAGAGGCGCCTCGCGGTCCTGGAGGACCGGGCGTACCGCCCTCCGCTAACGCGCCCCGCGTTTTCATACGCGGCGGCGGTTGGCGGTGCTCCCGCTCCCGGTCCTAGCGGCACACCTGCTGTCCGCCGCCCCGCTCCGCCCCCGTCCGCTTCGGTGAGCCGGATACCGGCCGAGACCGCGGCCCAGGCGCGGAAGGCCAAGGGGCGCGGCAAGAAGAGTGGCACCCCTGCCGCCTCCTCTTCCTCTATCGTCGCTCCCGCTGCTTCCTTACACCCCTCCAGACGGGAGGGATGGGAAGTAGTGGGAGCCAAGAAGAGGAAGACGAAGGCCGCAAAGAAAGCGGCCAAAGCCGCCGCGGCGAAGGCGCCGAAGAGGCCCCGCCCTCCTCGCTCCACCGCCGTCGTCCTGACGGTGACGACGGTAGGTGTGGAGAAGGGGGTGGGGTACACCGACGTACTGAGGACTGTGAAGTCCTCAGTCAACCTCTCGGCCCTCGATACACAGGGGGGGCTCCGGTACAAGAAGACACGCACCGGGGCTCGCCTCCTCGAGGTATCCGGCGCCTCCAGCGGCCCTAAAGCTGACGCCCTAGCGGCTCAGCTTAGGGACGCGCTGGACCAAGAAGCCGTCCGCGTCACCAGGCCCACCAAATGCGCCGCATTGCGCATCACGGGTCTGGATGACGCGGCCACGACGGAGGAAGTTGTCTCCGCCGTCGTGGAGCCGGGCGGCTGCCCCCGTGACCAGGTGAAGGCTGGAGATATCTCCTTCGGCTCCACTGGTCACGGGATGACAGTCGTCCAGTGCCCCGTCGCGGCGGCACTGAAAGTGGCGGACGGACGAAGCCTCCTCGTAGGGGGCTTCCTAAAGGCGCAGGTGCACCTCCTTCGTGCCCGGGAAACCAGATGTTTCCGGTGCATGGTGGCCAGCGCCTCCTTGCGTCATTGTTCCAATGGCGCAAGGAGGCGCTGGAGCGGGACCACAGGCCTGCGTCTCGAGAAATCGAGGACCAGCGGTCCCAACTCCGCCAGGATCTCATGGAGTCATGGAGGGTGCGACTTGAGCAACCCAAGGGGGGTGCCATCTTCATCGCGGCGGTGAGACCGATCATGGACGATTGGCTGCAGAGGCAGCATGGTGACCTCACGTACCGTGCGACGCAGATGGTTGCCGGGCATGGATGCTTCGGTAGCTATCTGTTTCGCATGCATCCTGAGGTCACACCCCGGTGTCAACACTGCGAGGTTTCCGACGACGACACCGCACTCCACACGTTGGTGGAGTGCTCAGCGTGGGCGAGTCAGCGCCGGGACCTCGTAGTGGGTCTGGGCGTGGATACCCTCTCGCTGGGGACCATGCTTCAAGCCATGGTGTCCAGCGGGAGTAGGTGGAACGCGGCCGTGTCCTTCTGCGAGCAAGTCATGCTCGCGAAGGAGGCGGCCGGGAGGGAGAGGGAGCGTACCCTCCCCGCCGAGTTCCGTAGTCGGCGGCCAGGCCGCCCCAGACTACGCGACTACGCCCAAGACTATCGTCCTCCATGATCGGGGCCTGAGGACGGCGGGATCGCCACCCACCGTCCTTACAGAAGCAGGCTAGAAGGGTTGCGTGCTGCGGGGCCTTTGCCCCATAGCACGCAACCAGATTCACTCACTGACGCGGGATAAAACCCGACCCCAATGACGCGGGATTCTCGTCCCGACCAAACACCCGCAGAGACCACAGGGGTGGTCAAAGTCCGCCGGGCGCCACTGGACATACCCTCTGCTAGTAACCAGGGACGCCCGGCAACGGACGTTAGAGCGGCCGCGGCCTTGGGCCTCGGAATTAAATAAAAAAAAAAAAAAAAAAAAAAAAAAAGGCCTGTATTACGAGACACTATAGATAATCCATAACCCCACTGTAATTAAAACCAAAATTCCAAAAGCCAGGACAGTTGTTACACACCCATTAACATCTGCAGTCCGAGCGTTTCCTTTAACATACAACACAAAATCCAGATGCGTTTAATATGCCCATACTTCGCCAGCTAGCTTGTTGATCCCACGTAATATGTGACAAGCCAATTGCCGTCATCGAGCACTTTTGATATAGGTATAATATGCTAATAGACTTAGAACCCATGACTGATAGACATAGATATGTATCGGGAAAAAGGATATATGTTTCGGGAAAAAGGCGTGATGCTATGTATGTATGTACATACATAGCATCACGCCTTTTTCCCGAAAGGGTAGGCAGAGGTGTGCAAACACACCCACATCTCGCCAGCTATGTTAGGTCCCATGTAATAGGGGGCGAGCCTATTGCCATTTACCGGGCACAAGTGATAGACATACTGAGATAAAAAAGAGAATAGTCTTGCATTTCGACTACCTAAGTAAGTTCGAGCCCCAGGGGCGGGGCCCCAAGTGATTAGAAACTACGTCCTCGTCGTCCGCCCTGGACCCCAACTTGCTTACGGTAACGCAGTGGCAAGTTGGATGACCGAACGTTCTAGTCCGAACTTGTGGCCATAAAGTGCGAATATTAATAGTTATGTCGGCTCAACCCGATAAAAACGATTACCCCGGTCTCGGCTCCGCCTTTCTCTGGGCGGAGTCGGACCAAGAAGACGACCTCACGCTATCCCAACGGACTCCGATGCCGAGCGAAACGGAGGCTCGCGCCGCGCTGCCCAGTCGCAGCGTGACGTCGACGCCTTCAGGAAATGTTGCTGCTGGGTCTGACGTCAAGCCAGGTCCCAGCAGTGTGAACACAAAGGGCCCTCCTACGAAGAGGGTCCACGAAGAAATAAAGACGGGACCTTCGCGCGACCGGAGCACTAGCTGCTCCGGGAGCAGTGAGTCGGAGGAAGGGGGGCCGAAAAAGACGCCACGGACACGTGGCGATTTTCTACTGGCGAAGGAGAAGGAGATGCCGCCAACGCTCCATCCTTCTGTACCACCCCTGCCCAGTCGCAGAGATATCGGCGTGCCGCCCGCGCGGGAGCTCTTGAGTTCTCTTGCCCTGATGAACGCAGCCTTGAAAGGTAACAAGGGCATGCAGGGCAAGAAGAGGATTGTGGCATCGTTGGTGGCTGATGCCCAATCTTCGCTCGACGAGCTCCTCGCGCGGAGCGTTACTGATGAGGAAGTGAGGCTCCGGCTGCAGGTGGAGAGCCTGGAGGTGGAGCTCGCCGCCTCGCGGAGGCAGATGGAGGTCCTGCGACGGGAGGTCGCGGACTTGACCAGGGTGGTCAAAGGGCCTCCAGCTCCAGCTCCAACTCCTATGCCGCCTCCTCCGACGGCTGGACCAGCGCCGAAGAAAAAGCCTGCGGCCAATACAGCACCTACCACTGCGCCCACCAAGGTGCCCACCACGGCGCCCGAATCGCCGTCACCGCCTGTGCCGACTATGGTGCAGGTCCTGACGGCGATTGAGAGGCGCCTCGCGGTTCTCGAGGACCGGGCGTACCGCCCTCCGCTGGCGCGTCCCGCGTTTACATACGCGGCGGTTGTCGGCGGTGCTTCCGCTCCCGGTCCAAGCGGCACGCCACCCGCTGTCCGTCGCCCCGCTCCGCCCCCGTCCGCTTCCCCAGCGATTCGGATGCCGGCTGAGACCGCGGCCCAAGCGAGGAAGGGGAAGGGACGGGGTAAGAAGATTGAAACTTCTGCCACCCCCGCCTCCTCCAACGTTGCCCCCGCTGCTTCTTCACATCCCTCCAGACGGGAGGGATGGGAAGTAGTGGGAGCAAAGAAGAAGACAAAGGCCGCCAAGAAAGCGGCCAAAGCCGCCGCGGCGAAGGCGCCGAAGAGGCCCCGCGCTCCTCGCTCCACAGCCGTCGTCCTTACGGTGACGACGGAGGGTGTGGAGAGGGGTGTGGGGTACGCTGATGTCCTGAGGCAAGTTAAAGCCTCAGTCGACCTCTCAGCCCTCGATATCCAGGGGGGTCTCCGGTGCAAGATGACACGCACCGGGGCTCGCCTCCTCGAGGTCTCCGGCGCCTCCAGCGGCCCCAAAGCTGATGCCCTAGCGGCTCAGCTGAGGGACAAGCTGGACGGAGAAGCCGTCCGCGTCACCAGGCCCACCAAATGCGCTGCATTGCGCGTCTCCGGTCTGGATGACGCGGCCACGACGGAGGAAGTGATTTCCGCCGTCGTGGAGGCGGGCGGCTGTCCCCGTGACCAAGTGAAGGCTGGAGAGATCTCCTTCAGCCTCACTGGCCATGGCACGACAGTCGTCCAGTGCCCCGTCGCGGCGGCACTAAAAGTGGCGGACGGACGAGGCCTCCTCATAGGGGGCTTCCTAAAGGCGCAGGTGCACCTCCTTCGTGCCCGGGAAACAAGATGTTTCCGGTGCATGGTGGTGGGGCACGTTGGAGTACAGTGCACAGCGGAAGTCACCGTAGGCGATCGGTGCTTCCGCTGCAGCCGGCCCGGTCACAAGGCAAGTGCCTGCGACGCCCCGCCTCGCTGCTTTAGATGCGAGGCGGAAGGCAAGACTGCGGACCACCGGGTTGGCAGCACAACCTGCGCCGCCTCGAGGCCAAAGCCTCGTCCGTCCGCTGAGAGCGGTGGGGGTGCCGCTACTGCACGGCCAGATGTTTCCCGGCGGGATGCTGATATGGACGTCCATTAATGTCTGACGCCCATATCCGCATCCTGCAAGTGAATTTGAACCGCTGCCGCGCTGCTCAGGATCTTCTGTACCAGAGCATCCGGCAGTGGTCCATAAACTTGGCCGTGGTCGCCGAGCCGTACTACGTCCACCCGGGAAGCCCGGTGGACGAGGACGGCTCGGCCTGTTTTATCTTCGGGGGGTCCGCCGCAGACAGCTCGCGCCTTGCGATCATTGCAAGGGGCCGCGGGTGTGTTGCGGCGGACTATGATGGGTTGGCAGTCGTGGCCACCTACATCTCGCCGACACTGGACGAGACTCAGTTTGAGCTATGGCTCACTGAGCTCGACGTCGTCTTCGCTGCGTGCCGTCCTCGCCCTGTCCTGCTCCTGGGAGACTTCAACGCCTGGAGTGTGGCGTGGGGCTCCCGGGAAACCAGGGACAAGGAGAGGCTTCTTGAGGACTGGACCAGAACACGTGGTCTGGAGGTCCTCAACCGGGGGAATGTCGCCACCTTCTGGCGGCGAGGGACCAGCTCGGTCGTGGACGTATCGTTCGCGACTTCTGCCCTCGCCGCCCGTATTACTGGCTGGCACGTGGAGGAGGGTGAGGAGACGCACTCGGACCATCGGTACATCCGGTTCGATGTCGTCCCCCCACCTGACCTCCCACAGCCGGTAGAAAATCCCCCGGATCCGCGTTGGGCACTTCACCATCTGGATCGGGAGGCTCTCCTGGAGGCGTCCATCGTGCAGGCCTGGATTCCGGCACCGGACCGGCCTGCCGATGTGGATGCCGAGGCGGAGTGTTTCAGGAGAGCCATGTCGCAAATCTGTGATGCGGCGATGCCTAGGGTTACACCCAGACCGGCAAGGAAGCAGGTGTACTGGTGGTCGCCGGAGATTGCACAGCTGCGCGCAGCATGCATCTCCGCCCGCCGCCAGTACACCAGGTTTCGCCGGAGGCATCGCCGCCCAGACGACGCGGCAACCCGAGAGGCGGAGCTTTATCAGGCTTACAGGGAGGCTAAAGGTAATCTCCAGGAGACAATAAAGCGGGCCAAGACGGCGGCCCGCGAGGAGCTCCTGGAGACCCTACAGCAGAACCCATGGGGGCGCCCGTACCTACAGGTCAGGGAGAAACTCCGACCTAGGGCGCCCCCACTGACCCAGAGTCTCCAGCCGCAGCAGCTGGAGCGGGTCATGGGCTCCCTGTTTCCGACGAGCGCGGAGGAGCACGTCCCTCCGCGTATGGCTCCGTCTCTGCCCGACCCGGATAGCACCGGCGAAGACGACGTACCCGAAGTCAGGGTGGGAGAGCTAGGTGCGGCAGTACTCGGGCTTAAACGCCGGAAAATCACTGCCCCCGGACCCGACGGCATTCCTGGCCGTGCATGGGTCCTGGCCCTCGAAGAACTCGGGCCTCGACTGATGGGGCTCTTTAGCGCATGCCTCGAAAGGGGCCAGTTTCCCAAGGTGTGGAGGACGGGGAAGCTGGTCCTGATCCGTAAGGCGGGGCGGCCGGTGGACTCACCGTCCGGATACCGGCCGATCGTGTTGCTCGACGAGGTGTGTAAGCTCTTTGAGCGAATTATCGCGGAACGCCTCGTCGAGCATCTCTCGACGGTGGGGCCAGACCTGGCGGACAACCAGTACGGTTTCCGTCGGGGACGCTCCACCGTGAGCGCCATCATGCGCGTCAAGAGCCTGACGGAGGAAGCAGTCTCGCAGGGCAAGGTGGTGGTGGCGGTGTCTCTTGACATCGCCAACGCGTTCAACACCTTGCCATGGAGCTGCGTTAGGGAGGCGCTCATGTATCACGAAACGCCTCTCTACCTCCGTCGTATTGTCGGGGCCTATCTCTCGGAGAGGGCCATAGCTTTCCCCAGCTGGCTCGGGCCAGCTCGGCGGGATGTGTCGTGCGGTGTTCCACAGGGGTCGGTCCTGGGGCCGCTTCTGTGGAACATCGGCTACGACTGGGTGCTGCGGGGTGCGTTGCCTGAGGGCGTCGGCGTAACGTGCTACGCCGACGATACCCTCGTCACGGCGCGGGGTGCAACGTACCAGGAGGCAGCACTCAAGGTCACGTCGGGTGTTGCTCAAGTCGTGGGTCGGATACGGCGGCAGGGACTGGAGGTGGCCTTGCACAAGTCCGAGGTTCTGTGTTTTCACAGACCTCGGAACGGTCCACCTGAAGGTTCCAGCATAAATGTGGGAGGCGTTAGCATCGGCATCAAGCCCTCGATGAAGTATCTAGGGATCGTACTTGATAGCCGATGGAACTTCGGACCACATTTCCGAAGTTTGGTCCCCAAGGTGACACACGCATCGGTCGCGCTTTCGCGACTGATGCCCAACCTAAAGGGACCCAACGCTTCCTGCAGGAGACTGTACCTGGGGATCGTGCGGAGTATGGCCCTATACGGGGCTCCCGTATGGGCGGCGCGGTTGACGGCCAACAACTCAACGCTCCTTAACAGACCGTTGAGGACCTTGGCCGTCAAAACAATAAGGGGCTACCGCACGATCTCCGGAGAGGCTACATGTCTCCTAGCCGGGACCCCTCCATGGGACCTGGAAGCGAGAGCCCTTGCGTCATTGTTCCAATGGCGCAAGGAGGCGCTGGAGCGGGACCACAGGCCTGCGTCTCGAGAAATCGATGACCGGCGGTCCCAACTCCGACAGGATCTCATGGAGTCATGGAGGGTGCGACTTGAGCAACCCAAGTGGGGTGCCACCATCATCGCGGCGGTGAGACTGATCATGGACGATTGGCTGCAGAGGCAGCATGGTGACCTCACGTATCGTGCGACGCAGATCGTTACCGGGCATGGATGCTTCGGTGGCTATCTGTTTCGCATCCATCGTGAGGTCACACCCCGGTGTCAACACTGCGAGGTTTCCGACGACGACACCGCACTCCACACGTTGGTGGAGTGCTCAGCGTGGGCGAGTCAGCGCCGGGACCTCGTAGTGGGTCTGGGCGTGGATACCCTCTCGCTGGAGACCATGCTTCAAGCCATGGTCTCCAGCGGGAGTAGGTGGAACGCGGCCGTGTCCTTCTGCGAGCAAGTCGTGCTCGCGAAGGAGGCGGCCGAGAGGGAGAGGGAGCGTGCCCTCCCCGCCGAGTTCCGTAGTCAGCGGCGTGGCCGCCGCAGACTCATCTACGCCCAAGACCATCGACCTCCATGATCGGGGCCTGAGGACGGCGGGATCGCCACCTGTCGTCCTTACAGAAGCAGGCTAGAAGGGTTGCGTGCTGCGGGGCCTTTGCTCCATAGCACGCAACCAGATTCACTCACTGACGCGGGATAAAACCCTACCCCCAACGACGCGGGATTCTCATCCCGACCCAACCCCCGCAGAGACCACAGAGGTGGTCATAGTCCGCCGGGCGCCACTGGAAATACGTTCTGCTTGTAACCAGAGACGCCCGGCAACGGACGTTGGAGAAGCCGCGGCCTTGGTCGCGGAACTAAAAAAAAAAAAAAAAAAAAAAGTTCGATCCCCACTCACCACAAAACTATGAAGTGTGAACACACTCCGATCACAAGTAGGTACTTAAGGCTTATTAGAGTCAAGACAGACAGTCTCTTTAAATATTCCCGAAGTTTCGCCATTCACTTAATTCGCCCCACCCACTAGAGTTCCTGGACACTACATATATTTGCAAGGCAGTAGCATTTTGTTATAAACGGTGGAGTGCTGAAACGGACAGACAAATGAGCAAATGTCTTCGTTCGAGAGCACAGATGACGGAGAGCACTTACGAACGACAGAGGGAGGGCTAATAAAATCCCTGGTCGAGTGAGAGGTACATACTACACCTGCACTCGTACTCCATCTGATTAGTTTATGGACTAGCGGGGTTTTATTAAATAGTTTAATGAAGAGGACCGTCGCGCGTCTGTTGGATTTAGGTTAGGTTAGGTAAGAATTAGGAAGTATTCTATAGGCTACTGTTTAGTAGCCTATATAACTCAGGGAGAATATAGCTATGAGTTTCTAAAATCTGTTCAGTAGTTTCGTCGTCTATTCAAAGTCTTTCCTCGTTTTAATAAGTATTTAAGAAATTACAGCTTTCCAACGACACAATACCAAGCACAATACCTATACAGAACAGTAAAATGTCCAGAGTTAGTTGAGGAGTGGCCTCGATTATCCTCAATATTATCGAAGCTACTCCATGATAAATGCGAACCATTATTACACACAATACTACAAGTGAAGCATTCTTCAATTACGATGAATTTATACGTATTAAAGGCTGTTTTATGATAAGAGCTATAGATTTTGTATTTGAAAGCAATGAGTAACCTCAGCTATACTTTACTCGAATATTTGACAATACGGTAATATTACCTACACAAAATCATTATTTGTATGCTTGACTGCCTCAGTGGCCCAGTGGTACGTGTACACGACTACCGTCCCTGACGTCCCAGGTTAGATTCCGGGTCAAATGAACTATTTGTGAGATCCACAAATGTTTGATTCGGAGTTTGGGTGTTTTCTATGTATGTATAATATGAATCTAATGTGTTTAGAAATGTACATAAGTACTCGTATTACCTATATTTATCAGTCGTCTAGATTCCATAGCACAAGACAAGTTTGTGTTACTTAATTTGGGTTAGATGACGCTTGGTGAGAATGTCCAAGTAATTATTTATTTATTTAAGGAGTGGATAATTCATTGAATAGTTGCCTATTCCAAATCTATTTATTCCAAATCTATTATTGAGATACAAGTACAAGATAATAGACTATCTCTGTGTACTAATTTTTCCAATTGATTTACACTCTTAACTGATACATAAAATGGGACTAAATCGTATAATAAATGCCTACCTTTTACTCTTGCCAGATTCTTACTTACAGGCCGTACCTGTTGCTTGGCGAATCTGGCAGTAAACGTACCTGTAGAATCGCTCTTAATTATTTGCATAAGCGTCCTTTGTGACCCAAATTGATTTTTTTTTTTTATGTTTGATTCGCCAAATTGACGCCGCCCGCCTGGTGGTAAGTCGTGACGACGTCTAGCGATTGTGGGCCACTCTCACAGCACACAATACTATAGACAGTGGCCCTCAACTTGACGACCTACTGACGTGCCTCTTCACGCTCCGCTTAAAGAACCCAGGATTATATGTGGGAGGAAACACGTGCACAGGCAGGGCGTTCCAGGCCACTATCGTTCGGCAGAAAAACGAACGTTTAAAACGCTCGGATCTCGCGAACATGCTATCCACTGTGTGGGAGCGGCATCTCTGCCCGGCACGCGTTATTCGGGATCGGAAGGAAGAGGGTGGGATCATATTGAAGAGCTCTTCAGAACACTCGCCGTGGTAAATACGGTAGAATGCGGCCAAGGAAGCTATTGTTCGGCGCTGAGCTAGCGGCTCTCAAACAATCCACCCTAACGAACACGCACACCCCGGCTTTGTCTCGAAATTGTTCCACACAGGTAAGACGTGTCGTCAGGGCGGCGTATTTGTGTCTCCGTGAGGGACATCACAGCGGGCCGTGCCGTCTCAAGGTGATGGTGGACGGCATCGAGGTTTGCATGGAGTCCACGGACGTTAGTGAACTCCACCTCGAAAAGTGAAGTTGTGGGGTTTCCTAGGGCCGCTGTGAAACGTTTACTTTTTTTTTGTTGCACTGCCATTGTAGATTTTGAAGAAGAAGCGTGAAGACAGGTTGACATCTGGTGCAGCAGTAAGTGACAAAGCGCAGGGGCTAGCTTTGTCTAGAACCGTGTGGTTAGGTCGGAGCCGACTCGCCGGACGGAAGAGCTCCCAAACCCCCCTGATGCAAGGCCGCCGCTACCCCACACCGGTTTTATTGATGATTACCACCCGGAGCGGCAATCCCACGTCAGGATTATGCGCAACATGTGGGGTAGCCTCCTGGGGTGGTTGGTCCCAGGCGGGCCCCATGACTGTGTTGCGGGCGGCCGCGGCTACGCCGTTGCTAAGGGTCTTCCTGGCCGGCGAGTCGACCCACACCACCCACACTAGACTCCGTTTCGCCCCCACTGGTCCCATACCTGCTGCACCATACATCGCTCCGGGCCCAGCGTTGCAGCTGCTGAACCCCTAACGGAACCCAGCCTGGGCTGGGTTACTTGGGGGGCTTTAGCACATACCCACCCGGACCAACACTGTTGTACCACCTGGTACCCACGTAGGGGCCGAAGCCACTCCATAGGTACCATAAATTAACGAGCCTCGTCCGTTGATCAGCAGGTGCGCCACTAACAGGTGAGGTCGCTGGTGCCCTAAAGATGTTGGTAGAGCCCCTTTGCACCCAAAAACCCTTAATGAAATTTTCAATTTATTTTCATTCAGAAAACGTATTAAAAATCACAATTTTATATGAAAGGAATGCTAAATATTTTGCATGAGACATTATTCACTTTATGTGCAAAGAGAGGGATGCTCAATACCTCGACAGACTGCTTCAATATAAGGCGGATTATAGTCGGATAGAGTCGGATATATCTCCGACCATGTGAACGGTATCGACTTGATATGAGACTCGTTCCTTTGAGGCTTCTGTCCTCATATTTATAGCAAATACTGGTCAGACTGCGGAGTCAGAAGTTTTTGGTTTTAGCTCATCAATTTATTTATCTGTTGGTAATGTGACATTTTCTTGAGTTAACCTGAGTTCAGCTGAGTCTGATAAGTCAAGTCATAGTCAAGATAAGTAAAGTTTTTACTACTTATAAAAGTTGACGGACAATGGCATCAAATCATGGTGTCAGTGATCTGTCGTACTCGCAAGTTTATAAGTAGGTTAAACTTGAGTTACATTTGATTACATCTCTTGTTAACTTGTTAACAACTTTGTTACAAGATTCTCATCTCTTATCTATTCATGTTCTTCGACCGACGACAGCGCTATCTGAGTCCTTCGCGCGCGCAAAAAACATTATTTACTTAGTTCTTCTGGAAAATGTTTCGTTCAGAACTAGAAAATTTGGGAATTCTTTAAATTACGATAGCTAGGTGCCTATAATTTTTTTATCTAAACACTTATTGTATTGCTGATTATTTTCCAGTGTTCCATTTTTAACCGCCTTATAAAAATAGAGGACGTTCTTAATTCGATTTTTTTTAATATTTGTTATCTCATTATTTAGGGTTCCGTAGTAAAAGCTGGAACCCTTATAGCTTCGTCATGTCCGTACGTTATCGGCTTGCCTCCCAAACGGTGAGTTCTAGAAATATGAAACTTTGCATAGATATGTATATTGACTGCGGTGACAAAGTGCTGAAACACTTGAAAAACTTGAAAAATATTTTTGGGTGCCTCCCCCCCCTACAAGTAAAGTAGGGATGATTTACTTGACTTGCGTCTCCTCCATTGTGAGGGATATCATTAGATAGGTCTTCTTAAAACATTGAGAGGTTGCTAAGACAACTTTT
The DNA here is from genome assembly GCA_963556515.1 of Nudaria mundana. Lineage (NCBI taxonomy): Eukaryota > Metazoa > Arthropoda > Insecta > Lepidoptera > Erebidae > Nudaria > Nudaria mundana. The sequence goes on from OY748302.1 coordinate 451,509, forward strand.
TGATTTAAGTATCCGTTTGCGAGATATTCAACTTTAAAGCGCATTTTTTTGTTAAAACACCCACCCCACCTCTAAAATCTAAACCGCTAGCTCGGAGAATCTGAAAAAAAATATGATGGTAGTCCATATGACACCAGATGGTTTTGTTACTTTAGTTGTTATAGAGCCTATAATAGGTGACTACGGAACCCTAAATTATGGGTGGCCCAACATGCACATGACCGGTTTTTTCTACTGGGTGATCTTTATCTTTATCTTTTAATTTGGTCTCATTCCGACTATTATTTTGTCCAATTCCGGTGATTTGAAGGCGGTTTTTGTACGAGTATCAATATTTTTAATGTTCACTACGAGTATAGACACAGTGGTTAAACACAAAATCCAGGTTTTAAAACCAAATCTCCGGTAATTCACAAATCCCAATAATCTCTTCATAAGTAACATTGTAGTTCGTCCGTTTAACCGGATCTCGCACAAATTGATTACCGAACAGTCGACACTCGACTCGACTGCGATCACAATCGATTATATATCGCTACATTGCGAGTCGATTTCCCGCGCGTTATTTACGAACAGTTTCCATTCTATTTGTTATTTGGATTAAAATGACGAAATTTATTTTGATACGTTTCGCTTGCGATATCCAAACGAATTGGTTTCTTTAAGATTGTTTATTTGAAGTCTATACTAACAAATATTTAGTAGGTAGGTATTTGTAGAAGACATATAACAGACTAGACAGCTCTAGCCAGGAGGGGCTCCTGGTCTAGTGGTAACCGATAATGTTAACACATTGCAAAAGTTAAGCAACATCGACTCAGGCCGGTCTTAGGATGGGTGACCATTCTTAAGCCGTCGGTCCCGGTGGTCATACAAACATCTGTGGCAGTCGTTAGGGGTAGTTGGAGCCCTAAATCAAAAATCCGACCGGTCTAACTACAGATCTTCGATATTGCCCATGGGTTGTGGACGTCAGATGGCAGTCGCTTCACGAAAAAGTATCAAAGTTCAGCCGAATTGCAGTTAGACTGGAAAGCCGACTCCAAATGCGTTGGGAAAAGGCTCGGTGGACTTTATAAAACAGACTAGATAGCGTTGTATTCAGATTTATTTAACCGTATAAGTGGCCAAAGTCCGTCTGCGCCTTGCGGTTATTCAACTTGAATTTCTTCATCTAATTGGAATGAACCGAAGTAATTCGAAGTATGCTATTATTGTTTAAAATACATATTGACGTGCGGTTTTTTTTTATTTAGATTTCGTAGAATGGTTTCTCGTTTCAAATCTCAAGGGACGAGATATCTGTCAATTCAGGAAATGGTCTATCTAACTGCTAATTTTCGTCCAAATATGTTGCAGTTTACGTGTAAGTATAAAATAGAAAATTCTCTTTGCAAATCTCATTCTAAACTTAGCTCTACATTTTTATTAATGTCAGGTAAGACTGAGGTACTCCAACGACTCTGTTTAATCGAATACATAAAGTAAACACAACTGCAACAACTAATATTTTATAATGTTTAATTTTTGCGTGAGTATGTGGCTTTTGACCGGTGCCTGTGGCCATCGTCACCTCGTCGCGTCGATCGTGGATCGTGGACAAATAACTGTACTTACTTATAATTTTCTGTAATGGGTAATAAGTAACCCTACCCCTATATATTCCCCCGAAGAGGCCACACAGGTGGCCAAAGTCCGCCGGGCGCCACTGGAAATGCCTTCCAGTGTCACCAGAGACGCCCGCAGCAATGGACATGGGAGCGGCCGCAGTCTCGCGGAATTGAAAAATAAAAAAAACCCCTATATATTCTACTGTAAGCTGCAATGCATAAATAAAATACTTTCTTTCTTTCTACTGAATCAAATACCTAACCATAGATTATTAAATATGTTTCTTTGTGACGTCGGTGGCAGGTACCCAAGAAACTTGGTTACTTTCAGTCTTTGTAAGGTTCCGTAGCAAAACGAACACTTCGTTTGTAAATGCGGCTTTGTTCCACTTTGAATTTTGTCGCGGGTACTTTTACGTATTCACTTTTATGTTTATTTCAAAGCAATAACTTAAAAAGAAAGCTAAGAAATGTAACGCTATTATATACGAGTATAGTACGAGTAGGTGCTAGCTGATAACAGTGGCTTCGACCGTCTGGATTTTTTTATCAGTTCCCAATTTCCACAGAATTTCCGTTCTGATAGTATTTTTGCTTACCATCAGGCGGTGGCGTCAATTTGGCGAAACTAGTATAAAAAACATTGTGCGATTGGGGGACTCCCGTCAGGTACTAAGTTCTTTAGCAACCCAATCTGGGTTTGGAATTAAAAAAAAAGTGGGCCATAGTTTGGCTTCTGCGGACCACCGCCCCGGTTGGGAACCACTGATAAGCGTAACGTCACGACTACAACTAAATCGTTCTAACCGTAAGCCGCGTAAGAGAACTTCGTTCCAAAAAACACTTGTGCCAAGTTTCATGGAATACAGACAGACGAAAGGAAATTGTCCAGAATGATCTTGAAATAACTGAACTTTTCACTTCATATTGTTCACGTTAATATAAGTACTTATATGTAGTAGAAGTAGTATGTACGCAAGCAATAAAGTTCATAAAATACTCGAAGATGACGTCACGCGGCTAACAGATTGACAAGTAATCAGTGTTTGACATTGACAGCTGAGCGCAATCTGTGAACACAGCGAGATTACTAAACGCGTGACGCGTGACAGACTACCCTATTGTATTTATGTGTGTGTTTAACATCCTATATTATATCAGATACTAGCGGACGCTCGCGGCTTCGCCTACTTGACAAATTATATGCTAAAAACCTTCCTCGAGAACCACCCTATCCATTGGTGAAAACCGCATCAAAATCCGTTGCTTAGTGTTAAAGATCTAAGCATACATATGGACGGTACTTGACGGAAGCGACTTTGTTTTATAATATATATAGTGATGATATTATTATGTAGAGCTGTGCTCGCAGCTCCGTTCGCGTAGCTCCGCTCCGTAGCGATGACTATTGTTCTTGTTCTTGCCATCCGATTCTAATAAAGCCTATAGGTATAATTTTCAGATATGTAGAGTATTTTTTTTATCTGCTACATAAATAATCGGAACATATTCGCGGCAGATAACATTATTTCTTCAGGAAAGACATAAAAGATAATTGTAATGGTTTTTAAGTTTGTTTATATTTTGGTCTTAGTCCCGGCGTGACCCCACAAAAAAGCCCTACGTATAAGTACCTATGTATTGGAAATTCCATATGCGTCAGTAATGTCTACATTTAGCAACCACCTGAGCCACACCGCCATTACTGACTTAACGAAAACGAAACGAAATACCTAACAGTGGTTATAAATATTACGACTTATTAGAGCGTCATAAATCCTATTATTTATTGTTTTAAGACAGACATATATCACGCCTATATCCCCGAAGGGGTAGGCATAGATGCATTACACATTTCACGTCCATCTTCTCATCCGTGTCCTGTCGTCCCCCGCCTCGCCATCTCTGGTTCGCTCGCCCGACTGACAGGCGTCTCCTCTATCCTCTATGGTAACCCTGTTCCCGTATATGATATCACAGACATAATAAGGGATGTATCACACTGTCCGTAACCAAGAGACAAATGTAGAAACACTACAGGGGGTAAGACTCAGGGCAACTATCTCTATACTATGTATATGAAGAGCGCTGACTACTGGTCTGAACCACTAACAACGACTGTTCTGAAGAGTCGTTGTTATTGTTCTGAGATCTTGTTTTTTGACGTGTTTCAATGTAATGTGGTGCCACTAGTGGAACGCAAACATATACTGGGCAACCTGTATCAGAGCTAGTTAGTACTCGCCACCAAACCAACCTTCCTCCTGCTCCAGGACAGATGATGTACACAACTATATAGAACCTGTGCACACTCCGAGCCCTAACACCTACGTAAGTAAGAAGTAACCCGTGAAACCTAATAGTTGTTATAAACATTACAATTAATGTACAAGAGCGTCATAAATGTGGTATTGATTATTGTTTTAATTAATTATTTATATTCCTATGAACATCTCAAGTCAACCTCAAGTCTAAGAGGTGTTGGTACCTGCTTTTTTTTTTTTTTTTTTTATTCCGCAGCCCTAGACCCCGCCCGCACCTACGTCCATTGCCGAGCGCCTCCGGTAAGTTGGTACCTGCTGAAAAACGTGTCAAGCATTGACACATCGGAATGGCACCACTCTGGAAGCACTTACATTCAAATTAAAAAGCTCTGAATAGGTTCACTCGGTCTGAAGATACGAGGTAACAAACATTAAAACAAAAGTGGAGTAGCCGTCGATAATCTGGGACACCATGGCCTTTCTTGTAGCAGAAGCGCAGGTCGTATACCTCGGCACGCTATTCTAAACGACATAATTCGTAGGGCTCTTTCCACCGCAGGTCTTCCGGCCGTACGTGAACCAAATGGTTTAGCACGAAACGATGGAAAGAGACCGGACGGTATGTCGTTGCTACCGTGGAAGATGGGAAGGCCTTTGGAGTGGGACGCTACATGCGTTGACACCTTAGCACCTTCACACCTTCCAAGCACATTCACATGTGCCGGCGCTGCTGCTGCATCGGCTGAAGGCCTTAAACGGCGTAAATATGCTAACCTAGCAGGTGATTACATATTTGAGCCGTTTGGGGTTGAGACACTGGGGTCATGGGGTCCGAGTGCTCGCCGCCTTCATGGAGAGATTGCTAAACGCCTAATCGATGCTTCTCAGGACCAGAAGGCTGGCTATTTTCTGGCCCAAAGAATAAGTATCGCCATCCAACGTGGCAACACAGCCAGCATTCTGGGAACCTTCCCAGTCGGCAATGACGCGGAGGATTTTTTAAACGATATATTGTAATGTAAATATTTTTAGTCTATAATTATGTTTATTTTGTATATTGTAATTCTTATTGTAAATAAATTGCTATTCTGCATTAAAAAAAAAATAATTAAAATATTAGTATAAGTGTAGTGTAAATATTTAGTAGATTTAACTTTGTCTGCACTATTGAGAATTTTATCACTTATATATTTTGATTTAGCTGCTAAACAATCTGCTTTAAACTTTTTTGAATAAGTTTTAACATAATCTAGAAATTCAACTGATCTATTAAGCTGTCTTTCTGAGTATAGTTCATAAAGTTTTTGTCTACTTTTGTGTATACCCTCAGTGGCCCATTCACTGAAAGTAGGACTATCACTAATCATGACCTCCTTAGACTTGAATATGGAGTTGAACTCGTTGTAAAAAGAATCAAAAAATAATTTATACATTACATTTGGATCTAAGCCAGTGTCTAAGAATGGAATTTTATTGCAAAGTCCAACCCTCATTCGTTCCAAGCGGTCACCAGTTATTGGTCTACATAATATTTTACGTTTTATAACTTTTTCTTTAGTGATTTTAAAAGATGCTATTTGCCCACAATGGTCTGAATCTAGCTTTTTTATAATACTTTTACTTTCTGGCAACATATCGCTGTATATATTATCCAGGCAAGTGGCTATTGTATTACAATATCTAGTAGGCTCCAAAAATAAGTTTGTAAGATTGTGTGATTTAAATAAATTTAAAATATTATAACTCATAGGCGTATTAACAAGTAAATCGACATTAAAATCACCACATACTATTAGGTACTTATTAGTTTTTCCAAGTTTACATAGAACTTTGTCAATAAGTTCCTCAAATTCGCAAAAGGGTGAGGTTCCAGGTTTATACACGCATACTACTATGAATTGCTCCATTTCCACGCACGACAGTTCGACTTTACACTCTAGAGAAAGAGACACAATATCTTTCCGTTCTTTAAATTTAAGTTGTTTATTTAATAAAATCAAAGATCCCCCCCGTACTGTGGTCACCCTGCAGAATGCACTACCAACCCGGTGATTACTGAAATTGAACATGAGCTCATACGACTTACGCATATGTTCTGTAATACAAAAAATATCAATATTGTCTGAATTCATTAACAGTTCCAACTCTAACTCTTTGCCATGTGTTAAACAATCAATATTTTGATGCCCTATGTTGATATAATTTACATTTTTTGATTTGATTTGATTTGGAGGGCATTTTTTAACATAATTAATATTTGTAACTAAATTTAATTCAATTAATTGACTATGTCTGCTAAAGGGTAATATTGCCTCTGTTGTCGTAGAACTTAATTTAAATTACTTGGAACAGATTCCAAAGTCTTAACACTAAATCTACATTGCTCAATAAAAGCAGTTTTGTCAGCCAAGTTCTTGGCTGAAGTGTAAAAATAATTGAATAGCAAACTTGCTATTTGTCTCTTATAATACTTTGGTAGAAAATACCTACCTTTGTTTACATAAACAATATGTTTGTTATTGTTAAAGTTACTGTCAGAAGTTGACAAATTGTATTTATATACACTTCTCTTAAAAACAGAATTAAAGTCAATTACATGGAATTTATTATTATATTGGCTAGTTAAATTGAGTTGTAAATTTATCTTATATCTAAGAGAATTTTCCACGTCTGGCACACCTTTTATATATGGTAATGTAAACATTACTACATGTTCAACATTTAAGTTTTGTTTTGTTAAAACGCATAGGCATTTTATGAATAGGTATTCCTTTTCGCACATAAGTTTTTAAAATAGCGCAAATTGCTAACGTAAGTTCCTTGTGTCGTTATACTAGATAGTCAATGAGCCGCTGACGTCCAACACTCGATCAATACTGCACTAAGTATAAATAGTGTGACCTGTAACTGTATGACACACGATGATATAATTAGATCCAAGATCGATATAAAAACTTAAAGGCTATATATAGAATGATAGTTTATTGAGGGGCTCGTGGTCTAGTGGTAACCGACAATGTTAACACATTGTAAAGGTTAAGCAACATCGACTCAGGCCGGTGTTAGCATGGGCGATCATTTCTTAAAACATTGAGACCCCTCCGTGCCTCGGAGAGCACGCTAAGCCGTCGGTCCCGGTTGTCATACGAACATCTATGGTAAACGTTAGGGGTAGTTGGAGCCCTAAATCAAAAATCCGACCGGTCTAACTACAGAACTACGATTTCGCCCAGAGGGTTGTGAAGGTCAGGTGGTAGTCGCTTCACGCAAAATATCGAAGTTCTGCTGAATCGCACTTAGACCGGAATCATTTACTGAGAATGATCGTAGTTCTTGGACTGTAGATAATTGTAATATTAGTGTTGACGGTTGGAATTTTGGTTATGGTTACAAAGTATTCCTGTATTTTGAAAGCAATGAATCGTAGCACCCTTAGTTTAGTGGCGGAGCATTCCCCTTGTTAGGAAAAGGTCGCGGGTGCGTGTTGAACTCCTAACTGGTAAAAAGTAGTTATGGATTTCCTATTGTTTATGGTGTCCGGTTAGGGCAATAAGCTCCTAACCTATTACGCGGGATCAACAAAATAACTGGCAATAAGTGTGCGTATAGCCATGCCTCTGTACACGAAGAAACAGGCGTGATGTTGTGTATGATACGTGATATAATATGTAATGTTTTGGCAGCTGTGTGAATTGGGAATTTGACACAAATTGCTGTGAGGTGTAGCACCTGTGTCGGCGGCTCAGGGGAGCAGACGAGCAGCCGGGGTGTCCGGCTAAATGGTATAGGTAGTTGTGGTTTGTTTTGGAAAGGTTATACCTAATTGAAATTCAAAATAGATGATTTTTTTGACGAATACCTTTTGCTGTAGAATTAAACGAGTAGGCATATATATGAAAGTCCATTTTAATTGAATTATAAATGGTTCATAAATATTTGTATAATCTCAAAAATGTTACTCAGGTCGAGATAGAACTGGGCCACACACTGACAGCTCCCCTGCAGACCCCTGCAGACATCGTCCTGTCAGGCCTTAAGTTTGTAGCCAACTTCCACGCTATCAAGTAACTGAGAAGATATCCTAGGGGGGGGATTACTTGTTTTATAGACCGCTTTACATAGAGAACATAGGGCTTATTTTCATTGGTCGTTAAGATTTCTGAAAGCATGCGCGGTCGAGTTAAGGCACAATGAAAGTTAACCCGCTAGCTAAGATACCCTGCCCCTGAAACGATGAACCTTGCCCTTGAAAAAAAAAACATTTCTTGCCGTGCATGTATTTATCCTACAATGTTTCCCAATCGAAATCTTCCAAGCTCATAAACCAACAAGCAAAGGCCACTCTTAGTAAATACTTTTGTAAAGCAAAATTCTAAAACACTGCTTTTAGAGTCCTTTTAATTAGAGCATTGTAGGAACATAACAAAGTGTATTGAAACGAGACATAAGTGCTATCGAGGCAATCGGCTTAAGTAAACGATTTATATTCAAGTGACAATATCGTCCGAGTCGACCGTAGAGGGCGCAGGGTTGTCACACGTGCGAACTGACTTTGTGATTAACCTGCCCAATATTTTTAATTTAGCGGTATCCAAGTACTTTCTACCAAAAAAAAAAATGTTCTGTCATGGGTTATTATGTTACTATTCCACATTGACATCAAACAACCATTTAATTAGTCCTGAGCCGGTGTGTAAGTCCTCGCTAACTTCAAACATAAGCCCTTCACTTGAGTCAAACAAGAAACCCAGTGGTTCCTTCACCAAACAAAATATGATTAAATCTGAAATAGTGATGTTTTGCGATGAATTAGGGAAATCAATGGGCCAGTTACTTAGTTCATATTTAGAACAAAATGTTACTAACTATTGTATGCCGGGATTAACTTACTGTAACATTATAAAAAAAAAAAAAATTGTAATTTAAACAGCAGCTGTACACTTTTAATTTTGGTGGGAGATAGGGGAAATGCAGACAGAAATTTAATTGTAAATTGTTTAGAATTACTGAGCTTATTAGATGTTAAAAACATTATTTTATTCACACTTCCTTATAGCCGTAGCTTGTCACAGGCCGAAAACAATCTCAGATATAAGCTAAATCAAACAATACATACATTGACAATTCATAATCCAAATAAATTCCATCTGATTGACATTAACATGTATTTAGAAAATAAATTGTTATTGACGGAAGATAAATTCTATTTGAATAGATATTTTAAGAGACAGATAGCATCTTCGCTATCATATTTTATTAGTTATTCAGCCAAAAACTTGGCTAAACAATCTGCTTTTATTGAGCAGAAAAGTGACAATGTTTGTCTTGTGACCTTGGAATCTGTTCCAAAAAAGGGTGACAATAATTTAAACTTAGTTGTAGGACAATAGAGGAAATCCCTAGCAAATTAAATTTAAGGACAAAGGAAAAGTCTATGTTCATGAATATTATTCATCAAAATATTGAAGGCTTTTCTGGCAAAGAGTTAGAACTAGAATTATTTTTAAATAATGAAAAACGTATCCATGTACTTTGTTTAACTGAACACTGGTTAAAAAAACATGAACTCTTAGTTAATATTGATAATTATAAAATCATTAGTGCGTTTACTAGAGATTCCGCTATAAGAGGTGGGTCTCTCATTTTAATTAATGACAAATTAAAATCAAAAGACCGAAAAGACGTAGTAGCACTCACAAGTGAGCGAAATATTGAACTATCATGTGCAGAGCTAGAACAATATATTATTATTAGCGTCTATAGACCTCCTTCTGGAGATTACTACCTGTTTGAGTCCATAATGGAGGAAGCCTTAAAAAAGGTATGTAAATGTAAGAAGACTATAGTTGTATGTGGCGATTTTAATATTAATATTTTAGAAAACTCTCAGAACTCGCTAAGGTTCCTCAACCTTTTTAAATCTTTTAACTTACAAAATCTTTTTTGTGAACCAACTCGCACCACAGCCACATCAGCTACCTGCTTAGATAATATTTTTTCTAACAGCGATGTAGATGAGAAATCTATAATACATTTTATAAATTCAGATCATGCAGGTCAGTTAGCTAGATTTAAGTACCAACATGTTCCATTATCAAAAAATATTGTTTGTAGACCAATCACAACTTATAGATTAGAAAAATTTAAAAAAAACATTAAGAATAAAGTACCTCTTTTGGAGTTGAATAATGATAAAAACCCGAATGATCATTACGGAGATTTGTTTCTGAGTAATCAAATACGAATGTGATAACATTTTCACTAAAAAAACAATAAATGTAAATCAATTCAAAATTAAATTTAGTGATTGGGCAACGCCAGGAATCTATAAAAGTAGAAGAAAATTATATGAATTATACTAGACAAAGGCATCTACTAATGAGCCACAAGTAATTGAACAGATTAAAAAGTACTCCAAACTATTCAAAAAAGTATGTTCAACAGCTAAATCTAATTATATACGGGCTAAAATTGAAAAATCTGATAATAAAACGAAGGCAATATGGAATGTTATTAACAAAGAAACTTGTAAAGCAAAGTCACGTGATCGATCCTTCGAGTTAAAAATAGATGATAAACATATTAAAACTGATTCTGAAGTGGCCAATGCATTTGAATCTTTTTTCACAAATGTTCCAATCACCACTACAAATAAGTTAAATTCGTCAAAAAACGTAGCCAATTCTCTTCTTAAATCTAGTGTTGATAAATGTAGAATTAACTTTGATTTTCAGTATATTGACTCTGTCACTATACTTAAAACTTTTAAACAAATAAATATAAAAAATACCGAGGATCTTTGGGGCATTTCAACTAATATAATAAAATCAATAGTGCCCGCTATAGCGCCTCACCTTGCATTCATAGTCAATAAATGTATGGATGAAAATCAGTTTCCTAATCTTATGAAGTACAGTAAAATCATTCCTTTATTTAAAGCAGGAGACAAAAGTGATCCTTCAAATTTTCGACCTATTTCCATACTCCCAACCCTCAGTAAAATTTTTGAAAAAATAATATTTAATCAATTGCTTTCACATTTTACAGACAATAAGTTACTTCATAACAAACAGTTTGGTTTCACTAAAGGCAGGAACACAACGGATGCAGGATTTGCACTTGTGAAACATATATTTGAAGCTTGGGAGGAAAAGCAGGATGCCATTGGTATATTTTGTGATCTATCAAAAGCTTTTGATTGTGTTGATCATGAGACTTTGCTACTAAAATTAGGTTATTATGGTGTTTCGAACAGCTCACTTGGCTTACTCGAGTCTTACCTCACTGGTAGAGTACAAAAAGTAAACATTAATGGCACCGACTCTTCTGGCGCCTCATTAGTCATGGGAGTACCCCAGGGCTCGATATTAGGACCCCTTTTATTCTTAGTATACGTAAACGATCTTCCTTATTTCACTAAAAATCTTTGTGAGATAGTATTATTTGCTGATGATACATCATTATTTTTTAAAAGTGATAGACAAAAAGTAGCACTTGACGATGTAAATAATACCCTTTCGAAAATATTGCATTGGTTCACAAGTAACAACTTGCTGCTCAATGCGAAGAAAACAAAATGTGTAAAATTTACTATGCCCAATGTTAGACAGGTGGATACTCATATTACTATGAATAATGAATTAGTTCAAATAGTCAATACCACAGTTTTTCTTGGGATAACTCTAGATAGTAAACTACAATGGGGTCCTCATATCACAGCCTTGGCAGGAAGACTTAGCTCAGCTGCCTATGCGGTTAGAAAGATAAGGTCACTGACTGACGAAAAAACGGCACGATTAGTTTATTTTAGCTACTTTCATAGCGTTATGTCATATGGTCTGCTACTGTGGGGCTCAGCTGCCGATATTGAGACAATATTCATATTACAGAAACGAGCTATACGAGCAATCTATAGACTCGGACCCCGTGAATCGCTGAAAGAACTATTTAAAGAAATTAATATTTTAACAGTTGCTTCTCAATATGTTTACGACAACATCTTATATGTACGGAAGAACATAGATCTCTTCAAAAAAAATTCCGATAACCATAATTTTAATACAAGAAATAAAAATAAACTGGCAATGACAAAAATTAGACTTCATAAAGTTGGTAATTCGTTTGTAGGCAAATGTATAAAAATTTATAATAAAATTCCTCAGGATATGGTTGACATGCCTCTTAGTAAGTTTAAAATAGTAGTTAAAAATGTTTGATGATGAAAGGCTACTATAATGTAGACGAATATCTTAATGATAAAAATGCATGGTCACCCTAATCTTCTGTTGTTGGCCACTCGTATAATATAATATAAACTAATTGTAACAATGTAAACAAAACAATATTAAAAAAGAAAATGGATCATCTACCTGAGTTTCTTGCTGGTCTCTTCTCAGGAGAACCAACTTACCGAACCAGTGAAAGAATCATTTTCTAATGGTTATTTATGTACTTACTTAATTTAGTATTTTTATAATATTACTTGACAAAATTGTAAAATTTTGACATTCATATGTGCTCTTTATGTGCCTAAACTGAATAAATGAAATTGATTCTTTGATTGATTCTTGATTGATTCTTTGAAATTGACTATAACAAAGTTATTTAGATTACTTTATTGTTAAGTTAACTGTATCTACATACATACATATGGTCACGCCTCTTTCCCATGGGGGTAGGCAGAGAATATGGAATTCCACTTGCTACGATCCTGGCATACTTCTTTCGCATCTACATCATACGTAAATTATGTATCTTGGGAAAACCCTACAGCAAGATCATTTCTACCTATAAACAGGGTGACATATGTAACTAAACAACATAACTTTACTCATCTAGGAATGTAAATCGGAAAACGTCATCACGAATATTAAAATTGGAGGACATCATAGGCACATTTTCTGAATTATAATTATTGTCTAGCGATACTGCCAGCCCTGGCCCATTTGTTGCTAATGCCAAAATCCTATCGATCGGTAATCGCGTAGTTTAATCGAGTAGGGTACAATTTATAATTAAAATACTTTAAATGGTTGTCGATTCCTGGAAGATGTAATTAGTAATCTATTAAAAACAAAAAAAATCACCAAAGCTTACCAAACTTCTATGTTTTCTGAGTTATTGGCTTACCTGTAACAAAAATGACAATTATAATAAATTAACCTGTAGTTTTATATTGTGCCTATTGCGTCCTCTCCAAACCAACTTATATTATAATGTAGTCATGATCAAGACAGTAAAAACCGTGACAAGTACAAGACAGTAAAAAAAGTGCGTGTCGGGCCATGGATAGAAAAGATTACCGTAGTCACCCATATTAGCATCTACAACTCCTGAACAAACAAAGTTGTCTAATCCGTTATAGTTTTCTTTGAAAGTTCATTACCTACATGGACTACTTACCATCATAAATATTTTTCGAGCCAGCCGTTTAGATTAATGAGCTATAAAGTTGAACATCTCGCAAACGAATACTTGAATCACAATATCATATTAGCACCTCTCAATGTCACCTAACCTTTCAATAATAGACCTATCTAATGATATCCCACATGGGATACCTTTCGTTAACATAATATATGTAATCCTAAAATGGTTTGGCACAATGAATTTGGCATACTTTTTTTGGCATAATTATACTTGGTCATAATTGATTTTTAGCAGCATTTGTACCGTGGCATAATTATATTTAGGTCTAATATATTTATGCATAGTTATAATTTGCACAATGTTTTTAGGCATAGTGTACAGTCGCCTAATAGTAAATATTACTAAAATTAAATAGGTATAAATTAATGAAATTAATAAAAATAAAAAAGTTACTTTAACCAATATTTTCTAGATTATATAGTGTCAAAGTAGGTTTAGGTGCGGCGGGGGTGGCCCTTGGGCCACCCCTAAGCCGCCTTTTAATTATTTTACATAGTTACTTATTCTGCATAAGATGATTATGACTATATTCATTATAGTTTGATACGGTTATGCCTTTATAAAGCTATGCTTATAAATTTTATGCTTAAATATGATTATGCTAATTTTATTTATGATTTAGACAAATATGCTAAATTTGTTATGGATAAAAACATTATGCATAAATATCATTAGTCTACATTACCATATGCCAAACTATTTTATGGTTATTTTTTTTATGCAAATGGATAGTGAACCATCCCACATTCCGGGATAGAGCAAGTAAAATAACAAATTCTAGTTAAGTGTCGGTCATTGTGGTACGTACCCGAAATAACTGCACTCTTATTTTAACCTAATCTCTTAATTTAAAATTGATCTCGTCCGTCAGTCAACAGGTGCACGGCGTGCATTACAAAAAATATTGGCGAAATATGGATGTATAAAACAGCTCTGTCTCTACCCTCCGATATATTCTTTGAGCATATGAACTTGAAAGGACTATCTGTGTAGCAATCTTTCTCCCAGACTAAAATATAGTATAAAGTCATTATAAAATGTCCTTTACAAAGTACATGGCGAAGAGTGCCAGTAATATCAAGATTAATGTACAATTTACTAACTTAGATTAAATACAAACTTAGCTGGTTATTTCTGAACGAATTTCGCGACTGATAATGTGGTGTTCAATCGAGTTCATATTGTTCCCCCACTGCTACAGTGAGGCATTGTGTGAATCGTACAATTGCGATTTTGTTATATAACTTTAAAAGAACAGTAGAAATCTGTGAAAACAGTTCTGTAATCATTTTATGTTATGAAATTGTTCAAAAGTAATACATGTCATTCTTATAACTGCAATTACATCTTCCAATTCTTGCAATTTTATCTTCTCCTTTTTATACCCAATTAAAGCGAGCCACTTTAGTGGTTCCAAAGTTATTTCGATTTAAACGATTAGTAGAGTTTAGTGAGTTTTTGTATAATAAACGCTGAGACAAACTTTATTGTACTAGTTGGTGAACAGTTTCGGATAAGACTTTTATATCCGAACGGCGTTATTAAAAACAGCTCATTCAATATGGCTGCCGGCCGGTGACGTAGTTAGCTGCAGTTGGTCCGGTAACGATGGAACGATACTGTCATTAATTATGGACAACTTGGAATCCCGCTCGTTTCGCTTATTATGGGCACTGTCCGTGAATAGTCCATGCAGTGTCTCCATATATAAATTTAGTATTACCGTGTTGCAAGAGTAAAAATACGGTGTTTACCGATAAAATTACGGTAGATAAGTTGTGACGATACCGTGCAAATTACCGTGTATTTTTTTAAAGTAAAACTAAATTATGATGAAAATAAACTCCAAATTATGGTACTTATGTTTTATTATTAATTTGATAAGTACCAAAAAAAAACATGACCAACTACTAAACAATATTTAATCGGAATCTGACTCTCCTATCATAACAATACCTATCTTTTTCGTAAATTGATTTATTAAATTTAGATAGCATTTCATTAGTAGGTCTGAAATCAACACAATTTTTATATTTCCTTTTATGGTTTCAGTTAGAATTTTGTTCCTTTTTTTGGTTTTATGTCATTTACTTGGCTAAAAATGCTCTCCATCTGTTCCAATTTACAAATTATATTGCACTAACAACACCAACATTTATTTACAATATGAATTTCAAAATACAAAATATACATAATTATAGACTAAAAATATTTACATTACAAAATATCGTTTATAAAATCCTCCGCGTCATTGCCGACTGGGAAGGTTCCCAGTGCTGGCTGTGTTGGATGGCGATACTGGGCCGGAAAATAGCCAGCCTTCTGGTCCTGAGAAGCATCGATTAGGCGTTTAGCAATGTCTCTATAAAGACGGCGAGCACTCGGACCCCATGACCCCAGTGTCTCAACCCCAAACGGCTCAAATATGTAATCACCTGCTAGGTATAAACTATACCTACTATATTAAAACAAATCTATGAAACTTCAATACGCGTCCGTACTTAGAGGTAATCAACTACCTAACAAATTCAAATTCAAGGTTGGGGGAATCCCCGTCATCGAAGAGCAGTGTTGTCATTAGAAAAGTAAAGCTGAGATTCGGTTTAGGGAGTATTTTTATACACACACTACCTTTATTATAGTAATACGGTGACATATGACACGGTAATACCATTATTACCTTGACGGTAGACTGCGACCAGATTACGGTGCATCTACGGTAATTACCGTGTACATGGAGACACTGAGTCCATGTGACAGTTGACACCGAGCCATAGACAACTTGGTTGCTATTTGTAGATTAAGCTATAATTGCAGTTCGATTTTTGATGAGCGCGTGCCTGGTGGCTTTTTAGGTTACCTCTGGCACTCCGCAAAAATCGGGTTTCCAGACACTCACATACCGAACAACGTTTCTTGTCCTGCACCTGGAGCTAGTTAGGAATAACTAGTTCTTCTGTGCGGGACTATCAACTATTCAAGAATTACCTTGACATTGGAAATCATCGATAAACATCGATGGAGCCACGCTTTTAAAAAAAAAAGTTGAAGCTATAATTGCCGTCTTGATACGTGTCTGTTCATTATGTTACCTATCTAAGTTTGGATCATAGACGGGAATCGAACCCGAGACCTCGAGCGTTGCAGTCCGTATATAGTACCATTGTGCCACCGAGGTAGTAGATATTATAAAAATACTAAATTAAGTACATAAATAACCATTTGAAAATGATCCTTTCTCTGGTTCGGTAAGTTGGTTCTACTGAGAAGATACCAGCAAGAAACTCAGGTAGATTATCCATTTAAAAAATAGAATTAGTAGTTTGATGATTAAATAAGTTTAAATTATTTTTAAGCTTAATTACTTAAGTTTTTCTCCCTCGGGTGTGATCAATAAACTTAGAGACGCCCCTTTTGCTATTATTTAAACATCTGAGAAAGCCTTTAATAAAAGAAATTCTCAATGGACAAAAGAATTGTAATGGTTATTTGAAATAAGTAATTTTATTAATTCACTGGTTACTAGAACTTTTTCTGCTTATTTTATTAAATTAATTCGGCCATTTTGGACATAACCCACTTTCTAAAGTGCCCGGTGACGGCGATAGGGGTAAGCCTATCAGCGTCCTATTACGTGGAACCTAAAATACTGGCAAATTGTGGGTGTATAATGCGCCTCTGCTCCCCCTTCGGGGATATAGGCGTCATATGTGTGTGTGTTACTAGATTTCACTGGCCTTTGGGACAACTATGAGCCCTCTCCACCCTCTATCTCGTATTAGATACAGCGTTTTAAGAAAGTTTTTAAACCAAATTGTAGAGAATTTATTCCTCTATAATAATGTAGTAAATAATAGTATTTTTAGTAAATTAATTATGTATATCTGAAATATATAATATAGCAAATGCAAGAAAAAAATTGTTGTAAATACAAATAGCAAGAAAACCTTGGGAAACGAGATATTTGCAAAATAACTATTTATATATATAATTTTTATATATAACTTCAGATTTTTATAGACTCGAACCTCCTTTATGTAGGGTTTGACACAGCTATTAGGATGTCCGGAGACTGAGAGTCAAATCACAGTAATTTGCTCCTTTAAAGTACATTAATTCGAAACTTGATGAGAGCTTAGAAGGTGCTTGTCTAGGACATAATAATATGCGTGATTATATGTGGGGTGTAAACGGGTCTCACCAAAATCTTAGGGTATCAAGTCCTTCCTACTTAACAGATTTTGATGCAGTTTTTACCAATGGATAGAGTAGTTCTCGAGGAAGGTTTTTGTGTACATAATTTGTCAAGGGGGCGAAGCCACGGGCGTCCGCTAGTATAACATAGAATAGACTCGCCACTTATTACCAACAAAGGTTACGAGCGATGAGTAGGCGTATAGCATGCCTCTGCCTATTATATGCCTATGTATGATTGTAATCACGAATAGTCACTATACCAATTTAACAGTCCATAGCAAATGGTCCGAAACGTCGTACATCACAAATTAGCTTTAGTTAAATTCAATCGCATTCAGTGTGTAGCGAATAGGTCATTATTAAGTATTTAATCAATTATTCAATGAGTTACAAATGGCTGCGAGCGACGCCGACGCGGGACTTGTTATAGGAAACTTTGATCGTGTCGGTAAATTACTGATATTGGCTTTAATGTATGTACTCTACTCATGTACCTATGTGTTAGGACTTGCAGGAGGTATGTTTATAGGTATGTATGTAGTGGTTAAGAGTTTAAGTGTTTAGAGAAAAACTCATCAAATATTGACACAAAAACCAAATTCAAATTACAGGAATGCGACCACATGAGAAGCAATAACTTGCAATTAAAAAAAAAATATCAGTACACTCAGTCAAAAGATAATATGCGGTATTAAACATAAAAAAACTGGCCAAGTGCGAGCCGGACTGGCTCACAAAGGATTCCGTACCAAAGAGAAAAAATCATGTCAATCACGAGCGCCGGCGGACTTTTTGAAACCATCTCGAAACTTATGATCGACTCTTCTCAAGACGAGAAGGCTGGTTACTTTTTAGCTCAAAGAATAAGCATTGCCATACAACGTGGCAATGCTGCCAGCCTTCTGGGAACATTGCCAGTCGGCGACGAGGCGGAGCAGTTCTTTGACGCCGTATATAGTGTAGATTTTAGTGCGGTTAGTATAGTTTTTAGTAAGTATAAATTGTATTTTCTTCTACTGTTATTTTTCTTTCTTGTGTACATATTATATTATACAAGGTGTGATAAACAACTGGAGCATTTTCGCCATATTTTGTATAAAAATTCTAGTACCTGGGTGAGAAAATCCTTAAATAAAACCGGGCGTCACGTATTACCGCGGACTCATTTCGACATTCCGACATAATTTACTTTACCGGAGTTAACCCCTGATGCCTGCCTCGTGATATTCTAGGTTTATCTTTTATTTAAATAAGACGTGTTAATGTTTTTTTTTCTTTTAAGGGTTCCGTAATTCATTCTGACCCCCTTTCCATCTGTCTGACATCAGTCTTGTTAGAGTTACGTAGTTCAAGTCTCGAAACCCCTATAGTTTCGTCATGTCCGTCCGTCTATCCGTCCTCGGTTTTCCTTCGAAACGGTTTGCGCTAGAAATATGAAACTTTGCTTGGATACGTCTCCCAATTCATTATGATAGTCTGATAGTTCACGAAAAAAGGAAAACGGTAGGAAGGGGCTATTACGGGTGACTAAGGAACCCTATTCTTAATATTTGCCGGTTTTTCTTTTTAGGTAACCTACACCCATATTTTTATTAATTTTACTAAATGTAAATATGAATTTTATTATTTTATTATAGGTAGTAGAGATAGCAAAGAAAAAAAAAGGGCCGTATTTCTAAAAGGTACCCACATCCTAACCACGGCGATTATACCCTCAGTATTAATTAAATTTTCAGTAAAATTATGCAGCCCCGCTTTCGGATTAAGTTTTTAAAAGGGGAATATTTTCAAAGGATTAGGCATTCGTAAATATTTACGAGTTAAATCGTGAATCTTACACGATTAGCATTAGACCCCCCCCCCCACCCCACCCAAACGCAATTATTTCTAATGGCAACTCTCAGGGATATACCTACTGAAAGAAATAGTGGTACAGCGGCCGCGGCCATGACACCGGAGAGCCTTCACGTTGGTTTGGGAATGTTTAATTAAAATAGTTTGTTACATTTTTAATTATACGACAACAAGTTTATGCTACACTTTACCCACTACTATGTACGATTAATCAATATTTATACCCATTCTCACGGGAGTTTCGGAAATATCAAAAATTCTACTGGCGAAAAGTGGGCATATACCCCATTAAAGGGGAGGAAGCGAGATAATGAATGAAAATGAGAATACATATATTCAATTAGGGTACAAGGTTACACTTTTGAAAGTTAGTCAGTTTTAAAGGTTATAAATAAAGTCAAAATTTCTACTTAAGTTACATTTACTGTCAGATTCGCAAACAATAGCCCGAGAGAAAGCACTTGGCAATAAAACTCACGGCCACTCTTTTCTAATAGTATGAATATGAATGTACCTAGGTTGTATAAAAAAGCTTTAAAATAGTATGCTTTCACTGTCTGTAATCTAACTAGTTGTAGATATAGCTAGTAGAATCTAATGTAGGGCTCACGTCCACAGTTGAAAGTTTATTGTTTGAGTTGTCGCCAACTAGGGACGCCCGATATAAATATATTAAGTTGTTTGAGCAACGGCTGATATTTTGAGACTGAACTAAACAGATTTGGGTAATAATAACGTACTGCAAGTAAATGACATTGCTATCTTGTCCCAGACCAGACCCACAACTGTCTCGTCCACGCTGAGCATTCCACCAACGTGTGGATTGCCGTGTCTTCGCTGGAAGCACAGAAAGGAAGCCTCGCAGTGTTGACACTCGGGTGTGATCTCACGATGAATGCTTACTCTGTATGACGCATTTTTGTACTAGTAGGTATAGTATTCTTTGATCTGTGGTGAAAATTACAATTTGTCGATCGGGTCGCGTCAAATAAGATAATATCACAGTCAGCATATCGCGGGCCTCGGGCGATTGAGACTCAGCATTTCCATCGCAATAGTTCCTGTTCCACAGATTACATTTGACTCAAATATTTGTATACAACATCATCAAATCTAAGCGGAGTTACCAAAATAATGGGGCACAGAGAGAACATATTTCAACATCTACAGGATCTGCCGTTAATAATGGATAACCCGCTAACTGAAGTTGGTCTGAAAATCATGTCGGAATCAAAAATGGCATCTGATTTTATACTTTTTCATAAATTTTTCAAATATTAATTTTTTTGAGTGCCTTTTTTGTTTTATGCTCCTGGATACGTGGTTTATCTAATTTTATTACAATTATATATTATTATGTGTCTTTACGTCAAACATTATCAAAATGGACACGCCAACAATTTTTTTTTCAATTTCTGTTTTAAAGTAAATTTTTGATCACTTACTATGAAAAAAATAAGTACGGCGCATTAGCTGCCCATAATCATAATAAATTGCCTAGTATGTGTAGATTCTAAAAAGATATTACAATGGTACTTTAGAAGCAACATAACTTACAGGAACGACAGATTCTGTATATTTATCAGAATATTTGCAAATAACAAGTTTTGTACAGCTATCAACCCACCTATTTCTCACTTTATACTCTTTAAGGCAACTGATAGATAGGTAGACTCTTATAGCAATGATATGCAACGACGAGAATGCCGGAATTGTCGGGCTGGTGTTGTTTGACCTTTATTGAGCGGAGTGAGCCGAAGGAGAACGGAGCTCCCATACAGCGACTCCAATACGATTAAGTGTAACGCTGTATCTCAGTAACTACTTGGCGGATTCTAGAAATTTTTGAAGTAAATTAAACTAGATTTAAATGCAAAAAATGTGACGGAGTCAGAAATTTAAAAAAGGCGCCAAAAAATATTTATTAGAGGAACCAAAATTTACATGTTAAACCTATGGGAGAAATTTCGCGCACTTTTTGTACTGTTACCGAAAACACTCCGCTCAATATGCAGCAGCGCAGGGTGACGCCAGCGTAGCAGCACCTAGTTTATTGAATCTCAAACACGAATTATAGTATTCTGTTAAACCCCTTCAGCTAAGATTGGAGAGCTTGTGTTAGGGGTGGGTTCACCTGAGTAGAGCACAAGCAGTTGTCACTACAGATGCTTCAATCTGAACTGAACTTCAAAACCTTTCACTTGATGACTTAAAACCGTGAGGATTTTCTGTTCAATATCGATTCCACCTCATCGATAGCTCGCTACGATTACTACCCCTCCGATGTTCACTGAATATATGTCTGATACTGTTATTAGTTCTCATTACATCCATTCTGATCGCACCTTCATCTGTCTCTAAATCCAAATCTCAATTATCATCTTTATCTTCAAATAATATAAACAACTCAATATAGGATTAATATCGCTCGGTTGCAAAATTGTCCAGCTGTGTGATATTCAAATTCCCGAGCTGTTGGCAGAAGGGTGAGGTCGACCCACAGCCGGCCACACGCCTCCCTCTAGGAATTACCGACCACCAACGGAGTAAGGATACATCCTCTAATGAATTTCAGTTTATAGAGAACCTAATATACTTATATCGAGTGTTGGTTTCTATTGCATTATTTAATGGCAAAATATATTCGGAAGGTTATAACTTAAAATTAAATTAAATCTCAAAATAACCCACTTTATAGAATGTGCAGTCAGTATAATATTGTTTGTTCTCAACTGGACATTTTTTTAGAAAACTTTGCAAGCTTTAGGACACGTTTCGAGCGTCTTGCGTAAAGCCTTAAGCTTTACTGGTAATTTAAATATAAATTTCTTGTTGGTTTTTTCTCCTTTAGCTTTTAGCGAGGTTGTTATATTTCAAGGCTGAGTACAGATATAAGTGGGTGTCAGATTCTAAAAGTGTCTTGTAAAATGTTATAATTTGTATTGTGTAATCTGTTATCTGTCTCTTGTCATCATTCCCCGAGCCTTTTCCCAACTTAGTTGGGGTCGGTTTTCCAGTCTAACTGTGATTCGGCTGAACTTCGATATTTTCCGTGAAGCGACTGCCATCTGACCTTCACAACCCATGGGCGATATCGAAGTTCTGTAGTTAGACCGGTCGGATTTTTAAGGGCTCCAACTACCCCTAACGACTGCCATAGATGTTCGTATGACAACCGGGACCGACGGCTTAACGTGCTCACCGAGGCACGGTTATCTGTCTCTGTACCTAACTAAATAAAATAAAATATTATTTAAATTGTAACTCAGCTATTTCAATATTATTTTATTTTATTATATATAATAATATAATATAAGATCTTTAAAGGAGCTTTTAATGCAGAGTCGGAATTAATCCTAATATCAAGTAGGTACCTACTACATAGCACCTTTAATAGACTTAGTTACAAACCCTACATAAACTAATAGCAGACGTCTGCAGCTTCGCCCGCTTGACAAATTATGTACACAAAATCCTTCTTCAAGAACTACTCTATCCGTTGGGCGATACGCATCAAAATCCGTTGCGTAGTGTTAAAGATGTAAGCATACACACTGACGGAGCGACTTTGTTCTATACTATGTTATGATGTTTTACTTTAACGCGGGAATTAACACGAAATACGACGTAAAAAATATGTTATGAAACGCGAAAGTTTTAAAGGTAACTAACACTAAGTTAACTAACCAATTAAGTAAGTCAAGATCAGTGGCCAATTCAATATAAATCAATTTGATTAGAACTAAACTTGACCTTAAGCGTCGTCCTAACTGACAGCTGAAGAGTTACGTGAATAAACAAATTATTTTGAATTCAATTGCACGCGAACGAAAGGCTCACGAAAAATGGCAGAGAGAAAGAAAGTGAGTAATTTATAAAAGCGGGGAACACGACAACGTAAAAATCAAATGCCATTTTATCTATAAACTTTGTGAAACGCTTTGAAAATTCAGAATATTTTGGTGTTACATTGAAAGGTTGACAGATCCGGTCGACGGACCCTTTTCACTTTAAGGGCTTTAAAAATGTGAATACCCAATAGTTTGGGCTTTTGAATGTTTGTTCTTGAAAGGAACGAGACATCCGGACATTTTATAAACAGACAGATTTTACTAAACGCCTACGACATTTAAAAAAATACATAATTTTTTATGTTAGTAAAATAGGGTCACCAACATCACCTGCCGATCAACGGACAAGCCTCTGGCAAACATAAATAGTTCCTAGTACGCGGAGTATAGGCTCGCCCACTCTACTTACCCCTTGGGGGAAGCGGACGTGATGATATGCAATGTATGTATGGATGTCTGAAAACTGGGACATGATAGATCAAATACATAACTTTATAAGCTAACTGTTATTATGAACTCGGTGTAACGGAGTGATTAAAACGTTAGAATTCAAACCGAATGTAGAACGAACAATAGCCACTAAATGAAAATTAATGGCTAGTTACTAAATTGTATAATGACTCGTTAATTAATGACTGAACTACGTGTGCATAATGCGACATGATTTTAATCAATTTATGGAGTTTGTTTGCTCATTTAACTGTTACCTATATTACTATGGTACTTCTAAGTTCGGGAAATATCGAATTATTGAACCAAATGTGTATGTATTTAGAAGTTTAAGTATATTTATCAGTTATCTAGATCCCATAACACATATATCACGCCTATATCCCGCCTTAATCCCCGAAGGGGTAGGCAGAGGTGCATTACACACCCTCAATTCGCCAGTATTTTTAGTCCCACGTAATAGGGGGCAAGCCTATTGCCGTCACCGGGTACATTTATAATGGGTATTTAACAGATGCGTATATTAGCTTACTTTGGAATAGATGCAATTGTCTGAATAATGTGTTAACTACTCGTACTAATAATTTATTGGAAAGGGACCAAATAAATGTCGGGATGGGACCACATGAGGAACACTAGCTTTCAATTTAAAAAAATCAAGGTTGGTTCACTCATTCGCTAGTTATGAAGGACAAACATAAAACATAACATAGACAGTCGAATTAGACCACCGACCTCCATGAAGACCACCGACCTCCATGAAGACCACCCATCTCCATGATCAGGGTCTGAGGACGGCGGGATCGCCACCCGCAGTCCTTACAGAAGCAGGCTAGAAGGGTTGCGTGCTGCGGGGCCTTTGCCCCATAGCACGCAACCAGATTCACTCACTGACGCGGGATAAAACCCTACCCCAACAACGCGGGGTTCCCCCGCAGAGACCACAGAGGTGGTCAAAGTCCGCCGGGCGCCACTGGAAATACGTTCTGCTTGTAACCAGAGACAGAGCAACGGACGTTAGAGCGGACGAAAAAAAAAAAGACAGTCGAATTGAGAAACTACTCCTCCTATTTTGAAATTGGTTAAAAATACTTGCAAACTGAGCAACTGTACAGTTTAATGAATCGAATGTATTCAACAGATTCTTGACTAGATTATGAAGTTGTTAAGAGTCAAAGTTTTATAACAATCTTGTAAGCGTCTGCGTGTTCACGTTGCTGATAAAGTGCTTGTCAATGACAGCTTTCAGCGATGGTATCTACGTGATTGATGGTACTTACTGCTAAGGCATGGCGAGAACTTGGAGATGATTCCATTTATCATATTACATCTTTATAATGTTAAACTACATTCGCTATAAAGGAGGAAATACTTTTATAGAATAAACTCAACAATTACTAGAACAATTTCTAAAATTCTGTTACTATTTGCATCTAAAATTATGTCTGTACTAGTGGTCGCCCGCGATATCGTCCGCGTGGTAATTTGGATTTCTTCCCGTTCCCGTCGCGCCGCGTCATATTTTGAACAATTCACACAATATCTTTATAAATTGTAGCCTATGTGTTATTCTGATGTATAAGCTATATTATTGTAAAGTTTCATTCAGTAGTATTTACGTGAAAGAGTAACAAACATCCATCCATCCATACATACATACACATACTCACAAACTTTCGCGTTTATAATATTAGTAGGATTTACACAAATCTCTTACTCGAGAACCACTCTATCTATTGGTGAAAACCACATTAAAATCGTTGTGTAGTTTTAAAGATCTAAGCATACACACGGAACGGGCAACTTTGTTTTTGCAAGCTTTTATTTACTTTCACCTGTCCCGATGTCCGTGTGTAATGAAAAATTTAACACACTTCCCGGTTTCCGATTGAGACGAAATTTTGCACGCGCATGTGCATGACAATGCAGTATAATAATGATAAAAGCTTGATTAAAAAGAAAATAATGATTTTATTTTATATACTAACTATGATATGAATGAATTATTTATTAAAAAGCAACATAGGCTCATATATGTTAGTAAAATCTGATGTCTAGATTAGTATCAATTAAATATTAAAACAATGATAAATTATGATTAAATATGATTTTATGATTCATAGTTTATTGCGAATCTGGCAGTAAAACTTAATGTAGAAGCAATAATCTTAACGTTCATTTTATAATCATTAGTGTTACTTTGTGACCACCACGAGTAATGGTATTTTTGTATTTCCGAGTACGAGACGCCCAGGACTTTAATTGGCTGTGCCATAGCGGCTGGTACGTAAGATTTTATTGCCTTTCATCAACATTAATTTCATCGCAAGGCAACGGGTTTCAAATTTAGTTTTCAAAATTACAATATAGCTGCTTATTTTATTAAATTAATTCTGCCATTTTGGACATAACCCACTTTCTAGAGTGCCCGGTGACGGCAGTAGGCTTAGTCCCACGTAATAGGGGGCTATTACGTGGGACAAAAAATACTGGCCAATTGTGGGTGTGTAATGTACCTCTGGCTACCCCTCCAGGGATATAAGCGTGATATGTGTTTGTGTGTGTGCGTGTGTGTGACAAATATTATATATATAACTCACACAATAATCTGCACCAACCGAGTTCAAACCAGTTTTTCAATTTACCTTCATGTCTGTCTCACCTACTAGTATAGTATTCTTATATCTGTGGTCTCACAAAAATAACATCCACGCATTAAACGCAAAAACAACCTATTCTACAAGAAAATACATACAGATGTTTATTCGGTACCAGTGGAAATGAGAAGGAAATTACGGTAGTAAGAGGTGTGGGGCGGCAGGGGGGGGGGGTCATCTAATGAAGTACTAATGAGGCGAGTACAGGCGCCCTCTCGCCATATACTAGCCACATTACAGGTACAAGTTACAACGGAAGATTTGAATTTTAACTTTTTCTAGTATATTTTTATAAAATTTGTGGTTTATGTTCGTTGGTTTGTTTGTTCAGTGCTACATTCGCAAATGACAGAATGGATTTGAGTATGATACGTGACTTAGAACAGTGTAACACCGAATAACACGTCTCACGTGTTGATATCATCTCAACAGAGTAGAAAACTTTCT
The DNA here is from genome assembly GCA_963556515.1 of Nudaria mundana. Taxonomy (NCBI): domain Eukaryota; kingdom Metazoa; phylum Arthropoda; class Insecta; order Lepidoptera; family Erebidae; genus Nudaria; species Nudaria mundana. Next base: position 478,268 of record OY748302.1, read on the forward strand.
TGAAGGAGGTAGGAACACGGGGCAAGTTGTGGGGGTCTACATCAGGTTCTAAGTCGAAAAAAAAAAACCTAACCAAGCCAAGTTATTAGTAGATTTTCTTCTTGTTTTCCAAAAGTTTACCCTGGTGGAGATTTTTACGGAGTTTAAACTGGATTTGAACCAGCACCCTTTCAGGGGGAAATTCTCTGACCAACTGAACTACCAAGACCACAGCCGAAGGAATCAAAATTAAGTACGATCCATATCTTATACGTCTTAGGGCGTCTTGAGAGCTATTTTCAACGAACATTTATAAATTAAACTGTGTAGCATACACGTTGTTTTAAATACAAACTTCATACCGAGTTTAATAAAAAGTACTGTATCAATTGGACTGCATATAATTTCAGTTAAGCGGCATTACACAGTAGAATGACCGAATCGAGTAAGCCAACACGATAGATAGGCTGGATTAGAGTTATATTGTAGGCGGCGCAGCGTGATGTACTGAAGCCTACTAGCCCTACGAGTGCTAGTGGGGCTTCATCCCGTCTCGGTCACGTCACGGTGTCGGTAACGCACTGCACTTACTGACTGCATCATTACCTACACATGAACTTAACAGATTAGGTCATATTGACCAATAAAAAGTAAACCGTTTGGGGTTCATGCTGTCCGAGCGCTCGCTGCCTTTAAAGAGACATCGCTAAAAGTCAGATAGATGCTTCTCAAGACAAGCTAGGCTATTCTAAACCACGCGAAAATTTTCTCAGATTTTGAAGCTCATTTCGGTTGTCAATTCAACAACGTTATTCACAAACTGTATTTCTATTCCAGCATTCTGGAAACCTTTCCAGTCCGCAAAGACTCAGAGGATTTTTTGCAATTTGCACGCTCTTTTGTAAATATTTTTAGTTTTTAGTACAAAATTTCTGATCTTTTTGTTTGTGTAAAGAAAAAACAATCTATAGAAATTACAATTCTATGTAGACAGCGGAAAGCGACGAAGAATGTTTAGTTATAACTAGCAGGTGAGAAGGATTTTTCTCAAACCAGAGACAACTCGCTTTCAGGAGTTACTAAGAAGCGTCTTGGGCAACGTCCGGTGCGCTATCTAGCGTGAATTATAGAATATTATACACTACAATACAATACAAAAATAAACGGTTGAATGGTAAAGACCTCTTCTTTTTTGGATCATGTCTCTGTTCCCGAATATTGATTAATAATGTGTTTAATATAATAGTTTCACGGAAAATATCGAAGGTCAGCTGCATCTCAGTTAGACTGGAAAGCCCACTGACCACAATTGAGTTGGGAAAGGCTCAAAGAATGAAGATAAACGTGTCTAATCTGTATATTTTCAATCAAATTCACGCATAGGTTTTCAGCAAACACCAATCTCAATTACCCTATAATATGACTGCCTTCTAACTTATAAAGATGTTCGTAAATATCTCTAAATGTATGATGTCACGTCGGAGTGGATATCATTACAAGAGAATTCTTTATGGAACAAAATTTAATGGTAAAACTGTCGTGATTATGAAGTGTATTTGTGTCTTGGGACTCGTTTAGATTTGTATCGTCGGGTTAAAAGGAGTAAACTAAATATTCTTTGTACGAAACTGGTTTCACGCGGGGCTGAAGTGATTGTAAGAATTTTTATACCAAAGTTTTGAAACCACTTGGCGTATCTTTATGACTAAAATACACGTCAAAAATTGACACAACAATCGACTTCAAATTACTGAAATGGGACCAAATAATTGTCGGGATGGGACCAAATTGAAATGGGACCACTTAGGAAGTAGAAGCTTTCATTTTAATAAATAAATTTCAAAAACGGTTTACCCATTGCAAAGATATGAGGTAACAAACCATAAAAAAAAATTAAAAAAGCATACAGTCGAATTGAGAACCTCCTGTTTTGTAAGACGTTTGAAAAGGCTGAAAAATGTATTCTTTTTAATAAGAGCAAAAGTACTTCTACCCTCCTTTCCTTCGATGTAATTGGTTAAAGCTAGCAGACTCGGTGGCATAGGTTCGAATCCCACCCAGCAGTGCGAGTACGGCTTGTCGACACATTGTCGGTCCACCTGTTTGCACCAATGATATCGCTTGTGACAAGCCATGTACGCCACTGCAGGATAAAACTTTGCGTAATGAGCACGAAACCAAAATTATTCCAATGAGGCTTATTTGGATCATCGTTATTATGAGTAAAGTAAGTAATTATTACTAAGGTCCGAGGTAAAGCGGTTCTGAAACCACTGCCGACATCCGACAACTTACAGACATTAAAACGGCGCGTCTTGTCTACTTCAGCTACTTCCACAGTATCATGACATATGGCATACTACTGTGGGGTAACGCTGCCGATATTGAATGCATCTTTGTGTTGCAGAAGAGGGCTATCCGGACTATCTATGGAATGGGGTCTCGGGAGTCATTAAGAGATAAGTTTAAGCATATTAACATCCTTAAAGTGTATTCACAGTATATTTATGAAATTTTATTGTATACCCACAAGAACAAAAGTAAATTTGTGAAAAATAGTGATAATCATAATCTAAACTTAAGAAATAAGGATAAACTGGCTGTTCCTAAATTTAGGCTTCATAAAGTGAGTAATTCTTTTGCGGGGAACTTTATTCGAATGTACAATACATTGCCAACCGAAATAGCAAATGTATCTGTCAATAAATTTAAAAAACTAATAAAAAGTAAATTGTGCCATAAAGCTTATTATAGTATTAATGATTTCTTAGATGACAAGGCGGCCTGGTTGTAACAACGTAACGAATTGCTCCTTTCTAAATAACTCTGTATTAGATTTAAGATGAAATATTTTGAAAAAAGCCGAGCTGAGTTTCTTGAGGGCTCTTCTCAGTCTCGTTGCATTTTGGAACCCTCGGTAGAGTCACACCAACTTCTGACGAATCTAAATAATTTTCTGAAAATTTCAAAGATAATAAACGTTATTTTATTTTATTTTATTTTATCTGCATAAGATAATTCTTGCGTTATTTAAAAGGTACATTTACCATATAAGGATATAGACGTGAATAAATGTCATTAATTCTAACGCAAATGATTGAAATCACCAAACATATCAGACGCACATATTTTTTAGAGTACATCCGCAACGAAACAAAACGTAAGCTTAATTACATAGCGGCTAGTATCTGGAACGCGCCCGAGACACGCACCCTAACCACCGCCGACTGTTTGTTATTCATTGCCGGGTTAGTACTGCAAGTTCTGCGGCCGGCTGTTTGCTTTACATTGCAAGGCTAGTATTGCAAGTTCAACATAAATACACATTTGACAAGTAAGCCTACCTATTTGTTTACGGGAGTGCTTACACCCTGACGTGCTTCATTGATTTTTAAAACTCCTACCTACTCTAAATAGTTCATAAAGTTTTAGGAGTCTGAGTGTGGTCCGCTTGTCACCAGGTGCACCATCTTGCAGGTGACGTTTTTAGTTCTGAAAGTCTCGTTAAATACACCTTAAGTACACTCTTTTATAATTTTCATCAAAACATTTGTAATTAATTTGTATCGAGGCGTACAAATGTTCATGATAGGTATTTTTCCAATCAAAGCCAAATTATTGGACAGGTAAACTCAACAATTTATATCAATGTGAGTATTGCTGCCCACGGTATTGCCAGCGGCTGTAAAATATATCCACGCGTTAAATTGAATGTTGACTTTTGGTGTTGGCAACTTTGAATTTTTCAAATTAAGAACGAAAATTTATGGAATGAGAGTTAACCATTAAGGGTGTAATTTAATGTCACTCGGCAGAAGGAATTTTTGGCGGGAAATGGAGTGAATATAAAAAAAGGATAATAATATGTAAAATATGAGACCGCAGTGTTTACATGAACTGTTTGGTTCAGTGGCTATCTCCCGGTTTAGAGTAAGTTAATTCACACAGTCATCAATTATGTCTGTGCTGTAACGCTATAATCTGACGAAATTCTTGAACAGATTTTCTTTCAGTTTTCCTTATTGTGCAAATTACATGTATAAATAATATAAATATGTGTTAAATTTAAATCTTCCTTGTAAGTATCTCCATACTTACAAGGAAGATTTAAATTTATTATTATTGTTTCTCAACTTATTAACCCTTAAGAAAGTTCAAATAAATGCTGCACCTAGGTACCAGTTTGGCTAATTTTCGTCTTCAAATTTTCGTATAATATTAGGGAAGGGTTAATTAAAAGGTGACAATGAGGCGATACGAGGTTCGATGGGACAGCTAAACTACATATAATAGGTAGATATTTAAGTTACTAAAATGTAGAGTGCTAAGGGGGACACAGAATAGAGAATAGTCCTTACATTCAGAACTTGCACTCTGACGTTAATTAAAGCACATTCTATTGTTTACAGAGAACAATTCGAACGTTAGAGTTGTCAGGAAAATACCAGCATAATTTGACCAATAATTATGACGTTAATGCCTCAATATCTCTATGGTCCATGCCGTGTCACAAACAAGAGACAACCCTTACTGACTTACAACGTCAAGTTGTCGCTGACGTCACGTATTTTTTGCAATTGTTAGGCGAGTGACATAGGCCTGGCGGGGCTACTTACATGTCCGGGGTTAAGCTACCCTCGCCCGACGCCCCTTGACAGACTGACGAGACTCTAGTGAATATACTCAATGTGCCTCAAAGCGACAATAGGCTCACTCCGTAGTAAGTGGGACCAAAACAATGAGGGACGACAACACGTCAAACATTGACACAAAAACCGACTTCAAATTACTGAAACAAATAGGAGAAGGCCCAATTGTAATGGACCACTCAGGAATATTCAAAATCGGTCCACCCATTCGAAAGATATGAGGTAACAAACAAAAAAGAAAAAAATGTATTTTTTGTTATAAAGGCAACAGAAATACATGATTTCTGTGAAAATTTCAACTTTCTTACTGTTACGGTTCATGAGATACCTACAGCTCAAAACAGACAGACGGACGGACGGACACCGAAGTCTCAGTAATAGGGTTCCCGTTTTAACGTTTTATTTTTTAGGATACCGTACCCTAAAAACAATAAAATAGTCAAATTCCTTCGAATAAAATAGTTGACTCCTGTTTTTTAAAAAACAGGCATAATTACACCTCTGTCTAGCTCATTGGGGATAAAAACGTTGTAGTACTAAAATGTATGTTCTTTTGTCACAGATAACATAAGTTCTAAAGTACCCACAGAGAATATCCAATCGTGTTTCCCAACACAATTTAGCCCGTATCAGTGTCATAATTTAATTTGTAAGCCGTACCTTTATTAATTTATATCGTTCTGGGTTTGTAGCAAAGTGTTACATTCACGTAACAACGTTACTCCTGTTACTTTAGATAGGTTACGTTTTATAATGAGATATATTGTAGGTACAGTTTTCTCGTTACCAATTTTAATGCTAAAAATTATCTTATTTGTATTTAAAAAAAATGCTTTATTAAATTATTATTTTTTATTCAAATCTGTTCCAACTTACCTCACGCTTGTTACAACTTACCCCGTTATTGGGGCAGTTGAAACAAGCTACGTTTCCCTCAATGTTATTATAAATACAAATTAGTTATATATTTACGTAAAATTATTGTAGGGATCTATTCTCAAAAAAATATAATTCATTTGGAAATCTAGACAATACTCAATAGTTTAGTCAATGTATCAAAAAATAAAAAAATCGTTACAACTGTCCCCTCTCTCCCCTACAGTACAGACCGTGGCGTTTATTCGCTAGTAACCTACTTTATTAGTAATCCCACTTAACATGTTGACAGTCTATTACTATATCCCAACACTTTAACATAACATAACATAGCATCACGCCTTTTTCCCCGAAGGGGTAGGCAGAGGTGTGCAAACACACCCACATCTCGCCAGCTATGTTAGGTCTCATGTAATAGGGGGCGAGCCTATTGCCATTTACCGGGCACAAGTTCCAGACTCTGGGATAATTATCTGGGTAAAATTCTAAAGAGAATTATACATTATCCACCAGACCCGGGAATCGAACCCGAGACCTCGAGCGTGGCAGTCCGTACATAGTACGATTGTGCCACCGAGGTCCCAACACCGTAGGTATAAGAAATGTCCCAGAGCCTCGACGTCTGTAACGTTATCCAAATAAAATATTTTTATTTAGATGAACGTAGGCAAGTATTACCTGACTTATCGGTCCAACGTTAAAACTCTGATCACTCGTATAAACATAAGGGTAGTGGCACACGAGACTGTATATCGTTTACGACCAACTTCACCGGCACAGAGCCGGAGTTAGCACCGGTTTTATTAACGGCCCTATACACCATACCGGTGGTTATCGGTTAGATGTTTATGGCCACCTTTATCTGTCAGTGTAAAGTATTTTATATTCGAATAGTCGCGTCGATAATGGTGTAATAATAAGAAACCAAGGACTCTTTATTTCTGATCTTAAAGGGGTTTCTTTGTACGTATGTGTAGTAGTTAATAGTGCTTGTTTAAAGAGGAAAATAATCATTAGGTACCTGTAATAAAAGGGAACGTGCGACTGTTCCCTCTCCACGAGAAACGTTCAATGTTAATTTTTTTTTTTACATTCTACCACAAAAGTTGTGTAACGTCTAGTTCAAATTAAGCTATAAGCTTGTGCTATGGGATCTAGACAACTGATAAACATACTTATATATTTCTAAATACGTACTTAATATACATTCAAAACACCCAAACTCCGAAACAAACATTTGTGGATTACACAAATAGGGACACCCACCCGGTACTCCGGGACCCGAGACTCCGTCGAAAGGCAATGCACTAACGACCAGCCACCGAAGCAGGTTAATTTTAATGTTCAGTACAAAGTGTGTCCTTGGCCCTACATTTAATAAAATTATCAAAAAATGAGTATGAGGGATATAAAAACATTAATAAAGCACGTCATACTTTCACGCGGGCACACGAACTGAAACTTATAAATCACTTTTCAACCGACTTCCAAAAAAGGAGGAGATTCTCAATTAAGCTGTATGTTTTTTTTGTATTTATTACTTCATATCTCACTGGGTGAACTGGTTTTGGAATTTTTAAATAAAAGCTACTACTTCCGAAGTGGTACCATTTCAATTTGGTCCCATCCCGACAATTATTCGGTTCCATTTCGGTAATTTCAAGTCGGTCGTTGTGTCATTTTTGACGTGTATTTTTAAGTTTTCGTCCTCTGGACTCACCGAGATTTTTTTGCAGATATTTCTGGTACAGGTTATGAATCGCTTTAATCATTGAATAACAAACGACACGATTATGAATATTTGTATCACTTCTTGATTGAAAAACGTTTTTAGCGCCTATTGAAGACAAATTATCAGAAAATCTATACTTTTTTTTATATATTTAGGTCGACAAATTGACGCCACCCGCCTGATGGTAAGCTGTGGTGACGTCTGGCGATTGTGGGCGACTCTCACAGTACACAGGAATACTATGGAGAGTGGTCCTCAACTTGACGACCCAGAGGTGAGAGCAGTATTCGACGCAGGGTCTAATCAGCGTTTTGTACAGCAGACACCTCTGGTGCGGTGTAAAGAATCGCTTTACCTTGTTCAGTATTCCTAGTTTCCGCGAAGCTAGCCCAATACATCTCTCAATGTAGTTTGTGTTATTGAGCTCTCGACGAACGTCTATGCCAAGGATGTCTAGATTGTCCTTCATTGGTAATATTGCATTCTGAGGAGTGGGTAGGGGAGGAAAGGGTTTTTTTTTCGCAGTAAATGCACACGCCTGTGTTTTGTGGGCATTGAACTCGACCAAGTTCTCGGCACCCCATTGGGAGATACTGTCGAGGTTACGGTCGAGATCAACCACGAGTCGTCGTCTCTCCCCTCAATCTCGGATCGCCCCGCCGTCGGACGAACCGAGTAACTCCCGTGCAGTGTGCTGTCATCTGCATAGCAATGAATGTTCCCGAGGGATAGCATATCATTGATATGCAGAAGAAAGAGAGTTGGTGATAGTACGGACCTCTGCGGTACCCCGGCACTGGCCACCGCAGAGGATACGCACTCGGCGCTCGTTTAAAAAGCTGGCAATCCAGCTGCACAGTTGAGGAGGTAGACCATATGCCGGAAGCTTGGAAAGGAGCGAAGCATGCCAGACCCTTTGGCGATGTCCAGGCTAATAGCCAAGGACTCGCCGTATCTTTCTATAGCCTCACCCCATACATGCGTGACGAATGCCAGGAGGTCACCCGTTGATCGTTTTGGCTTGATACTTATAATCAATCTGTAGAAGTGAAAATTATGTACATTGAAAATATCAAAAAAATAATTGGCAGGGGGTGTTACTAGACCGACACCGAACCCAAAAATGTGATTAAAAAATTTTTTGTCTGTCTGTCTGTTTGTTCAGGCATCACGCAAAAACTACCGGTTCGATTACGATGAAACTTGGTATAATTATTCTTTAATATCCTGGGCACCACCCTGGGTACTTTTTATCCCGGAAAAGTATATACAATAAAAACCAAATTTAATTTTGCGGTTCCCTAGACCCGTTTACTGTACCAACCGCAAATAATAAGTTTGTCGTAGGTTACGTCACCCGCAGTGGAGTTCACTAAGGGGCGCTGCACACGACTAAGATACTACTAGGTATGCAATGCATGCTGCTGTTGCAAAAAACTGAGCGAAGTGTTAAATTTTCAAACGACAACGATTTATGAGATTTTTTTTTTGTTATGCCCGATTTTAATTTTTTTTTGTTCTAACCCACCCACACGCCACACGTTATCACTGTGGTAAGTTTGAAGGAGATCGAATAATATTTTATCATAAGATACAATATCGCTCAACAGCTATACATAATAAATCAGTAACTGGTGATCAAGCAAGCTACATGGGGCACACTAAAAGTTTTGCACTTCTAGTTAACCGGAACTATTTGAATTTTAATATTTTTTTAAACGTTGCAACCTTCTTAGTAATAAAAAAAAATAATTGGCGGGAAATCATTTGTCAATTGTTTTTTATCATACATCAAATTTCTACGTACCTATGCAACGAAAATGGAATTAAGTCGAAAAGATTTTAGAGCGATGATTTTTTATGATTTTAAAAGTTCTCTCTCTCCGCAAGACTGTGCCGCTCGTCTTCAAAAAGCTTTTGGGAGAGAAACACCTTGTTTGAACATCGTTAGGCGATGGTTTGCTGAATTTGAGAGAGGTCGAGTTTCTTTACATGAGGAATTTCGTGAAGGGCGGCCTTCAACTGCCGTCTACGAAAATAATGTGGCTACTGTTAAGCGGTTAATTGAAGAAAACCCGCGGATTACCTATGAGACAATTCGAGGACTATTGGGGATTGGTATGAGTCATATCCAGAAAATTTTACACGAAGAATTGAAAGTTCGGAAACTTTTAGTGTCAATGTGTAATGTGTTTTAGTGTCAACGTGTAACGTGTTTTAGTGTCAATGTGTAACGTGTTTTAGTGTCAACGTGTAACGTGTTTTAGTGTCAATGTGTAACGTGTTTTAGTGTCAATGTGTAACGTGTTTTAGTGTCAATGTGTAACGTGTTTTAGTGTCAATGTGTAACGTGTTTTAGTGTCAATGTGTAACGTGTTTTATTGTCAATGTGTAACGTGTTTTTGTGTCAATGTGTAACGTGTTTTAGTGTCAATGTGTAACGTGTTTTAGTGTCAATGTGTAACGTGTTTTAGTGTCAATGTGTAACGTGTTTTTTTTGTGTTATTTAAGATAGGTAATTCCTTGTTTTATTGTTGATTTTATTGATAATACTAATAAATAAAATGATTTTAATTCCACAAATAAGTGATTTAGTCACGTTTAGGGCCTTTTTAAAATACTGATTACTTACTTACAGTTTGCAGAAACAGCTATCATCAAGAATGTGGAGATGAGACTGGCGTAATGATTTTCGTTTTTACTATTTGCACTTAAATATGAGTGTCAAGACGTATTTGTAAACCTTATAAAAAATTGCAAACGTAAGCAATAAATACTATTCTAATGTGTTTTGGGTAATATTACAACGTCTGATTGGTATGTAAAAAGTAAAACTCAATTAGAAGCACCAACGTTTACGGATTGGTTGTGTAGGTATTACAATTTTTTAAAGGTCGAGGGGTAATTGCCACCGTTTGAGAGGACGTATAAGTACGATGAAATTTGCTTACGAAAATCTAATTTTAATTGTAGATGGAACCTCACCGACTTCTCCAGTGAAGAAGAGTGTTAAGTGACGTGAGACATACACGTGAGAATAATTTATGGCAATAATTAGAAGCAGACTCGTCGCGACAACACGTTTCAACTAGTTCTATTGTTTAATATTCTTGCGGAGTTTACTTACATTAGATTTAATGTAAATAACAGACCAATAATGCCGCAAGTTTTCCCAAATGTGTAGGCAGACACCCGGTCGGTAATCGGTCTGTATTTTGCCAAACATTTTGCCAGTCATTTTGTGGGACCTATGAACTATGAGGGTATAGCCCTGATAATAAATATATTATGTTATGAAAATGGTAAAAATCCACCACATTGGGAAATTAATTGACTAGTGTGTACTGTACTTGGAAATTGTGAACACCATTTCCAATGTGCATCGCCCAACCATTTCATTGTACGTTGTTCTCAAATAATTTCAATTAAAATTCAGCTCTATTTGTTCAAAGATAAAGTTGGCAGTTAATTTTCATATTGTTGGTACAAATCGAAATATTAAAATTCCCTTACAATTCGCGGCCACATCTCTGCAATTTGTATGGTAATTCCGACTCATAGGGTAGTTGTGTCTACACCTTTATTTGTATTAATTACTTTCATTCACATATTATATACGCAAATAAATTAAACTTGTTTTACATTGTAGGTATTGTTGGAATTCGCAAAGAGAACGGTTGGTAAATCTAGAATCTTTCATAAAGCTCAAATATGTTTTATAAAACAGAATTCTCTCATTCACAGACAGTTAAGTTTTAATAGTGTGTTCACATCAATAGTGCCGTGGACAAAATCACGTCATTGAAACGCAAGATCTATGAGGCAGCAAGCCACTTACGCTTGAAAAAAACTTAAATTAAATAAAAAAATGTGATAATTTGGTCAAGTCAAGATATTTAACTGATATTTGAGTCCCACCTGCTTTTAGTTTAATATCGGGTTAAGTGTAGTCGGGTTTTTTACTATTTAATTATTTATTTTTATTTACTGCTTTTTTGTTTTTAACTAAGTATACTAACTGACAAAAGAGAAAAATACCTTTCATTTGAGACCTCATTCATCAAAATCCATCCAGCCATTTAGCTTGTAGAAGGGAACAAAGAAACATTCATACGCGCGAAAAACATAACCTACGCTGACACAGTCGATTAAAAAGTCCATGGTGCTATGCTTTTAGGGCTGTTTGGCCAATAACCAGTCTTTAAAAAGATAAAGTGATGGTAATAGGCTTGCCCCCTACTACGTGGGGCTAAAATACTGTTAAATTGTGGGTGTGTAATGCACCTCTGCCTACCCCTTCGGGGATATATGCGTGATATGTGTGTGTGTTAAAAAGATAAAGCTTAATCGCTGTTTTGTATATTTTGTATGTTCACTAAGTTATTTTAAAAAACTGTTCTATTTTCCATGCAATATAATCAATAATTCTCATTGCACAACTCAGGGAAGAATAATGACCTATTTGAAAATTTTAAATGTAATTATTTTGACAAAATGATAGCTATAATAATTTAAGTATTCAATTAAACGTTTTATTGTAAATTAAATATGTTTGTGAGTTCAATGTCTCTCGGTATACGTTTTTATACGTACTCGTATTTGAGTGACAGGTTTATTGAACTGATATTTTGTACTTTGATGATCTTGCATGCCTCGGACAAAATGGCAATAACAGCGTTATACTTAATGTCTACAAGTGATCCACTACTAACGTATACCGTTTTTATCCCTGAAAGGGTAGAATTATACGCTTATTATGCCTAATTTCATAAGGTCGGTATTTCTGTTGTAAACGTAATTGCAACATTACGCATAACCTACCATAGTAGTTAGTTCCTCAACTACCGGTAGATGGCGCTCTGGCGACTCCGTAAGTCTCGATATTAACACAATGTGATCACAAAATTAGATGTCTTGGTCAGTTGGTAGAAAGTTCCTCCAGGAAAGGGATCAGTCGCTGTTTCGAGTGTAACCCAATACTATAGTTTTTGTGAGTCATATTGTAAAATTATATAGGTAGGTATTTCGTTGGAACGTAGCACCAGGCCATTGCGGAGCTCGTGGTCTTGTGGTAAACGACAATGTTAATACATTGCAAAGGTTAAGCAACATCTAGCCAGGCCTGTCTTAGGATGGTCGACCATTTCTTAAGATTTTGAGACCCCTCCGTGCCTCGGAGAGCTCGTTAACCCGTCGGTCCCGGTTATCATACAAACGTCTATGGCAGTCGTTAGGGGTAGTTGGAGCGCTAAATCAAAAATCCGACCGGTCTAACTACAGAACTTCGATATTTGGCCGTGGGTTGTGGAGGTCAGATGGCAGTCGCTTCACTGAAAATATCGTAGTTCAACCGAATCGCAGTTAGACTGGAAAGCCGACCCCAACTGCGTTGGAAAAAGGCCGAGCCTTTTTCCAACGCAGTTGGGGTCGGCTTGATGATGTAGCAGCGAGCCATTACCGTTTGCTTGGGTAGGAAACCCACGTCCTTTGAGTTAGTTTAAGCAGTAGCAGAGTCACTTACCACTGAACCAAATAGGTTGATTTATTATTTTGACATGTATTTCTTTATTATTAATATTAAGTGAACGTAACGTCGCTAGCTAAAAAGTGTAACTTTGAACTTGGCAATCGAAGTAACCGATCCCAACCGATCTCCGTCACGCGCCCTGAGGCGGCCAATGTCTTGTACAAGTTACACTGAAGTTGATACCCAGATCGAGTACGTTCCAACAGTTTCCAATACAGAATAGTGCACGACTTTATTGAGCAAACAATGCCTGTTTCAAAATTTGACAGGAACAGAATAATTTATATGTAGGTAGGTAGTTTACTTTTACCTCCATTTTGATTATTTAAGTTGTACCTATTCATCTAGTCTACGACGTCAGGCCTATGTCACTCGCCTAACAATCGCAAAAAATACCTGACGTCAGCGACAGCTTGAAGTTGTAAGTCAGTAAGGGTTGTCTCTTGTTTGTGATACGGCATTGACCATAGAGTTGATATTGAGGCATTAACGTCATAATTATTAGCCACATTATGCTGGTACTTTCCTGACAACCCTAATGTTCGAATTATGTTCTCTGTAAACAAAAGAAATAGCTTTAATTAACGTCGGAGAGTGCAAGTTCTGTATGTAAGTACTATTCCCTATTCTATGACGACGTTGGTCAGCCATTTTGGATAATTATGTCATACAAGTTGGCTAACATTGTTGATTTTGTTTGAGATGATTTATGTAAACACAAGTCCGGTCTGCGACTACAAGCGAGGTATCACTCTGTCCGTCTGTCTTGGAGGGGGACACTTAATCATGATTAAGTGCTTGTTGCAGACATACTTAGTCGTGATAGAAAGTAATTATATTTGTCTATGGACGAGTTATCAACACCACAGTCACAAGCGTGTGTACATAAATTCTCCGTCAGATTCTCCAAAGGTGTAGTCAGAGAGTAACTTTGTGGGGCCAGCGTAATCTTCGGGCGTACGTAAATAATATATGTTTGCAGAGTATTATCCGTTGATCAACAGGTGCACCACTTGCAAGAGTGACTGCAGCTGGTGTGGAGTCCCACTAAGATCCTATCGCGGCGAACTTGTTACCGCTTCAAATAAAAACTTTTAAACCTTCCCTGAACTTCTCAATTTATTTATTACCAAAATTAGACAAATCGGTCCAGTCGATGTCGAGTTTTAGCAAACAAACAAACAGCCCTTTAAATTTAAAATGTTACGATGATAAGAAGATTAGGCACACACTCCAAAAGGCAGTTTCCCAAGGAGAAAAATTGACAAGAAACTCCCGGGTCCTGGGAAACTCCTGCACTTATATTACATATCTTTCTTTTGCAAAATAGCGTATAGTCCGAGACGACCAGGACTTTAATTGACTGTGCCATAGCGGCAGACACGTAAGATGTAGATGCCTTTAATCATCATTTCATCGCAAGGCACCGGGGTTTCAATTTTTTTTTAAATTATAACATAGTTTTGGACTTAAACTATTACATAAAACCCATAAAAATCTTTATATAGAGCCCCGTTACGGCAATAGGCTCGCCTCCTATTACGTGGGACCAAAAAATTACTGGAAAATAGTGGGTGTGTTATGCGCCTCTGCCGATCCCATGTATGTATATATGTTTAAAATAGCGTAGTATAATAATAATAAAAAACATACTTTAACACGTATGTAGTTTTTATATAGCATATTATATGAAATCTCTCGCACTCATCTTCCTAATCTCTTAACTCCCTCACGCCATAGTGGCATGCATTATATGGATTACTATCAGTTATTGATATGGGTACACCATGTAGCATGGTTGAACCATGGTAACTAGGTCAGGGGGTCTGTGAGATTGATGGGATATGTTTGTACAAATAATTGGCGCCATTAATGCTTTATGGGACTCATAATCTTAATTAGGCGACATCAAGATTAAGTTGATATTCATAAAAATACTCATTTACCTAGTCTTTTTTTTTTAGTTCCGCGGCCCAAGGCCGCGTCCGCTCTAACGTCCGTTGCCGGGCGTCTCTGGATACAAGCAGAACGTATTTCCAGTGGCGCCCGGCGGACTTTGACCACCTCTGTGGTCTCTGCGGGGTTAGGTCGGGATGAGTATCCCGCGTCGTTGGGGTAGGGTTTTATCCCGCGTCAGTGAGTGAATCTGGTTGCGTGCTATGGGGCAAAGGCCCCGCAGCACGCAAGATGAGAAGGATCATGGAGGTCGATGGACTTGGGCGTAGATGAGTCTGCGGCGCCCTCGCCGCTGACTACGGAACTCGGCGGGGAGGGTACGCTCCCTCTCCCTCTCGGCCGCCTCCTTCGCGAGCACGACTTGCTCGCAGAAGGAGACGGCCGCGTTCCACCTACTCCCGCTGGAGACCATGGCTTGAAGCATGGTCTCCAGCGAGAGGGTATCCACGCCCAGACCCACTCCGAGGTCCCGGCGCTGACTCGCCCACGCTGAGCACTCCACCAACGTGTGGAGTGCGGTGTCGTCGTCGGAAACCTCGCAGTGTTGACACCGGGGTGTGACCTCACGACGGATGCGAAACAGATAGCTACTCAAGCATCCATGCCCGGTAACGATCTGCGTCGCACGATACGTGAGATCACCATGCTGCCTCTGCAGCCAATCTTCCATGATCGGTCTCACCGCCGCGATGATGGTGGTACCCCACTTGGGTTGCTCAAGTCGCACCCTCCATGACTCCATGAGATCCTGGCGAAGTTGGGACCGCTGTTCATCGATTTCTCGAGACGCAGGCCTGTGGTCCCGCTCCAGCGCCTCCTTGCGCCATTGGAACAATGACGCAAGGGTTCTCGCTTCCAGGTCCCATGGAGGGGTCTCGGCTAGGAGACATTCATTTACCTAGTTAACTATATTTTATTCTTAATTAAAAAAAAATATTTAATCGTCACTTCCAGTTGACGTCAATAGGATAGGAATATTATGACAATAGGATTGCCTGACCTTTTTTACAATAAATAAATAGTTATAAAGTAGTAACGTTGCCCTAGGGTTGTCATAACGAGGGTGTACAAAGGACATCAGGCGGCCATTTCTAAAAGAAATATGTTTACAATATCCTTCTTTGTTCCTGGGGAAATTGGTAAGAAGAAAACAATGCAGGCCTGAAACTTAGCAGAGCTTCAGCTATGACCACTAAACTGAAGGAAAAAAAAAGTTTGACATTAACTTTTACTTTTTAATAACATTTTCCCGACAATTTCACAGACTCCTATTCAGTGAACGGAAAAAAACATGAATTCATTCATGAATAAAAAGAAATAATAACCATTCAATTGTATATGATTTTGGGGTATTTTCTTAAAGCTGTGTAAAGACTGACACATGTCAGCAAAAGTTTATCTCGAGACAAATTACATTCGAAACTTGAAATTGCGTTCTAAGAATCAGTATAGATAGTATTGTGTATTCCGCCATATTGGAAATAAACTTTTTTTGCCTTTAGCGCTCAAATGTACCTACAACATTCAGCCTATAAGTGCTATCATCTTACTGTAAAAGGGTGTCAATGTTTTAATATCTTAATGTAAACGCTCCTTTTACATAATAATTTTGTTTATAACCGAATCCCCATGCCCTCCCAATGGGTCGCCATTAAAAGATTACTTTGTGCAAAGGAAAAGGATGGCCTTTAAGCAACTCATGTCAACATTATGTATAAGCACTTACGTTAAGGTAAGTACAGCTAGCAACATAGGTATAAAAAGAATTGAAACTGGTCAAAATAAAATAAGAGGCTCTATTGATCTCCGCCTGCACTTGGTGCCACTGCGGCGGACAAACGGACGAGGCTATCATATTCAAATCTATGCTAATATTACGAGTACAAAGCAGAAGATTTTTTATGTTTATTTGAACGCGCTGCAGTGTGATATGTTTCAAAAACAGGGGATAATTATTTCTAATTATTCTATTAGTCTATTATATCTATTATACTTTATTCACTATTGTATACTTACCTTGTAGTGTACTTAACCTATAGTTCTAATTACCCTAGAGGTCTATAGGATGAAGAGGGATCTTACAGCCCACTTTTCGCCACTAGCTTTATATATAGAGCTTGTTGCCGGTAACAGGATTGCTAATGCAATCGTTAATAGGCATTGTACCAATTACACACAAGCTTGGCTTCTTGGTAAGACCTCTGCGTATATATTTACTGAGTCTAATAATGTTTTAATTAAATAAGTGTTCAAAATGTTTTTCAAATCAAACGAACAAATAAATTCAATTTAAAGGTTTCTGAGGTAACGAGGGGTCTAGAGCGGTGAAAATGTAATGTGTTTTCTGTTGACGGTACTCGTGTGAAAACACCTACCCTTTTTGTCAACCCTACAGTCAGTCCAACATTTTTCAATTAACAATCGGAATTTTCAACATATATTCGGAATTAAGACCCAAAGTTTGTTTAGGATCATTAACTATTGGGTTTGGTATAATTATCTGTAGCCTAGATTAAATTATACTGTTAAAATAATAGAAAAAAGTAATACTATGATGAACAAACATACTTGAACACTATTCCATAACTTTATTGGATTTATTTTCACCGACCGGTTTCACTTTTCAGCATTATCAAAGGTGTTTTACTTCACTGTCTAACATATCTTCAAGCCATTTGTCATGTACGAGTATTACTATAGGTTCCATTAAGTGCCAACAATGGAAAGTATCTAGTAACAATCGCTAGACGTCGTCACGACTTACCACCAGGCGGGCGGCGTCAATTTGGCGAAACCAATATAAAAAAAAAGTATAAACTACAATAGAAAAATGATTTAAACCTTAATTCCATGCGTATAATAGGTAACCTCAGCTATCATCTATAGAACTTTTTAACACTTTACAAATTCAGTTGTTAAACAGGCCTATCTATACTACTATTATAAAGAAGAAAGATTTGTATTTTTGTGTGTATGTTTGTAATGAATAAACTCAAAAACTAAAGTGCCGATTTCAAAAATTCTTTCACCATTGGAAAGCTACATTCACCCTGAGTAACATAGGCTACTTTGAACGAGTAAACTAAATCACGCGGACGGAACTGCGGCGATCAGCTAGTCTTCTTATAAAACTCAAGAAAGGCTCGGAACGATTTGGCTACTTTTGGACTCATGGACGTTTTAGAGAAAGAAATCTCGACACGAAACCCTTTACCAACAACCGTCTCGCCAGCGTGGTATATGTATTCCCCCCTCTTTGGGGGACGTCTATACCCAACAGTGGGCATCAAATGGGCGGAGATGATGATGAGGGAAGATTTAAAAGGTATTTGAGGCGGTACGAAGTTCGCCGGAACAGCTAGTATCAAATAAAAAATACACGTCAAAAATTTACACAACAACTGACTTCAAATGAGCGAAATGGGACCAAATAATTGTCGGAATGGGACCAAATTGAAATGGGACCACTTCGGAAGTAGTAGCTATCATTTAAAAAAAATCCATATCGGTTCACTCAGTCCAGAGATATGAGGTGACAAACATAAAAAAAACAGGCGAATTGAGAACCTCCTCCTTTTTGGAAGTCGGTTGAAAGTAACAGGTGCTAGTGAAATAGTCGTAATATAAGTTTTCGTGAAAAGGGGTTAGACAGAGGTACAGTCGGCCCCGAAAGTCGCTGAACACATTCAAACTTCCAAAACATCTGAACACTAAAAATGTTTTAGGTCAGTGACGCAACAAGAGAACAAAATAAACTCAACATACAAAAGGTCCATAAAAAGCTGAGCACTAGTATTCCAAAAGTAGCTGAACACTAGTATTCCAAAAGTAGCTGAAAATCATTAACATCATAAGTAGATTAACAAATCATATTTTCAATGTTGTTGCCTGTTAATCTAATTTTGGTGTTCTTGATGTAACACGAATTTTGGTCTTTTGACATGTAGGATAATTTGAGAAAAGTTTTAAAGCTAATATTAATCTCCATTGGTGCTGTGCTCTCTATGCCTAGGTTATGGGCACAGCAGGAAGTACTGCAAGAGTACCGAGCCCACGTGCAGCCACTGCGGCAGCCTTCATATGAAGGCCAAGTGCCCCGAGCTGCAGGTGGGAACACAGACTTCCTGGGGCCTAAGTCGCGTAATTAACGTAAAACGCCATGCTACTGCTATACTACTACGTTGCAACTGCAATTGGTCAAAAAATTGGTAGTCTGCTGAACTCACAAGCAACGCGCCAGGATGGCGCCAGAAAGGCATCAAACCGAATGACTGAAGAGTACAATCATCATTAGGTTAAATTGGATTTAGTTACTCCCGACATTACCAAATTCCCAGCCTCTATATCCCGGGAACTGAGCTTCCCACCTAAATTCTGGGAAAATTTTTGTTCCCCCTGTAACACCTCCCATCACAAGTTCCATTCGCCTGCAAATAAATCCCGGGAATTCTCATCCTGCAAAAAATCCCAAGATTCCCAGTACCCCAAATCTCGGAAACTAGGCATCCCAGGTAAATTTTGGCCTCATTTTTCCGGCCCATGTAAATATTTGAACGCAAAAATTTTCTTTCCAATTATCATCCCACATTCCACAAAATTTGAAGCCCTTATATCCCGGTAACGGAGCTTCCCAGCTCTATTCTGAGCAAATTTTTATTCCCCTGCACCCCAGCAGGGACGTATTCTATTCGCCTGCAAAAAAAATTCCCCCGCCCCTCCTCACACGCTGCTATGTTGCAGTTAATTGCCAGAGGGCGTCAGCGTAACTTGCTACGGCGACGATACCCTCGTCACGGCGCGGGGAGCAACGCACCAGGAGGCAACACTCAAGGTCACGACTGGGGTTGCTGAAGTCGTGGGTCGGATACGGTGGCTGGGACTGGACGTGGCACTGAATAAGTCCGAGGCTCTGTGTTTTCACGGACCTCGGCGCGGGCCACCTCTAGGATCCAGCGTAAATGTAGGGAGCGTTAGCATCGGCATCGAGCCCACAATGAAGTATCTGGGGCTCGTACTCGATAGCCGGTGGAACTTCGGACCACACTTCCGAAGTTTGGTCCCCAAAGTGACGAGGGCGACAGCCGCGCTTTCGCGACTGATGCCCAACTTAAAGGGACCCAACGCTTCCTGCAGGAGACTGTACCTGGGGATCGTGCTGAGTATGGCCGTGTACGGGGCTCCCGTATGGGCGCCGAGACTGACGGGAAACAAGGCTGCTGTTTGACACAGATCGTTGAGGACCTTGGCCGTCAGAACTATAAGAGGGTATCGCACGATCTCCCTAGAGGCTGCATGTCTCCTAGCCGCGACCCCTCCATGGGACCTGGAAGCGAGAGCCCTTGCGTCATTGTTCCAATGGCACAATGAGGCGCTGGAGTGGGACCACAGGCCTGCGTCTCGAGAATACTAGTGCTCAGCTTTTTATGGACCTTTTGTATGTTGAGTTTATTTTGTTCTCTTGTTGCGTCACTGACTTATGTCCTTTTTAGTATTCAGATGTTTTGGAAGTTTGAATGTGTTCAGCGACTTTTGGGGCCGACTGTACATTACAAGCTCACACATTCCCAGCAATATTATTCGTCCAATATTCCTGTTGTTATTGTATAAATTACTACACGTACGAAGCCAGGGCCCACCGTTAGTCATTAATGGAGGTTAGCGATTGATTTTAGAGGAGTGTTTGTTTAGGCATCAAGTAAAAACAGTTGGTGTGAGTTTAATATATAATAGATGCTTGGAGTCGTGGGTGTACTCGTACTCGTATGCTAGCTGTTACGTGAGCTGTATATCAAACTGACGTGTCACATAGGTATATTTCAAATCCTACTAAGTAATATGTAAGTTTAGACATGATAAAACACAACGTGATTTTATTTTTAAGGTTTCCGTACCCAAAGGGGAAATCGGGAACCCTATTACTGAGTATTCGCTGTCCGTCCGTCCGTCTGTATCTCATCAACGGTGATAGTAAGAAAGTTGACATTTTTATAGATGATGTATTTTGTTTGATTCTTTAACAACATATTTGTTGTTAAAGAAGCTTAAAAACATAATAAAATAAATATTTAAGGGGCTCCCATACAACAAACCGTGCTGTTTTAGTACGGAACCCTTTGTGAGCGAGTCCGACTCGCACTTGGCCTTGAAATATTTAGCTCCATTTATATTTTAGTATTTGTTGTTATACAGGCAACAGGAATTAATTATCTGTGTTCTGACTATCACGGTTCATGAGATACAGCCCAAGACAGACAGACACATATCACGCCTATATCCCGAAGGGGTAGGTTTACACGTGCACAATTTACCAGTATTTTTAGTCCCACGTGAACCGAAAAAAGCTACAAAATGACTAAAATGTGGTTCACCGAGAGTTGTCCCGTACTGACGCTGTATAGAAATCCAAATAGTACCAACAAAAAAATATAACAAAAACACAAAATTGTGCGTATAATAAACCTTGCTTCATTAGCAAACAAAATTGTTTAGTACAACAACATTACCAAGCTAGTACAGAAAGTTACATTATTTTCATGATAAAGTCGACTTAGGCAGTGAAAGTATGCCCGGCCGGTATAAGTTCGCCACGGCTAGGTTGTGCGTCCGTGAGTTTGTAATATTCTCTCATTAGCGGTGGCATTCGACATCGTTGAAGTTTTAAAGCCTTACATTTTTCTGTTTAACCAAGATAAGAGAGAAACTTGTAACTGTTTGGTTAACCACATTTAGTGTTAATGTTTTTTTAATGATACTCTCTAGATAAGTGAATAAAAACTAATTAATGTCTTCTTTTTAGGGTTCAAGCTCTATGCTTATTAGGACCAGAAGTCTGGCCCATAGAATAAGTACTTATCGCCATCCAACGTGGCAACACAGCCAGCATTCTGTGAACCTTAACAGTCGGCAATTATTTAAACGACATTTTTAGTACATAATTACCTAAATTGCCTTTCCTATCACTAAATATTTAAAAAAAATCCTCCGCAACGTCTGTAACCTCATAAACTACTGCACCGATTTTCATGCTGCTTTTACTAACGGATATAGTGGTTCTTGGTGAAGTATTTAGTCTATAATTTGTTTCGGGCGAAGTCGTGGGCGTCAGCTAATTGTAAATAAATGTATTTTCAAACTAAATAACTTTTTATTTTACTGTCGCTCAAGCTCAGGGTAATTATCTCTATACTACGTGTATATAGAGCGCTGATTACCGGTCTGAACCACTAACAACCACTCTGCACGTCAGAACAGTCTAGGATGACGTAACGTCAATACAGCTTGCTTTTAAGTTGTTGTGTGGTTAAAAATAGAACTAATTATTGTTTATAGTTATTATTCTGAGATCTTGTTTTTTGACGTGTTTCAATGTAATGTAACGTCACTAGTGGAACGCAAACATATACTGGGCAACCTGTATCAGAGCTAGTTAGTACTCGCCACGAAGAAAACGGGTGACACTCGCCATCTATCTATAGACGGTTGATCTGAGGGCTCAAGTGACTTTAGTGTTATATGTTTAATATTATACATTTTTCAAAATGATACTTTCAACAAGCCTTTTTTCGACATTTAATAAAAGTAAGGTGATTTGATCTGATTTGTCAGGCAACTTGTCTTCTTGTAGCTTATATAGTTCTGAACAGGATCTGGCCTACTATTTGTATGGTAACGAACACACTGGTCATTCCCCACGCTGTCTCACGCGTCCCGGCGCGGCGCCAGACTCGCGTGTTCCCATGCTATCCCACACGTACGACGCTGTCACACACGTTTAAAGTGTCATTGCGCGTAGATAATGTAAACGTCAGATGTCGTAAGACGTAGGACCAGTGTGTCGCTGTTTCTAGTTCTAGTTCTAGTTGTTTAAAGTACTTGTCGGTTAATAAGTTAAACAATTAAGTTAAAGGATAAGGAGAAGGTGTCTACTAGTAATAATAATTAGGTGGTTATCGATTTTCTACAGTGCCTAGTAATATCAATCGGTTTGCGCCCTAGTACGTCTACTAGATGTCTGTCTGTCTGTCTGAAAAAAAAAATTTGAATAACTCAACTTTTTTTATATCAGTCAATGTTTATTCTTTTGAATTTTATAAGATTGCATTTTGAGACGACCAAAAAATAATTGCTATGGCCTAAATATAATACCACATTATAACATAATGTATAATTTTAATAATAACGATTTCGAGACTTAAACGCGTAAAATTACCTTGTTTCGGGCCTGACGTTTCGACCGACGTTTAAGTCGTGTATATTAAAATGAATTCAGAACGCGATAGTTTATAAATAATGTAATATAATTTTTGGGTTCTAAGCGACCCCAATAACATCTCGCCAGCTCGCAGTGTTTCTGCTGACTTAGAGTCAAGGCTCTTACCCAATATAATAATTTCTAAAGTCTCGCCTATATTACGTGGATTCAACTAAATGACCAATAAGAGCAAAGCAGAGAAAAAAAGGCTGCAAAAATGGAATCGCGGGCGTCCAGTTTTACAAAGCCTTCAGGCCAGACCAAAGGCTATTGGCGACAACTAAAATCTGTTACTATATTTCTTTGATATTTTTTTTGATACTCGTAGCTACAAAAGTAAATAGAAATCTGATGTTGAATGTATTTGATTGCAAATAATAAATTCACGACATCCTTTATGTGAGCTGTTTTCATGACCCAACAAAGTTTTATTAAGTATCGGAGGATGTTGTATGTTGACCATCGCCCTGGGGCTTCAGAGGGGGAGGGGGGATGACTCTATCGGATAAACGGACACGTATGAATACTAGTTGCACAGAATTGATACGGCTAAACTATAGCTAAGCTATAAAATTATTTGGAAACAAGATTTTTTAGTTATGAGAGATACTAGTTAAAATTTACACAATTTTCAATCATCTTTACTTACTATTATAAAGTTGAAGACGTTTATTCGGTTGAACGCGTTAATGGTAGGAGTTGCTGAATTCAGTTGGAAAAAAGACGTCGGTAAAAGTTTATGGCAAAATGAAACTTTTACAAAAAACATACGAAAATTGGTTCCCATTTCCTGGGCGGTTCGTGGCTGGTGGTAACCGAGTATGTTAAGACATTGCAAAGGTTAAGCAACATCAAGTCGGGCCGGTCTTAAAATTGGTGACCATTTCTTAAGACATTGAGACCCCTCCGTGCCTCGGAGAGTACGTTAAGCCATCGGTCCCGGTGGTCATACGAACACCTGTGACAGTCATTACGAGTATTATACTCGTAATTGATATTCTATGATAATTGTTTTATTCTAATTTAATTTACTTCGGAAATTGATGTTATGAGATGACTTCTTGATTTATTCATATAAATTTGAATTTTGTATAATATTATGATGTTCTTAATATGGTAAGATTATTATATTCATAAATTTTGCTCCTGATTGAGCCACCTACTAAAATTGCATGTCCAGTATTAAGGTAAAATATGGTGAATCTGTAAATTACTGCTGTAACATCTAATGTAACCCATGTTTGCAATTGATTTATAAATAAATAAAGTTGGAGTCTTAAATCAAAAATCATAGTGGTCTAACTACAGAACTTCGATGTCACCTATGGGTTGTGGAGGTCAGATGGCAGTCGCTTCACGGAAAATATTAAAATTCAGCCGCATCGCAGTTAGACTGGAAAGCCGACCCCAACTGAGTTGGGAAAAGACTTGGTGGATGAAGATGGTTCACCATTTTTTTGTTGTACAAATTATAAAAATCTGGCTTTGTTAAATTTTATAAGCACAAACCAACAGACGGGCTATTCATTCTCAATACAAGTAATGTATTGTTCATGTTTTGTATAAAATATTCAAATTACTGTGCGTAAAATAACAATATGGCTATTATGTAGTAAACTCAAAATTATTGAACTAAGATTAAACCAAGAAATATTAATGTTTTATGTATTTTATAAAGTACTATTTAATTATTGTTGGAGTTTGATTGCTCGTCTAGACAACTGATAAACTTATATATTTCTAAATACATACATAACATACATAGAAATCACCCAAAACTCCGAAACATACATAATATGTGGATCACACGAATATAATATTCTACCGGGAATCGAACCCGAGAGTCCGGAGTCGAAAACCGATGCACAACCGACCACGCCACCGAAGCAGGCAAGTCAATTACTTATCTTATTGTTCACAGTTCCTAGGTTTAGGAAAGCGGTGCCGGCTCAAAGCGGTCGCTACAAAGCGGTAAATTGAAGTCTATGTAAACAAATTGGCTTGGTTTTCTAGAGAGCGGTGATTGACGTCATTGTCTATATAAATAATCATGTGATACTATATAGGTATGTTAAGCAAAAAAAAACGACTTCAAATTATCGGTATGGGACCAAATAGTTGTCGGAATGGGACTAAATTTATATGAGCTCACACGGAACGTTATAAGGTAACAAACACAAAAAAATCTAGTCAAATTAGGTACCTACTCCTTTTTTGAAATTGGTTAAAAATGCACCAATGACGTCACTCACGACCGCCTCAAGACGGCACTTCTTTCCCAGGAAATTCCTGGCGCAGTCGTTGCATAATATAAATATGGAAAATAAGGAAAACTTTTGCTATAACAACTCGATGACTTATACAAAGAGAAGAAATAAAAACTTTAACATTTAACTTGACCATTAATAAAATTGAACCTTGAACACAAAACTCGCAGAAGTTAACTCTGCACTTCGAGTACAATTCCATGTTAGGTGAGGCTCTGCGGCGAGCTACAAGTGCTACGCTGCACTACGATATGGTACGACGTTCTACGAGTTACATTACCTTTGTCTTATAGGAAAGGAGTTTATTTGTTTATTTAGAACAGCTTACAAGATATGCACCAAGACATTACATAATCATCTCAAGTTAAAGTGTCATGCATTTGGTACTACCTCAATTACAAGCTGCCACGGTATGCAATGATAAACAGATTTGATAGTATATATATATAGTCTAGTATATATATATATAGTATATGTCTAGTATATATATATATAGATAGTATATATATAGTCCAGATTTTGATAAACAGATTATAGATATAGTATGTAAAACATAAAATTTAAGTATGTACAATAATTTGTGAGACATTGAAAAACTAAATTATATTACGTATGTGAGTAACTAGTAATTGTGGGATGGGTTTAGGATAAGGAATTTAAATTTAACTAACGTTTGCCCAAAGATGTCCAAAGCGCGCCCTTCAGAGATACTGTTATAATGGTGTTGAAGTCGGTTCATAGGCGAGTAGAGTCCCAGATTACTTCTTGCTTTCTTGGGGGAGTTCTTTTACCTACGAGTATATCCCCGAGACGGTAGGCAGAGGTTTGTCAGTAATTTGTTAAGCCATTGCCGGGAGCCATATAGAATAGAAAATTAATTACTATTCTGTAATCTGATTTTACTGTCTCTGTGTTGTTATCATTTGAACGTATGTCTGTTTGTTCTAATCTCTGAAACAATTGGATCGATTTTGGTGGAACTTTCACAGGCAGTAGCTGATGTTACTTTTATCTCGGGAATGTGTTGCCATGAAATTTGAAAACTATCCAACGTCCACTAATCTTCCATATCTACATTCTTAGAAATAAAAATGAATTGGCGTTTGTTTGTCTCCTTAAAACTCAAGAACGGCTGGACCGATTTTTCCCAATCTTCGTTCCAAAATACTCGTAGAAGTTCAGGAAAGGTTTAAAAGGGCTGTACGAAGTTCGCCGGAACAACTAGTTTACAATAAAAATTAGATTTAACATTGTCCTTTAATGTAGTAGTTAAATATGCTGTCAGCATGACTGAAGGTCACGGGTTCGACCCCCGTGCGACAACGTTGACGTACAACGGAAACGAGAACCTCTCAAACCTTCAGAACCCTCTTCACTGTTTAATTAAAACTTGAACTACACATTACTGATCGTTATTGGACAAACTGGTTTAATAGAAACATACATACACACACACACACTTTCGATATAAGGAATAACCTTCACACGGGGTGTACGTATTAATTGCAGCAACTTGCTGGATACGCTTTGTGTACAATAAATTAATTACTGACAATGGAAAATAAATATATTTTTTAAATATTTTTGTACATTCTCACACAACGTCATCTAGTCCCAAACTAAGCTATAAGCTTGTACTATGGGATCTAGACAACTGATAAATATACTTATATATTTCTAAATACATCCTACTAATATTATAAACGCGAAAGTTTGTGAGTATGTATGTATGGATGGATGGATGTTTATTACTCTTTCACGTAAAAACTACTGAATGGATTTTAATGAAACTTTACAATAATATAGCTTATACATCAGAATAACACATAGGCTACAATTTATAAAGATATGGTGTGAATTGATCAAAATATGACGCGGCGCGACGGGAACGGGAAGAAATCCAAATTACCATGCGGACGAAGTCGCGGGCGACCACTAGTAGATAATATACATAGAAAACACCCAAACTCCAAAACAAACATTTGTGGATCACACAAATATTTGATTCGACCGGGGAATCAAACCCGAGACTCCGGAGTCGAAAGCCAGTCGAAATCACCTCCTGCCTAACCTCCGGGGGATAGAACCGTGATTATATGTATCTATTAAATTCAAACAACACTTGTACAAAATGATGTCAATCACGCATTTAATGAACCTCTATTGTTTTAAATTAACCACAGAAATTCTATTTTAAACATCTTGCTACTGTAATACATGTCATGTTGACGACGTTTTCGAAACCCCACGATAGTCATTGCTGGCTTTGTACGCGGTATAATAGACGACGGTCACATGCCTCGATGAATACGACATTGGAAGAGTAATTGTTGTTTTTGAAGGTCTAATGGTAGTCCTGGTAGGGACGGTAAAAAGCTTTTGTTATAGAATTAGGCTCTCAGTATCAAACTGACTTGTTTTGTTTCTGAAGTCCTGTTTTATATATTCAGCCATGCGTGATTTAAATAATATGTATTTCATTAACTTTATTCGCGGCCCAGTAGCCCCCCAACCATCCGTGACAACACCCGCGTGGTTGGGGTACCCACAGGAACCTAATCTTGTTATGAAAATTCTTATGCCTCTCTCTACGATACCAGCCGTTTGTGTACGAAATTTCACCCAAAACCTGTCAGTTCTTAAAATGTGATCTAACCTAACCTTTCAAATGGCAGGCATAGTTGTTTTTAACGCCCACTTTGTTATACTCGTATTAAACGATATATAAAGGATATATTTGATTATTTGTTTGTTATTAGCGAGTATTTTGCTTCTAGGCTTAGTCCATGCCTGGTCACGTAGTGCCCTTCCCCTCATGTTATCCTTTTTTTGGGTTCATGCTCCTACACTACTGCTAATGTGCTAATAGTGGTGGGGGGAGACATCCTACTAATATTATAAGCGCGAAAGTTTGTGAGTATGTATGGATGGGTGTTACTCTTTCACGTAAAAACTACTGAATGGATTTTAATGAAACTTTACAATAATATAAGCTATATTATTGTAAAGTTTCATCACACTAGAATGGTTCACTATCCATTTGCATAAAAAAAATAACCATAAAATATTTTGGCATTATGGTAATTTAGACTAATGATATTTATGCATAATATTTTTATCTATAACAAATTTAGCATATTTGTCTTAATCATAAATAAAATTAGCATAATCATATTTAAAATATATAAGCAAAGCTTTATAAAGGCATAAACGTATCAAACTATAATGAATATAGTCATAATCATCTTACGCAGAGTAAGTAACTATGTAAAATAATTAAAAGGCGGCTTAGGGGTGGCCCAAGGGCCAACCCCGCCGCACCTAAACCTACTTTGACACTATATATGGGAAATACTGGTTAAAGTACATAACTTTTTTATTTTTCATTCATTTCATTAATTTATACCTTTTTTTTTTTTAATTCCGCGGCCCAAGGTCGTGGCCGCTCTAACGTCCGTTGCCGGGCGTCTCTGGTTACTAGCAGAGGGTATGTCCAGTGGCGCCCGGCGGACTTTGACCACGTATGTGGTCTCTTCGGGTGTTGGGTCGGGACGAGAATCCCGCGTCGTTGGGGAAGGGTTTTATCCCGCGTCAGTGAGTGAATCTGGTTGCGTGCTATGGGGCGAAGGCCCCGCAGCACGCAACCCTTCTAGCCTGCTTCTGTAAGGATGGCGGATGGCGATCCCGCCGTCCTCAGGCCCCGATCATGGAGGTCGATAGTCTTGGGCGTAGTCGCGGAGTCTGGGGCGCCCTGGCCGCCGACTACGGAACTCGGCGGGGAGGGTACGCTCCCTCTCCCTTCCGGCCGCCTCCTTCGCGAGCATGACTTGCTCGCAGAAGGACATGGCCACGTTCCACCTACTCCGGCTGTAGATCATGGCTTGAAGCATGGTCTCCAGCGAGAGGGTATCCACGCCCAGACCCACTACGAGGTCCCGGCGCTGACTCGCCCACGCTGAGCACTCCACCAACGTGTGGAGTGCGGATTAATTTATACCTATTCAATTTTAGTAATATACATGGGGCACACTAAAAGTTTTGCACTTCTAGCTAATCGGAACTATTTGAATTTCGAATGTTATATTTTTTTAAACGTTGCAACCTTCTTAGTAATAAAAAAAAACAATTGGCGGGAAATCATTTGTCAATTGTTTTTATCACACATCAAAGTTGCGTATGCAACGAAAATGGAATTAAGTCGAAAAGATTTTAGAGCGATGATTTTTTTATGATTTTAAAAGTTCTCTCTCTTCGCAAGACTGTGCCGCTCGTCTTCAAATTGCTTTTGGGAGAGAAGCACCTTGTTTGAGCACCGTGAGGCGATGTTTTGCTGAATTTGAGAGAGGTCGAGTTTCTTAACATGACGAATTTCGTGAAGGGCGGCCTTCAACTGTCGTCCACGAAAATAATGTGGCTACTGCTAAGCGGTTAATTGAATAAAACCCGTGGATTACCTATGAGACAATTCGAGGACTATTGGGGATTGGTATGAGTCAAATCCAGAAAATTTTACACGAAGAATAGAAAGTTCGGAAACTTTGTTGTCGTTGGATCCCTCATGAACTGACAGCGGAGCAGAAGCGGGCTCGCGTGGAATGATGCTCACAGATGCTACTCAAGTATGACCACGGACATTCTAATGCTGTTTATGACATTGTGACAGGAGACGAAATGTGGAATTATTGTTTTGAACCCGAAAAAAAACAGCAATCTTGTGAATGGGTGTTTGAAAATGAAAACAAGCCAACAAAAGTGACGCAGGCGAGAAACGTTGGTAAAAAAATGATCGCGTTTTTTTTCTCAGCTAACGGGTCCCATCTGTACAATTCCACTTGAAGATCAAAAGAGTGTTAATGCCGAGTGGTATTCTACCATTTGTTTACCCAGGGTGTTAGTAAAAGTTCGCGAAAGACGACCCAAAAGCCGCGTTCTCCTACATCATGACAACGCTTCTTCACACACGGCCAACAAAACAAAGTCATTTTTAGCTTCCGAAAAAGTACAACTCTTCACCCATCCTGCACATAGCACCGACCTAGCACCCTGTGATTTCTGTATTTTCCCCAAAATCAAAGATTTGATGAGAGGTTTCACTTTTACCAACTCCGAAGAGGCAGTGATAGCGTTCAATCAGCACGTAGAAAACATGCCTTCAGATCTGTGGTCCTCCTGTTTTAAAAAATGGTTCGATCGCTTAAAAAAATGTTTAAAATGTAAAGGAGAGTTTTTGAAAAGCAATAAACATAATATTTTGGTATTAAAATGTTGTTTTTTTAAGTTACGCAAAACTTATAGTGTGACCTACGTTTACTATTAGGCGACTGTACACTATGCCTAAAAACATTGTGCAAATTATAACTATACATAAATACATTAGACCTAAATATAATTATGCCACAGTACATATGCTGCTAAAAATCAATTATGACCAAGTATAATTATGCCAAATTCATTGTGCCAAAACATTTTAGGATTACATGATATATTATGTTAACGAAAGCTATACCCATTAGAATAACACATAGGCTATAATTTATAAAGATATTGTGTGAATTGTTCAAAATATGACGATAACTATACGACGATATGACGATAAGTTTATCTTTGCGACGCGGCGGGACGGGAACGGGAAAAAATCTAAATTACCACGCGGACGAAGTCGCGGGCGACCACTAGTTTTAAATATTTATATTATTTTAAATAATATTAAATATAAATTAAATTATAATTTAATTAAATAATATTATTAATATTACATAATTATATATATTATATTTTAATTAAATTAAAATTAAAATTAAATATAAAAAAAAATATTATTTTAAACATTGAAATTATCTAAATTAACTCACAACTTCACGCATGGTGTATTAGTTGTAGCATCTTACTGGATACGTTATGTGTATTATACTATGAATGTAGTTACTGGTGATTGGAAAAGAGTGGTCTGGAGTTTTTATTGCCAGGTTCTTTTCTCTTTGGCTCCACCCGCTGCTTTGCGAATCTGGCTTTAAATGTAAATTCTTATGTGCTGACGTTAACAAGTGTTATTTTATAACCTATATTAATAAATATTTTTAAGTTTGAGTCACACAGTCTATAAAACATCACGCTACTAGGACACGTATAGGAGCGGAAAAGCAACGAAAAATGGTGAGGGGCAAGCCTATTACCGCTAACAAGTAACTTTTATGTGGCAGGGTATTATCCATTGAACGGCAGGTACACCACTTGCAGGCGAGATTGTTTAGGCACCCAAGGTCTTGGTGGTCCCTCGACATGTATACTAAACCATACATTCTCTCTTTTAAGATAAACTTCTCGCTTTTAAGGTTTCAGTGAAAATTTATTCACTGAAACCTTAAAAGCGAGAAGTTTTTACGCTCGGATAAAATAATGGAAAATCATGCGACTAAAATACAAAAAATATCATAAAGTAGAAATGTTAATAAATGTTTAAGTTAACCCTCGCACACCAAACATCAAATGCCATTAACGCTCGTCAAATTTACTTCAAAGAAAAACATTGCTTATTCCTTGAAAATAGCTAACGATTGAAAATGTTTTATTAAAAAAAAACCCGGCCAAGTGCGAGCCGGACTCGCGCACAAAGGGTTCCGTACCAAAACGGCGTTTGTTGTATGGAAACGCCCTTAAATATATTTTATATTCTGTTTTTTAGTATTTTTGTTATAGAGGCAACAGAAATACTGTGATAATTTCAACTTTCTTACTATCACGGTTCATGAAATATACAGACAGGGGGATGGACGGACCGACAGTGAAGTCTCAGTAATAGGTTTCCCGATTAACCCTTTGGGTACGGACCCATAAAAAAGATGAGTTTTGTCGAAGCCTTTCGCTGTGGTAATGGCGGAGGGCGGAGGCGTAAGAATGACATGACAGCAGAAACTGATGCGCTGTTTTTTTTCTTTTTTTTTGTTAACTTGAATAAATTGAAGTTAGTCTGCCCAGTCTAGACAATGGAATTACTGTGCTAACTTGCCAATGTTACTTGCACAATACCTTTGTAGTTCACCTAACTATTGTTACTGTTTTGATGGCGTAGTCAGTAGATCATTGGCTTTGAACTCCGGAGTCTCGGGTTCAATTCCCCGGGTCGAATCAAATAATTGTGTGATTGACAAATGTTTGTTTCGGAGTGTTTTCTATGTATATTATGTATGTATTTAGACATATAAATTTAAGTATGTTTATCAGCCGATATGAATTATTATTTATTGTATTTACAAGTAACTCAGTGGTTCTTGTTGGTCACATGATATTGTTTTCTTGAGTTTAATTACCACAGAAACACATTACCGGGACAAAAATTTGATTATGTATTATTATGTGAGAGCTATAATATGATGGTAAATATCCCATAGCGTCAATCGTCTCAAATGCGTTGAGTGTGCAACTGCAGTGTTCCAACCTTGGCAGTTACAGTTGGCACTGCGCCTGCGCCCGTCTACAAACGCCCATCCACAGGTTATTCGATTTCCCTAATAGGTATGTACGAGTATAACCGGTAATTTTCTCAGATCTGTTACAGTGCGTTAAGTTGTAAAATGTTTTGTCTCATTCTTCATGTGAAAACGAAGAGCCTCGAGCGATCGCGACCACTAACGTTACACGGCAAGCAGCGACTACTCCAAGCCTCTAGGGTTAAGTGCAACTAAACGCGACGATGCGCGTAAACCCTGACGATGTTCCAACGTGCGCTAATTTGTCCTTTTCATTCATGAACTTTTATTAGTTGACTCGTGTCTCGTCCAATAAAACAATGTTTTCCCAATTGGTCTTTAGATCTTTGTTTCTTAAAAATTTTGAACGTGACGAAGACGAAGCAATAGTAGAAAAGACCAATTAAAAAAAGCAGTATCGACATTAGTGACATTTGTCAGCCGTATCTTGAAAATAGACAGAGTAAACACGAGTGACATAGGCTACTTTTTAGCCTCGGTCTGTGTTCCTGTGTAAATCCGAATTGGAAACGAGAAACCTATATCACGCGGGCAGAGCCGTGATCATCAACCAGCTAGTGGTTACTATGTTAGATAAATTTAACAAAAAAGGACATCGTCGAATCTCGCCCCAGGACCAACAAACATGTGGCTTATATCATAATTATTTATCTATTTTAATGAATTAAAGGCAAATGTCTATATCACACGGACAAGGATCTATTCTAAATTAATAATTAAGAATAATGTAACGATTTATACTTACTACCGACATTTTCAATCAACGACAACCGGTTAAGGATGCGCAACTGAACCAAATTCAAAATGAAAGTAATCGATTATGAAGTAGGTAATATAATCGTCTTATAACTTATATCGATTACCAAATAATCGATATTTCACGTATTCATTATTACTACTATTTTGACCACCGTTGTGACATCGTTGATGTCAGCTCACCATCAAGGGAGGTGAAGTCAAGTTGACGATGTAGGTAGATATCAAAATAAAATCGATTATCTCATAATGAATACATAATATCAATTACATCCTTATTCCACAATCCACAAGCAAGTAGCAGGCTGTCATAACTGTCACTACTGTCACATATTACTTTTTTAAATACTCTGGATAGATACAGAGACAATCAATACGGTATGCAGTTGTTATAGTACGAGTATTTGTCTGTAAAACTTAAACTGCTGTATTTATAGATTGCTTGCTTAATAATGGTTATTTCTACTACCTATCAATAATGTCTAGAAAAAGTATTTAAAGGGTTTGAACTTTGAAGTCCATTCCGATTTCCGAGCAATTAAAATGCATAAAAAATACTTAACCAACTATTGTCGGTTTTTGGTTTTTGCGCAAACATAACCTTAAAATCTGACATATTTGTTGGATTTCTGCGCTTGACTTGCTTTTCCGTCTTAAAAATACAATGTGATGAGAATTAGAAAAATATTTCACATTTATCAAGCCTTTTTCCATTGGTGTTGGTTCTGGGGCGAATGATGTATGGATGGACGCGTAGCAATGTCCTTTACATAACTCATTGATTCCATAAGTTTTCTTGATACGGGCCTGTCGGCTGTCCTGCATAGGTCCATGTGTGGCACTCACTTCTACAGTGAGCGCTTTTAAAAATTCCTACTGACAGGATATTTTAGTTTCGAAATAAATAACTTTTAATTCTTCTAGAACCTCTATTAATGTTTGTAACGAAACCATACCGCGATTTAAAAAACATCAACAGCTCCATCTGTTGATCGCAACCGTGAATACCATACTAATGCTATAAAACGAACGAAGCGTGTGGAATTCCGACTCCGAGTCGATTTTGAGTTTGATTTGATGATTTGTTTATTATTTTTGATTGGTTGGTAAGCCAGAGAATAGTCACATAGTAAGTGGAAGTGTTGTGGTCGTGTAAAAATGAATCATGAATTTCTCTTTATCATCAAAATAATTATTAATGGAGTAATTATTAATATATACTTTTCAAGAGAAGATGTGCTTTAATTTCCTTTTTGAATTTATGCAAAGGAAGGTTTTTTGAATAGGCGTACACCAAGTCCTGCAAAGGAGTCGTGAACCTTATGGAGTCGATGAGCCGTTTTCAATTAATTTATGCTGATTTCTAGTATTTACTGTATGCACGTCACTGTTCTTAAAGTATAAATGAATGTTCCGTCTAACAAACATGATAATATATCCTCAAATATGTATTGAGATGCAACCGTTAAAATTCCAATTTCTTTAAATTTCTCTCTAAGAGATGCTAAAATATCGATCCCCTAAGTCCCTAATCCCCTAAGTCGAAAACAGTGATTTCTGTAAAATGGATGTATATTTACAATCATATAGCTATCATAAATCGGTCTAGCCGTTTCAGAGATTGGCCGAACAAACCGACGGACAGATCAATAAATTTAATTTTTAGTATAATTTTGTATCTGTTTAGTAAAAAGCTGTTGAATAGAAACTTAAATTTTATTTATAGTCGAAAAACGGAGACAATTCATCGACTCTATTTTTTAGGGTTTCGTACCCAAAGGTTCTTCAAAGGAGTAGGCTGAAGCATATTATGCGCCCACATTTCGCCAATAATTAGTTATTCCACGTAACAGGAGACGCACCTTGGAGTCGCTATTTTAATGATTTTCTGTATAAGTTTGTTCTGGCTAATCTCTGAAACGGCTGAACCTATTTTTACGGGACTTATTCAGATGTTATAAGCAGTAGTTTAGGCTACTTTTTATCCTAGAACTGTGATTCCCTGGGAATTGGGAATTAGAAATCTGTTTCTCGCGGTTGAAGTCGTAAGACTAGTAAAGTTAGCATCGATTCCGGATCAAATCATATATTTGTGTGATACACAAAATAATTGTTTAGGAATTTTCTTTGTAAAATATAAATGTATTCAGAAACATATAAGTATGGATCCCACAGCACAAGCTTATATCAGCTTGACGTTGTGTGTCATCAGTCCAATAATATTATTTATCCTAAACAATTCAGTTTAAACTGAATACAAATCCTTACATAGTAAAAGTCACGTATGTCTAACTCTAATACAATATAGCGCGAATGAAGCCGCGTGGGAAAGTTATGGCCCCATAGATACGTGCTTTTACTCCAGTAACTCGGTTCATTGAGAACTATGAGGAAATGGACACAAAACTTGTTGGACAAAACTAGTTGCTATCTTACACGTCTTTATCCCCTAAGGGGTTGACTGACGCTCCACGTAAAATGTCGAAGTTCATCCCCATCTTAGTTAGACTGGAATGCCAACCCCAAGTAGTTTGAGAAAAGGCTCAGTTTGATGATGATGATCTCTGATACTCACTCATGGCTCAGTGGATGATGATGATACCTGATACTCACTCATGTCTCTTTGTTGTAAAGCCTATTCGTCCGTCACCGGGTACCATATTACATTATAAAATCAAAAACCATTACATAATTCAACACCTAAAGTCCAAGAACCAAAACCAATGTTCCAAACAATATTTTTTTTACAATCTCAGTGGTATGTGACATGTTTTGCCCATATTTTACATCAATAATATTTACATCAATTGAAATACTGTCAGATATATTTAAAATCCTCTCCATCAAAGCAACAATATTCTGCACTGTTAGACAATAATTCAAAACAAATACTATATGTAAACATATTATTCCGTTTTGAATGATCGATTGGCGCAAAGATTGACAACTGTGATTGATGCGGACGCTCTCCAGAAACGACGAGAGCCAATCCTTCCAATAAAAACAGCCAGAGAACTTTTGTAATTACTCCAGCTTTAGACTGGCAACCCAAAGTTAAATTTATTGGTTCATTTTGTACAAATTTTAGGCTCGACAGCTTATTGAAACAATAGTGATTGGCCATATTATTTCATCTAAATACTCTCTGTGATTGGAACCTATAGATTAATAAAATTCAAGGGCTACAAATTTAGCTCAGTTGCTTAACTCTGGAATGAATTCGATACAATTATTTTTTGAATTATTGCGACCACTTTAAACGATAGACTGGTCCATTATAGACTGTGGATTTTAGAAAAATATGAGTATATAGGCATTTTGAGGGTTAAAGGGTGCTACATACAGTTCTCTTTAGAGAACGGTTTTCTGCTGTTCACACTCCTTCTCCAAAAGGTAGCTCCGATTCAACTTTTTGTGAATAAATAATATGCAAAAAGATTCATCTAATTGGCATATGCCAATTAGATGTGCCATCGGTGTGCGGACGGACGGACAGACAGCAAGAAATTATAGTTAACGTTAACCGATAGTACAAATACCCTTTCTGTCCGTGTAATGCGTGATTTTTGTGTGTATAAAATCAATACATATTATTATAATAAAAATGTAACTGGTCGGTGTCTGTACATCGAAGATATAATAGAGAAACTGCTGTATGAACGCAATAGAACCCAAAACAATGGTTTTTAGAATTTTTGTCTGTTTGTCTGAATGTTTGAATACGCTAATCTCAGAAGCAGCTAAACCAATTTGAATGCGGTTTTAAGGAATGCGTTGTGGTTTATTCAAGTTAACATTTAAGGTTTGTTTCATTTCAATCGGTTCATAAACAAAAAAGTTATGTCGATACAACAGCAACAGCTATACATAATAAATCAGTAACTGGTGATCAAGAAAACTACATGGGGCACACTAAAAGTTTTGCACTTCTAGCTAATCGGAACTATTTGAATTTCGAATGTTATATTATTTTAAACGTTGCAACCTTCTTGGTAATAAGAAAAACAATTGGCGGGAAATCATTTGTCAATTGTTTTTTATCACACATCAAAGTTCTACGTATGCAACGAAAATGGAATTAAGTCGAAAAGATTTTAGAGCGATGATTTTTTATGATTTTAAAAGTTCTCTCTCTCCGCAAGACTGTGCCACTCGTCTTCAACATGCGTTTGGGAGATAAGCACCTTGTTTGAGCACCGTGAGGCGATGGTTTGCTGAATTTGAGAGAGGTCGAGTTTCTTTACATGACGAATTTCGTGAAGGGCGGCCTTCAACTGCTATCAACGAAAATAATGTGGCTACTGTTAAGCGGTTAATTGAAGAAAACCCGCGGATTACCTATGAGACAATTGAAGGACTATTGGGGATTGGGATGAGTCAAATCCAGAAAATTTTACACGAAGAATTGAAAGTTCGGAAACTTTGTTGTCGTTGGATCCCTCATGGTGCTCACAGATGCTACTGAAGTACGACCACGGACATTCTAATGCTGTTTATGACATTGTCACAGGAGACGAAACGTGGATTTATTGTTTTGAACACGAAAAAAAAACAGCAATCTTGTGAATGAGTGTTTGAAAATGACAACAAGCCAACAAAAGTGAGGCAGGCGAGAAACGTTGGTAAAAAAATGATCGCGTTTTTTTTCTCAGCTACGGGTCCCATCTGTACAATTCCACTTGAAGATCAA
Organism: Nudaria mundana; assembly: GCA_963556515.1. NCBI lineage: Eukaryota > Metazoa > Arthropoda > Insecta > Lepidoptera > Erebidae > Nudaria > Nudaria mundana. Next base: position 516,438 of record OY748302.1, read on the forward strand.
AAGAGTGTTAATGCCGAGTGGTATTCTACCATTTGTTTACCCAGGGTGTTAGAAAAAGTTCGCGAAAGACGACCCAAAAGCCGCGTTCTCCTACATCATGACAACGCTTCTTCACACACGGCCAACAAAACAAAGTCATTTTTAGCTTCCGAAACAGTACAACTCGTCACCCATCCTGCGCATAGCCCCGACCTAGCACTCTGTGATTTCTGTATTTTCCCCAAAATTAAAGATTTGATGAGAGGTTTCACTTTTACCAACTCCGAAGAGGCAGTGATAGCGTTCAATCAGCACGTAGAAAACATGCCTTCAGATCTGGTTTCCTCCTGTTTAAAAAAATGGTTCGATCGCATGGAAAAATGTTTAAAATGTAAAGGAGAGTATTTTGAAAAGCAATAAACATAATATTTTGGTTATAACATGTGGTTTTTTTTTAGTTACGCAAAAACTTATAGTGTGACCTACGGGCGGAGCTGCAGGCAACAGCTAGTACTTAATAAAGATTCAACTAGAGAACCAACGTTGTTTTGTGAAAAAATCTCAGATAATGTAAGTGTATGTAGCGTATAAAACCAGTAGCGTAGTGTCGCCTGTCGCCCTCTCGAGACCCCCGATAATAGTGATAGTGCGCTCTCTGTCAGAGCACCTAAACTTGTGAGTTTACAACTGTTCATCTTACTGTAAATATAGGTTTGTTAGTTTTCCAAGAAATGTTGAAATAATTACGTAATAGAAAATACAGGACTCGGCAAATGTGTGATTTAGATGCAAATTCATTATACTTTTGTTAAAAATTTGTTTGTTAAGGTTTGTGAATTTTAGTGGACAAAGTTTCTATTACGTAGGACAAAAAAAACTACTGACAATTAAGGGTGGGTAATGACTCTGTGCCTATCTCCGAGGAGATATTAGCGTGATTATATGTACGTATGTAGATAGGATCACTGACAGATACCCAGACTGTAGTGTTTAGGTGTACCTATGTAACATCGGTCCTGGGTATTGCCCCTATAACTTGGGGCGTAATGTACCTCCCATAATGTGCCTACCCCCTTGGGGAAAATAAATATATGGACGTATGTAGATAAATATAAACAATAAAGGAATCTAAACTACAAATCTCCCAACATTACTTCGAACCTTTTCTGCCAGCTCGGGATTTTTGAATCATCTCGCTATCTAATCTCAAAGGGCACAAACAGAGATACTGTGGTCGATATAGACAATGTGTTTTCTTCTCATTTGGTGAATTGATTATTCTCTATTTGTATTTTGTATTGAAAATTGTGGTGTTGAAAGAAGATTATTCACAGACTTTAAAAAAGGGTTAACAATTCGACTGTTTCTTCCTTTTTGTGTTTGTTAGGTACCTCATATTACTACTTCTCGAGTTCCAATTTGTTCCCATTCCTACAATTATTTGGTCCCATGCCGCTAATTGGAAGTTTGTCGTTATGTTTGAAGTGTTTTTGATAGTTTTAATGTAGGCACAGAAGTTTCAATTTGAATTCCTACATTGAATTTTTTTTTTTAAATGTGTATATTTTTTTTATATGATTTTTTTTATGTTATTAATTTTATTTATTATTTTTATATTTATTATCAGAATATCATTTTTATTGCTTTGTTTTAATATAATTTTAATTTGTGTAATTTATAAAATTAATGTATGAAATTTTATACGTAGGTCACACTATAAGTTTTGCGTAACTTAAAAAAACAACATGTTAAAACCAAAATATTATGTTTATTGCTTTTCAAAATACTCTCCTTTACATTTTAAACATATTTTCATGCGATCGAACCATTTTTTAAAACAGGAGGACCACAGATCTGAAGGCATGCTTTCTACGTGCTGATTGAACGCTATCACGGCCTCTTCGGAGTTGGTAAAAGTGAAACCTTTCATCAAATCTTTGATTTTGGGGAAAATACAGAAATCACAGGGTGCTAGGTCGGGGCTATGCGCAGGATGGGTGACGAGTTGTACTTTTTCGGAAGCTAAAAATGACCGTGAAGTACAGATGGGACCCGTAGCTGAGAAAAAAAACGAGATCATTTTTTTACCAACGTTTCTCGCCTGCCTCACTTTTGTTGGCTTGTTCTCATTTTCAAACACCCATTCACAAGATTGCTGTTTTTCGGGTTCCAAACAATAAATCCACGTTTCGTCTCCTGTGACAATGTCATAAACAGCATTAGAATGTCCGTGGTCGTACTTCAGTAGCATCTGTGAGCACCATTCCACGCGAGCCCGCTTCTGCTCCGCTGTCAGTTCATGAGGGATCCAACGACAACAAAATTTCCGAACTTACAATTCTTCGTGTATTTGTTCCCCCATAATCCCCAATAGTCCTCGAATTATCTCATAAGTAATCCGCGGGTTTTCTTCAATTAACCGCTTAACAGTAGCCACATTATTTTCGTTGACGGCAGTTGAAGGCCACCCTTCACGAAATTCGTCATGTAAAGAAACTCAACCTCTCTCAAATTCAGCAAACCATCGCCTCACGGTGCTCAAACATGGTGCTTCTCTCCCAAAAGCATTTTGAAGACGAGCGGCACAGTCTTGCGGAGAGAGAGAACTTTTAAAATCATAAAAAATCATCGCTCTAAAATCTTTTCGACTTAATTCCATTTTCGTTGCATATGTAGAACTTTGACTTTGACAAATGATTTCCCACCAATTGTTTTTTTTAATTACTAAGAAGGTTGCAACGTTTAAAAAAATATAACATTCGAAATTCAAATAGTTCCGATTAGCTTTTTAGAAGTGCAAAACTTTTGGTGTGCCCCATGTATGGGCTACATGCCTGAAATGAAGATTAATTATACTCGTAATAATAATTTCCGTGACCCAAGTCTTCCTTGCCTGTACGCGGTGCACCTGCTGACCTAAAGTCCTCGTAAACGGCAATAACCTCACCTCCTTTTGCGTGACACGAACAATGTAACTGACGAAACATGGGAGTATTAACCGTCTCTGTCTACCTTTTCAAATGAAAATGTATATTTTTTAATGAGGTATTCAAAATAAATAGAAAATTAACAGTACTAAAAACTATACTATACAGACTAAAATCTACACTATACACAGGCGTCAAAGAACTCTTCCGCTCGTCGCCGACTGGCAATGTTCCCAGAAGGCTGGCAGCATTGCCACGTTGTATGGCAATGCTTATTCTTTGAGCTAAAAAGTATCCAGTCTTCTAGTCTTTTTACTACGCTTTTATTAGCTTCACTTGTATGTTTGCTTGCTTGTATGTTTGTAACCGACTCTTTTGGGTTCGTATTTGCCCTACTTTGAACGATGAGATTTAATTCAAACTTTGCACACCTGTCAAAGACCGATGGCAAAACAATAATTCGATTGATAATTAAAAAAAATGAAAATAGATACAAAAAAATTAAAAATAAATAATAGTTTAAAAAAACACGCTTTTATAGAGAATCCAACTAAAAAGTAGAAAATAAATTTTAATAAGTTTAAATTAAGAATAGTGTAAATCTTCTCTATATATAAAAATGAATCCCTATTTCCCTTGGTCACGACATCACGCGTGAACGGCTGGACCGATTTCGCTAATTCTTTTTTTGTTGAGTTCGTTATTATCAGGAGAAGGGTCTTATGGAAGAAAAATAAAGTCCGGAAATTAGAAAAATTAATGCGGTACGAAGTTCGCCGGGACAACTAGACTGCCAATAAAATATTTATAACTACGAGTTAAAAATATCACTCAAATTGCGGCAAATTATAAAGGTTTTATTTCGAGGTAAGTAAATATACCGATATTTTTTCATATGGGGATCGTGTTGTCCGTCTGATCCTCACCACGTGTCTACGGTTACGGTGAAGGGAGAGGGGGAGGACTGTGGGGGGGGGGCACATTATACAGTGAGCCGAGGTGTGACAACTCCACCACACGATAGATTAATTCAATAACACAGACGATTTAACGGTATTCAACATTTTATTTGTTTGCCCAACACAATAATCTGCTATTAGAATACTTTTTTTTTAAATTTCAATGTTTCTCATTTATCTAAAAAGCTTTTAAAGAGTTTGTTTGTTTGGGTGAATGTTTTGTCATTGTTTTGTCATGGATTTTCGCCAAGTAACGCCTGTTTCTATCCAATATTTGGGTGAATGTGTTAACCTTAGATCGAATTCAAAATGTATTCTTGTGTTGTATTCACACACATTACAATTACGTATCAAGGAAGGCATATAACACGATAACCTTAACTCGGTTATCTATCAAAAGGTTGTCTGGAAGAGATCGCTTTTAGTGATAAGGCCGCTACTTGTAGTTTCTTTGAGTGATGTCTCCTTTATGTATGTTCTCAATGTTCAATAAAATGTATTTGATTTGAAAACCGATAACCAGAATAGAAATCTTTTAAGATGAAACCAAGTCTCGGGCGTCCGTTACTTAACTGATATCTAAGTGCGGTTTAATCATGATAATATAAAATGTACAATTCATCATTGCTTCTGATTTTGATATGATATATACCCTTACTTTGACAGTTGAGCCTGATCTTATTTCGTGAGACTTTAAAACTGTGCCATTCCAAAAGTCATTAGGCTTTTAAATTAAAAGTACTTATGGTAAAGTGAAGTCGTTAAATAATCATAAAGAAAAATATACCGAGAGACTAATTGATATTCTCTTGTGAGAATGAGGGGAAGAAAAGGCGACAACTAAAACAATGCTTTAGGAACAATACGCGACGGCGGCGGCGCGCGATCGGAGTGCTTTACGAGCTAAATTAAAAAAGAAAGCTGTTTTTATGTTTTTTCTATTAATATACCGCTGTTATTTAATACTAGCTAATGACTGGCTTCGCTTTTATATATTGAACAAAACACTTGTATTTTCCACTTGTTTCCATGTTCCACAAGTACAAAAGCGTACTAGCATACAACCGACGGCTTTTTACTTTTACTTTCTCCTTGTGTATATTATTAGATATCTAATAAGCTTATAATCGTCATAAATATCTGAGTTTAAATAAATAAATATTTTTGGACATTCTCGCACGACGTCATCTAGTCCAAATTAAGCTAAGATAAGCTTGTGCCATGGGATCTAGACGACTCATAAACATGCTTGTATATTTCTAAATACATACATATTATACATAAAATACCCAAACTCCGAAACAAACATTTGTGGATCGCACAAATAATTTGATTCGACCCGAAATCGAACCTGGGAACTCAGGGACGGCAGTTTGCGAATTAATTAGAAGAATTAAACGTATTTTCTTTTCTTTCTTTCTTCTAAAAGTGTTTTTGTCCAATATGTGTAGCAAATTCCACCAAGTGCTATCAATCGACAGTGTAAATACGCTTCCCTTGTGTTTTCCCAATCGCATTTGCACGGGAAGTTATACATCAGGATTCAGGATGAATGCTGAATAATTTGATAATTATTGTACATATTGCAATCAATACTTATTGGTTGGATTCGCCACTGGGAATTCTTTCAGGCATTTTTTCAGAAAAAAAACCGTAGACCGTTCAGTGGTTAGACCATGATGAAAAAAAAACATTCTTTGTAATCTACATATTATAAAGAGGAAAGATTTGTATTTTTGTGTGTATGTTTGTAATGAATAAACTCAAAAACTACTGTGCGGATTTCAAAAATTCATTCACAATTGGAAAGCTACATTCACCCTGAGTAACATAGGCTACTTTTTATCCAGGTAATGTGTTCCCACGGGAACCGGGAACGAGTAAACTAAATCACGCGGGCGGAACTGCGGCGATCAGCTAGTATTAGTATAAAATTTGAAATACCCTACAACTTGTCATACTATTTATGATGCCAGATACTCGTATATTTCAATTTCAAATCACTTTCATCCTCGCTTCTGCGTCACGCACTCACTTTTCATATTATGAGATTATAGACTGTATATTTTCAACCGACTTCCTAAAAAGGAGGTAATTCGAGTGTATGTTTTTTATGTTTGCTAAAAAGGAGGAGGTTCTTAATTCGAGTGTATGGTTTGTTTATGTATGTTACCTCATATGTTTGGAATGGGCGCACCAATTTTTTTTTTTAATTACATGCTTCTAGTTTTCTAGTGGAACTATTTGAATTTGGTCCCGTTCCGACAATTATTTAGTCCCAATTCGGTAATTTGAAGTCGGTTATTATTTTAATTTTTGATGTATCTTTTATAGAAACCTGTCCAAATCTATACATACGACTATTATAAGGCAAAGTCCAGCGCAGCGTCAATCTGTTTGCGATAAACTCAAAACCTACTGCACAGATTTTCATGCTTCTTTCACTTGCGGATACAATGGTTCTTGAGGAAGGTTTAAGTATATAATTTGTCCTGGACGAAGCCGTGTCTGTCTGCTAGTAGAATACAAAAACATAAATAAAGTACCTATACTAATGAGTACAGATGTGTCTCGAAGAAATCTTTTATTTTAAACTGTCCGTTGAGAACACTACGATAAAATATATAACAACCTACGTACGTCCTGAATGGTTTCAAACTATTAAGATTCAGTCATTACGCGGTCTGGAATAAAACTTCAAATCTTTTATAGTTTTCCATTAACTCTGTCGTTTTCTGTGATACTAGTACAGGGTCTTGCGCGGTGTTTTGCGCCGCACCACGCCATAGGTTTTGACCTATAACTTTTGACCCCTTAGGGCTAGGTCAAATTTTCGATTTTATGGCTTGCCTCCAGATCGAGGGCTATCCATAGAGGGGTCAACCATCATTGGAGCATAAGCAGTTCTCGAGAGCTAAGGGGGACATTCCCCATTTCTATATATAGATTAAACTGTCCATTGAGAACAGTACGACAAATATAACAACCTACGTACGTTCTGAATAGTTTCAAACTAGATCCAGTCATTTCGCGGTCTGGAATAGAGCTTCAAATCTTTTATAGTTTCCCATTAACTACACCTTACGAATGAGACGGGATACTTAGAACGGACTTATTACAGTACACTTCTGTCGTTTTCTGTGATATTATCTCGGCTATATTCCCGAAGAGGTAGTCAGAGGTGCATAACCCACCTACATTTTGTCAATAATTTGGTTGGTCCGACGTAATAGGAGGCAAGTCTATTGTAGCTACGGGTCTTTTGGTTGGTCCCACGTTATAGGAGGCAAGTCTATTGTCGCTACGGGTCTTTTGGTTGATCCCAGGTTATAGGAGGCAAGTCTATTGTCGCTACGGGTCTTTTGGTTGGTCCCACGTTATAGGAGGCAAGTCAATTGTAGCTACGGGTCTTTAAAAAAAATCTATAACTCTCAAGAGTCAGGACAAATGTTACATACTTCTAATATAATCTCTGTAGTCAGAGTATACTGTTTTCTGTGATGAAGTAATTATGTTATGGGTGCTTGGGTTCTTAGAGACCTAAGTGCAAGTGTTGCACCTGCCGAACTGTGGCATTCTTAAAATAGCCTAAACTTACAAGCTGACACCCCCGGCTTCGTCCACGTGGAATAGTTTTGAAATTCCTAATTCTCGTGGGAACTAATTCCCAGGATAAAAAGAACCTACATTATATGACTCCTTATAACATCTGTCCGTGAAGACCTTATGGACCGCTTCTAGGTCCAGCCACTTCAGAGACACACGGGCCAATAAAAAAAAGTATTTTTTGTGCAACTAATCTAATATATTTTTGTATTTTAAAGCAATGAGTTTTGCTTAAACTATTCTTAATTAATTTTTGTGATCAATTTATAATTTCTTTCTTAATATTTTAAGAATAGTTTGAGCAAAACTCATTGCTTTAAATTACATAAATATATGGATTTGGTAAGGATTCATCTAAAGGTTCAGTGTTTAAATATCGTTGTAACACGATACACTGGTACCGTCAGTTCGGTGGAACTGCCGATGACATCAGTTTTTGTGATCAATTTATAATTTCTTTCTTAATATTTCAACTAATCTAAGTTGAAGTAATGTACCACTAGACATGAAAACTTAAGTTAAATTAACAACATTCTTTTATAAAGTCGGTTAAGGGGTAGAACTCATTATTGAGAAGTTGTGAGTGACGTCGGACAAGACAATTAAATAATATTAACGACACTTGATCAAATCAATTACTTCAAGCTTGGAGTAATCAAATACAGACAGTTAAGTTTATTGCTTAACTTGGTACTTCGAACACCATGGAGAATATACCTTATCTTCACGACCATATGTTACTTTAGGGATGAACAGTCAAGTTAAAAGTACCTATAATAGTCGAGATTGTATAAAAACACTAATGAAAGTTAAAATAAAACTAAAAAGTCATGCCAGGAGCAAGCGTGCGCGAGTCAGCGCCCGGACCTCGTCGTGGGTCTGAGCTTAGATACCCTCTCACTGGAGACCATGCTTCAAGGCATGGTCTCCAGCTGGGGTGGAACGCGGCCGTGTCTTTCTGCGAGCAGGTCGTGTTCGTTCGGAGGCGGCCGAGAGGGAGAGGGAGCGTACCCTGCCCGCGGAATTCTGAAGTGTGCCAGAGTGCCGCAGACTCTACGCCCATGACCATTGACCTCCATGATCGGCGTCAGTCGAAATGCTTCGGAGTGCTCACCTGAGGCGTCGGCAATGAATGAGCCGCGGATTTTAACAAAAGAAAAGAAGGATCGTAGGAAGAGGAAATTCCTTTTCAAAACGTACTGGCAAAATGTTGTTGAGAAATACACCATGTAATGTAAATGTGTAATCCTCTCCTGCACGCGGTGTAACTGCTGACATACGGACGAGGCCCTGGCATATCTACTGGAATAGCCTGATTGCAATAGCCGAGCCTATTACGTGGAAAAGTGACTAGGTTATACCTCTTATCATTTGTGCTACATAGAATTGAAAATCTATATACTATAGCAACCTTAAATCTAGATTTTCTAACGTATCTTTTCGACGATATTTTCTACTTAATTTTTCTCAAAAACAGAATTAGACTCAAATTTATTCCGTCATGAATAATACAGCAAAATATGTTTCATAAAATGAGGCACCGCTCGAACGATTTGGGAGTAGAATATAGTGCTACGATATCGTAGCGTGCTACGTGACGTAGAACGCTCGTAGCGACCGTCGTAGCATATTTAAATATTATGACATATTGAAACCAGATGTAATTTATTGTACATATTGTGTCCAAAATGTTAACGGTGTTGCATACTAGTGATACACTCCGACTTCACGCGGAATAGTTTTAATTGATTCTTTTATATAAATGTTCATCTAAAATTTCTTCTGTTTAGGTACAAGTTATTTTTTTTTAGATTCATATGTTATAATATAGGTTAGATTCTAGTCCGATACGCCCAGCACTTTAATTGGCTGTGCCATAGCGGCAACATTTCATCGCTATAGGGTTTCAAATTATTATTATTATTTTTGCAAAATTACAATATAACTGTCACTTTTTAATTAATTAATTCGGCCATTTTGGACATAACCCATTATAGGCTTGCCCCCTATTACGTGGGACTAAAAATACTGGCAAATAATGTGTAATGCAGCTCTGCCTACCCCTTCGGGGATCTAGGCGTGATATATGTGTGTCTAATCACACAACAGAGTACTATAAAAAAATTTTGAAAATAACTCCACCAGCAACACACATCATGAGTCAAAATAACTCCACCAGCAACACACATCATGAGTCAAAATAACTCCACCAGCAACACACATCATGAGTCAAAATAACTCCACCAGCAACACACATCATGAGTCACAATAAGGACTTGGTACTTCATTAACTTGCGAATAACTGTATATTTTACCCGACTGCGTCACCGAGAGTTATTGCTTTCATATTCATATTAATTTATTAATTTACAGAATGTAGGTACAGTTATAGGTGTTAATTTACATAATGTCCCATTTACACTCTACCATTGCATTATGGTATGTAAATAATTAACACATGCAGTATAAAACAGTAAAATAATTTATCTCATACATAATTAATAACACTATTAGGCCCTTTACTTTGTAGAAATATGTAGGTATATTAATAATATGTCAAAATTATTCAGATTTTTAGATCTAAAAGTAAGTCCAATCAAATTAATTCTACATTCTAAGGCACTTTTAGGCCGAATTCGACCAAACTCAAAGTTACACTGGTGGTAAACTATCATGGTAATAATTATACTCCGACTAAAATTTGAAGGATATTAATTATACTATTCTACTTGAAATGTCATAACAATTCAATTTTGTTGGATAATGCAGTGAAATGTTTAAAATGTTTTGTGAATTGACAATTGACACTATTATCCGACAAAATTAAATATTATGACATTTCAAGTAGAGCAAATAATAAAATAATATCCCACATATTCTAGTCGGAGTATAATCATCAGCGTGAGAAATTCACGCCACGGTAACTTCGAGTTTGCTCGAATCCAGCCTTAAAAGGTCATGAATATACCGCGACATTTGAAAACGTAGTTTCCCAACTCCTTGGTAACTCTTTTTAAGAATGACATGAAATGTGACGTCGAATAAGAAGATGCGTCGAAACCAGAACAAGTAGTCAGTCACTGAGTAGTCTATGAGTCTATATCCTTATCGTAACCATAGAGTATCAGTTTAAAAGCCTTTACACAGCCCACGGTTTACTTTCTTTCTTTCCTTTCTAGAAAGGTTTAGTGATCTAAATATATTTTAACAAGTTAATGTTCAAGCAGTTTTTTTCTTCATTTCCAACCTAACTCTAATTTTCGTTTTAGTAAATTTACTTTTCGTAGTAATTTTTATATCTAAATAAATATTTTATAATTGTTTTAGTAAACAAAATAACCAAAAAATTTGAAGAAAAATCCGTAAAATATTATTTATTTTGCCAACACATTTTAAATAATATAATCAAATATATACAAGACGTGTATAGACGTCGTAGTTAATTCTAAACTTACCTCGACTTGACGTAAAGTTTGTGTGATGGAGGACGAAGGCTCTAGCCGGGACGAGCAGTAACCACTGACCGCCCAGACGCCTTGCAAGCTTTATATATACAGCCGAGGTGCGGGGGTGATGGGAGGAGTCTGCGTGACTCCTCCCTTTTGACACCACACTTGATGACGTCTTATGACGTCAACAGATTGTCGCTTTGAGAAATTTGGCGAAGTAAATAATCGAAGTTATTAAAATGATTAGCACATACATACAATGTCGTATGTTTCTGCAAAGGAATAGATAGAGCTGTATTATACGCCAACTTGTCAACCGACTTCCAAAAAACTAGAAGGTTCTCAATTCAACTGTAAGTCTTTTCTTTTTATTAAATTTTTTATGTTTGTTACCTCATATCTCTGGACTGAATGAATTGATTTTTTTTTAATTAAAGCGACTGCTTCCTAAGTGGTACCATTTCAATTTGGTCCCATTCCGACAATTATTTGGTCCCAATTCGGTAATTTGAAGTCGGTTGTTGTGCCAATTTTTGACGTGTATTTTGGACAGTATCTGTGTTAGCCTCGTGGTATAGGTAGGTTGTAGGTTCGAGCCTATCGCCGTTTTTTGGTCATTTCACCAACTTCAAAAAAAGGAGGAGGTTCTCGATTCGACCGTATGTTTGTTACCTCATAACTTCATAACTGGATGACCCGATTTTAATTTTTTTTTTGTAAGGTAGGTAGTGCTTTCTATGTGAGTTCATTTAATTTGGTCCTACTCCGGTTTATATTCTACTAGCTGATCGCCGCAGCTCCGCCCGTGTGATTTAGTTTACTTGTTCCCGGTGCCCGTGGGAACACATTACCGGGATAAAAAGTAGCCTATGTTACTAAGGGTGAATGTAGCTTTCCAATGGTGAAAGAATTTTTGAAATCGGCACAGTAGTTTTTGAGTTTATTCATTACAAACATACACACAAAAATACAAATCTTTCCTCTTTATAATAGTAGTATAGATTGGCCAGAGTCTATCAGCAGGTTAAGATGACTTGGAGCCTAGAGATGTCGGTAGGGTCCTTTTACACCCCATTATTTGAAAGTAACTCCATAACCTAACTCGGAACCCAATGTAAAAGACACTCGATCTAACTCCTTACTTTAAATAACTGTAGAAGTTTTGTAACTTGACGTGTCAAACTTTGAGGAATTCTAATCGAAATTCCAGCGAAATCTCGGGGTTATAGAGGGGGGAGGGATATGGGGTATATCGGTAGCACTTTGATAAGTGATATCACTTAACAAAGTTTCGTAAATAGTAGGCTGTTTCTGTTTACACTAGCAACATTATTCCTCGTGTCGAACTTAGGACATCGAGGATGGCAGTCGCATACCCATACTCTAAAAAAAAATTATTTAGATTCGTCAAAAGTTGGTGTGACTCTACCGAGGGTTCCAAAATGCAACGAGACTGAGAAGAGCCCTCAAGAAACTCAGTTCGGCTTTTTTCCAAAATATTTCATCTTAAATCTAATACAGAGTTATTTAGAAAGGAGCAATTCGTGTTACAACCAGGGCTCAGTCATCCTCGTCTGCACGCGGTATACCTGCTGATACGGACAATACTCTAAGTGGCTGGAAACTGCAATGGGATCACCTCCTATTACGTGGGATCAAGAGTGAGAGTATATAACCAACCTTATACTTACCAACTTAATATTAGTTTTAAGATTTTGTTTCTACGTGCCTAGTTTTGTATACTTACGTTAGTTATTTTTCTTTCTGTTGTAAAAGGGGAAAGATGTAGTATATGTTGGCGGTACTTCAATATAATAATATTGTGAATGTAGGTGGATCTAAATAAAGGCACTGCACTGTACAAGACGCAGATTAGACCCTGCGTTGAATACTGCTCTCACCTCTGGGACGGCTCCGCGAAGTATCTGCTGGACGCTCTCGACGCTATGCAGCGACGGGCTATCCGTATTATAGGTTGTCCGGAGGTAACGGGAAGCCTTGAGCCGCTAGCTCAGCGCCGAACAATAGCTTCCTTGGCCGCATTCTACCGTATTTACCACGGCGAGTGTTCTGAAGAGCTCTTCAATCTGATCCCACCCTCTTCCTTCCGATCCCGAACAACGCGTGCCGGGCAGAGATGCCACTCTCACACAGTGGATAGCATGTTCGCGAGAACCGAACGTTTTAAACGTTCGTTTCTCTGCCGAGCGATAGTGGCCTGGAACGCCCTGCCTGTGCACGTGTTTCCTCCCACACATAACCCTGGGTCGTTTAAGCGGAGCGTGAAGAGGCACATCAGTAGGTCGTCATGTTTAGGGCCACTCTCTATAGTATTGTGTGCTGTGAGAGTGGCCCACAATCGCTAAACGTGGTCACGACTTACCACTAGGCGGGCGGCGTCAATTTAGCGAACCCAATATATAAAAAAATATATATTAAATTCATTCGGCCGTTTTGGACATAACCCATTATAAATGTGCCCGGTGACGGCAATAGGCTTGCCCCCTATTACGTGGGACTAAAAATACTGGCAAGTTGTGGGTGTGTAATGCAGCTCTGCCTACCCCTTCGGGGATATAGGCGTGATATGTGTGTGTGTTATAATAACAACTATAGCTTTAAAACAGAATAAAATCAATATATAGGAGGACTCCCATACTACAAACGTAATTTGTCTTGCCATTTTTATACATAATGGTACGGAACTCTTCGAGCGCGAGTACAACTCGCACTTGGCTGGTCTTTTTATGTTTGTTACATCATAACTTTCGACTGGATAAGCACTTTTGATAATTCCTTTTTTAATTGAAAGCGGGCGCTTCCCGTGTGGAGCAGCAGATACAGATACAGATACAGATACAGATACAGATACAGACACAGATACAGATACAGATGGAGTATCTCGAGATAAATGAAAGATTTTGAGGACTGTTTACATGGTTTACTAATCGTAATAAAGTACAAAGAGTATCGAAGCTATATTAATGCGCGTCGTGCAGCTGAGTGGTGAGCGCTGTAGCAGGCCTATGTCACTCTCTTAACAATCGCAAAAAATACGTGACGTCAGCGACAACTTGAAGTTGTAAGTCAGTAAGGGTTGTCTCTTGTTTGTGATACGGCATTGACCATAGAGTTAGAAAGAAAGAAAAGACGTTTGTTTCACAAATTGATATTAAAGCATTAACGTCATAATTATTGGTCAAATTATGCTGGCACTTTCCCGACAACCCTAACGTTCGAATTATGTTCTGTATGTCAGTACTATTCCCTATTCTGTGGCTGTAGTATCGCATATCGGCTGAGATGCGCAGCCACCGTGTGCTCTCATTTCAATTTGAACCTGTTTCGACTATTTGAATTCGGTTTTTTGCTAACATTATTTTCAGTTAGTATCAGTCGTATATTTATTATGGGCAGACCAGCGGGTACACACTAGTTAATGTTTTATGTTGTCAATTAAGGGCATGAAACAAGAAGTAATAGCGTTTAGTGGATAATATAGTTAGCTATTATAACTGTGGTAGTTAACATCTTGTTATTTTTACGAGAGAGTTAAGTTTACGACGCGACGACAATCTAGACGTCTTATGACGTCAAGGGAATTAAAGAAAAAGATATTTAAAAGAAGTTTTTATTAAAAGCTACTAAAATGTTCTATGCGACTGCCGTCTTTGAGGTCCCGCGTTCATTCCCGGATTGAATAAAATATTTCTGTGATCCACAAATGCTTGTTTCAGAGTTTGGGTTCCAATTTTCTGTGTATATTTAGTATGTGTTTAGAAAGTTGAGTCCGAGACGCCCAGGACTTTAATTTCATTGGCAGATTTTGTTGCCTTCAACATTTCATCGCGAGGCAACGGATTTAAAATTTAGTTTTCAAAATTATAATAAAGCTGCTTATTTTATTAAATTAATTCGACCATTTTGGACATAACCCACTTTCTAGTGCCCGGTGACGGCAATAGGCTTGCCCCCTATTACGTAGGACTAAAAATACTGGCAAATTGTGCGTGTGTAATGCACCTCTGCTCCCCTTCGGGGATATAGGCGTGATATGTGTGTGTTTAGAAATATAGTAATAAGCCGTAAGTTGCGATATTAACACAGTATGTCTTGGGTTAGTGGTGTCTTGCTAGTTGATAGAACGTTCCTTCAGGTAAGGGATCAGCCTCAGGTTCGAGTCCAGCTCAAGGCTATTATTTTGTGATTCATATTGTAAAATAATATAGCATAAGTATGTTTAACGAAGTATTTTTATACTATACCAACACGTCTGGCCAACGGGCGACGATAGACGTCGCCTCGGCTTTCCTTCAGGCGGAAGCAGTCACAATGGCGACTTGAAAAGTCCTTTGAAATATAAATGTAAATTCGAAAAGCCAGAAAGTAACCAATCTTCTAATTTTGCGAGGCTTTAATCATTTGTTTTGCGAAAAATCGTTTCTGCCTACCTCCTCGGGCACACATATGTCATTTTGAGTGAAGTAGGTTTTGCTCAGTTTATGATGAGTGACGTCACTTAGTTCGAAATCTAACGCCAATTGTATCGCTTGTTAACTTAGTTTTGTGTCTGAGTAACTTTTCTGCTTGACTGTAATTCTATAGGGCTGCCAATATCGACTTATCTGTTGCTTTAATATAAACTGGTTTTATCTATTGAGTTTTAAATATGCATTACGATGTGATTTTTGTTAATAAATTATGAAAAAAATATTTCTTTGGTTTAACGGAAATGTTAAAAGACAAAGCATATCAAGGTTTGTGATGCAATGACGTAATTAAGTCTTACTCAAAAATTACTAGTCTTGTTCTCACCAGATTTCTAGACCCCGAATAGATACAATACAAAACAATGGTAAGTAAAAAATTTTTTTAAGAAAAAACCTTTTTAGCATTAATTAATGGCATTAATTTTTCGCAGAATCAAAAGGACAACAAAACGTCGACAATTGTTTCGCCTCTAAACGAGGCATTATCAAGACTGTCTCAGAGAGAACAGCTGTTCTCTCTGAGACAGTCATTTTTTACTTACCATTTTTTACTTACCATTGTTTTGTCATGGATTTTCGCCAAGTAACGCCTGTTTCTATCCAATATTTGAGATACAATACACTTTAACAAATTAAAAAACTTTTCAAAAGTTATGTCTCTATAATATAGCGGATTGGGACGGTCTACGCGATTATTTTGCGTCCGTCCCCTGGAGCCAGCGCTGCTTTGTAGGAAAGGCTCCTTCGGATAGTGCTTCTGCTATTGCTGGCGAGATCAGTTTAGGGATGGATTATTACATCCCTTTCACTGATGTCGCCAGTATCCGCAGAGCCCGTCCCTGGTTCGGGCGAGATTGTGCCAAAGCTGTTCGACAAAAACAGTCGGCATATCGCGCCTGGATCAGGGCCCGGGCTGTGCGCGACCCAAACGTGGGCCACCTCAAAGCAGCGTACAACCGGGCCACAAAGTCGAGTAAGAGGGCCTTTAAGAGAGCGGATGCCAAGCGCGTCGCGCGGCTTGGTCAGGAGCTCACTTCCCATCCCACGGGCAGCCGTGGATTCTGGCAACTGGCCAAAGCCGTGCAATCTAACTTTTGTCAGCCCTCGCTGCCACCGCTGCGTTACCCAGATGGAACACTGGCTCACAAAGCCCAAGAGAAAGTGGATATGCTCGCAGACCTCTTTGCGGCTAATTCCCGGGTCGACGACTGTGGCCTGCAGCCCCCCGCCATCGCCAACTGTGGCCACACAATGCCTGATATTGTTATCAGGCAATGTGATGTACGGGCAGTGCTGCGGTCACTCGACACGCGGAAAGCCAGTGGCCCTGACGGCATTCCGGCGGTGGTGCTACGAAAATGTGCAGCTGAGTTGTCTCCAGTATTAACGCGTCTGTACCGCCTGTCATACTCTTCAGGGCTCGTGCCGGAGGTCTGGAAGGAGGTGAACGTACAACCGATCCCCAAGAAAGGGGATCGGTCCGATCCAGGCAACTATCGACCCATAGCTGTCACCTCAGTCATTTGCAAGGTGCTTGAGCTCCTTATAAATAAGCAGCTCATGCAATTCCTAGAGGATCACTCGCTAATCAATGATCGACAATACGGATTCAGGCCAAAGCGATCAACGGGTGATCTTCTGGCATTCGTAACGCATGTCTGGGGTGGGGCTATGGAAAGGCACGGCGAGTCCTTGGCTATTAGCCTGGACATCGCCAAAGCCTTCGATAGGGTCTGGCATGCTTCGCTCCTTTCCAAGCTTCCGGCATATGGTCTACCTCCTCAACTGTGCAGCTGGATTGCCAGCTTTTTAAACGAGCGCCGAGTGCGGGTCCTCTGCGATGGCCAGGCTTCTCGCTTCTTGCAAGTGAATGCCAGCAGGGGTCCGTACTATCACCAACTCTCTTTCTTCTGCATATCAATGATATGCTATCCCTCGGGAACATTCATTGCTATGCAGATGACAGCACACTGCACGGGAGTTACTCGGTTCGTCCGACGGCGGGGCGATCTGAGATTGAGGAGGAGAGACGACGACTCGTGGCTGATCTCGACCGTAACCTCGACAGTATCTCTCAATGGGGTACCGAGAACCTGGTCGAGTTCAATGCCCGCAAAACACAGGCGTGTGCATTTACTGCGAAGAAATCCCCTTTCCTTCCCCTACCCTCTCTTCAGAATGCATTATTACCAATGAAGGACAACCTTGATATCCTTGGCATAGACGTTCGTCGAGAGCTCAATAATAAAAACTACATCGAAAGATGTATAGGGCTAGCTCCGCGGAAACTAGGAATACTGAATAAGGTAAAGAGATTCTTTACACCGGACCAGAGGTGTCTGCTGTACAAGACGCAGATTAGACCCTGCGTCGAATACTGCTCTCACCTCTGGGACGGCTCCGCGAAGTATCTGCTGGACGCTCTCGACGCTATGCAGCGACGGGCTATCCGTATTATTGGTTGTCCAGAGGTAACGGGAAGCCTTGAGCCGCTAGCTCAGCGCCGAACAATAGCTTCCTTGGCCGCATTCTACCGTATTTACCACGGCGAGTGTTCTGAAGAGCTCTTCAATCTGATCCCACCCTCTTCCTTCCGATCCCGAACGACTCGTGCCGGGCAGAGATGCCACCCCCACACTGTGGATAGCATGTTCGCGAGAACCGAACGTTTCAAACGTTCGTTTCTCTGCCGAACGATAGTGGCCTGGAACGCCCTGCCTGTGCACGTGTTTCCTCCCACATATAATCCTGGGTTCTTTAAGCGGAGCGTGAAGAGGCACATCAGTAGGTCGTCAAGTTGAGGGCCACTCTCAATAGTAATGTGTGCTGTGAGAGTGACCCACAATCGCTAGACGTCGTCACGACTTACCACCAGGCGGGCGGCGTCAATTTGGCGAACCAAATATAAAAAAAAAAAAAAAAAAAAAAAAAAAAAAATGAATCGCTCAATGTGTTGCTAAGCTCAAATCTCGAGAGCAGCTGAACGTTGAACGTGATCGTTACTATCAGGGGAAGCTTATTATGGAGGAAAATAAAGTTTAGCGGAACATTAGAAAAATTATGCAGGACGAAGATCTCTGCGCGAAGTGTTAAATTTTCGAACGACAACGATTTATTTTTAATGTTCAAAGTTTTTTTTTTCTATACCACCCTCATGCCACACGTTATCACTGTGGTAAGTTTGAAGGAGATCGGTTCAGGCGTTTAGGAGGCGTATGCGGACAAACGAAATGCATGAGTTGCCTAAGATTGAGCTTCGCTCACTTCGCTCAATAACTACCTAAGGTTTTAATTTATCTCCGTTCTTATCAACTGACTTCCAAAAAAAGAGGAGGTTCTCAATTCGACAGTATCTTTTTCATGTTTTTATGTTTTTTACCTTATATCTTTGTACAGGGGAACCGATTTTGAAAATTGTATTATATTTTTTTTTGAAAGCTTCTACTTCCTAAGTCGTCCCATTTGAATTTGGTCCCATCCTGACAATTATTTGGTCCCATTTCGGTAATTTGAAGTCGGTTGTTGTGTAAATTTAGGACGTGCATTTTTTTGTATCGCGTGTCCAGTTGTTTTTACATAATGTCCGAAAAAGTAAAAACGATTTTATTGAAGAAAAATCGTTGTATCGTGTGACAACCCTATCAGAGTTGAGAATGGGAGCCGGCACTTGGAGCCAATTTACTCAGTTATGGCGTACAATTAAACATTTTATTTTCTTTTCGATTAATGCAGTGGGTTATGCTCTTATAACTATCGAACAAGGAATTGTAAGTATAATGTTTGTCCTCAAAGGGGTAGGTACAGATAGGTACAGTTGTTTTAATGAATGAATATTTATATGAATAAAACAGACTTTCCTAATCTCGACGGCCGCCCGAAGTCCCTTTGAAATTTTTAGAAAATTATTTAGATTTGTCAAAAGTTGGTGTGAGGGTTCCAAAATGCAACGAGACTGAGAAGAGCCCTCAAGAAACTCAGTTCGGCTTTTTTCAAAATATTTCATCTTAAATCTAATACAGAGTTATTTAGAAAGGAGCAATTCGTGTTACAACCAGGCAGCCTTGTCATCTAAGAAATCATTAATACTATAATAAGCTTTCTGGCACAATAAACTTTTTATTAGTTTTTTTAAATTTATTGACAGATAAATTTGCTATTTCGGTTGGCAATGTATTGTACATTCGAATAAAGTTCCCCGCAAAAGAATTACTCACTTTATGAAGCCTAAATTTAGGAACAGCCAGTTTATCCTTATTTCTTAAGTTTAGATTATGATTATCACTATTTTTCATAAATTTCTTAGACTAGCGGTGTGTTGGTCAGTTGATAGAACATTCCTCCTGGAAAAGAAATAGTCGGTGGTTTGAGTTCGACCCAAGACTATAGGTTTTGCGACATACTGTAAAATTGTTAGTTAATTGTGTAATCATCGATATCTATACAAGTATAATAGAGAGGTATTGCATTCAATGGGCTCAAAATCTAATAGAACGGATTGAAAAATTCTTTCTAAACTACTATTATAAAGAGGAAAAATTTGTATTTTTGTGTGTATGTTTGTAATGAATAAACTCAAAAACTACTGTGCCGATTTCAAAAATTCTTTCACCATTGGAAAGCTACATTCCCGGTAATGTGTTCCCACGAACCGGGAACGAGTAAACTAAATCACGCGGGCGGAGCTGCGGTGATTAGCTAGTCATCTATAGAAAGGTAAATTGTTAGAGAATAACATAAGCTTTATAACATCACACTACGATCCATAGGAGCAATGAAAACCGGCCAACTTCGTATCGAACCACGCATAAGATAGGGTTCCGTAGCTGCCCATAAACGCCTCTATAACTCCTGTACTAACAGAGATATACCATTAGTTATAGTTTTCCTTCAAAGTTCATTACATGGACTACTATCATGAATTTTTTAGGTTCCTCACGACAACCGTTTAGATTTTAGAGGAGGGACGCCCTTTTTTCGCAAAAACAGGCTCTTCAAAGCCACATATCTCGCAAACGGATACTTAAATAAAAAAATGACCTTTGCAACCTCGCAATGTTTTTAAAAGACCTATCTAATGATACCCCACGCGATGGAGTGGTCGTGAGAAAAAAATATCACCTCACTTTCAGTATAGGAATTAAATATGCATAAAACATGGATACAAGAACTTAATCACAATTCAAAAGAAACAAGAACACGTAAAGATGTTATAGACCATGCTACAGAATTCTATAAAAGCTTATATAAAAATATATATAATGAAGAAATACTTAGAGAGCCCATCCACGAAACAAAAATAAATAGGGTTCAACCAATAAATGAAACGGAAGTGTACGACCATGTAAAACAATTAAAAAACGAAAAGAGCCCCGGCCAAGACGGTTTAAAGAATGAAGCCATCAAATTAGGAGCTCCGGTTCTACTTCACCACTTGACACAACTATTCAACATGGTATTAGATACAGAAAAACTGCCAGTGCAGTGGTGCACTTCTGATATAATCCTGCTGTTCAAAAAAGGCAATCCTCTGGAGTTAGCAAACTATAGACCGATAAGTCTTCTAGCAAGTACGTACAAACTTTTTGCCTCGATAATATTAAAACAAATAACTGAAGAAATAGATGATGCTCAACCAATAGAATAAGCAGGTTTCCGCACTGGCTTTAACACTGTGGATCACATACAGACACTAGAACAAGTAATAGAAAAATATCGAGAATTCAATAGACCACTGTATGTAGCATTCATTGACTACCACAAAGCTTTTGATAGTATTAGCCATTGCTCAATATGGAATGCACTACAGCACCTTAATGTGGACGAAAAGTACATCAATATTATAAAGAACATATACAAGAACAGCACAAGCAGAGTAAAACTTGAAACACGAGGAGACCCTTTCAACATAGAAAGAGGAGTTAGACAAGGCGACCCTTTATCACCAAAGTTTTTTATTGCTGTTCTTGATGATATATTTCGTAGCCTAGATTGGACTCAAAATGGAATAAAAGTAGGTGTACGTAATTTGAGTCACTTAAGATTTGCAGACGATGTTGTTTTATTTGCTGAAACATCTAGGGAGCTGGAAAATATGGTTAGAGCACTCGACCAACAAAGTGCTAAAGTTGGCTTAGTCATGAACACAAGCAAAACCAAAATAATGTCCAATAGCCTAAAAAGACCCATTGAACTAAAAGGAAACAATATAGACTACGTCGAAAGCTATATATATCTAGGAAAAAAGGTATCTTTTAATAGGACCAGCAACGAAGAAGAAGTAGATAAAAGAGTAGCAATAACATGGAAAAAGTATTGGTCTCTAAAGGAAATTTTTAAGGGAGATTACAGCTTAAATATTAAAAAAGTTGTAATGGACACTTGCATATTACCATGTTTGTTGTATGGGTGTCAAACCTGGGTCTTTACCAAAATGATACAGCAAAAAATCGTAAGTACCCAAAGAGCTATGGAAAGGAGCATGTTAAAGATCCGCAAAATACATAAAGTAAGAAGTGACAAAATCAGGAAGAGAACTAAGGTCACTGATGCATTAACCCAGGCTTTGACATTAAAGTGGCGATGGGCGGGTCACATTGCACGCTATAGCGACAAACGTTGGACTATCGAAACCACAAGGTGGAAAGGACCATTGGGAAAAAGAGATGTTGGCAGACCAAAACGCCGGTGGGCTGATGATATCACCCAAGTAGCTGGTTTGGAATGGCAGGAAAAGGCCAAAGATAGCGAGCTGTGGAGGAAAATGGAGGAGGCCTATACCCGAACTGGGGTCCATATCTCAGAAGAAGAAGATAATTAACCATACTAATCTTAGAATAATAATAAATATTAAGAACAAACTAACATACTAACAAATAGTCGTACAACATTATGTAGATTTATGAGATATGGAATAAATGGCTGATTATTATTATTATTTCGTTTATTCAATAACATTCTTATTTTATACATTTTTAAATAGATTTATAAAAAACACAAATACATTTAAAAATATAAAAAATAGTGTCCCACCAGTAGCGGAGTAGGACCCAAACTACCGGCGGTGGAGGCTACAGACTGAGAAACCTCCTAACAATACGGCACGTGTCGAGGATAACAGCCTTCTGAATCTGACTCTTGATCCAACAATCTAACGAGAGTCTCTTGAGGTGTTGATCGAAACTCTTAGCTATTAGTCCGTTTGCCGAAACGACCATCGGGACAATGATCGTCGAGTCTACGTTCCACATGGCGGTTATCTCGAAGGACAGATCAAGGTACTTACTAAGTTTGTCCTTCTCTGCCTTAACAAGATTCTCGTCATGCGGGACGGCGACATCGACGAGCACTGCCCGACGCTGGGTCCGATCAACCAACACGATATCGGGCCTATTGGCAACAATAGTCCTGTCCGTGATGATTGATCGGTCCCAGTAGAGCAATGCACGACCATTCTCAAGAACTGGCACTGGTGTGTACTTATAGTACGGTACTTCAGACTCAATAAGGTCATATTGAAGAGCAAGTTGCTGGTGGATGATCCTGGCTACTTGATTGTGCCTATGCAAGTACTCGGTGTTAGCAAGATACGAACAACCGGAAATAATATGGCGAAGTGATTCACCAGGACGGTGGCATGCTCGACAAATGTCGACCGTACCGTCCTTCATGATGTATTTCCGATAGTTGTTCGTCTTGATAACCTCATCTGCAATTGCACAGGCAAAACCTTCAGTTTCCCCAAAGAGGTCCCCAAAACGCAGCCAGTTCACCGATGCGAGCAGGTCTACATCGAGTCCTGTTAAGACTCGGTAGAACCGCCCGTGTAGCTCCTTGCTCTTCCATACGTCCTTACGGTCTTCAGTACTTAACACCTTTGGTTTACGCCAGTTCTCGTTAGCCAAGGAAAGAGGTGTAAGGCCCTTGTCAACTTTCACAACATCGCAATGAATGTCACATCCATTCTGTAGGAAGTAATCCCTGAGACTGCACACTTCACGGTTGTGGAGGTTCTTGGCATTCAAAAAGCCTCGACCCCCCCACTTCCGTGGAATGTACAGTCTCATGACAGACGATCGTGGGTGTAACATTCGATGCAATGTCAGTTGTTGACGGACTCGCCTATCCAGGGCGTCTAGTTCCGTTTGAGTCCACCTAAGTATGCCAAAGGAGTACAACAATAAAGGTATCACCCAACCGTTGAAAGCCCGCATTTTGTTACCACCGGACAAAGAACTGTTAAGAACTTTTGTCAGGCGGCCAAAAAAACGTTCTTTCACCGATTTCTTAATATCCTCTACCGCTATACCCAATGACTCTGACATACCTAGGTATTTGTATGTTTCGGTCTCGGTGAGAGATCTGAGAGTTATTATCTCAGAAAGTTGTAGATTCGGTGAATTTACAACCTTCCCCCGCTGTACATGCATAACCGCACACTTATCAACACCGAACTCCATCTTAATGGCATTACTAAAAACTTCCGTAGTTTTTAATAATGTCACTAAATCTTGGTGCTTCGGTGTGAATAGTTTGAGGTCATCCATATACATCAGGTGAGAAATAACCTCACCCCCTCTACGAAACCGATAGCCTAGCCCTGAATCCTTCAGCAATGTGCTAAGTGGATTCAGTGCTAAACAAAACCACAATGGACTCAAACTGTCGCCCTGGAATATACCACGCTCAATCCTTATCAAGTCATGCGAATCAGAGGCGTACCCACCACTACCTGGTTTACGAAGGACTGTGGTCCACTGCCCCATACACGAGACTAAGAAGGATTTAAGAGTCGGATTAATTTTATACAACTCTAAAATCCTCCTCAGCCATGAATGAGGCACCGAATCATAGGCCTTCTTGTAGTCAATCCAGGCAGTAGAGAGGGCGCCCCTACTCTGCTTGACCTGTTGGCTAATGGCCATGTCAATAAGGAGTAGCTCCTTAGTACCACGTGACCCAGCCCTACATCCATTCTGAGCGTTATCTAAAATATTGTTAGACATTATGTGTGAATTTAATTTACTTCTCAGAATGGATGTAAGGAGCTTGTAGATGGTAGGTAAGCAAGTGATAGGTCTATAGTTTTTAGGTTCCGTGGTACTACCTGATTTATGGAGCAGGAAGGTGATGCCAGTGGTCATAAAAGCGGGTAAGGAACCAGACTCGAGGGCTTCTTGATACTGTGTTGCCAAGCGTTCATGCGAGCTCTGAACCCACTTTATCCTTTTTTTTTAAAAGTTGTGCAATCCATCCGGCCCAGGACTTTTCCAGTTCGGGGCCTTACGAATTGCACAACTAACATCTTCGGAGTCTATGGTAATAGACTCCATGGGTTCGATGATACTGCATTCACGCTCGACGACACGGATCCAGTCGCCCTCCGAATGTTCGACGGGCACCGACCATATGTCACGCCAAAATTGATTCATGGTGTGAGCATCTGGCAGTTGTCCGTCGCTCAAACGTTGTCCAGTTCCCTCCCACTCTCGGTACACCTTCCTTTGGTCACTTTGGAAGATGCGATTCTGCCAGTATCTATTTACACGCTCTCTATAACGACGGATACGGCTTGCCCATGCATACACTTTCTGTTTCAGAAAGTCAATACGTTCCGTGACATTGGTTAAGTATTGCTGGGGACGAATACCGGTCCCAGCGAATGCCTGACTCACGAAACGCATGACCCGGGGACGACTATTTCCCCGGCTAAAACAGATAAGCTTCGCAATGAGAGTCCTAAATGTGCCGATACGTCGCTCGATTCTTGCCTGCCATACGGGCACACCACCCGATCGTGGTGCACGGTTAAATTCAGGGAATTTAACGCGTGCAACACGACAAGCGGTAATAGCTCCACAGTAAAGAATCGAGTGGGTATCGAGCAAATCATTGCTAGTCCGTAAGTACGGAGCTAGCAACGCATTCAGGGCTCCCATCAACGCCAGATTTGGTCTATGCATGGGTAAGCGTGGTGATCTTTCAATTAGGTGCAAACCTATATTGAGAGATCACATCTTCTAAAGTACTCCTTAATTGCTCGCTTACATGGACAGATATATCACTCGTATCATCTCCCACGTCGAGCACGGTATCAACTAAAGTGGCACTAGTTGCGTGTAGCAGGTGACGGTGCTCTCGTTGACGCTGGAGCTGGTCGAGTAGATAACACTTCCAGGCGTAGTCGATCAAGCACAGGTTGATCCAACAACTTGCATCGTTGGATAGCCCGCACTTGATCCGATAGTCGCTGGACGGCAACGGTCATTGTTGGTTCAAGAGCCTGAAACAAAGGAAGCATCCTTGAACGGTACGCAGTCAGGTTGGTTTCCCCTTCTGTAGCCTCATAATATGCCCGCATGACGTTTTCATTGATGGATGAAGTCCATCGCATGCGGTGCACAATACCACCGGTAGTGGGGACCCTACTCGAAGCTGGTAGGCTTCGGGGCCCCAAACTGCTCGGTGGCCGGCCTCTCCCTCGCCGGCGTACAGGTGTTGGCGACGTCGGCGGAGAGAAATACTCGTCACTTGAAGAGCTCGACGCCTCAGCGAGTACCTGTGTCAGCGATGTGCGGTCCGGTGCCTGCGAGGCGGAGTTTAGTGACGAGTCCGGGGGTGTTATTTGCGCATTTCTGCTTCTGGCTCTTGTTTGCATCTCACAATCACTTCATATTGTTTGGCCATAATATTGAATGTGATGTTGATATTTTTGAATTCATTGAATGACATGTGTCAAATCTTCGTTGCATATTTTGTAGACTATGTTTATTGTTCTAAACTTCTAAAATATTATAAAATCCTTTATGTATTGACTTTTTGCTGATATTATTATGAAATCTGAAGTAATTGTATAAATTTAGGTAATAATATATAAATAAAAATATTAAAATATTTTAAGAATGAAAATGATGTATGAGACGTTCAGAGTTGCCAGTTTATTATTATTATTATTATTGAGTATAGGAGGTGTCCCATAAAAAAAATTCAGAATTTTATTTTAGCACTTTGCCGGCGTAGTAACTGTAAGGGTTCCAAGACCTTTACTACGGAACCCTAAAAATTTAAGCACGCGGGCGAAGTCGGGTCGAAAAGCAGCAGCAAGTAATTCATACAACCCATACACACAAATTTGACAGCTCCGAACAAACAAACATGTTGACAAAACTGATTATAGGTATTACGAGCTCCGGGCACACAAGTTAGGGTAATGGCGGCACTTCGCATATTGGTGCTATCTACATAATAACATCGATTAGTTTATTGGTTTGTGTAACCAGTATCAGTGACCGCCCAACAGTATCAGTGAAACTGTTGATATTCATAACACACATAGAAAATCACGGTTTTATCGACAATGCCATCAAAAATACAAGTTACTAACATTCCCGTTAACTTAGCTATCAGGTATGCTCAAACCACGAATCACCGACCTCCATGATCGAAGCCGGAGGATGGCGGGCTAGCACCCCACCGTCCTTACAGAAGCAGGCTAGTAGATATGCGTGCTGTGGAGCCTCAAGAGACGGGCAAACTCATCCTTAACATGCGACGTACACCACGCATTATGACATCTGAACCGAACACACTGGTCATTCACTATGCTGTCTTACGCGTCACAGATTCGCGTGTTCCCATACTATCCCACGCGTACGTCGCTGTCACACACTTTTAAAGTGTCATAACGCGTAGATAATGAAATCGTCATACGCAGTGTCGCTGTATCCCACGTCGCGTGACATACGTCGTATGTGAAGGACCAATGTGTTTTAAGGTTCAGCCTATGCCTTCGCTCACTGACGTGGGATTAAACCAGACCCCAAAGATGCGGGGTAACACCCGACTTAACCCATGAGACAATTCTCCAGAGTACGTAACCGAAGCCTCTGCAATGGATGATGGGTCAGCGTTATAAAAAAAAGCCTTTTTTTATCAAACTGATCAAACGTTAGAGGTAGAGGCGAAAAAAATCAGTGCTAACTTTACTTGAAAAATACACGTCACAATTGACACAACAACCGACTTCAAATGACCGAAATGGGACCAAATAATTGTCGGTATGGGACCAAATTGAAATGCGACCACTTCGAAAGTAACAAACATAAAATAGAAAATTATAAAAACGTACAGTCGAATTGAGAACCTTCTCCTTTTTTGGAAGTCGGTTGAAAATTATGTCTGTCCGTTCGCTTAAACTACAGAATGGTACAGAGATAGTTAAAGCCTGATAAAAGGTCAAAGGCTACGTTTTATCCTGGTTATGTGTTCCAACGAGAATCGGGAACAAAATACAATATCAGCTAGTTGTTAAACATATAAAATACATAAGTATAGTTTTTTGTTTAAAATGAATCAAGCACAACAGTGTGTAACTAGTTTCACAACGAGATTGTTCCAATCTAAACTCATTATCTTACAATAATTACGTTATCACGATTATCGTTTACAATTCTGCGCACGCACCGCATTGATGATCACCTACGTATCTTTACTAATATCATAAAGTTAAAATGTTTGTTTATGTTTGGTTGAACGCGCAAAGGTGTTTTACACTATTTCACTTCACATAGGTACTTAATACAATATTTATCAATAAATTAATTGTAAGGCTAACACTGGCCTACATACGCTTCGTAATGTATTACTATATGTTCCACCAAGTGCCGATAACCGAAAGCATAAATTCTACTTAGGTATCTTCTATTATTTTCGGTCGGGTTTTATCCCGCGTCGGTGAGTAAGACGTGCGTGGGGTAAGGCCCCACAGCACGCAGTCCTTCTAGCCTGCTTCTGTAAGGACGGTGGGTTGCTACTCCGTCGTCCTCAGGCCCTGATCATGGAGGTCGATGTTCCTGCGCGTAGTCACGTCTGCGGCGCCTTCGCCGCACACTTCGGAACTCAGCTGGGAGGGTACGCTCCCTCACCATACCGACCGCCTCAAAACACGAGCATACCTGCTCGCAGAAGGAAACGGCCGCGTTCCACATGGTCTCCAGCGAGAGGATATCTAATCTAATCTAATAACTGTACTGAATTTTACAGTAAGAATAAATAAAAGTATAAATCTGGTATAATCTGTAGTGCGTGACTTTCATTTCGTATAACAATACTAATCATACTCGTAATCCGCGACAGATATACTCGTAGAATCGCCGATAGATAATAATTCGAGATATACGTAGGTCACACTATAAGTTATGCGTAACTTAAAAAAACAACATGTTAAAACCAAAATATTATGTTTATTGCTTTTCAAAATACTCGCCTTTACATTTTAAACATATTTTCATGCGAGACATCCATGAGGACCACAGATCTGAAAGCATGTTTTCTACGTGCTGATTGAACGCTATCACTGCCTCTTCGGAGTTGGTAAAAGTGAAACCTCTCATCAAATCTTTGATTTTGGAGAAAATACAGAAATCACAGGGTGCTAGGTCGGGGCTATGCGCAGGATGGGTGACGAGTTGTACTTTTTCGGAAGCTAAAAATGACTTTGTTTTGTTGGCTGTGTGTGAAGAAGCGTTGGCATGATGTTGGAGAACGCGGCTTTTGGGTCGTCTTTCGCGAACTTTTTCTAACACCCTGGGTAAACAAATGGTAGAATACCACTCGGCATTAACACTCTTTTGATCTTCAAGTGGAATTGTACAGATGGGACCCGTAGCTGAGAAAAAAAAACGCGATTTTTTCATCAACGTTTCTCGCCTGCCTCACTTTTGTTGGCTTGTTCTCATTTTCAAACACCTATTCACAAGATTGCTGTTTTTTTTTGGGTACAAAACAATAAATCCACGTTTCGTCTCCTGTGACAATGTCATAAACAGCATTAGAATGTCCGTGGTCGTACTTCAGTAGCATCTGTGAGCACCATTCCACGTGAGCCCGCTTCTGCTCCGCTGTCAGTTCATGAGGGATCCAACAACAACAAAGTTTCCGAACTTTCAATTCTTCGTGTAAAATTTTCTGGTTTTGACTCATACCAATCCCCAATAGTCCTGGAATTGTCTCATAGGTATGTAATCTGCGGGTTTTCTTCAATTAACCGCTTAACAGTAGCCACATTATTTTCGTTGACGGCAGTTGAAGGCCGCCCTTCACGAAATTCGTCATGTAAAGAAACTTGACCTCTCTCAAATTCAGCAAACCATCGCCTCACGTTGCTCAAACAAGGTGCTTCTCTCCCAAAAGCATTTTGAAGATGAGCGGCACAGTCTTGCGGAGAGAGAGTACTTTTAAAATCATAAAAAATGATCGCTCTAAAATCTTTTCGACTTAATTCCCGTAGTATTGTATACTCTTTGTTAATTCCATTTTCGTTGCATACGTAGAACTTTGATGTGTGATAAAAAACAATTGACAAATGATTTCCCGCCAATTGTTTTTTTTATTACCAAGAAGGTTGCAACGTTTAAAAAAATATAACATTCGAAATTAAAATAGTTACGATTAGCTAGAAGTGCAAAACTTTTTATGTGCCCCATGTACACACCACTGTCTCCGAAGGACCTACGTCCATTGCCGAGCGCCACCGGTAAGCAGTAGAAGAATTCCCAGTGGCGCCCGGCGGACCATGGCCACCTGTGTGGCCGCTGCGTGGGGGTCGGGTGTTACCCCGCATCTTAGGGGTTGGATTTTATCCCACGTCGGTGAGTGAAGGCTTGCGTCGGGTTTAGCCCCACAACACGCAGCCCTTTTAGTCTCCGAAGGGGTGGACAGAGATGTAGGTACTACTTTCTTGGCCCCTCTAATAGGAGTTGAGTCTATTAGTTACCGTTAACCAGCCAGTTTACTAAACCCTTATCTGTTGTTCGGCAGGTGTCCCATTTGACCCCATTATGTTATTCGTTTTAGTATGTTAATCGTTCTTTAACTGACTTCCAAAAAAGGAGATTCTCAATTTTTCTCAAATTTATCTTATGATTGGGTGAACCGATTTTGATTTTTTTTTTAATTGAATTCTACTACTTCCCAAGTGGTCCCATTTTTATTTGGTCCCATTCCGACAACTATTTGGCCCCATTCCGACAACTATTTGGTCCCATTCCGACAACTATTTGGTCCCATTCCGACAACTATTTGGTCCCATTCCGACAACTATTTAGTCCTATTTCGGTAGTTTGAAGTCGGTTGTTGTGTCAATTTTTGACGTGTTTCACTCTTAATATAGCTGTGTAACCATCTTATCGATTGGGTCGGTTCAAGATCACTGTCATAGTGAGTTCGATAACTCTACAACAGATTATGACATCACTTACATTATCTGTGGCGACATCTCGCACGTACCCTGATACGTGTTATCATAATATAATAATATCTATTATTTATCTATTGATAGTCTGTCAGTCGGTTGTGTCCTACGACTAGACACGGTGCGCGTGGCTGGGTGACACTCCAGTAAGTATTGAATACATTTTTAATCGACTTACCAAGAAACTGAGAAGTCGGCAATTTTTAAACCGAGTTATAAAATTGTTTATTGTTTAAATTGATGTCTAGAAATTTTATCAATACCTAATAGCTTTCAGTAGTTGAGAGTTTCTAAAAGAAGATCAAGACCAGTAACTCTGTTTCAATTGAACCTTTATGTATAAAGGAGTATTATATTAAATATTGGATGGAACCAGGCGTTACTTGGCGAAAACCAATGCCGGGCGTCTCTGGTTACAAGCAGGTATTTCCAGTGGCGCCCGGCGGACTTTGACCACCTCTGTTGTCTCTGCGGGGGTTTGGTCGGGATGTGAATCCCGCGGCGTTGGGGTAGGTTCTTATCCCGCGTCAGTGAGTGAATCTGGTTGCGTGCTGTGGGGCAAAGGCTCCGCATCATTTTCTATATAGTCTATATAGCAGGAATATTAATTAGAAAGTGATATGTATTGTGTAGTGTGAAAGTGAATACCTTTGATGATGCCATATATTGGGCGAAACCGGTCAGGATATTAAATAATAAAGAAAATTGTGGAATGCACATGTGAGATAAGTAGGTATAATATATTTACAATAAGAATTACAATATACAAAATAAACATAATTATAGACTAAAAGTATTTACATTACAAAATATCGTTTAAAAAATCCTCCGCGTCATTGCCGACTGGGAAGGTTCCCAGAATGCTGGCTGTGTTGCCACGTTGGATGGCGATACTTATTCTTTGGGCCAGAAAATAGCCAGCCTTCTGGTCCTGAGAAGCATCGATTAGGCGTTTAGCAATCTCTCTATAAAGGCGGCGAGCACTCGGACCCCATGACCCCAGTGTCTCAACCCCAAACGGCTCAAATATGTAATCACCTGCTATGTTAGCATATTTACGCCGTTTAAGGCCTTCAGCCGATGCAGCAGCAGCGCCGGCACATCCGGATGTGCTTGGAAGGTGTGAAGGTGCTAAGGTGTCAACGCATGTAGCGTCCCACACCAAAGGCCTTCCCATCTTCCACGGTAGCAACGACATACCGTCCGGTCTCTTTCCATCGCTTCGTGCTAAACCATTTGGTTCACGTACGGCCGGAAGACCTGCGGTGGAAAGAGCCCTACGAATTATGTCGTTTAGAATAGCGTGCCGAGGTATACGACCTGCGCTTCTGCTACAAGAAAGGCCATGGTGTCCCAGATTATCGACGGCTACTCCACAGGTGCAATGATGCGGGGATACACAAGGTGTACCCAGCCGAAGGCAAGTGGCAATGCGGAAGGTTGTGTCGTCCAACATTGTACCGATGTTTGGCGATGGGAGCGCCTGGATCCATAACCCTGACTCCCATTCTCCAACAGCTAGTAGGCGTGCACGCTCTGAAATATTGACAGAAGTGTCAATTAGTGTATTAATTCTCAATTTACAGAGCGGTGAATCCCACAGTCGCTGTGAGCCTAGGCGTGAGGGCATGTCAGTGTCGGGAAAAGACATCCTCCAAGCATTTATGGCATCGGTCTTGCATCGCACCTCGGAATCAATCAGTGTATTTGACAAAATTTTCCTGACTAATTCTTCGGTGCTATGGACCGACGACAGAAATGTTGGCAGACTGACATCTGTGACTCTACGAATACCTAGCCCGCCCAAGCGAACTGGAAGAGACGCTTGGACCCAGGCCCGGTCATTAATATTTACATTTAAAATTTTACACAAAGAATTTTGTATTAAGTTGTCTAGTCTGCCCAACATTTGTAAATTTTTCCAAAATTGTCCTGAACGGAGGGCATGTGTAAATTTGGGTACGAAAAGACAAAAACGAAGAATAGTGAAAGCTGAATGAATACTGATATTACATAGACTATCAATAACCTGATCAAAACTTTGAATTTTTGCCTCGATAAAAGTGGAAAAGTCATCTTCTAAAATCGAGGACCCTAGGAGGCGTAAAGAAGTTTTGTCCAAAACTTTTATGTTGGGGGCAAAACAGTTGAATTTGGAGATTGTTGTTAATTTATCTGTGTTTTCAGATATAAAAATCTCACATTTATTCGGGTTCAGTTCTAAGCCAATTGACTGAAACTCGTTCTTTATTAGGGCTAAATCTTGTATAACTGTCTCTACTTTTCCCCCTAAAGTCCCGTCGTCTAAGTAACAAATGTTGAATTTGGATTTTATTTTTTGAATTATTGGGTTAATGGCCAAACTGAAGATGACTGGTCCCAACGGATCACCTTGCTGACATCCAACGGCTGAATTCAAAAGGTGGTCTTTATAAATTAATTTTGTTGGCTGACTATAGCATTGCCAAAGAAAATTAAATATTTTGGGGGTTTCTAATTTGGCCTGTGTCAGCAAGGTGTCCCTGTTTACAGAGTTGAAGGCGTTTTTCAGGTCTTCTTTCAAGATGACCTCTCCATCTTCGCTACTGTCAAGGTATGTTGCAAGCGCATGGATTGCGGCCTCACAACCTCCTTTTGAACCAAAACCTAATTGAAAGGGCTGAAATTTGGTAGTAAGCTCCGTACTATAAAAACGACAACAAATTTTGGCTGCCAAACGCCGCAAAGTGCTACGGCAATGGGACGAATACCACCATCCTTCTTGTTAAGGGCACATAAATTGGCCCCATACAAAATATCTGTGATGCCACTGTCCACATTGCCTGAGAGCATGAGGTTGCCTAGAGCTGTTAGCTCCCTCAGAAGTGCATCACCAGTTTCCCCAGCGCTCGGACACAACAGATCCTTAACCTGTCGAACCACACTCAAACACTTAAAAAAAAAATGGGAGCACCGCCAGGTGCTGTGGTGTCAGACCGTCAAGTCCACCAGCTGATCCAAAACGAAAGGGGTCAACAGCTGTGCGCACATCTTTGGCAGTAGTGAGATTATTCAAAATGTAATAGGTTCAGAGCCTATTCAAACAATCATTCAATTCTTCTCTTAGACCGAGCGAGTGAAGCGTCAACATTTTGAGACTGTATGGACTATTTGGGTACTCTTTCTTCCCACGAGTATGTTTTCCGATTTCAATTTAGAAGTTACTAGTTATCACGGCGAACTTTGTATCGCCTCAAATATAATATATATATATATATATATATATATATATATATATATATATATATATATATAAAATATATAAAAAATAATAAAAAAATTATTTCGTATTCTTTTCCGAAGGGTATTTTGCTAGTCTCATTTTAATGTGACTTTTGCTGGTGACCTGATATTATAAGGCGAAAATTAGTCTACTTTTTATCCCGGGAATGTGTTCCCGTGGGATATGGGAACTTTAAAACTATTATAGTTGTATCAAGTAAATAACGCAGGTCACAACCACAGATTCCACTGAAATGAAATGATTTATTTTATTTGTATAGGTCATTAAATGACTCTTACAAACGTCAGTAAGTACTTAAAATAAAAATATTATTGCTTCTATATTTACATGTACTGCCAGATTCGCAAAGCAATAGGTAGAACGGAGAGACAGAACCTGGCAATAAAACTCACACGATAGGTAACTGTGACTTCAATCTAAAATCATAAAGATCAATTCTTTTTTTATGCCATAAAGTTTGTTTTACAATATTAATAGCACAAACGGTAGTCTTAAACTGGACTTAAACCAGTACAAGCTGTAATAAGTTGGACATTAGAGCCCTGGTCAGTTGGTAGAACCTTCCTCCTGGAAAGGCAGAGGTCTCTGGTTAAAGCTCAGCCCAAGGTTTTCGCTTTTGCGATTCATGTTGTAAAATTATCATAACGATAGTTATCAATCTTATCTGGTAGCACAAGTACGAGACTTAATTACTAATTATTATTTTGGTCGCTTCAAATTTATTATCTTCCGCATTTATTTAAGATTTTTAATCTGATACCGTCCTCATTGATTACAGAAGTTCCGTATTTTAATTATTATCTATACTTCTATACTACTATTATAAAGAGGAAAGATTTGTATGTTTGTAATGAATAAACTCAAAAACTACTGTGCCCATTTCAAAAATTCTTTCACCATTGGAAAGCTACATTCACCCTGAGTAACTTAGGCTACTTTTTATCCCGGTAATGTGTTCCCACGGGAACGAGTAAACTAAATCACGCGGACGGAGCTGCGGCGATCAGCAGTTATAATATATTATGAAGTTATAAATCGCACAGACTGCTTAAATTCTATTTGGTGGTGTGTAACATCTGTCCTGATTGTTGGAATTTTGGTTTTAATTACGGCTATGGATTTTCTATGGATCCCTGTGACGGCAATAGGTTTGCCCTCTGTTACGTGGTACCAAGGAAATTACTGGCATTGCCAGTTGTGGGTGTGTAATATCACAGATAATAAGAATACTTTAGTAATGTTCTTCTGCCTACCTCTTCGGGGATATAGGCGTGATGTATGTCCGTCTGTCTGTCTTTAGTTACAGATCTCTTTTGTCTATCAATTGAAGTAAAACACAATATTTTGATTCGTGTTGCAAAGGTTAAGCAACATCTAGTCAGGCCGGTCTCAGGATGGCTGACCATTTCTTAAGATACTGAGACCCCGCCGTGCCTCGGAGAGCACATTAAGCCGTCGGTCCCGGTTGTCATACGAACATCTATAGCAGTCGTTAGGGGTAGTTGGAGCCCTTAAAAATCCGACCGGTCTAACTACAGAACTTCGATACCATGGGTTGTGAAGGTCAGATGGCAGTCGCTTCACGGGAAATATCGAAGTTCAGCCGAAACTCAGTTAGACTAGAAAGCCGACCCCAACTAAGTTGGGAAAAGGCTCGGTGAATGATGATTCAAAGTCACTGGGAGTTTATCATGAACCTTAAACAATATTTTATCTTGTCTGCCAAAAATAACATCCTATTAGAACGGGTAAACTCATCGTCGTGCACCACGCATTATGACATCTGAACAGGATCTGGCTTATACTATTTGTATGGTAACGAACACACTGGTCATTCACCACGCTATCTCACGCGTTCCCGCGCCAGATTTGCGTGATCTCATGCTATCCCAACGCATACGACGCTGTCACACACGTTAGCGCGTAGATAACGTAAACATCAGACGTCGTAAGACGTTGGACCAGTGTGTCACTGTTTCCCACGTCGCGTGGCACACGTCGTATGTGAAGTACCAGTGCGTTTTAACCTTAATGTATGTAGGTAATGTATGTTATGTAATTGTACAGAAGTTGTGTCTACAATATATCTGTTGGGAAATAAATAACACAGTCTTTATGTATTCCTTCAAGATTTGTCAGCAGGTGCAACACGGGCAGGTGAGCATTACTTGGGCTCTGTAGACGTTATTAAAGCCCCTTAGAAACTGTATAAAGTGAAGTTTATTTGTCAGCAGGCTCACAATGGCAGAGGTGACAAAGTACACGCTGGCGGACGTGGCAGCACGGAACGGTGACGGCGACCAGCCCATCTGGATGGTGTACAAGGACTCCGTGTATGACGTCACACAATACGTACACGAGGTGAGGAAAACTACAGTAGAAATACAACCTCTTGTTTACTCACAGCTAGAAAATGTTTTATTAGAATAAAGATTTCACAGTTTCACCCTCAACTTTCCATCAGACGAGCGGCGACATTTTTGCGTACCTACCTAATAAAAACCTTCCTGAAAGTTGAGGACGAACTAACACAGAGTCAATGTTTCGATATAAGCTCATACCACTTCTTAGCTTCTATAATATTATATTGTTGATTTTATTCACCTGTGCAGCATCCAGACGGTCCTGACTCCATCATGGAGTTCGCCGGCAAAGATGGCAGCAAGGACTTTGATGACGTCGGCCACTCTTCAGACGCTAGGAAAATACTAAACAAATTAAAAGTTGGAGAAATTGTAGAGGTATGCTGTAACAATCATCCTTCCTACTATATATAATATTATAAACGCGAAAGTTTGTGAGTATGTATGTATGTATGTATGTATGGATAGATGGATGTATGTTACTCTTTCACGTAAAAACTACTGAATGGATTTTAATGAAACTTTACAATTATATAGCTTATACATCAGAATAACACATAGGCTACAATTTATAAAGGTATTGTGTGAATTGTTCAAAATATGACGCGGGGCGACGGGAACGGGAAAAAATCCATATTACCACGCGGACGAAGTCGCGGGCGACCACTAGTCATTCATATAATATTTGTCAACTCAGTTGCATCCGCTTTCCAGTCTAACTGCTGGCTGAACTTCAATACCTACGAGTATTATCCGTGAAGCGACTGCTATCTGATCTCCACAGCCCATTGACGATATCGAAGTTCCTGTTGCTATAAGCTTAACGGGACTAACTAACTAAGGATTAATATAGGTTAGACTTCAGTTTTCGTGGGAATTGTGAGTCTAGATGGGTCTAGGTGGGTCTAGGTGGGAGTCTAGATATCAGCTAGTTTCGTAATATGTGAAGATTAGACGGAATCTTTCATTTTTAAATAGAAATCCTACTTCATACTTTTCCAAACTTTTTCCAAGTATCGAAAAGCAGACAATAACCGAGCGTTTCTCGACAAATCTAACTGAAACTCAATAAGATTCTTGCACTCGCAGTTCAATACGCGACTTGTGCAAAATAATTCTGAACAGACTTCGAACAGAATTTACTTAATAAACACTTTTCATAAGATTTTTATACTTCAAGCAACTAAACTACTATCCATTTCTCTTTGAAAGACTTCAGAGTGAAATGTTTTAGATATATACATTATGAAATTCTTAAAGTTTTATTATTTAAACGGTCGATTGGTGGCACTTTGTAGAACTTGTTATTAGATTCAATCTACACTATCTACACTACTATTTAAAGAGGAAAGATTTGTATTTTTGTGTGTATGTTTGTAATGAATAAACTCACTGTGCCGATTTCAAAAATTCTTTCACCATTGGAAAGCTACATTCACCCTGAGTAACATAGGCTACTTTTTATCCCGGTAATGTGTTCCCACGGGAACCGGGAACGAGTAAACTAAATCACGCGAGCGGAGCTGCTGCGATCAGCTGGTATTAGATAAAAACGCGTATACTTTTCTACTAAGTTGTTTTACTTTTTAACCAACTACAAAAAAAGAAGGAGGTTCTCAATTTCATGTGGTCCGTATTTTAATTTGGTCACATTCCGACAATTATTTGGTCATATTTCGGTAATTGGAAGTCGGTTTTTGTGTCAATGTTTGACGACGAGTTTTTTTATGCTGCCCGGTTTCGCCTCACGATAATCATATATTTCAATATTATCACTAGGTAAGCAAATAGAAAATGTTATTAATCAAAAGTTTTTTGTATTGGAGCCTTACTTAAATAGGTGTTCAATTTCTTCTGTTTTTAGGATACCACAGTAAATGAGGTACCAGTCTGGTGATAGACGAACAGTGGAGTCTTATATATAGTAGTTATCACCGTTTTGGTTTGAAACCCCCAAAAAACTATAAAAGAAATCGTTCCTACTCTAAGCGTTAATGAAATCCGTCGCCACTTATATTATAAGAGTCAATATTAATAACACTTGATCCAACTCTTACATTTAAGTACAATTCCCCTCTCACACTATAAGTGGTTGCATTTCCGATAATGTTGCCAGACTCAAAAGGTTTTACCACTAAACGTAAATGACGATTGGATTCAGCGTTTCATTAACGTCATATATAAATAACTAGTTAGGTATTGCTCGCGTGGAACACTTTGTACCTTTCCCAATTCCCACGGGGTTGCGTTACAGGGATAAATAGTAGCTTATGAGTTATTCTAACGTACTTACTTATGAGTGATGAGATTCACCAATCACAGTTGTGACACTTAAAGAATTGACATTAAAACCGACGTCAAATTACAGGAGTGGGACCAAATAACTAATTGTCGGGTAAAAATAGGAAATGGTACCACACGGAATGCAATAGCTTTCAAGTAAAAAACAATATCAAAACTCATGATCGACTCTTCTCAAGACCTGGTTACTTTTTAGCTCAAGGAATCAGCATTGCCATACAACGTGGCAATGCTGCCAGCCTTCTGGGAACATTGTCAGTCGGCGACGAGGCGGAGGAGTTCTTTGACGCCTGTATATACTTAGTGTAGACTAGCTGTTGCCCGCAGCTCCGCCTACGTGTTACTTTAGATCTACATAACTTTTTTATTTATGAACCGATTGAAAACCAAACTTTAAATGTTAAGTTGAATAAACCACAACGCATTACTGAAAACCGCAAATTCAAATCAAAAATTCAAATCGGTTAAGCCGTTTCTGAGATTAGCGTGTTCAAACATTCAGACAAACAGACAAAAGTTCTAAAAATCGTTATTTTGGGTTTTATTGCGTTCATAAAGCCCCCCCTACAACAGTTTCTCTATTATATATCTTCTATTATATTCTCTATTATACCATACAAATTCATCTTAAGATACGAAAATATGAAATCAAAATCAAAATCAAAATATCTTTATTCATGTAGGTCACAAAGTAACACTTATGAACGTCAAAAAAAAAGAAAATGCTTCTACATTTACATTTACCGCCAGATTCGCAAGGCAATAGGTAGAGCCTGTGAGGAAAGAACCTGGCAAGAAAAACTCACGGCCACTCTTTTTATTCGCCAGTAAATACAATGATTCTGTTACAACAATAAAAAGAGGGCAAGGGCAGTGCGTGACCATGTGTAGACCAAGTGAATTTAAAAAATTATGGATCTCTGTTATTCACAAAAAAAGTCAAATACTAGTTAAAGGTGCCACAAAATCTCAAAGTACCCATACCTAACAATATCATAATAATAATAATTTACCAATAATAAGTGAGTTTCAGCAATAAAACAACATTTCAAACAGAAGTAGCCCCTATGTAGCTCGAGTGATGAGCAAGCAACTCATTGCCATATTATTAAATATTATAATTTTAAATATTATTTATTATCTTCGTTGTGTGCAATAGTCCATTGAATTGGACGGCGAGCGATATTGTATCTTAAGATAAAATATTATAGTATCTTAGCCGTGTGCAGCGCCCCTTAGTGAACTCCACTGCGGGTGACGTAACCTATGACAAACTTATTATTTGCGGTTGGTACAGTAATCGGGTATAGGGATCGAACCGCAAAATTAAGTTTGTTTTTTATTGTATATACTTTTCCGAGATAAAAAGTACCCAGCGTGGTGCCCAGGATATTAAAGAATAATTATACCAAGTTATATAAAACTAAAATAATGACGTTTGAACAGAGGACTCAGCATGAGACGCCCTGGATACATTATGAAGGAAAGATAATCCAAGAATCCAAGTCAACCAAGTTTCTGGGACTTGAACTTGATAAAGACATGTCATGGAAAACGCATACCATTAGTATTCGAAAACGTCTTAATCAATACTCATATGCACTACGTAAGTTATCGAGGGTAGCTGACCGACAGACAGTATTGACATCGTATCACGCCTATGTTACCTCCTCATTACGGTATGGCGTTATATTCTGGGGTAACTCCACAAATGCGGAAATTATATTTAGGGCACAAAAACAATGTGTGCGAGCAATATGTGGCCTGCAATCCACTGATAGTTGCAGAATGTGGTTCCCTAAATTACGCATATTACATTACATTGCCATGCCTATATATTT
Organism: Nudaria mundana; assembly: GCA_963556515.1. Lineage (NCBI taxonomy): Eukaryota > Metazoa > Arthropoda > Insecta > Lepidoptera > Erebidae > Nudaria > Nudaria mundana. Next base: position 556,883 of record OY748302.1, read on the forward strand.
ATGAGGTGGCTGTATTTGTGAAGTCGAACTTTAACCTATTTAACACATTAAAGAGTGCTCCTCATCATAAAAATAAAATAAGCACCAGAACACACAAAAAAACTGTTTATGGTAAGGGTTTCTTAGGTATGGCACCAAAGCTATATAATAAGTTGCCAGATTCAATACTGGGTTGTAGTATGCACCAGTTTAAGAAAGAACGTCGTTGTTACTGAAAAAAGCCTATTACACAGTGACTGAATACTTGCTGGATGGCAGTGTCAGCTAGATATAAGAATTTGACTTTTGTTTTGTAATATATTTTGACATTAAACTATAAATAGACTAAAATGTAACATGACAACCGGAAATTGATGTAATAAGATGACATTTTAATTTACTTGAATTTTGAACTTTGCAACATTTTATGTAATTGATTATAATATGGTAAGATTATGTACTTATACAGAAATTGTGCTCCCGATTGAGCCACCTTCGAAAATTGCATGCCTAGTATTAAGGTAATATGGTGTATCTATAAATTACTGCTGTAACATCTGATGTAACCCATATTTGCAATGATTTATAAATAAATAAATAAATAAAGTTATTGCGTGATGCCTGAACAAACAGACAGAGAGACAGACAGACAAAATTTTTTTTAATCACATTGTTGGGTTCGGTGTCGGTCTAGTAACACCCTCTGCCATTTATTTTATTGATATTTTCAATGTACAGAATTTTCACTTCTACAGATTTATTTAGTCAATTTGAAAATACAGTATGTTACCGCTAAACCTGGCACATACTTAACACACACACACACACATATCACGCCTATATATATCCCCGAAGGGGTAGGCAGAGGTGCATTACACACCCAAAATTTGCCAGTATTTTAGTCCCACGTAATAGGAGGCAAGCCTATTGCCATCATCGGTCACATTTACAATGGGTTATGTCCAAAATGACCAAATGAATTTATTAAAAAGTAGCAGCTAATATTGTAACACTGCGAGGTTTCCAACGACGACACTGCACTCCACACGTTGGTGGCGTGCTCAGCGTGGGCGAGTCAACGCCGAGACCTCGTAGTGGGTCTGGGCATGGATAAACTCTCGCTGTAAACCATGCTTCAAGCCATGATCTCCAGCGCGAGTAGGTGGAACGTGGTCGTGTCCTTCTGCGAGCAAGTCATACTCGCGAAGGAGGCGGCCGAGAGGGAGAGGGAGCGTCCCCTCCCCGCTGAGTTCCGCAGTCAGCGGCGAGGGCGCCGAAGACTCATTTACGCCCAGGTACATCGACCTCCATGATCGGGGTCTGAGGACGGCGGGATAGCTAACCCAACCAATCATCATAATTACTTACTCAGAGTTCAGTGACAAAGAACCTCTCTTCTCAAACATGTCTATACCAGGAAAGCCGCTCGCTTCTCAATTTTTCACTGGCGCCACTTTCAAACTTCTGAAATTGAAATTTTAAATTTCTGAAATTGAAATATACTCTAATATACTCGTTCCTTACCCTATCAACCGTCTTTCATCCGTCGCTTTTAAGGCCAAACATGAAAGTCCATACAGGACGGCAGGTCTGACAACAGTCTTGTAAATTTTCCCTTTAAGTTTCAGGAGAAATAGATGAAATACTTGGAATAATGATTTGAATATTTTAACTCTTTACAGGAGGAAAAGAAATACGACGCCAATGGCAAGAAGAAGAAGCGAGTAGTAGCAGTAGACCCAAACAAACCAGAGTCTCGAAGTTGTTTCAATATCATCACGTGCGGTCTGATCGGCTGACACCAAGCTTCTAACTAAATACGATAGAATTTAGTACAATATACTAGCTTTTGACGTACGTCCGCGTGAAGTTTATAAACGGTTCCCGATTCCCGTGGGAACACAATCCCGAAATAAAAATAGCCAATGTTATACCTCATTACATTAGCTATCCACCTGTGACAGGCCCGTTAAAATCGGTACAGCTGTTCCAGAGATTAGCGGGAACAGAAAGACAGCCAAAAAATTGAACATTGTTTTTTTATATACCTTACTTACTTTCATATGCATACAGTGAAAAGCTGTTAACTATAAATTACACAATATCAATTTATAAGGATTATGATTAAAGAGTTTGTTTGGTTGAACGCACTAATCTCATGAAATCACTGGTTCGAATTGATAAATCTTTTTTGTGTTGAATAGAACATTTATTGAGGAAGGTTTAAGGCTATATATCATTGTGCTAACCAATAGGAGTAGAGCAGCAATGAAAAAAGTTGCAAAACCGGTAAGTACTGCAATATTAGTGTTACGAGTATGGCGGCATTGTGACTTAATTTATTAAATTAGGTATATTCTCTAATACTTACATATAGGTGAGATATAATGAATTTGTTATTACGAGTAATATAAAATAGAGTATGTAGGTATATGTCTAGTATATATATATATATATAAGTAGGAGAAGTATCAAGTAGGAACAATAGCTAATTATAAATGTATACTTGTCTAAAATTTGGTTTTGATTTCACGACCGGAGTACGTAGGCATGTATGTATGTATACTTAGATATGTTTGTCAACCATATCTATCAGGATGAGTCCGATCGTACCTAGTGTACAAAGATACACCACAAATACAATCACGTCTGTATCTCCCAGGGGCTAGGCAGAGTTGATCCCGCGTACATAATAGGAGGCGAGACTGTTGCCCCTATCGGGAACTCTTATGTTTGTCTGCGCCTCGTCCATTCGTCGGCAGGCATTTTACCATAGATCTAATTATTTACAATAAAATCTAATAAAATTTTGTAGCTAATTACTATTGTATCGTGTGAATCCAATACTGTAACTGCCTCGGTGGCTCAGTGGTATGAGTATGCGACTGCCGTCCCTGAGGTCCCAGACTCGATTCCGGGTCGAATCAAATATTTGTATGATCCACAAATATTTGTTTCGGAGTTTGGGTGTCTTCTATGTATAATATGTATGCATTTAGAAATATATAAGTATGTTTATCAGTTGTCTAGATCCCATAGCACAAGCTTATATTAGCTTAATTTTGGCTAAATGACGTTGTGGGAGAATGTCCAAAAATATTTATTTATTATTTACTGTAACTACGAAATACGTATTTTGAAAAAAAATTATCTGAAAACTTTTTCGAACATTACTACTTTGTTACGTCAAAACACTGTCCTGCAAAGCGCGAATATTATTTGGCAATACACTGTATTTAAAGTTACCGTGTTTTGACAATGCGCGAGTACAATAAAATGTGATAAAGCACTTACAAAAGCGCGAAGATTATTTTGGCAATACACGTTATTTACACGGCGTTTTAAGTTGCCGTGTTTTGATATTATTTGACCTGTACCTCTAAGTAAATTGAATCTAATTTGCGTTGTAATATCTCAGATGTTTTCATACAAAGTAAAAAAAGTGGTAACGTGATACGATGAAACAGGCTTAAAAGAATCGAAAGAGCGTTGTTAATTCAAAACACTGTAACTCTAGATACAGTGTATTGGATTCACAGTACTATTGTTCTAACACCTATCTCTAGGTAGGTACCTGTCAGGATGTATAAAATTGTCACACATTCAGCTCGAAAGGGACGCTTCGATGTGATTATATTTTAAATCTGTCATCGCAGTCCCAAGGCGTAGCCCTAACAGGCCGTAACTGATTGGAGGTCTTAGAGAACTGACGTAATATTTAATTATATTAGGTACACGGCTTTTTTTTTTAATCTGCGGCCCGAGGTCGCGGCCTCGCCTACGACCATTGCCGAGCGCCTCCGGTAGACACTGAGAGAATTCTCAGTGGCGCCCCGCGATATTACACGTAGGTGTATTCTGATACACCTACACATTAGCAGTGCAGAAACATAAGGGACTAACAACGCAAAGCGCCTGGAAACGACAATAGGCTCGCTCGCCCCCTATTATGTGGTAACAATAGTGACTGGCGAAATGTGAGCATGATAAACTCCTCTTCGGGAGTAAAGGTGTGGTGTATTTAGCTCATTCCAGCCAATATATCATACCCATACCTATTGCAACCATCGATATTTATTTATTTATTTATTGGGTTTTAGGAAGACTATCAGCTAAATACATGAACGTAAAATAAAGATAATAACATTGAGCCATTAATAAGTCCCCACAGGTGGCGACAAAGTAATATTATAACAAAAGAGTTTATCTACGACAATATAACAAAACATAAGGGCCTATTGACTATAATTTTGACATAATTTAAAACCTGCGAAGATAGCAATAGTCTAATGACATTTACCTGCTAGTGTTTAGTGTAATTTTATTTAATTTACGCCTAAAAGAAGTCTTAGATATCTAATGCGTAATATCTAGTTCCGGATAACCACGGACAACCTTATTGTAATTGGCGCACACTCAATATAAGTACTTTGATGATTAATCCTAAGATCATTGAACGTCGTTAATTTTTCTAACCACATATAATTTGGTTCAGAATCACAAATTAACGGCTAATGGGTCTGTTTAAATAGGTACCTAAGTATAAGTAACAGCATTTTACAGACTTTTAAAGCTCCCTCTGGTGACTGCAACTATTATCTTTAAGTACAAAGTGTGTGTCTGAAATCTGTTAATACAGCATTGCAATTTGGGAATTCGATTTCAAGTAAATTATTATATTCATTATAGACTTTAATGTTCGTTATATAGGACTCTATTTTAAGAGCAATTCAATATTCGTGTAGGTTTCATAATCACAGGTCAGCTGTACTGCCCGGTAAGGACTTAGGTACCATAGAGAGCATAAAACCGGATAGGGTTCCGTAGTCATGCATAATAATTCTGAACTAACAGTTTTATCTAGTCCGTTATATTTTTTCTTCAAAATTTGTTAATCTTTACCCCACAAAATGGGGTAGACGCGAGAAAAAAAACATCGTTTTACGTGTAGGAGAAAATTTTTTTTTCATTATTTTATTTTCAGCACTTTGTCGGCGTACAATATGCATATTCTTATCATCTTTCTAGCACACCGTTTGGGAGGAAAGCCATCAACAGATGGATTGAAGGCCTTCACGAAAGTATAAGGGTTCCGATACTTGAACAACCTAACCCTTAAAAATTTCTTCTTTTTGAAGTAGTTTAAAAATGAATTCATTATGCAGGAACACGGACCATACAGTTTTAGAGCGGAGAGCTGCAGCTCTTAGTATGCATACGAAGACCACTTTTAAAATTAAATATTATTGTCGTCAGTTGGGGAAGATACTTCTTTTCAACCGACTGCCAAAAAAGGAGGAGGCTCTCAATTCAACTGTATGTTTTTTTTGTTTACTTTCGTCTAGGTGAACCGATTTACTTCCCAAGTGGTAGTTTGAGGTCGGTAGTGTAGTGTCAATTTTTGAAAGCAAAATTGTCCAGTCTCCTAATGTAGACTCGCTCGGTCAAATTTATTAGGTATTTTTCCTCCCGGAAAGACGATGGAGTTCCATTAAGGCCTAAATTCTGGACCGATTCTAAAGAAATTTACAGTGTTTTATTAAGATCGGTCCAGCCGTTTAGGAGGAAGTTAATTTCCTAAATACGTAACTACAGAAGAAATTAGGGTAAGTACCTATTTATCTATTGGATGGATTTCGATGTAGTTTTCACCAATGCATAGAGTGGTTTTTAGAGGAAGGTTTTTGTGTATATAATTCGTCAAGCGGTGGAAGCCGTCCTCCGCTAGTATAATATAAAATTATAGAAAATTAGTTACAATTTTGAACAACTAGCGAACTCTTGTAAGCACTGTAGGTACTAAACTATGGCTTACATTCAAGTAGGTTTTCGTTTTGGTGCTGTATGTAATAAAACATGTTACTTTTTAGTAAGCAAAACTGTACCATAACTATTTTATTAGATTTCTTCTAGTAAAAGATTCAGTATTATCGTCAAATTGAATTATTAGTAAAATAACAGCATATAGTGACATCTAGTACAGGTATAGCGAACCACTGGAACTCCGTACAAGTCACCTTTGTATGTACTATAATCACACAGATGGCGCTTACGATTTATTTTCCTTATAAATACTACGCCTATATCTCCAAAGGGGTAGGTATTACACACCCTCCCTCTGCGAGTAACTTTGTTGGTCCCACGTAATAGTGGGCAAGCCTATTGCCATTACCGAGCAATATATCCATAACCATTGTAATTCCAGTTCCAGTAATTCAAACCAAAATTCCAACAGCCAGGATAGATGTTAATGTTACTACTATTGATACTATAGAATTCCTGCAGTTCGACATTTAACTCAACAATATTGTACCTATTGCATGTTTAGGCTCATCATTATTATAGTTTCATAGGTACCTAACTAGTATGCCCTTTTAGGTACCAAAGCTATTCATAATTCAAATAGGCTTTGCCCGTGACAAATTATACTAAAACCTTCCTCGAGAATCATTCCATCCATCCATTATCGAAAGCGGCATGAAAATAGGTGCAGTAGATTTCCAAAAGATCCTTCTCCTGATAATAACGAACATGACACAAAAGAATTAGCGAAATCGGTGCAGCCATTAATCTCTTAACCAACCCGACTTTGTATTATCTATATCTATACTAATATTATAAAGCAGAAGAGCTTGTTTGTTTGAACGCGCTAATCTCAGGAAGTACTGGTTCGATTGTGCATTTTGAGTAACACGAGCAGACAGACACGCTGTGAAGGACTTTGCTTTATAATATGTAGTGATATACCACCGATATACATATAGATCTATCGATAGAACGTACATAATGCAGGTAAAAAATTCAATGCCATGAACAGAACATGAGCAATTTAGTAAGATTTGTTAGTGGCCTAGATAATTGCTCAATAAGCAGATAATGTAGATATGTATTGCATAGTGGCGGCCATTACGCAACTGTACAACGCCAACGGTATTACCGCGCCACGAGCTATGGTAGGGTTGAAATGAAAGTACTATTTATGCAAATCGTTTATTCAAGCAATAGAACATAATATTATGAACAAACTATAACATTAAATTTATCTACTTAATGATATTTACATTCAATACCTCGCTTATCTTATTATATTATGATTACTCTATGTACGTACATCTACGAAACTTATCCCTAATTTCATAAAAAAGCAGAATATAATCTTTGAAGAGAATCAAAAGTTAAATAATTATAAATATTTAACACAATAAAAAAATATTTTTGTCCGCATTTTAAACACGATACAAGAGGTGTGACCTCATTGATTATGCTCACATTCGCAATAAACATTACATTCTGCGTTTTTAGTAATTAATTATAATTATATATACGGAACAGTTATGATAGCATTACCAATAAAATTGTCATAGTTTAAACGGATGTGTCATCAACATGGCTCCCACTACGCCAGACACGACACCACTAGCCATAAATGGTCAATGGTCACAACCACTGTGGCTTTGGCGCCGGACGGACGTCTCAAATACTGTTACTTAGCCTCAGACAGCAGTTTCAGCGCAGGAGGACACCGTGATAATGGTGATCCGTGAACTTCTACATCAACAAAACACCATACAAATAACAGCTGGTCATATAAAACAATTAGTGCAAACTATGTTGTGATTTAACTTAAATTATGTAAACAAGTCAGCCCTGGTCCGAGTGGCTGCTCGTGGTCCGAGTGGCTGCTCGTGGTCCGAGTGGCTGCTCGTGGTCCGAGTGGCTGCTCGTGGCATTAGAATAAACTTTACTGTACACCAATACAAAATATATAACAGGTATAGGTTTGAAAATGAACAAATGGCACACTTTAGAAAGTGATTTATTACAGGCAACCTTTGGATGGCCAAGTAGAAAGAACAGAATTTAAGAAAGGGGGATAGGCATTGAAAGTCTCTATAGATGCAGCCACTCAAATCAGGGATTTTCTATAAAATATAATAGATATTTTTTAATTCTAAAAACATACATGTAATGTTTGCGCCTATCATCAATGTTGTTATATTTTTTCGACCAAAGAAGGTAAGACATATCTAATTATATTAAAATTTTTGTCTTGTACTTTAATATATTAACTTTTTTTAGTGTCAATTTGACTGAATTGCTGTGCTATGGCTAATGAATGAAAGGATTAATGATATACTACCCGATGATATACTAAAGATAAAGTAACAAAATCCAATAACATACTAACTTACAGTTAACATGAACTGTAACAAATTGTCTGTACCACCGTGTACTATCAGTAAGTAAGCACACGGTCATGGGACATCAAGTCCCGCCAACATCTGGGTACAGTACGGTACAATTACACAGCAGGCACTTCAACAACCTATTCAGATGACATCTAATTAGAACTCATCATATTACTTGTTAATACACCTAAATAACAGACAGATCAGAACAAATTTATGAATTAGTGCATAGTCACATACATTAATATAATTAATTTTATTTGAGTAAATAAAATATTTTTATTAAAAACTCTGGAGACATTCTCTACACAGACCCATTTAACTTACAAATGTCTCACATACTATATTTAATATGATTTAGAAATATACTGCAGTCCATGAAACACGGTATGTTCAGTGATTCATCATAATTTATAATCAAAACCACCATGTCTAATTAGTCACTGTGCTCACTCCAACCGCTCACACCTCATTACCGCATACACCACTAATTTTCTGTCTCTTAGACACTCTGACAGAGTTGTCAGCCAGGTGTTACTCACTGCTGTTGATTTGACTGTGCCGCTTGGCTCGCTGACTTCGTGATCACAATGGTCTGCTTACCACCCACTCCGGACTTACCCAGTTGCAGCATATTTGAAGGTAAAGTGATGATTTTGTTACCCCCGACGGTATTAGTGGACACTAGCTTAACAATAGTAGCGCCGGGTGCGAGGCTCTGTGACTGTCCACCCGCCGTGGTAGCCGACACTCGGTTCTGTACCATTGCCATTTTGGGCATAGTGGCCACTGTCATTCCTGTCGATGTTTTAACCAATGTCACGTATTGGGGCGTCGCACTGGACTGTTGGCCACCGGGCGTCTTCTTTATGATGACTGGAATACCAGCATTGCCGGTCGCCTGCCTTAGCACGGTCCCTCCTGCCATCGTGCTCGTCGTTATTGTGCCCACCTGATCACTAGATTTTGCAGTCACGATTTTGTATACTGGAGTTTTGACTTGCTGACCCGCAAGCGCACCGCTAGCTATCTGTATCGCGCCACCGCTGCTTATGACGGGCAGGTTGCCTGCGCCCAGTTTGACTGGGACACCCGCTTTGGTATGTAAGTTGGTTACACCTGCCTGTATGGGGACACCACTAGCCGTTTTCACCAGGACATTACTAGTTCCAATCTTGACGTTACCAGCACCTAATTTGAGCGGCATGTTCGTAGTACCTATTTGACCGACTTTTTGGACACTACTAGCCGTGATCTTTCCTTGAATATTAGCTGTCCCGATTTTTAGTGGCATGGCGTTGCCAGCGAGTTTCACTGGCATGTTTCCGGCACCTAATTTGACGGGCATACCACCCGGCCCTCCAGTCTTTACTTGCACGTAGCGTGGCGTGCCACCACCGGCGGTCACGGGAGAGCTCAGAACGATTTGTGCATTGGACTGTGCCGTGGACACGCGCACTGTACCGGGAGTCCCGACGCCACTCACGATCCTCGTGACGCCCTGTGGAGTAACTGAAGCAACTTTGATTTGCTGTGAAGAACCCGCCATTGCTGTTGCAGGTGCCGGGGACTTGACAATTGTTTTAGTTTGATAAGTTGTTGCTTTCAGGGTCGGAGTACTAGGGGAAATCTTGACCGTTGCCTGTGGTGGCATCTTGATTGTGGTTGGGACAATTTTCTGTGGTGTCACTACAGTGCTACTGGCCGGTGAGATGGTAGATGTCACCGGGCGTATCGTCTCCAATGGCATACTGGCCGCTACAGGTGATGTCACCCCAAATGCTTTGAGGGCATCTGCTGGGTTAGGTACAGCCACTGGGGATGCAGGTGGAGGAGCAGTGATAGGTTCAGCAGCTGATGGGAAGCGTGCAGGTGTAACCTTGCCACATTTCTGTACTTGTAAAAGAAACGTAGTAACTGTATTCATTTGGGGCCAACATAATTCTAATGAAGTGGTACCGGCTCTGACAAGTGCTACTCTATTTGCTTGTGGTGGTACTCCTACTTCTAGATACCATAGGTCCTTGCAACATATCTGGTTATTCCATGTTTTTCTGTAGCCATCTCGTCCAGACCAAATATACAATCTTGTTTGAATGGCAACAGCACTATGGCCGGCCCGAGCACGCGGCACACATTCTTCAAACTTGTCCAAAGCTATATTATCCCATGTCTGAGTTTCCAAATTTAATGAAGCTAGTGTGTTAGTGCATTTCCACTCCTTCTCATGAGTAGCAAGCTTGGATTCATCTGGCACTAGTGGCACCCAGCCACCATACACATACATGTGATGTCCAATTACTGTGGCAGTGTGAAGCGACCGAGGAAGAGGTGGGGGTCCTCCCACTTCAGGGCGTGACCAGAACATACTCTCCATATCGAGCACCCATAAGTCTCCAAGGCGCGACCCACTCATACCTCCATAAATTATTAAAGAAGACTTTCCTGAGGTTCTGTCTGTGTATGCTACACCACTATGAGACTCACGGGGAGGTGGTGACTGGCCATATGTTAAAGGTATATCCCACACAGTCATTGATGAATTGGGATACAATTCTAGGGTGTACAAATCGTTAAGGTATCTCGGTATGTTGTTTTTGGGGTCATCGCTCTCATTGGCAAGGCCGCCAAATAAGTATACAATTCCATTTAGAAGTGTGAAGCTGTGACCTAGACGTGCACAAGGCGGGAGTCCTTGCTTGGGTGGGAGAGGCTTAAGACGCTTCCATTCCCACCGTGAGGCCTGTAGTTCATAGAGATCGTTAGAATACTTGCCATACTCCACCATGCCGCCAAAAACGAGGAGACGCGTCCCATCGACAACGAAGCCGTAGGCTGCACATCCCGGAGGTACTTCTCCTTTCGTAACAGGAACGAACCATTGGTTTGTAGTAGTATTGAAGACGTGAAGCTCGTGAACTATGCCTTCGTTGCCGCCGCCGAAAACTATCATCAAATCTTTTATGGCGACCGCGCGATGGCCATGGCGAGGACGGGGTTGCGGACCGGTTGGGTTATAAACTTTTTGCCACTTAAGTACGGCGTTTTCCTTCATTTTTACTATACATTTGTCACTAAATGCTTAACACCGTATGTATCGCTCAGGATGCGTATCTTGACATAGACAATGAGAAACGTCGTAAATAAGCTTAGAAGAAAATATTCGAGTAACTAGAAGCTACATAAATAGAACCAACGCGGACCTCTCTTTCGCTCTTGAACGATTCCCCTATGAGTAAAAAAAAATCACCTTATGCAGCTTCTACTGTATAACAAAAATGGCGTTAGCAACAGCGCTGCCAACATAACACAAAGTTAAAAGAACGGCGTCGGGATGTCAAGACGCTGTCTATGTAATAATATAGTTTTAAAAATATTCCGCTAGGGCACAAATTAAAATAATTGTATGCTTTTGATGCAAGCGAAAATATTGACACCTGATGCAGCGAGTTGGTATTATGGTGTTTTATTATGTAGGTAATAGTTATAGGTAGCTATCATAAGATCGAAAGGTATTTGACCGATTTTCATGTCACCCAAATTTTTTCAACTTTTAACTCTAAAGCGTGTCACACTGTCACACACTACGCCGATACGGTATGATTTTATCCGCATATAAAAACATAATTATCTGAAAGCATCACACACTAAACAGATATGATAATATACGAGATGATACATTCCCTCGGAATCGTCTAAACTGAGTAGACTTGTTTTTTGGTAAGAATTGTTTATACAGAGTAATGCACGGCTTGCTTCATTTACTAAAACGCTAAAAATTTGGATAGAACGCCATATAAAGCTTAAAAAGGACCAACGCGGATTTAATATCATCCAGGATGTATCAGATAAGAAATTTGCCACCTATTTCCGAAACCCAAGAGCAACTTTTCTAGAGATTCACGACTTAATTAAAGAAGATACTAGGTATGCAATGCATTCTGCTGTTGCAATAATTGAGCTGAGTTTGTCGATCCGAGTCGAACTCCTAAACGACTGGACCGATCTTTATGAATTCAGATATATGCACTCACGGTGATGGTCACTATGACCACAGATCTAAGAGATACTACGTGACTACTATGACCGTGCCAAATTTCAAAAAAGATCGGTCCAGTCATTTAGGAGGAGTTCGATCACGAACGAAATACACGAGTCGTCTAAGAAAGAGCTTCGTAAACTCCGCTCAATCAAAAAATTAATACTAAAATGCGAGAGTGTATTTCTACCGAAGACCGATTTGTTGTTTGCTTAAGGTACGTAATATTTTCATTTTACTAGCTGGCAAACGTCGTGCCGCCTCAGAATCAATAAAAAGAAGTTACAATTTCCCATATTTTGTCACAAAATTGCACGAATGAGTGAACGAGAGCAAGTGACCAGCCGGCAGGGCAGCCGGGCCCAACTGGGTGGTTCCCTCCCCCTGTCTCACCTCAGACCCTGCCCTTGCGCATCCATCCTGTATTTATGGGCAGATAAAATAAGATACCATATTTTTGTCGGCAGATGTTATCTGCAGATATATTTGTATATGCAGATAATAATCTCGTCATCTTTCTATATATGTCGGTGCCCACAGATACTGTAAGATAAAATATAAACTATCTGCGCTGTGTGTGGCAGTTCATACAATTTATATAGAGAGCGATATTGAAAGATATGCGCTCAGATACAGATATCTTATCGTATCTGCGTTGTGAGTGACACGCTTAATGTTTTGGAGTTGGTCAAAACTTTTTTGATGAAGCTACTTTTAGCCAAAATAACATTTATTCCAAATATTATGTTGCCGAACACGAAACAGAAACATTGTTTCTAATGAGTGTGTGTGTGTGCTCTGGATCTACTGAATCGGGGTACTAACCATAGCGACTGCCTTCAAATCTGAACCATCCAAGTCGGATTTAGCTGAATTAGGGTCTTAAACAGTGAAAAAATTCGAAGTCAAACATTTTGGCAAACTAAAAAAGTTAAAAAGAGGCTAAACAATAACAAAAAAAATTCAAAACATTTCGATAAAGTGATCGGATCTCCCTCAGAATAAAGAGTGTGCCTTCCCTGAATTTCTTAGAATATTCCAAGATCAAAAGCGAGACTAACGAACAGCAATTAATTTTTATCTAATTACTTACCTAAAAGAAGAAGATGGACGAATAGTATAACATTTGGATAGATACTTAAATGATATCAAGGAGAACGCTTTAAACATCTAGCCATGGCCTGTGAAAATTATTGAATATAGTTTACTGCGCTGTTATGTATTGTTCCTTATTTCTAAATTAAGTTTACTTTACAACGACACAGTTAATCTATTTAGAATACAAACGAAGTATAGTGTACAGTCACTAGTTATATAGATAGTAAAATACCTATATTTTAATTAGCATATTTTTAAACTTTTTATTTACCTTTAGATAACCAATTACTGCGTTTTGTTTTTACAATGTGTGAAGCTGGACGTGTCCGCTAGTGTCGGATATGTTTTGTTTCCTAATTAGGTAACAAAAAATATCCGACACTAGCGAACACGTCCGGCTTCACACGATGAAACAGTTTTCTAGATCTCAATTCCGACGGGAACACATTCCTGGGATATAAAGTTTATCCTAGCCTTTATATCCCGGGAATGGGTTGCGTCAGTCTGTATTATCATCAGGTATCTACTAGAGAAAGTACCGGTAAAATCAGTCCAGCTGATCCAGAGATTAGCCGAACAAACAGAAAGTTAGATAAAATAAAAAACTGAAAATACAAGTGAAAAACAGTTATTTGGAATAACAAAATATACTTCATAAATTGAAGTATGTAGTTATTGTATACTAAATATTGTTGGACATTCTCACACAACGTCATCTAGCACAAACTAAGCTATAAGCTTGTGCTATGGGATCTAGACAACTGATAAACATACTTATATATTTCTAAATACATACATAATATACATAGAAAACACCCAAACTCCGAAACAAACATTTGTGGATCACACAAATATTTGATTCGACCCGGGAATCGAACCCAAGACTCCGGAGTCGAAAGCCGATGCACTACGGACCACGCCACCGAAGCAGTTAAAATACTGTTTTATGAGTAGGTAAGAATTGCAAAAAATATCATTGAGAGTTAATTTTAACAGCTTTCTGGACACCTTTCCAGTTAGCAAAAACATTTAAAAATTATTTCTACTAGTAATTTTTAAATGTTGTTTTGGCCCATCATCAGGCCCATTGCTGGGCATAAGCCTCATCCCTTCAGGCTGACCAGATGGGTATGTATAGGGATTTTTCTCAAGTTTTCCTTCCCCAAACGTTCTCCGATAAACACACTTCTATGTTATTTTAGTGAATATTGCAATGATACTAGGTGCTGCTACGCTGGCGTGACCCTGCGCTGCTGCATATTGAGCGGAGTGTTTTCGGTAACAGTAATAAGTCATTTAAAAAATTCATGAGTTTATATTTATTTTGAGATAATATTTTGAAAGATAATACTATCAGGCGTTACTTTTCGGAAGTCCATAGTTAAATAAAATAAATCTAACTACTTTGCAATATTCCGCCACATGCAAATTACCCAACTCTCGTATTTATTCATGCACAAGTCCGCCCTCCAATCCCACTTAGGCCGAAAGAATAGAGAAATAATTTTAAAAATAGAATAAATATGAGAGTTGTGTTATCGTGCAAAAAATAATAAAAACCTCGACACGTGTTTCGCCCCCAACCAGGGGCATCATCAGGAGATGTCGATGGCTCGGCGCACGGCGACCGAATTCGGTCTATTCTCTATTCTTTCGGCCTAAGTGGGATTGGAGGGCGGACTTGTGCATGAATAAATACGAGAGTTGGGTAATTTGCATGTGGCGGAATATTGCAAAGTAGTTAGATTTATTTTATTTTGAAAGATACAAAAAGCGCGCGAAATTTCTCCCATAGGTTTAACATGTAAATTTTGGTTCCGCAAATAAATATTTTTGGCGCCTTTTTTAAATTTCTGCCTCCGTCACATTTTTTGTACTTAAATCTAGTTTAATTTACTTAAAAATTTTCTAGAATCCGCCAAGTAGTTACTGAGATACAGCGTTACAGTTAATCGCATTGGAGTCGCTGTATGGGAGCTCCGTTCGCCTTCGGCTCACTCCGCTCAATTACATAACATTAAAAAGTTTAACGTAAGTTGCTTCTAATTCATATTTAGTAAATAAATCGTTTTCATAATTTCATCATTATTTAGTAATAAATAAAAAAGTGTTGAAAATGTTTGTCTATGGTAACTATTAATAATTACAATTATTCTAGTAATATTGGCATTACTGATTTGACGCGGAACGCGGAATTTCAAAACTTCGTGCACCACACGGAATGCATGTTCTTTATAAATAAATAAATCAGTAGCGTCTGTACAAATTAAGTAGGTACCTAACATTCTATTATAATTAATCGGAGTCTTACGCAAGAATACCGTTACGTGTATGTATTTCATCCAAAGGAGCGTTCCTATAATTTTTTTTTTTTTTAAGAATAAATTTGAGTGCTTTTGACCGCAATCTTACCTGATATTAAGTAACGATCCCTTTAGTCGCGAGAATCTTATTAGCATATTCCGGGAACCTATCAATGTCTGACTGCACAGAATTTGAGATAGCTATTGGTAACATGGTTGTAGCTAACCTGTGGTTTATTTGACCTTTGACAGAATTGACACTAACAGTCACTAACACTGCTGTCTGTTAGTGACTGTTGTTTTGACATTAGCAGCAGTCAAACTTTGACTTTTATTGATTTGTATTTGTGTTTGTAATTTTGTAGTAACAACAAATTCGATATTTTATTTATATAAACTGCGGCCCTAATATTGATTAAGGAATAGTAATCTGTGGTAGTGATCGTGAATGATTTGTTTGTCTTCTCTGAATCTTGAATGTTATTTAGAGCCAAATTTAATTTTGAAATTACACCACTTGCATTGAGAGTTGAGAGGTTGATTGTTAGCTGGATATTATGTTTATGTTAGTGAAGGGGATAGTAGTCCGGTCAATTTAGACCAAAAAATGAGAGTGATGGTGCATGGTCTCAAACTAAGCAGAGCTTGTGATATGAGTACTAGATAAACTGATATAAATACTTATATACATTTTTTTTTTGTAAATACAAACACATCATACATAGGAAACATCCAGACTTCGGTACAAACGTATGTGTCATCACACAAAGTTTGTCCCAACCGGGAATCGAACCCGAGACCAAAGCAGAGAATTGTGAAGTTTTACTTTGGCGTTTATAATACTATAATAATCAAAGTTTAAGATGTAGTAATTTTTTTATTATATATTATTTATTTTCTATTTTACTGGCTGTTGAAAATGTAATTGTAGTTTTAGGTCTTTTTAATAGTAAACGGTGGGTTATTTGTCAAAAAGTATAGCGACTCAATTTATTTTGAGCCATTTTAATAGTAAACGCGTATACTTAATGACTGTCAATTTTAGGTATAAGACAAATTATTACTAAAAATGATAACAGTTTTTTTCAGATTGGTCTCTTTTAATGGAAAAATATAATCAACATTAAACAAAAAGTGTATAGTGTACCTACCCAAAATATATTAACATTGTTTTTACTGACATAAGTAATTATTTTTCAGTTCTAGTAACATTACTAGACCTGAAAAATAAAATATAATACACAATAGGCGTTGTTTTTAATATTTTAATCAATAAAGGCATTTATTTACTGAATTTATATATTATTATTTATTATTATTTTTCAACTGCTTAATAAATTCTTTACTGTCTACAATACTTTTTATATTTTAATTAGATAATAATCAATAAAACTAACATAAGTTTTAAATTTTAACAAAATTAAATGATATAATCTGTATCACAATATTCTTAAGTAATAAGCTTTGGTTTAAATCAGTTCCATGAGCCTCTTTTATCGTTTACCAAATTAGAAATATCCATTGGAAATATCGAATCATTTCCACACAAAGGTTTCATAAAAAAAAACAGTAGTGTAAAACACAAAACTAGTTTTATGTAACTATAAAAAAATCACAGCTGCATATTACTCTTACATAATTATTCAATAAAAATTAACACAAAATGTAACATTAGTTTTATAACATACATACACATTTTAAATCAGTGTCAGGTACATTATAGAATGGAATCATAAAAATCAGAAAAAAAATTAGGTATCAGATTCTTATCAATTAAGTCGCGTAAATCTTTTTTTTTATTTTCGCTCAGCTCTTGTTTGCCTGTATAAGCCTTATCTAGTGATAATTGGTTTAAAGGCAACATTTTAGTTCGCCTGTTTCGAACACATACTTCAGAAAAATTCGGCTCTTTGTATGATTCTTTAATAAAAAAAGAAAATGGGTTATCTTTTGTCACCGTAATCATTTTTATATCATTCCATAAAACAATTTTCCCATCTTTGGTTTTACTGAAATTATAACCCCAATTTTCTTGTAACTTTTTAAAATCATAAAAATTATTAAAAGTACACTCATCAACTATAAATCTGGCACCTTTTCTTCGTGAATTTTTAATTATCGATATGTATTGATGTGGCGAATATATTGGTCCTGATTTCAAATTCTTTTTGATTTCCTTTTCTATTAGACTGTGTACATTGTCGGCTTCGTTCTGTGTATGGCCTTTTATTAGGTATTTATGTGTAATAGACTTTATATTCAAATGAGCCACTGCATAAAGATACATCGTAACGATGAACTTGTTCTTGTTTTGCCCTCCACAATTATCCGAATACAGTATTAGATCAAGGCCTTCGTCATTAGTAGCTCTGGATTCATTACAAAGATTTTCAAAATAATTTAATAAACATGAGCCTATTTCATTGGCACCTCTTCTGGCGTCGGTTTCGGTCCAAAAATAACAATGTACATTGTTGTATGAATCTTGAATTTTACCTTCAACTTTTTTGTTTAAAGAGGCAACAGTAAAATTATAGCTATTGAGTTTACTTTTGTAATAGAAAGCGGAAGTATCCCCTTTAGGTGTTAGAAGAACTGCTTGTAGATCAAATAAAATTACTTTATTATTATCATCGATTTTACATCGATCATTAAGTATATTTTGCTTGTTGGCTGAGGGTTTTTTCTTCCAAATGGCAGTCATACTTTTCTTGTATTAAACGCTTTTCCTCAGCCGAAGAATTTTGATATTGCAGACATAGATCGCATTGATCTTTGCGCGGAAGGAAGAATGAAATGTTGAATTGGGTAGTAAAATTTTTATAAAAAGTGCAATATTTTCCGGCGAGCTTATTTTTTTGTTTTTGTATCTCTTCAAAATCCTTAAAGAGGTCGACTATTGTTTTACCACGTCGTATGTATTCTCGGGTCGATGATTGGCGTGTGTAATGGGAATCTGTTCTTGGAATCGAGTTAATAAATTATTTTATGTCAGAAATCAATACTTCATCTGATTTACGGTTACAAGTCATTCCTCTAAAATCAGTCTTCAAAATTCCGTGTTCATCAGTCTTACTTTTAACAGTACAAATTATACGATCAGATATATCCAATGTATTTAGAAAAATGTTTTACAAACGCGGGTTGAATTACCATCAACAATAAAATGGAAAGCTTTGTTGCAATTTCTAGGGGTCGAAGCATTGGTATAATTATATCTGGGTTCAATATTGGTTAAACATGACAAAATAAAAGATCGTTGATTATGAATATCACCTATTCCCCAATATGTGTCAAAAATACTTTGCCTTTGAACTGTATTAATCTTCTCAAAACACCGTGATCTGCAAGTATTATTACATGGTGGTTTGAGTTGACGAGCTTTAGTTATTTTATTTTTGCTATTAATATAAGATTTACCTAAATTCCTCATTTTTTTAGATTGATTTTGTTTCCAGTTTTCCGGTTGTCTAGTGCGTTTTCTACCTTTACTCTTAACAACTCTCTTAATAACTCGTAACAATTACTGAATCCGTTGCTGAAGTTGAAGCTTGCATTGAATTATGTTGGTTCTCACTACTTGTTTCTTGAAATGATGGCTCAGGAGTAGTATTTTCTTTGTCGTCAGGATTGTGTTCTTCTACAGACTCATCACTAGAGCTATCAGTTGATGATGAACTTGAGCTTGATGTTGAAGAAGAATTACTACTAGAACTCGAACGATAAATAGGTGGAAATGAATCATTTACATTAAAAGTAGGATCACCATCGCTTAAATCTGCGTCGCTTTCTTCAGGATTAATAGGTGAAACGCGATAATCTACAGATGATATTGTCCTCTCTCTTACGGCTGCCATTGGCTTCAAAATATGCTGCTGCATTTAAATATTTTTGGTTTTTAGGTATATTTTTAACATCACATAGCATCTGAAAGTAAATTAGAAATGTAAATAAATTATAAATACACATAATATATAATATATATATATACACTTTCGCATAACATAAATAAAGGTAAGGTAGTAAAAGATTGATTTAGATTTGTAAAAAAAAATATTACGTTAAAATACTATAAAATATACAGAAAGTACCTACCTGGACATCAATACTACTTTGAAATCTAGTAAATTAATTCCCCTGTTTAAATCGGGTAGTACTTCACATCCGTCCAATTTCGGTCCCATTTCTGTACTACCTACATTTAGTAAAATTTTTGAAAAAATTATGCTTAATCAAATGCAAAATCACTTTAACGTTAATAAACTATTACATACAAAACAATTCGGTTTCACTCGTGGTCGGTCCACCACTGATGCCGGAATTAAATTATTAGAGTGTATATACAGGGCCTGGGATGAGTCATATGATGCTTATGGTGTATTCTGTGACTTATCTAAGGCCTTCGATTGCGTTCAGCACCAGATTTTAATTAAGAAACTTGATCATTACGGAATCCGGCCTTGAATTTCGTCAATTCTTACTTAAGTTATAGGGTCCAGAAAGTAGTGATCAATGGTAAACAGTCACCTGGTTCTCCTGTAGCAATGGGGATACCGCAGGGTTCAATTTTGGGACCTTTTCTTTTTCTAGTATATATTAATGATCTCCCTCACCTCATAAGAGACGACCACGAGGTAGTTTTGTTTGCTGATGACACTTCTTTAATATTTAAAGTTAAACGTGGACAGCGCGAACTTGACGATGTAAACATTGCCCTCTCCAGGATAGTCCACTGGTTTTGTGCTAATAATTTATTATTAAATGAAAATAAAACTAAATGTGTAAGATTCACCTTACCTAATGTAAGACTTGTTAAAACCAGTGTTAAGGTTAGGGATGATATAATAGAATTGGTCGATGACACTGTCTTTCTGGGCATAACGTTCGACTCCAAATTGCAATGGGGGCTTCATATCGGGAAAATTTCGGCCAGGCTTAGTTCAGCAGCCTATGCTGTCAAAAAGATCCGACAACTTACAGACATTAAAACTGCGCGTCTTGTCTACTTCAGCTACTTCCACAGTATCATGACATATGGCATACTACTGTGGGGTAACGCTGCCGATATTGAATGCATCTTTGTGTTGCAGAAGAGGGCTGTCCGGACTATCTATGGAATGGGGTCTCGGGAGTCATTAAGAGATAAGTTTAAGCATATTAACATCCTTACAGTGTATTCACAGTATATTTATGAAATTTTATTGTATACCCACAAGAACAAAAGTAAATTTGTGACAAATAGTGATAATCATAATCTAAACTCAAGAAATAAGGATAAACTGGCTGTTCCTAAATTTAGGCTTCATAAAGTGAGTAATTCTTTTAAGGGGAACTTTATTCGAATGTACAATACATTGACCACCGAAATAGCAAATTTATCTGTTAATAAATTTAAAAAACTAATAAAACGTAAATTGTGCCATAAAGCTTATTATAGTATTAATGATTTCTTAGATGACAAGGCTGCCTGGTTGTAACACGAATTGCTCCTTTCTAAATAACTCTGTATTAGATTTAAGATGAAATATTTTGGAAAAAAGCCGAACTGAGTTTCTTGAGGGCTCTTCTCAGTCTCGTTGCATTTTGGAACCCTCGGTAGAGTCACACCAACTTTTGACGAATCTAAATAATTTTCTAAAAATTTCAAAGATAATAAACGTTATTTTATTTATTTATTTTATTTTATACTCTGAGTTTGACAATTGCTGGGTTTTTCTACCTCATTAGATGCAGTGCCTGCCTGCAAACAATAATATTATATATTATGGGAAATTCATAAATTTCTGGTAACCATAGATGTATAACCTTCAATTTAATGATTACTTACCTGGTCGTCTAGGTTTTGAGAAGGACTATCATTATTATCAGTCTGAATTAAATCAAGAATTTTTGTGACCTCGAAGACATTCTATAAAAGAAAACGTAAATAAGTCCAAAACCAAAATAACTATTTAGTTTTAATATGACCCAACTCTGGAACACAACAACATCGCAAATTAAGTTATATGCATTAGTAATAATAAAGTACAGACTCTTTACTAAATAGGACTCTAAAAATGTTATCGATATTTATAATAAATAGACTTGACACAAGTTGTACACGAATACAAATCATTTTGACTTCATTTTTATTAACAAATAGACCTAATTACTACTATGGCCACCAAACATTATTGTTTTTTAGTTTTGAATAGACTTAAAACTGAAAACGTTTTATAACTTTATAACAAGTTTAATATTAAAAAGTCTCATTGCATAAAGGGTCAAGATATTCCAAAATCGTGCATAAAACTTACCTTACATATCACTCTTAAACTAACCTTAAAACTAATAAGTCACTTTTAAATTAAACGAGAGAGTGTTTAGTTTGTAATGGTTGAACGAACACTGAATGTGTCAGTGTTATGTCAAATGAGGTGAACAAAAAGTTCAAAAAGTTTATAAAAGCGAGATAACACTACTTTTGGTTTAGTTTCTTAACGTCACGTCATAGATGGCGTCGTAATAGTCCTGCAAGTGTATGTAACTCATTTTAGACTTATTTTGAATTAGGTCACTTTAATTCTAAGCGTGCGACATGTACATATCGCATGCTTATTGGAAAACTGATTTAACTCAAAAATGATGATTTTTGGGTAATCGCAAAAGAAGATCTTGCAATGAGGACTTTTCCTACTTGTTAACTAATAACATTTTAACTGATTTATCAATTAACCATAACCACTTGTATTTTGAAAGAATGATAAATTATTTATAAGATTTCAGTATAAAAAACCGGAAATATTTTTTATTTATTTTTTAAAAATATTTAAAATGTACATTCTTAGTTAAGTCAGTTTTTTATGAAAAGTTAACAAACATTTTAAAATGCAAGTGTACCTTTACGTTTTTAATCTGTTTTATTTTAAATAATTGATTACTTACAATGACCAATTCAGTATTTAGTCTGTATATGATTACTGTATAAAACACATTTTGAGATTGGGTCACTTTATTCAAATTAGCAGACCGTGAATGAAGTTTATGATGGCGTTTTTAATTAAATTAAATGACATAATATAGTCATCAGTCTTTTATTGTACCACTCTTTAGAAGTAGCAGATAAAAATCACAAATTTAACGTATTAGTCTCCGTTACAGGGTCTATAAATCAACATAAAAATCAAGGCGGAAAATTGTTGTTTTACACAAAAAATCGCAATAACAAAACTCAACGTTTTAGATCACTATAGAAAATAATATCACTATAAAATAAAACAATGTCATAATCAACTCTAGTTAAATGTTTATAAAACATAAAATAAAGCTTCTAAACGTTAAACATAATTATTAACTTTAAAGAAACCTTCTTTTTTTAAATTAACTTTTCACATCTAATCAATACTTAATGTATGCTTTGGTAGAGTAAATAATTCTCTTAAATAATAGTGTTATAAAAGTCTGAATAAAAATTTGGGATCAGATTTTTTGATATTAACTCTCTCAAATCTTTTTTTTATTCTCCGTTAGTTCTTGTTTTTGTGTGTAGACATTGGTTGGTACAATTTTGCACAGGGGAAGCATTTTCTGCCTTCTACTTCTGACCCTTACTTCTTTAAATTCGCTCTCTTTGTGTGAGGTTTTGACGAAAAATGAAAAAGGTGAATCTTTGCTTACTATTATAACCTTTAGATCATTCCATAACACAGAGCTCCCGTCTGTAGTTTTATTAACATTAAGACCCCAATCTTGTTGTAGTTTTTTTTAATCTAAAAATGACTTAAATGTCAGTTCATGTACTGCAAATTTCTTGCCAGATTTCCTTGCATTTTTAAGTATTGCTACATATTGGTGGGGGCTATATATTGGACAAGATTTTACATTTTTTGTAATCTCCTTTTCTATGAGGCCATGAATGTTATCACCCTCGTTTTGTGTATGGCCTTTAATTAAAAATTTATGAGTGATAGAATTAATATTTAGATGAGTGACTGCATACAGGTAGAGTGCTACTATAAATTTATTTTTATTTTGTCCGACACAATTGTCAGAATAAAGAATTAAATTACACCCATTGTCATTAGATGACTCCGTTGAGAGCTTCTCAAAAAGTTTTAGTAAACACGATCCAACTTCGTTAGCCCCGCGTTTAGCATCAGTTTCATTCCAGAAAAAACAATGTACATCATCATACGAGTCTTTAACTTGGCCGTCTACTTTCTTGTTTAAAATCGTAACTGTGAAATTGTAACTATTTAACTTAGATTTTTAATAAAAACCTGAGGTATCTCCTCTAGGAGACTGAAGAACAGCTTGCAGATCAAACACAAGAACTTTATTTTTATCATCTATTTTACAGCGATCATCGTATTTTTCTTGGCGGCTCAATGTTTTTTCTTCTAAATGAGCATTGTACGATTCATTGAGTAATACTTTTTGTTCAGGCGTTGAGTTCTTATATTGCATACAAAAATCACATTTTGGGGCGAAAACATGATATATTATATTGTTGTGTAAATACTTTATAAAAAGTGCAATATCTACCAGATGGTTTGTTATTTTTATTTTGATTTTCTTTAAAGTCTCTGTAAAGATCTGAAATATGTGTTCCTCCATCAATGTATTCGCGCGTAGAATATTGCCTGATGTAATGAGCTTCCATCCAGGGTATTGCATCTATGAACTTTTTGATGTCTTTTATTAGTTGCTCATCTACTTTAATATGGTTGCTATGGTGTCCTCTTTGGTCTTTAGCTAGAACCCCATGTTTATCTATTTTGCTTTTTACAGTACGTATAACACGATCAGAAATATCCAAGGTTTTCATAAAGAATGTTTTACAGACTCGTACCGATTGTCCTTCTACTAAGAAATGAAATGCTTGATTGCAATTTCTTGGATTACGAGCGATTGTATATTTATATTTTGGAGTTATATTGGTCATACAAGACATAATAAATGATCTTTGAGCATCGACTTGACCAAGATTCCAATACACATCAAAAATTGATTGTCTTTGATCAATATTAATCTTATCACAGCATTTAAGCCTACATTTATCACTACAAGGTGGTTGAACAAAACGAGGTTTGACCGCTTTATTTTTCTTGCTAATGTATTGTTTGCCAGCATTTCTCAAAATTTTAGCTTTATTCTGTTTCCAGCATTGTTCATCACGTTTACGCTTTCTTCCTTTCTTCTTTTCTTCTTGTACTGTATTATCTGCCCGAACTTCTTGATTTAGCGAAACTTCTGTTGTTGTAGGTTCATTAATCCGAACTTCTTGATTTAGCGAAACTTCTGTTGTAGTAGGTTCATTAATGTTTGTTTGTCCTAATTGGTTTGAGTCTGTATCAGAACTATCGCTAGAAGATCCTGAAGATGATGAACTCGGAGAAGATGTACAAGATGAGGAACTGCCGGATGAGAACTCCCCTTTGAATCGAGTTGGATATACTTGCCTTTGCTTTTTAGGTGCAAGTGCGTATGTTGGATCTTGATCACTTAAATCGACATCGCTAGTTTCTGAATTTGAATGTTTTTCATCAGTAAATCGTGGATGACTGTAGTGTTATGAAGGTGATATTCATTACTATTTGAAGGCGCTTCAAAATATTCCTGTACGTTAGAGTAACGCTAATTTTCGGGCTTATTTGTTATATCAGCTAACATCTATAACATATAAAAAACATTATTTAGTAGTAATAAAATAAATAAGTAGGTAAGAATATACAAGTTTAGTCTTTAAACTACTTCAAATTGTTACCTTCACTTCAGTTGATGGTTGATGAAGTTCTTGTACCACGGGTTGTGGCACCAGGCTTCGAGCCTGAACAAGTTCCATCATCTTTTTTGATCTATTGGATGACATTATCAACCTAAGACATAAATAGTAACATTATGCCTCTTGTACAAATAAAAAAACATATGCAGTATTTAGACTAATAATGACTCAATGTATAATACTGACAGGCAATTAAAAATGAATGTTACAAAGTGTTACCTCTACTTATGGATAGATTTTAATAGTAAACTGACTTAAGTTGTAATGGGTCTAGAAAAATATAATAACTTTCAATGATAAACTGACTAAAACTCAATGTGTCATGAAATATTTTATAAAAATTGATAGTAAACTAACCTAAAATTTAATTAGTCTATATAGGAATAAACAATGTGATAAAACTTCCTTCAATTTTGATACTAAACACACACAACTATGATTGGGTCTTCGTTCCATGAAATGATATTAACCTCACCACACAAGTGTCGGACACAAACTGGTATGAGTCGCTATCCCATTTAAACACACTGAGAGATCGCAGAAAAGTGA
Source organism: Nudaria mundana (assembly GCA_963556515.1). NCBI lineage: Eukaryota > Metazoa > Arthropoda > Insecta > Lepidoptera > Erebidae > Nudaria > Nudaria mundana. The sequence goes on from OY748302.1 coordinate 582,803, forward strand.
AAGAGACAGATATATCGCTGGCGCGACAGCAATACGTAATTTCAACGTATTTCAACCGGTAGACGGTAGATGGCGCTAAACGAAGCCTGTATCTGTATGTAACTCAATTCTGACCTACCCACTAATGGGTCAGTGTTCCATTAAGCATGCGATATGTACATGTGTTATTTTTTAATTTTTAAAGACCTTTTATATAGTTAATCGTAAATAGTTAACCTTTTATATTTTAATCAGTCTTACGTTTCAACGCAGTCAATACACTTAAAAATCTAACAACTGTTACGTAGATTATGAGATAAACTTAATTAATCTTTGAATTACAATCAATGAGATCAAAATTATTTAAAAAGTATTAATTAAAGACAATTTAAACAAAACAGAAAACCGTTATCCATTTATCAATTTTGGTGATAGACAGAGTAACAATCTTTGCCTCTTGAGAGGCACAAATAAACTTTGCATTTCATGCACATGATCTTAGATCGACTGTTACAATTTTCTAGTTGACAAACTCGAGAAGACAAAAGATTGTGGTCAAAAAGTGGCAAGTGACCGTACCCATCGTATCGTTTCGTAGCAGTAGGAACGGGCTGTTTAAATTTTTTACTGGGTGGTACCTACATTTAGTAAAATTTTTGAAAAAATTATGCTTAATCAAATGCAAAATCACTTTAACGTTAATAAACTATTACATACAAAACAATTCGGTTTCACTCGTGGTCGGTCCACCACTGATGCCGGAATTAAATTAGAGTGTATATACAGGGCCTAGGATGAGTCATATGATGCCTGTGTATTCTGTGACTTATCTAAGGCCTTCGATTGCGGTCAGCACCAGACTTTAATTAAGAAACTTGATCATTACGGAATCCGGGGGACGGCCTTGAATTTCGTTAATTCTTACTTAAGTGATAGGGTCCAGAAAGTAGTGATCAATGGTAAACAGTCACCTGGTTCTCCTGTAGCAATGGGGGTACCGCAGGGTTCCATTTTGGGACCTTTTCTTTTTCTAGTATATATTAATGATCCCCCTCACCTCATAAGAGACGACCACGAGGTAGTTTTGTTTGCTGATGACACTTCTTTAATATTTAAAGTTAAACGTGGACAGCGCGAACTTGACGATGTAAACATTGCCCTCTCTAGGATAGTCCACTGGTTTTGTGCTAATAATTTATTATTAAATGAAAATAAAACTAAATGTGTAAGATTCACCTTACCTAATGTAAGACTTGTTAAAACCAGTGTTAAGGTTAGGGATGATATAATAGAATTGGTCGATAACACTGTCTTTCTGGGCATAACGTTAGACTCCAAATTGCAATGGGGGCCTCATATCGGGAAAATTTCGGCCAGGCTTAGTTCAGCAGCCTATGCTGTCAAAAAGATCCGACAACTTACAGACATTAAAACGGCGCGTCTTGTCTACTTCAGCTACGTCCACAGTATCATGACATATGGCATACTACTGTGGGGTAACGCTGCCGATATTGAATGCATCTTTGTGTTGCAGAAGAGGGCTGTCCGGACTATCTATGGAATGGGGTCTCGGGAGTCGTTAAGAGATAAGTTTAAGCATATTAACATCCTTACAGTGTGTTCACAGTATATTTATGAAATTTTATTGTATACCCACAAGAACAAAAGAAAGTTTGTGAAAAATAGTGATAATCATAATCTAAACTCAAGAAATAAGGATAAACTGGCTGTTCCTAAATTTAGGCTTCATAAAGTGAGTAATTCTTTTGCGGGGAACTTTATTCGAATGTACAATACATTGCCAACCGAAATAGCAAATTTATCTGTCAATAAATTTTAAAAACTAATAAAAAGTAAATTGTGCCATAAAGCTTATTATAGTATTAATGATTTCTTAGATGACAAGGCTGCCTGGTTGTAACACGAATTGCTCCTTTCTAAATAACTCAGTATTAGATTTAAGATGAAATATTTTGAAAAAAGCTGAATTGAGTTTCTTGAGGGCTCTTCTCAGTCTCGTTGCATTTTGGAACCCTAAAAATTTCCCATTACCATAATAATTTGCTAAAAATTTCAAAGATAATAAACGTAATAAATATATATAATAAATAGATATAATATATATAATATATAATTAAATAAATAAATATATAATAGATATAATATATATATATATAATAAATAGATAATAAAAGATAATAAATATTATTTTATTTTATTTTTATTGCATCTATATCTTCATCAGTACCAGTTGTTTGCGAAGGCTCTTGTATTGAAGTATGAGTTAGTCCCTCTGCGATTTCTAGTCGAAAATGTAACAAATCCATTATTTTATTAGGTGGTATGTTTGATCTGATACAGTCATTTCTGTACTGACGCCATGCATTAACCACAGCCAGGTCGACAAAGTGAATAATGACCTTTAATGTCCACTTTCTGGTTTTTATAAATGCACGATAGTATTCCATCTACTGGTCTAACACATCGACTCCACCCATATTTTTGTTATAGTTGGATATAACTTTGGGACACGGCACGTCAACGTACCTTTTCCTTATTTTGTCCCATCTTTTTATTGTGATAGTATCGTCTGCTCCTGTGCAGTTCGATATCATGAGAACGGATTCATTATCTTTCCATTACACTAATACGATGTCATTGCAGCTAAATTGCTGGTGTTCTCCTCTTTGCATCCTGTTATCCGCTTTAAACTGTAAGCTTCTTCTTTCAGCCATCCTATTCAACATGATTGTGCCGGTCCCGTGTAAATTTAATTGCTGTAGCCTTTCAATTAGTGGAACGCTTGAGAAAAACCGGTCAAAATACAAGCAACTACCAGTAGGGACTGCTTTAGCGAAGTGTAAGATTACAGAGGCCCCTACACCTAATTTTCGCTCTGCAAAAGCTGTTCTGGCTCCGAGATATATTTCAAAATGCCATCATTAAGCCTTCACTTGTACAAATAACAAAATGTTTTCAATCCCTCTGGCCTCGGTTTATTCCTGACAACTTGGCGTAAGCTGCACCGACCTGTAAACGGTATCATTTGTTCATCTATCGAATAATTTCCACTTACTCTCTCAATTTTGCTACAGGCTGCTTAACTGGGTCAATTACAGGTTGTACCTTCCAGAGAGGATTGCCACGGTTCTCGTGGGCTGGTTCGTCATCGGGAACAAAGTGTAATGAACTCCGCAAAATGGAAAAGCGATCCCGTCTCATAACATCTGCTATCAGTCCCAACCGTGAGTTTTGGCGCCAAAATAGAAAAAGTCGAGGAAAATTTAAAATTCCCATCAGTAGGTGTAAGCCAAAAAGCTTTTTGATTTCTTCGGGAGACGCATGTAGGATCTTATCTGTTTTGCGCATGTGGTAATTGTTAGTACATTCAGCTCCTAATGCGTAAAATTCTGTGTCAAAATATTCTACGAAATACTCCATTGGAGCTTTTGGAGGACGTACTTCAAGAAGGTGAAAATCATGAGGTTTATCGGCGTAATCAGTTTGTCTCCATATCCTGCCCCTGGTTTGGCCACGACGACTTGGTTGAAAGGGAGTACTTACTGATGGAGTGGAAGTACTAACAGGTGAAGTGGAAACAGTTGGTCCTGATACGCTTGGAAGTTGGATATTTGGTTGCTCCGGTGGCTCATCTTCTACCTCATCTAGTTCTTCGAGTTCCAAGAGGAAATTTTCTTCCAAAACGTCTTCTATATCGGAGTCATTTCCATCTCCTAAGATGTCTAAAATGGCATCGTCGTTAAGGACCCCTGAAACAATTAATACAAATTAAAATTAAATGTAATTTAAAGTTATAATACCATCAAAAAGTTAAATAACAGATACGCACGATCGTAATTTTTTTCCAATATAAAAGTTGGCGTTTAAGCCTACATACTACGATCGTGAGGTTGAACAGAAACTATGAAAAACTCTTCAGTTTCTACAATATTGTATCACTATATCTTTGATTTGAACATCAGCTTATTAGTAAACTAAAAAAAATCAAAATTTTAAAGAAAAAACGTTAAGTTTTCGTACATACCTGCGCGGGCGTTCCCGCCAAAAAACGCAGCCATCCTTTACGCGCTCCGGGTACCGACTGGAGCGGTCGAGCGGCACGATTGTATTTTATTTTAGGTGACTCATAAACCGCACGATCTATGCAAGTCGGTTTCGTTCGGAAAAAATCGAATGTGGCGTTTAAAAAAATTCATTTAGCAGATACGCACGCTTGATACCTGTCGTGCTGAAAGGGATAAATTAAATTTAAAAGTTCCCCATCATTCCCGTGTAAGGAAATTTTTTTATTCGAGGTCAAAGGTCCAAAAAATTAGTTTTCGCAGTTTTCAGCTAAACGGTAAGTTTTATCATAAAAGTACCCTAGTCAAAAATTGTAGATCCTAAAATTATCTATAAAAACGTGTCGTTACTTTTTTTCCTACGAGCCACCGTTTCTGAGATATCTATATACAAATGGGAAATGTAATTTTTGTTCCCCCCTTAGCCCTCGAGAACTGCTTATGCTACAATGATGGTTGACCCCTCTATGGATAGCCCTCGATCTGGAGGCAAGCCAAAAATAGAAAATTTGGCCTAGCCCTAAGGGGTCCAAAGTTATAGGCCAAATAGATATGGAGAATGTCCCTCTTAGCTCTCGAGAACTGCTTATGCTACAATGATGGTTGACCCCTCTATGGATAGCCCTCGAACTGGAGGCAAGACAAAAATTTGAAAATTTGACCTAGCCCTAAGCTATATTGTAATTTTGAAAAAAAAAGTGAATCTCATTGCGTTGCGATGAAATGATGAAAGGCAACAAAATCTTACGTGCCAGCCGCTATGGTACAGCCAATTAAAGTTTTTTTTTTTTTTTTTTTTTTATATTTAGGTCGACAAATTGACGCCACTCGCCTGATGGTAAGCTGAGGCGACGTCTGGCAATTGAGGGCGACTCTCACAGTACACAGGAATACTATAGAGAGTGGCCCTCAACTTGACGACCCTGTAATGTGCCTCTTCACGCTTCGCTTAAAGAGCCCAGGGTTATATGTAGGAGGAAACACGTGCGCAGGCAGGGCGTTCCAAGCCACCATCGTTCGGCAGAGAAACGATCGTTTAAAACGCTCGGTTCTCGCGAAGACGGTTTCCACGGTATGAGGGTGACATCTCTGCCCGGCACGCGTTGTTCGGGATCGGAAGGGAGAGGGTGGGATCAGGTTGAAGAGCTCTTCAGAACAGTCCTGGGCGTCTCGGACTAATTCGGTATGGAACTCTGGTAAATACACCTTAGCACTGGAAAGATCAATACACCTAATACCTTGTCCTCTATTATTGAGTCCGAGACTGAGGCAGTAGCCAAACCTGGTGTTTGTCGAGAGTATGACGTACCGGAGTTGTTGAATGTTGTAAAGTTAAACATATTAGCCATGCTAATGGTACCTGCAAGTCGCCGCATCTGCAGTGGTCCAATCGGGCTCTGTCAAATAAAAGTGCCCTGTTGGTTATAACCGGTACTATGGAATCACCAGTTAGAAAAGTGGGTAAAATAATATGCCTACTGATTAAATTGGGGTTACGACTGACTGTCACACCATTTTGAGGAGATATGTGGTCGGGCATCGTTAACTTAATTCACCTGAGCCATTTTAAATTATAAAAAAAAGTTGTGGGTAATTGTCGAATGTACACGTTTTGTAACTGTTGTGAAGATAAATAATCGAAATCAATTTGTAAACTATAGATTAGTTCAAGAAATTGTGATCCTGTGGCGTATAGCGTGGTATATGATTGCACAGACTATATAAAAACTATAAAAAGGGGGAACAGAGGCAACCTGTGTGATTCCTGCAGCTTGTTATTATAGCGACCTCTATTTTCTTACGAAAATTACTACTGTACCAATAAAATACAGTCATTAAAAATTTTAACGTTATGGTTATCTGTGAGGCTTGCCGACGTTATATGAACAAGACAGATGGCGCAACATGTACGAATTGTTCATTAGTGTTTCATTTTGGGTGTTTGGGTAAAGCAAAGGCAGCCGCTAAGAAACCCAACTGGATTTGCCCGAAGTGCTCTAAAAATAATCGAAGGGACAATAGTACTGAAACCCCGGTCAAAGGGGTCTCCGATGTTGATATGGAGACTGGAAGGGGTTTAAATGCTTCTTGTGATGAGCTGACGATCTCACCAGGTTCTAGTTCGTACCCAACCTAGCGGATGTCCTGAGGGAGCTGAGGGAGTTCCGGGACGTCTTTGAGGAAATGAAGTCTGTCTTCGGTACGCTACGAATGACTGTGGAGAATATGTTTACGCAATGGAAAGATATGAATTCAAGGATTCGAACCATGGAGACGCTGCTTGAGAAGGTGGAACAAGTGACTACTCAATTGCGTAAGGAAAGCAGTGAAAGAAATTTGCGAGAATAAATAACGTAGAAATTTCGGGAATACCTTTCCATAAGGGTGAAAATTTAGATAATTTACTGGCAAACATTTGTACGAAAGTTGGGTTGTTATTTCAAGTGGATGATATTAATCGTATTCACCGTGTGCGCCGTTACGAGCAAAACAATGAGTCACCCGTACGCCCTCCGGCAATTATCGTGCACTATACCCGACAGCGTTGCAACGATGAGCTGTTGGCTGCTATAAAAACGCGCCGCGGCCTTAGCACGTCGGACATAGGATTACCCGGCCCTCCAGCAAATATTTTCATAAGCGACCATCTTACACCGGAAAATAAACTCTTACTGATGCGTGCACGTGAAATAAAACAGCAGAATAATTATGCGTATCTGTGGTTTCGTGACTGCAAGAAGAACAGATACGTCTAAGGTCATTCGTGTGTCTAATGCACACGATTTAGATAAAATCAAGTGACTGTATTGTAATTTAAGTTTTTATATTTATTTTATATTATTATGTTGGTACTGATTGCATGTCTTTACTGGTACAAACATTAAACTATGTTTGTACCTGTAAAGACATGCAATTATTTTCTGTGTTGTTGTTTAATGCGCTTGCGTCTTGTGAGGTTGTGATTTTTAATTACTTTGTATATACAACAAAATTTTGTATGCTGTTTAAAACTATTATGCTACCATTTATGGCGGGACTACGGCCTGAATATGTCTATTACCCTATGATATATTACCTTGTAACGTTGATATCCTCCTACCTTGAATACCTGGAGGGTTTCAAGGTCTGAGTTGGAATAGAAACACTAGGATGTTTTTATACATATATTTTCCGAGATAGCTCGTTATAAATATTTATTGCCACGGCTTTAGGAGTCGTGGATGATCGGAAGCGATACAATATTTAGTACTATATCGATACAGGTTACAGGTTCCAGATCACGGGACGTGTGCTGAATAAGGGAACAGCAACGTCACCTGAGATGTTGTAGTCGGCAAGAAGAACGAATGCCGTGCGACCTTCGTTTATATAGTAAGTCGTTGAGAAGCGGGGATGTTGACACGTCATGACACGTTGACGTTGATGACGTCAGTCGTCGACGTCACAACCTTTATTGTAAAACAATATCATTATTACTATATTATGTATTTTAGAATTTAAATTCCCTACCTTAATGTCAATATATTATCAGAATGTGACGGGACTTCGTACTAAATCTCCTTCCTTTTTGAACAAGATACTTCCTCAGTGCTATGACGTGTATTGCATAACGGAGTCTTGGCTAAATTCCGATTTTTATAGTACCGAGTACTTTGATAGTAGATATGTTGTTTTTAGGCGCGATAGGGATACGGAAGAGACGGGTAAGAAGAGGGGTGGTGGGTCAATAATAGCGGTACGTAGTGAATTGAACCCTGTTCGTCGCGACGACGCCGACGCCGGCTGGTGCGAGTCAGCCCCCACTGAACACTGGGTTAGCATTCCGCTTACATCGTGTGCTAATACGTCCACCTCGGCGCCTGCATACCTACACATTTGTTGCGTGTACATACCGCACGGAGCTCGGCACGAGGCTGCGTTGTGTTCCACATATGATAGTGTCACTCAACTACAGGAGCAAGACCCGAGCGATATATTTTCTCTTTTACACATCCCTACACATTTATACACACTATCGCAAACTCACACACGCACACACGCGCACACATGGCACATGCACACTCACATATTCAAGTGCACGTTAAGCGCACATTCACACTTGCTACAGAAATCCGTGTAACTATCATTGTCTTGTGTAATGTACGATGTTGTTGCTACATGGGCTGATTGTGGTCAGTTTTTTACACCTGTCAGTGGGGCGCTTGTGACCTGTAATTCAGGTCTCGTTACCTACCACAGGCACCAGCTATCCACACTCTAAACTACTGCATATTGTCCATACCATCTTCAACTGTCAAATGTTTTAGTTTTAGTTTGTGGATTGCAAATAAACAATTATTATTATATATTATTATTATATTTTTCTTATTGCTGGTGACTTCAATGTTACAAAGGCTGATTGGTACTACGATTCAATTTCGAATTCAATGTCAATGCGCCCGAGCGCTGATAGGCATGTGCTATTAACGTCAGACTTTATGAGCCTTTCTAATTTGAAGCAATATAATTCTTCTTTTAATATTAATAGTAGATTATTAGACTTAATTTTTTGCAACACAACGTGTTCTCTCACTACCTGTTGTGAACCCATTACACCCGAGGATAAAAACCATAACATTGAATCATCATCTACCTGACCTTATCCCAATTATTTGGGGTCGGCGCAACAAGTCTTTCTCCGCCACACATCCCTGTCAGACGTCATCTCTTCAGTCACTCCTCTAATATACTCGTTCCTTACCCTATCCATTCTTGTCACACCACACATCCATCTTAACATTCGCATTTCCGCTACGTGCAATTGTCTTTCATCCGCCGCTTTTACGGCCAAACATGAAAGTCCATACAGGACGGCAGGTCTGACGACAGTCTTGTAAATTTTCCCCTTAAGTTTCAGAGGAAATTAGGGGAGGCTTTGACCTGCCGCCATTTCATCCAACCTGCGTCAATTCTGTGCTTCACCGTACGATCGATTTCCGCATCATCCTGGATAAGAGACGCCTATTGGTGCGCCGTCTAACCAGTTTAAAAATCATAATATTGAAAATAGATTTAAAATTAGATATGTAGGTATACTCCATTGCGTTCTAATTTGACATATAGAAAACTATTTCATAAAAATAATAATGAAAAAATTCATGAAGAACTTCTTAATACTGACTGGCATTCTAAGTTATTGGTAAATTCAAATCTTGATCCTATGGTCTCATTCTATGAGGTTATAAATTCTTTAATTAATCAACATATTCCTATCTGTAAAACTGTTACAAATTTACGATATCCTCCGTGGTACACCGTTCCATTATTTAAGATTACTAAAGAAAAACGAAAGTATCATACTAAATGGAATCGATACGGAAACCCTTTAGATTACAAATATTGGATAGAATCAGACGTTACCTGGCGAAAGTCCTCAGTCAGATTTTTAGCAAAAATAATGCTATTATTTAAAAAAAAAATTGAACATCATACTTACGATTGCCTTTAGATTACCACTCATTTTCCATACTCCGAAAACGACAAAATAAGCTCCATAAAATTGCTTACAACAACTTTTTGAAAACGAGTGAAGAAAAAATTTGAAAATGTCCTAAATTGTTCTGGTCTTTTGTAAGGTCGAAATTACCTCATTTTAACATACCTCAAAAAGTAAAATTTAATGAACATGTGTCTAGTGTCTAATGTCTAAACGTGGGGGAGTTTCCTATAAAGTGGAAGCAAACTCTGATTACCCCAATTCCGAAGAATGATAAAAGAGATGATGTAACACAATATAGACCTATATCGAAAACAAGTTTATTGGGTAAAATATTAGAAAAAATGGTAACTCGCCTAATGAAAGATGTAGTGCATAGTCAGATCTCGGAAAATCAACACGGATTCTGCAGAGAACGCTCAGTTGAAACTAACATGCTCACGTTTTCGAACTTTCTGGTTGATGCAATGGATAAAGGCATGCAGGTGGATGTCGTGTACACCGATTTCTCTAAGGCTTTCGATAAATTAAATAACGATTTGCTTATTGAAAGGTTGTGGACAATTGGAATACACGGTGATTTGCTTCGCTGGATTCGGTCGTATGTAAAAAATCGCTCACAGGCGGTTTCGAGTAATGGTTACGTATCCAAGTTCCTTGAAATTCCTTCGTGAATACCCCAAGGGTCACATTTAGGACCTCTCCTATTTATTCTTTATGTAAACAATATAGGACACTCACTACATTATTCAAAATCTCTACTCTATGCCGATGACGAAAAATAAAACGAATAGATATGTACTGAAACTGATGACTGTCTGAAATGTCTGAAATTACAATCTGACTTAAACCGGTTGTCTGAATATTGCTCATCTAATCAGTTATATTTAAATCTAGATAAGTGCTCTGTTATAACATACACTCGCAATACTAACCCAATATTATATAATTATTTAATTGATGATGAAACTCTTGCTCGAGTTACGTCTGTGCGCGATTTAGGAATTGTCATGGACTCCGCTTTGTCATATACCTTGCACATAGACCATATTGTTAACAAAGCCTTTCGGCAGCTCGGTTTCATATTGAGAATCTCCAAACCGTTTAAGCAAGTTCATACCCTAAAGTTACTTTATTTCTGTTACGTACGGTCTATTTTAGATTTTGCTTGTATTGTCTGGAGTCCATATTATGTTTGTCAGATTTCACGAATAGAAAAAGTGCAGAGGAAGTTTGTTAAAAGTTTGGATTACCGTTGCAATAATGAGAGGATCTCGTAAATTCGTTAAACCGTTACTCACTAACCACCCTTTGTGATCGTAGAAATATCTTTGACCAGTTGTTTCTGCATAAAATCCTCAACAATCTTGTTGATTCTCCTCACATTCTAGAAAAAATAACCCTTAGAGTACCCAGGCCCGGCTCCCGCTTACGTTTCCTATTTTCTGTCCCATTTTACACAAAAAATTATACTAGCAACAGCTTCTTTAGACGTAGTGTTAATAATTATAATAAAGATTTTCAACAGCTAGATTTGTTTAGTAATAGTTTCCTAGTTTATAAGAAGGCATTAAATGCTCTGTTTTTATCTTAATTTTGCTTTGTAACTTTGTAAATCAGAGATATGTTTTGTAAAGTAGGTAGTTGTTTCTTGTCACCGATTGTGTGCTTAACTACTTTTACAGTTTTGTATAATTATCACCCACATACAATGCAATTGACTATGAAAATAGTATGGAACTTTAGGTTTTTAAGTAGGTACGCCCATGTAACATGAGTGAATGTAAGAAAATAACTGTTTGTTTCCTAAATAAATAAAAATAAAAATAAAAATTTCACCTGTGCATTACAAACACCTAGATGCATGACAATTACTTTTAAAAAACCTTAATCACCTTATTCACCTGGGTGCATTAAATTTATTTTAAAGTATAATTTATTCACTTTTATAAAGAACCTTTTTATCAGTAAGCCTCTTCACATTTGCATTTGAAGTACCAAGTACCTACTCAGAAATCATCTGCATTTGTTGTCCGTGGTCCTACTACCTGGTCCTACTAGAAGGACCACGGGCCATTCTTTTTGCCCCTAGTTCTATCACTAGGACTGTAACAAAAACAACATTATTTCGTATGGGCAAAGGTCCTACTAAACTGGTAGGACCACGAGTAATTTTTTATTGTCCGTAGTAATTTTGAGTTTGTTCCTGACGGCCCCAGTTTTAAGGTCCTTCCGGAGAGACACGATTAATTATTTTCTTAATAAATGTAAAATTTATATATGTAATTTATGTGTACCTACATAAATAATAAATAAAAAAGTACATACCGTTCCCAGAGAAGATGTTTAATAAAGTTTGACCCTACTAATATTATAAATGTGAAAGTTTGTGAAGATGGTTGTATGTTTTTATATGTTTGTATGTTAGTATGTTCGTATGTAGTAATTGTTTTTAACGGATTCTATTACATGTCGGCAACTGAAATTACATGACATGATGATTTATTAATCACCCCTTACGTTTAGAATAAATACTCATAAGTGGGTAACCGGGAAAAAGATCTTATTACTCCTAGTTGAACTATGGGCACTGCTACTTATCTGTAGTCCTTTTGATAGAACCACGGACAAGTAAAAATGTCCGTAGTACTACCCATAGAGATATTATAAAGTAGAGATGGTGTAATACAATTTTCCTATTAGACAAAGTGTGACTCTTCGCGGGTGTGAAGGAGTGGTGAGGAGGGGTATAAGGAACCTTAGTCCCGCCCACTTCTTTATTTTCCATCTCGCGGTCAATAGCAAAACTACTTACTTCATTATAATGTCAGTTTACTACGTTGTTTCGCTATCTCACACTCGTAACAGGGACGTACTCAGATTTTTGGTACAAATGAGTTTTATACTCAAACTGAACTGTCGAAATTTGCCGTAGGGGTTATATCCACGTCTAAAGTATAACGGGGCCCTATACGGGGCTCCCGTATGGGCGGGTAGATTGACGGCCAACAACGTGTCTATTTTAAATAGACCGTTGATAACCTTGGCTTCATTAAGTATCTGTTTCGCATCCATCGTGAGGTAACACCCTAGTGTCAACACTGCCAGGCCTCCGACGAAGACACTGCACTCCACACGTTGGTGAGGTTCTGACCGTGGGCGAGATAGCACCGGGACCTCATAGTGGGTCTGGGCGTGGATACCCTCTCGCTAGAGTCCATGCCTCAAGCCATTGTCTACAGCAGGAGTAGGTGGAACGCGGCCATGTCCTTCTGCAAGCATGACCTATGCTCGCGAAGGAGGCGGCTGAGAGAGTGAGGAAACGTACCCTCCCCACTGAGTTCCGTAGTCAACGGCCAGGGCGCCGCAGAATTATTTACGCCCAGGACCAACGATATCTCCATGATCGGGGCCTGAGGACGGCGGGATAGCCACCCACCGTCATAACACTTTTCACTTAAGCGCTCGGCAATGGACGCATAAGAGGCTGCGGCTTTTGGTCGCGGAATTAAAAATGAATGGTCTCAAGATATACTAGTTTCTCGTTTTTGTACATATTTCGTTGCTGCTCCGCTCCTATCATTTTTAGCGTGATGTTATATAGTCTATAACTTTGCTGACGTGGAGGTACCTTATTACAAGTATGTGCCTGACCCAGTTCTTGACTAAATTTAATATTAAGCTATACTTTGAATAATAATATTCAATTGTTTATATCAAATTAATAATAAATTCAAATAATAATAATATTCAACTTGTCTTGTAAAATTATCCGTTTCTAATTGCGGCCCTGTATTTTTGAAGTTTTATGTTTATTGTTGCCAGTTGTCAATAGATGGCGACTTAGACGCGGACGGCTCTATAAAAACTACAGAGAAATATTTTTGCAATTAAAAATCACTTACGAGTTAACGTTGAACGAATTCCTGTATCTTTATAATATTTTATCTTAAGGGCCCAGATCGCGCTCGGACGAAGTCGATTTTAAGCGACAGCAGCGCTATTGTTTTCCGAATCACCCGACGGGCGGGTGAATGACCCAGAGAGACCGCGATTTTGAAAATGTTTTGCGACAAACGTTCCACTTTGAGTTATTGTTATTGAAGTTGAATATTTACAGCATAACAAAAATGTTGAATTATTGGAAATAAACGACTGCCTATTTGTAAAATATTCTAAGAGTAGTTTTCGTTATAAAATGATCCTAATTACTAGATAAATAAATAAGAGTAGTTTGAGACACAATTTTTATGATTTTCTATTTATAATAAACAATCAAGAGCAGGTCCGGACTGACCTTTTTGTATTCTACTTACCTAAAATTCCAACTACGAGTATGTATTTATTTGTAATTTTACTACCAAAGTTTATTCTTATTTCGTAAAATTATCATTCAATAAAATAATTGTAAATTCAGTAGGAAGTACGGTCGAAATAACATCAAGCCTTTCCTCGCTAGTGTTTATATCTACGCAAGGAAATGTGCCTATTGCGTAAACTCAAATACTTTTTGTTTACGATCACCTCGCAATCTAAAAAATCTTCTAGGGTTGTACAAAAAAATTGTCAATAAATGAAACACAAGTTTAAAAATGGTTCATGTAATTAAAAGTAAGTAAACAATAACAAAATATGAGTCGCCATCTAAAAAGCGTGCTAGGGTTGTGCAAAAATTAGTTATAAACAAACATGAAATTTATAAATTATTCATATACTTAATTAAACGAAAGTAAACAATAACAAAATATGAGTTCAAAATTCTAATGTTTTTTTTCATTTTAATGATTACTGATTTCTACTAATTTGATGATAAAATCAATTGCTATTGCAAAACCTATCAGAATGAAAATGTTACCAGCTGCCCGATTCACGTAATAAAAACCGTAGCGTAGTGACTTAAAAATGTCACTTCGCACACTTTTTAACCGACTTAAAAAAAGAAGAAGATTCTCAATTCGCTGTATTTTTTGAACCGATTTTGATGATTCTTTTTTTTATTTGAAAGCTGGTGGATCCCGTGTGGTCACATTTTAATTTCATTAGGATCGGACCTTGGGTTTATACCAGGTAACTCTTCAAAATCGTATAGGAATTGTATAGAAATTGAGCTATTGGAAGATTTATGACAATCCAAGACTAGATAAGTAAGTGCGTTAAAAACAGAAAGCTAAAAGGCGATTTCTAAGTTTCTAAGTTAAAACGACTTTTGGACTGGCGTGTTTACGTGAATCGACCGGCTGGGTAGTTAAGTTACCTCAGTCTCTTTCAAAATCATTAGGCGTTCTTCTCTTTCAAAACACGTAAAGCTCTTTCTTTCCTCTCTTTCATAGCCTCTATGACATTGGGCGGGTCACGAATAGGCATGCTTCGTGACTGCCGAGGATCAACTAATTCTGGAAGGAGGCAATCGTAATAAAATCTAACTAATTTCATCTCCATTTTCTCCTTCCAAAATTTGTCGTCCTTTTCTATAATATAAACTTTCATAGGCACAGTAGCACCAAACCAGATGCCAAGCATGCAAACGTTTCTTTTAGTTATATGTAGCTGTCCCTGAATTTGGAAATACCAGTAATGATTTTTATTTATGACATAACCCTTGGAAGCCTTGTCCTTAACCCAAAAGGTATGTTTGGCCATTGCTTCATTAAGAGTCATGCCAGCTAAAGAATGTGGGCACTTAATTTCAATTAAACCGTTTCCATAAATGCCATCTGGTGTAGTACCAAGAAATTCATATTGATCGCCGACGAACAAACCCCAACCTTGTATACTAATATTCTCTTGAATTTCTAACTGTCTAATTGCAGTTTCTTCGTTTTCGATACCGTACCGTACAGTGTGTCTAGTACCAGTTCCTTACGTTAATTTGCTCGAAATACGTTTTCGTTTTCCCCATACATTTCACACCAGCGCCCCTAGCGGTAACGTCAGGGAACTGTGTGAAATGTATGGGGAATACGAAAACGTATTTCGAGCAAATTAACGTAAGGAACTGGTACTAGACACACTGCAGGAAAACTGGAGATATTACTACCATAAACGATTTTACAAACAAGAGCAGCACAACTTGTGCTCTCTAGTTTTTTACAAACTTCCCCGAACGATGATGAGGTTAGTAATTTTCTCCTTGTACTCATCCACTCAGCACTACTTCTTTGCAAATGGGTCGACCTTTCAAGCTCCTCTCTTTCAGCACAAGACAACTTTAAATCAACTAAAAAAGATGACTTGGCTTTCTCATATAATTCTGGACTCAGATCAGGTTTATCGCAGTTTGGTCCATAGTGAGCGTCTTTCGATACAGCGCTGTGGCTTTTTTTCAATCTTAATTTAGGTTTAGCAATTAAACGGTTTCTACGATTACTATTTTCCACTTTCGCGATCAAAGGATTAGGACTAGATTTAAATATGACTTCATGAGTTTTACTATGAATCGATCCCGTATTAAAAGACACAACAGCAGCTGCGCATCGGCCCGCATAAGAACCACGGGAAGAATAATTTACACGCTTACCCCCAACTAATTTGGCAATTACTTCGTTAAAACTTTCAACTATATTACTTGTGCAATTATGAATTAAACTTCTAGAATGATATGACAGTCTTTTACTTAAAATTTCTACCGCGTCCATTAATCCGCACCCAACAATTGCTGGAAGTAACCCAACAGGTTATATTCGACGAGTGTCAGGTCTACAAAAATACTCCTTGCAATGTTGGTGATTACCAAATACGTGTTGTGGACCATTTAGTATATCTTCACTAAGATTTTTTATTTTTTCTTCGAGTGACTGATTTTGATCCCCCCAATATTTAATCGCGCATTTTACACCCGTTCTTAAACGCAAATACCTTTCTTTTAGGAATTTCCGCAATTCGCAAGGATACTTAGTGTCTTTCGACAATTTCTCCAAGCTATTGCAGTAGTTTCGTAAAAGATGATTTTTGCATTCAATTTTCTCTACTATTAAATTATCGTACGGACGCGAATCTAATATTTTTTTATAAGTACTGGAATCGCCGTCTGCTACAAATTTATTATAAATTACAGCGTGATCAACAAAGGAACGTTTAAACCCCTCAACTATTATGGTCGATTCCATCCCGGTAGATGATCCTGAATAATTCTTGAAACAATGGTGTTCCGGGGGCTGACTGTTGTTCTTTGCGGCTCGTGCACAGACTACGCAGTATTTATTTTTAACTCCAAAAAACAATACTTTATTAGTTTTAATGCCAATTATCGCAGCTGCGCCGGATAAGGCGGAAAAATTCTTACCATAAGATCTCTTGCTCCAACAACCGTCAACAGCAACAGATATTAATGGTGTACCATTTTTATCAACAGTACCTATAGACACTGCGCACTCCGCTTCTTCCTTGGCAGCTTCTGCCATGGAATGTGATGCTGTCTTCTCCCACCAATCGCAAACCGTATTATTTTTTTTTTTTTTAATTTTTTTTTTTTATTTAATTTAAGCTTTTATTTCAGGCAACTTAGACTAGTTACAGATCTTATAAACTAATCTACGGCCCATAGATAAATACCTTAAAACTAAGAATACATCATAATATAAATATTGATTAGGCATCAAGGCCCATAATAATAAATACCTAAACCTAAAATACATATCTATACATAAAACTTAAATCTATGTCGACACATTCCTTTGTGCCTTATATTCGGCGTTGTCTCTCGGCCTGCCCCGGAACCGCCGGAACACCACACCCCTCGGCCACAAGTCTTCTTTGGTGAAGGTTTCCAGAGCCGTCGACCGCACACGCACCACGAACGACTTGAAGTTCACGTTGTGACGCGACTCCAAAGGCTCCACCCTCACGACGTACTTGGTCTTGGCTGTGATGTACTCCACGATGTCCTTGGTCTTTGTGGAGTGATGCAGGCGCGAGACATACAGCAGCGTGGTGGGTACAGCAGGTCTCAACAGGAAGTTGGGCCCTGTGGGTGCAGTACCACACTTGAGTCCTGCGTTTCTTCTGGACTCTAAGAAATCCATCAGCATCCGGATCCAGATGTTTAGCGGCGGGCAAACTCGCGGCAGCCGCATAGCTAACTCGTGGAGGTGACGTCAACGTGACACGTGCCTGCGCAGCGGGGATCGTGGCGGGGCGCGCAGGGACAATGGGGTCACTGCGCGACGATGCAACTGCCAGCGACGAAGTTTCAGATTTCGCTGAATCAGTCGTCGCCGGTGAACGTACTAATGCTTCATGTTTGTTGATATTGTTTGAAGCCTCGCTTGACCTCGATACCGATGTGGCATCCCGTAACTCTCTTACCTCGTTACGTAGGTCGGTGATGGTGGATTGTGAGGCTTCAAACTTGAGCATCACATCGGCCAGACTTGCCTTAAGAGACACTATGTCTTTTAGGAGTCTGGTGACGTCGACGTGGTCAAACGTGACAGGGGGTAGTCGCCCCAACCTTTTAGCCACGAAAGTGGGCACGTCATCGGGGTCGGTCACCTTCAGCACGCTGATGATGTCCTGAAGGCTTCGGGCTCCTTTTTCATCTCTCCGGCGAGACGGCATTCGATCACTTATGTTCAGTGACGCGTACAGCAGCTCCTTGGCACAGCGAATCTCCTCTTCCATGAAGTTTGAAGTACAGATCTGCATGACGCTGACTTCATCCATCACATCCACCTGGTACTGCAGGAATGCCAGCAGCTCATTCGCTATGAGATTTGCGCTCATAGTGAATATAGGGCGGTGTAGCGAGCGCCACACAATACGTAAACAATAACTTGTGCCGTAGCCTTAACACGTCCGCACTGTAACGCGCATGATGCAAGACGATTATTATTATTATTATTAATAATAATAATATATATATTATTATTATTAATTTCATTGTATAATGAAGGTGACATGATTGGTAGGGCTACTGCGGCACTTAATGTTTTTAACTGAGAGTAGCTCCCACCAGATGATATGATACCAGACACAATTTGATGATTCACTTCCATGCTATCTTCTTTCTTTTCAACCAAACACACAGTAAATTTCATATTACACATACTACATTTTATGATGAGTTTTGAGTCCAGACCAACTTTTACTTCACCTATTATACTGAGGTAACTTAACTTACAATCCATTGGACCGTGGTCCCCTATGGCCTGAAGAGTTTTTTCTGCGTCTGGCAACACTATTGAACAGTCGTAAAATTTTAGCTCCTATAAATTTATTAGTGAAATAAATACAAATTACATCAGATAACTCCAATATCATCACAATAGTAGTGCAAAAATAATCATTTCAAAGAATTTTGTGTATATTAGTGTAAAAATAAGCTAAAAAGTGACGAATCAGCTGACCGTATTGTTCAATGTTATTTCACGTAAATACATAATGTTTCTCCTATAATAGGTCAAATTATTTTATTATACGTGTTTATTCATATTCTCAACATTGAAAACAGGCGATCTATTTTCGTAAGTACAGAAAAGTTTTGATTTTAATTTACCGGTACCTAACATAACCTCGAACTACCTACTTGTATTTTCTAAATTGCGTTTAATTGCACTTATTTGTCGAGAATATGAATACCCGTAGCCGTAGAGCCTTATCCCGCCAGCAGGAGGAGCCCAAACTTCAGCTGGTGTTGCAGGAACTTAAATCTAAAACAGATCTCTGTTTACAATTAGAAAAAGAAAGAGAAGAAAATGAAAACTTGTTGATAGGTGCTTTAGACGATAGTAAAAAACTAAAATCTGAACTAGCTAGGCTTCATATTAGTTATGATGAAATTGTAATGCAGCGGAACCACCTTCAATCAATAGTAGATAGGTTTCAAGAGTGCAGTGATGAGTATGAAGGGACCTTGAGGAGGACTACCTTGCTGGAACAGGAGCTACGGGATGCCCAGGGGCACATCTTACACTTGGAGTCAGCTGCCAAGCAAGTCGTAGTCCAACAAACGGATAACCTTTATAACGAGCTAATGAGTGGTACTCCGCAGTTTGTTCCTTCTGCAACAGTTCCAAACCTGGACTTGTCTACTATAGATCTTACCAATGACAGTTCATACCAACTGGACAAGCCAGTTTATTTTTGCAGCAGGAATAAACTAAAAAAATACCTAAAAATAAAGAAATTCATTTTAAAATCAAAGAAACAATTAAAATATCATAGAATCTTAATCAAAAAGTGTAAAAATGTTAACTCTAGTTTAAAATTAAGAGAACAAGCTAAATTATCTATGTTAGAACTTAAACAAAGTCATTTAAAATATTACACTGACACACAACGCTTAGAGTCACAAATAAAAAATTTGCAATTTGAATTAGAGTATGTAACTAAGAAATATGAATGGTCTCTAAAAGACTTTAATAAGTGTTCATCAAGTATAGATAAGGTACTCAAAACATCTAATTATAATACTGAGCGCCTTAATACCTTCATAAATAACCACTCATGCAATATCAATTGCACAAGTCCTTCTCAATCATTGGAGAACCAGGCTTCCCTTACAACTTGCTCACCTACTTCATTAGTGTATGAATTGTGTGACAGTGTAAAAAGTAATAGTCATACTGGATATACTAAACTAGTTTTATTTAGTGATGATATTGGAACTGATTTTAGTTCTTTTCTGATACAACAATTTAATTCAAATTGTTATTCAATTATTAATAACTGTTATCCAGGTGCATCTTTAAATGAAATTATGCAAAAGATATTAGAATATAATTTTGACTCAAACAGTAAAATAATTATTTTCTGCTCAAACAGGGGTAAAATTAACAAAAATGAACTATCCCTATACTTTGACAAAATGCAAAACTTAAATGTTGAACATGTAGTAATGTTTACATTACCATACATAAAAGGTGTGCCAGACGTGGAAAATTCTCTTAGATATAAGATAAATTTACAACTCAATTTAACTAGCCAATATAATAATAAATTCCATGTAATTGACTTTAATTCTGTTTTTAAGAGAACTGTATATAAATACAATTTGTCAACTTCTGACAGTAACTTTAACAATAACAAACATATTGTTTATGTAAACAAAGGTAGGTATTTTCTACCAAAGCATTATAAGAGACAAATAGCAAGTTTGCTATTCAATTATTTTTACACTTCAGCCAAGAACTTGGCTGACAAAACTGCTTTTATTGAGCAATGTAGATTTAGTGTTAAGACTTTGGAATCTGTTCCAAGTAATTTAAATTAAGTTCTACGACAACAGAGGCAATATTACCCTTTAGCAGACATAGTCAATTAATTGAATTAAATTTAGTTACAAATATTAATTACGTTAAAAAATGCCCTCCAAATCAAACCAAATCAAAAAATGTAAATTATATCAACATAGGGCATCAAAATATTGGTTGTTTAACACATGGCAAAGAGTTAGAGTTGGAACTGTTAATGAATTCAGACAATATTGATATTTTTTGTATTACAGAACATATGCGTAAGTCGTATGAGCTCATGTTCAATTTCAGTAATCACCGGGTTGGTAGTGCATTCTGCAGGGTGACCACAGTACGGGGGGGATCTTTGATTTTATTAAATAAACAACTTAAATTTAAAGAACGGAAAGATATTGTGTCTCTTTCTCTAGAGTGTAAAGTCGAACTGTCGTGCGTGGAAATGGAGCAATTCATAGTAGTATGCGTGTATAAACCTGGAACCTCACCCTTTTGCGAATTTGAGGAACTTATTGACAAAGTTCTATGTAAACTTGGAAAAACTAATAAGTACCTAATAGTATGTGGTGATTTTAATGTCGATTTACTTGTTAATACGCCTATGAGTTATAATATTTTAAATTTATTTAAATCACACAATCTTACAAACTTATTTTTGGAGCCTACTAGATATTGTAATACAATAGCCACTTGCCTGGATAATATATACAGCGATATGTTGCCAGAAAGTAAAAGTATTATAAAAAAGCTAGATTCAGACCATTGTGGGCAAATAGCATCTTTTAAAATCACTAAAGAAAAAGTTATAAAACGTAAAATATTATGTAGACCAATAACTGGTGACCGCTTGGAACGAATGAGGGTTGGACTTTGCAATAAAATTCCATTCTTAGACACTGGCTTAGATCCAAATGTAATGTATAAATTATTTTTTGATTCTTTTTACAACGAGTTCAACTCCATATTCAAGTCTAAGGAGGTCATGATTAGTGATAGTCCTACTTTCAGTGAATGGGCCACTGAGGGTATACACAAAAGTAGACAAAAACTTTATGAACTATACTCAGAAAGACAGCTTAATAGATCAGTTGAATTTCTAGATTATGTTAAAACTTATTCAAAAAAGTTTAAAGCAGATTGTTTAGCAGCTAAATCAAAATATATAAGTGATAAAATTCTCAATAGTGCAGACAAAGTTAAATCTACTTGGAAAATTATAAACGCGGAAAGAGGTCAACAAAAATTAAATGATAATCATTTTAAACTTAATATAAATGGTAAAATAACTACATCAGACTTCGAGGTCGCTAACGAATTTGAAAATTTTTTCTCCCGAATTCCTGTAGATTTGACAAAAACCCTAGGCTCTTCAACCCCCATTGCAGAATCTTGGTTAAAAGCAAACGTTCCTTGTTGTAACGTTATATTTAAATTCAGTAAAGTTAACATAAACACTATCTTAAAAACTTTTAAATCTTTAAATATCAAGAAAACAGCTGACCTCTGGGGCATCTCTGTGTATTTAGTAAATTCTTTTATTGAAATGGTTGCTCCTGAACTAGTATTAATATTTAATAATTGTGTTGATAGTGGTGTGTTCCCTGATTTAATGAAATCTAGTAAATTAATTCCCCTGTTTAAATCGGGTAGTACTTCAGATCCGTCCAATTTCCGTCCCATTTCTGTACTACCTACATTTAGTAAAATTTTTGAAAAAATTATGCTTAATCAAATGCAAAATCACTTTAACGTTAATAAACTATTACATACAAAACAATTCGGTTTCACTCGTGGTCGGTCCACCACTGATGCCGGAATTAAATTATTAGAGTGTATATACAGGGCCTGGGATGAGTCATATGATGCTTATGGTGTATTCTGCGACTTATCTAAGGCCTTCGATTGCGTTCAGCACCAGACTTTAATTAAGAAACTTGATCATTACGGAATCCGGGGGACGGCCTTGAATTTCGTCAATTCTTACTTAAGTGATAGGGTCCAGAAAGTAGTGATCAATGGTAAACAGTCACCTGGTTCTCCTGTAGCAATGGGGGTACCGCAGGGTTCAATTTTGGGACCTTTTCTTTTTCTAGTATATATTAATGATCTCCCTCACCTCATAAGAGACGACCACGAGGTAGTTTTGTTTGCTGATGACACTTCTTTAATATTTATAGTTAAACGTGGACAGCGCGAACTTGACGATGTAAACATTACCCTCTCTAGGATAGTCCACTGGTTTTGTGCTAATAATTTATTATTAAATGAAAATAAAACTAAATGTGTAAGATTCACCTTACCTAATGTAAGACTTGTTAAAACCAGTGTTAAGGTTAGGGATGATATAATAGAATTGGTCGATGACACTGTCTTTCTGGGCATAACGTTAGACTCCAAATTGCAATGGGGGCCTCATATCGGGAAAATTTCGGCCAGGCTTAGTTCAGCAGCCTATGCTGTCAAAAAGATCCGACAACTTACAGACATTAAAACGGCGCGTCTTGTCTACTTCAGCTACTTCCACAGTATCATGACATATGGCATACTACTGTGGGGTAACGCTGCCGATATTGAATGCATCTTTGTGTTGCAGAAGAGGGCTATCAGGACTATCTATGGAATGGGGTCTCGGGAGTCATTAAGAGATAAGTTTAAGCATATTAACATCCTTACAGTGTATTCACAGTATATTTATGAAATTTTATTGTATACCCACAAGAACAAAAGTAAATTTGTGAAAAATAGTGATAATCATAATCTAAACTTAAGAAATAAGGATAAACTGGCTGTTCCTAAATTTAGGCTTCATAAAGTGAGTAATTCTTTTGCGGGGAACTTTATTCGAATGTACAATACATTGCCAACCGAAATAGCAAATTTATCTGTCAATAAATTTAAAAAACTAATAAAAAGTAAATTGTGCCATAAAGCTTATTATAGTATTAATGATTTCTTAGATGACAAGGCGGCCTGGTTGTAACAACGTAACGAATTGCTCCTTTCTAAATAACTCTGTATTAGATTTAAGATGAAATATTTTGAAAAAAGCCGAGCTGAGTTTCTTGAGGGCTCTTCTCAGTCTCGTTGCATTTTGGAACCCTCGGTAGAGTCACACCAACTTCTGACGAATCTAAATAATTTTCTGAAAATTTCAAAGATAATAAACGTTATTTTATTTTATTTTATTTTATTTTAGAGCTTTAAAAAAAAAAAAATATCCACTACTCTACGCCCAACTTCCACTTCATCCACCTTTCCCTCTTGACGGTTGTCAATAACTAGTTCCTGTAAAGAAAGATAATGGCTTGATTTTTTTTATAAAAAATAATTTAAAAGGTATGGGCCAAATTTCTTCAAACATAGCTAAGAACTCCCTTAGAATACATCTTTGAAACACATAACACTAGATCAAAATCTTGAACGTTTTTATCAGTCTTCGTCAATTATGAAAATGAATAAATAAACATAATAAAAAACTGGTTGCTTGTAAAGTCGGTTTAGGACGATAATTTTACCGGATAACGTCATAATATTATTCTCAATCGCTTGTACTGCGCTCTCGCTTGACCCTAGCGTGACATAATGTGACACTTTTTTGTGCGTGTTGCCGGTGTTCATCGATTTATAAGACGTTATCACGTCATAAATTTAATAAATCCGACTATATGCATAAAAACTCAAAAGGTAAAAAGAAAACAAGTCTACGGTCTTGAATTATGTTACATAAAAATAAATAAGAACACTATTGTAATAAATCGAATTCAACAATCGAGACCCATTGAAATCCTCACAGGCTCGAAGATATTCCTGACTAGCTAAATATTTCTTTAGAAATAGGCCCCGACTGCTAAATACGTTATATTACAATGGCGTTGTTATTTATTTTTATTAAATATTTTTATTACATGTTTTCATTTTTTTATGTGTCGGGTTTTAAATTTTTATTGTTTATTTATTTATATTCATAACTGACGAAGACAAATTATAAAAGTGCAAAAGAATTCATACAATATTATGTTCGCCCATCACTAACTAGTTTGTTTTTTTATGTAACAAGTCTACAAGAATTACGTATAACAACTTACCTCTATACAGCGCGTAGCAGTGTTACTGGAAATATTATTCATCAATATCCACTTTTTATTTATTTTGTAATTTTTGTACAACCCTACGCCAGGCGTTGGCGCGACTTACTTACCGCCGAAGTATGTCGTCAAAGCAGCGCGCGGCCGTGCAATTTCTGATTGTGTACCTATCTAATTACATGTCAAATCAATATTTACATGCTATTGTAGGTATATGTCTGAATCAGGCGATCTAAATCATTGTACCTATTAGCTTTGTTATGTACCTACCCTGTTCAAAATGCAAATAGATTATATTATTATTACTACTAAGACATGATAAGCATACACACAAATAAAAGTAATAAAACTAGGATTTTTACTTGACACTAACACAAATCTCGTAAATTTTTTCTAGGTATTTACGACAAGACGTAGTCAAGTAGGCAGATAAATAAATAAGTAGGGAGGAACTTACATTTTATTCCGAGATCTTTTGGCTTTCACGTTTTTATAATGCGTACTAAATTTTCTTTTCGGTGGCATGGCACTCAGCAAATTATCCTGCGAAAAGAGACCCTCGATTACCAATACGTTTATGACACCTATTGCCTTTATCATGTTGAAAAATCTATGTATGTCGTGCAGAGAACTAGTTGATTGAAAGTTATAGTAGTATAAAGTTATAGTATACCCTGTCATACCCCGCCAGTTCATATCTCGAGAAAATAAAGTGCGCAGGGCTTTGATTGTTTCAAGCCTGAGTTGATACCTACTTTACAAGGTTCATAAAATGACCTACTCAACAAAGTAAATAATTTTGTATTTCTTACGATTTATATCTAGTTCCATCATGGTTTTCTTTCAGACTTTCATTATATCGGTACTTTCTACTTACTGAAAGTAAATTAGTTATAATAATATTGTACTTACAG
This sequence comes from Nudaria mundana, assembly GCA_963556515.1. Lineage (NCBI taxonomy): Eukaryota > Metazoa > Arthropoda > Insecta > Lepidoptera > Erebidae > Nudaria > Nudaria mundana. Next base: position 608,528 of record OY748302.1, read on the forward strand.
TTTTTCACAAAAAACACAAATTCACAACACGTAATTTTGCTGGAGCATCCGACACGCGTGGAGTCGCTTTGAAATTCTATGGCGCACTGGCGAGAATCGTACAATCGCGACGCGAATGATTTTTCATACATTTTTCTATGGAGAATTTACGTAAAACATATCTAGATTTTAGGGCTTTAAAAGGGGAAGTCTTTGTTTGTAAAGGTACAAAAAAAAGTACAATGTTATATTTATTGGTTTTTTCAGTGTTCAAAAAGTGTTTCTTTTTATCAATTTGTGTTGATTTATTGGGTTAAATCTGAAAAATACGAAGGCACGTTTTCGCATTTTTTATCAATTTTGTGCGTTTGTTGACGTTTATTATGTAACAACTACAGGGTTTTAAGAGTTAAAATTAGCATTTACATAATTTTTGGTCTTTCATTTTAATATGTACAAATTATCGTTGTTATTAATCATATCTAAATAGGTTAAATATGAAAAATCGTAACACTCTTTTCGGTGATTTTCACGATCTGGGCCCTTAAGATACAATATCGCTCAACAGCAATACATAATAAATCAGTAACTGGTGATCAAGAAAGTTATAACACGCAGGCGGAGCTGCGGGCAACAGCTAGTAGTAAATATTTAAGAGCGTGTACACCTAGAGCGCGATTTTAAGTTTAGGTAATTCAAACCCACACAGAAGCAGCGCGACACGAGTGTAACTGTGTGTGAAGCGCTGGCGTGCTATAATCAAACTAATATATCTTGATCCGTTCAAGTGAACATTATAGTTCCAGTGTAGTTAGTTTGATAAAAATATCATAAATTTATGATTTTTTTTTGGTATTCAATTAAAACTTAGTATTTTATTTTACGGGTACCTGCCGTTTTGCCGAAATGATTTTGACAAAATTTCATTACCCAAACAAATTTTAGCAACCTTTTTTATACCATTGCAATATTTCGAATGATTTTAGTACGCATATTTTTATTTGGTCAAATTTTTACTTGGCGAAATATTACCAAGTATAATGTCATTATGGCATTTGTTCTTTAATCAAATGATTTATTACAGTAAACAATCTTCAGACAATATGTAAACGTATAGTGAAATGATTTGTTAAGACAAAAAATATGGGAAGGAAACAAAATGGGTAGGTTAGGTTAGGTTAAAACTGTGACCTCCTACGCCAGAAACAACTTGCATTAATAGAAAAAAAAAGCTTGTTTTTAATAGGTTACCCGGAACTGAACTATTTAGATTAGGTTAATTTCTTCTTCAACACATTTTTGTCATTGAAGCATTTGACTGAATAGGAAAGGGAGAATTGAAAACTGACTATACTAAATATTTGGCTTATTTGATTAAGCGGAATAACGGTTATTCCAACTGAAATATTTGATTAAATAAAAAATGTTAAAAGTACTAGTTGATAATCAAGTTAAAGTTTAAACGTTCATTTCCAAAACATTAGGTTTGCGCTAAAAGTTTTAGAAAATAGATTTTTTGCTAAGTAATAATTTGGCAAATGAAATTATGCGAAATTTTTTTTGTGAAGTGAACATTTGCCAATTCCTTTCTGTCAAACAAGGGTGACCCTTATTTTATACTAGTCTGATTCTAGTACAGATTGCGACTTCGTACTTGGGATTTAGTGTAGAGGGAAATGAAACAAAAGAAAAGAAGGAAATAACATCTTTATAAATTCAATTAATATGTCGTAGTTCTCAGCGGCATCGACCTGCACTTTCGTGGGTCTACCATTTTGCTCCTTCGTCATACTCAACTGTTCCCGTTACTCCTTTATCACTTGCGTTTCTTTTACATTGCCTGTAGTGAAACCATAAACCAATAAGCACACAAACCTTGTTATTTTAAAGCAAGCGTTAGTATCATGCAGTAATTAAATAAAAAAAATATGAAAACCAAACAGACTTAGGATAAAATAATATCAACGTTTTTAAATAAAATTGTATAGTATGTTAATCGTGTAAATCTATGGCATTGAAATACAATTGAAATTGCCATGGATAACGGGCCTTTCTGAAATAAAACCTGGCTCAAGTAGACTAATAGTAAAAAGTACCACTAAACGCTACAAGCATTAGTATGTATGTTTTCATGCATCTCAAAGACATTTACTCTTAGCGTTATTAGGATCCAGATAAAGCACCATATTAATATAAGGATGCGAAAGTGTATATTTTAATTTGGCAAAGCCGAGGGTTGAAGCTAGTATACCATATATATCATATACAGGGTTATTTGTAATTAACTAGCATCCTCCCAGGGGTAGGTAGCAGACATCATACGTAACAACGTTTGTTCTACGACTTTTAATAAAACTGAATACATTATTTAATAATGAGTTTTCAAGTTTTTATTGTTATAACGCGACACTATTAAGTCTATGTTTCATTCATAAACTGAAGGTCGATGCACGCACGTTCGCGCGCGCTTGGTCGGTGAGTTCCTGGACACGGTGAAGATGGAATGGATATTTGCCTTCGTTGTGAATGACACTTCACGCGAAGAACTGCGATACATTAAACCGTAGCGCGGCGTCATTGGTACTTGCGGCGGGATTATCCTCAAATAACTCCAGTATCCTTTCTTGTTCCCATACTGAGTGCCTCGGTGGACGACCACTATCACTGAACCTGGACTGGAACTGTCCGTAATTGCGTAATCGCTGTGTGGCAGATAACATCGTTGCCCGGCTCGGTGTAGGTAGATTTGGAAACCTTACTGCATATTGGCGGCAGGCTTCCGCCACATTATCATCACTCCAAGCAAGCATCTAGCAAGCGAAATGGGTCAAGGTCAAAAGCGCTAGCGCCGCGCCTGTCGCCCCGCCCCCCGTCCCTATCCGTGTATTGCATGAATTGATGATACGAGTTTGTTTACCTAATTTTTACGGTGCGCGTAAACTGCGGCGTAGAGTTAATAACTGTCAGACGCGAAACTAAATTAATATTTATTTTTGTATGAAAGTAAAATTTAACGAATTATAAAAAGTCGTAGAACAAACGTTGTTACTTATGATGTCAGCTATCTACCCCTACGAGGATGCTAGTTAATTACAAATAACCCTGTATACCTTTTAGCTCTTGCCTTTTCCAAATTTGTATTTTTTTTTCGTTTTCGTTTCTTCGCTAAAAATAACTTGGTTTTATTTCCCATTGTGGCTGAAATATAATTTGTTGTGACTAAAAATATTGTCTGTCATAAAAAAAATCATATAATATTTTACTTACCAAAGTACCAAGATTTGTCGATGACGCTATAAATTTATGCTATCCTTATACGCACGGCAAAGGTCAACACAGGTCAATCAGAGCGCCGAGCGACACATCCTCACTCTAGAAAGCCACGCGGCGAACTGATTTGAATAGATTGACGCGCTACGTTTTATAATAGCTTTCAAATATTTATAGAAAATTAATAGTAATAAATTTATTAAAAATTCAAATTAGGTATTTTAAAAAAGATATTCATCTTTTAAGTTGAAATATTATTATATTGAATTTAATAAGATATATCGGTGAAAAAACCTTTTAAATTTCCTAATATTTCACATTGTTTGAATTTTAATTTGTTGTAATAATATACCTGAATCATAAAATCTTTTTAACTAACTATTTTCCTAAGGATCTTATCGATTGGTTAATATTTTTTGTTAATTAATTTTGTCAGTAGTTTCATATATTTGCAGCTTCGAAATTGATGCTGAAAGGGTAATTTAGAAAACCTCCGTTAGGTTATCTTAATAGAATGCACAAATACTGTATTAATCGAAATATTTTCTCTACTAACTATTGAGACTACAAAATTTCCTAAAGTTATTAGTAATTAACATTTTTGTAAGATAAGTAGTTCACGATATTAACAGGTTTGAAAAGTATTGTTTTTGAGTCAAACTGCGCATAGACGGCGTACACGCTCTTAAGTTAGTAGTTAGTAAATATTCGTACAAAAAATGTGTTTTTTGCCATCCTACCTAGGTATTTTCTACACAAACTGTCGTCTAATCTCAAACTAAGCGGAACTTGTGCTATGATTGTAATTACTATAAATTGACCAATACAATATAGGTAAAAAGGTGTAAGCTGAGCTTTGCATTTGTGTGAGTGCTCACGAAAAGTAGAGCAAAAAGGCTGTGTCAACAACACATGTTTGTGTAAAACTAGTCACATTATACGTTCACGTGTGCACTCATACAAATGCAAAGCTCAGCTTACGACTTTTTACCTTACCTATCTACCTACCTTATCTTCGTGCGTGTACCCAAACTCGGAAAATAAACCCAGGACCTCTGGGGTAGAGTCCGTAGAGTCTCATATAGCTCGTACTAGGTAGGTACCTACCATTCCCAGTCAATTAAGACAGCTAAATTAAAAAAAAAAGTGTACCTACATATCTACGTACTTTCTGGCATTAAAACGGTTATATCCAATATCACAATACCGTATTAGCTATTCTTGCGTGCGTTGTATATTTTAAATGTCCCAGAAACTGAACAGCGACAAGAAAATTTACTTAGAACAGCGAACTGTATCGTGTAGTCGAAACTAGTTCGATCTTGCAGCAGTTTCATGAATTAGGACACCACAATAGCATCTAGCTATGGAGAAAGGCCAAACGGCCCGGGTATCCTTCGGCAGGGTAGTACAATTTTCTACTACCTGAAATTTTGCTACCTATGAGAGACAAATGCAATACAATGCGTATGTAGGGATTCGAATAAGTTTTGCGGATAAGGTTTTCGTACCCGAGAGGAGCGTACACTTCCTTTTTTGGCTTCTGTAGTCTCGGATCCCTAATAGTTTCGTCATTCTAAACTCTAAACGCCTGGTGAAAAAATAAAATGAAGTTTCAAGAAAAAATACCTAACTAAATATATTGTGAATATTAAAATAAAGCGATATGAGGTTCTCATAAATATTTGTGGCTATTCCTTCGGAAACTAACACGTGATTTTATATGTGTAAGTACACAACCTTCCGTTCATTAAATAAAATTTAATTAAACAAAGCAAACAATCCCTAAATAAATTTAATTAAGTAGGTAGATATCTATGTAACCGAAATTAATTAGGAAGTCTTCTGGGTGCCACCTGCACAACGGCCAGATGGTACATTATGAAAATTAAATAACTTGTGGAATGGATTTACCGACCTTCAGCACACACTTCGATTTCAGTCGTGGGGTCCGTTGAGAATAAATCGATCGATTTACTCAACCAATGATGTGAACAAAAAATGTAGTTAAATATATAACTAAGTACTTGTCGGTAAAATTACATGTTCCATGTCTATACTTACTTAGACGTTTACTTATAAAAACCGGCCGAGAGCGTGTTGGCCCACGCATATAATAGGGTTCCGTAGTCACGCATAACAGCCTCTAGAACTCTTCAACTAATAGATTTATCTGATCCGTTAGGTATAGTTTTCCTTTCAAGTTCATTACATATCATGATATTTTTTAGATTTTTCGAATTAGCCGTTTGGCTTTTATATAGATGGGGCTGGATCTAACGCATCGATTTAAAAAATTCTTAGGTACCTATACTTCATCATCCCTTTTTTTCTTTTTTTTTAATCCGCAGCCTCAATTAAGTCCTTTACGAGCGCCTCCGGTAAGCATTAGAAGAATTCCCAGTGGCGGCGCCCGGAACAGTTGCATTATCTCTGACTGCTTGGCATTATTTGTATAGGTCACTAAATGGCTCTTACAAACGTCAGTAGGTACCTACTTAAATTAAAAAAAAATGTCATTGCTTCTATATTTACATGTACTGCCAGATTCGCAAAGCAATAAGTAGAACCGAGAGAAAGAACCTGGCAATAAAACTCTCGGTCACTCTTTTTCAAAAATTAACTCATTTATACATTTTCTTAAGACTAAATGTGGACGAATGTACATTGGTCCCGTGTCAAAATCAAAAAGGGCGTGTATAATGCACCAAAAAAAAATATAAGTATATAGTCACCAAAGTACAAAATATGCTACAATTCCGGCATTTAAGGAGGCGCCTGCACCATGCTCCCATCCTAGTGGCGTATTACGCGTAAATGGACATTTGGATGACATCACGTCACAAAAACCGTTTGCAAAATAATTGGCGGTAAGCAAGTTTTCACATAAGATACCTACCTACCTACCCAACAATCTATGTAGCAGAAGGCCACCTTTATTTTATTAAATTCAATACATTTGTAGGCGCTTGAGATTTCCTAATGGAATTTAATATCGTACTACAACATCGCTGGCGGCAATTTTGCACACTTACTTATCTATCTATATACAGGGTGTAATATTCATATGGGTAGAGACATACGTTTTTCTTGGGGTTCCCCAAATTCGATTCATGGATCAATCGATTAATCGATTTTAGTAAAAAATAAAAACGGCATTTTTAGAGATAAAAAACTATATCTAAATAGTACCTACACTATTTAGATATCTAAATACACACCGCCGGCGCCGCCTTAACAGGTGTTCCCCTCGCTCACATGATTAGGGCCTATGGGCTATAAGTTAGAAATAAAACAAATTGGCGTCTTGACAACTCACTAGACTAGATCTAGTTGCGCGGCTATTGTCATCCCACAAAAATGCCAAGCTGCTCAGTTTTTTGTTTCAAAAAAAGATCAGTCACATCTAGTTTACAAAAAGATGGTATTACCTTCCATTGGTAAGTATTTTTAATCAAATAATAATACAAATTTCTTTGTTTATAATAATCAAAGTCTCATTGTTTCGGATTTTTCTATCAACACGGAGTCGGTCGTTCCATACAATTCGCAAATCAGTCAAACATGTCAAACGACTGACATGGGTGTTGCCATGGCAACAAATACACAGTTATAGTGTCTGTATCGGAGTGATGTACAAAGTTAGGTATCGATAAAATACCTTGAAAATGCAAAGAGGTGCAATATAAATTACTGGTTTGAATATTATTTAAATTACGTATTAGGTCTGTAGGTATATTATGATCTTGATTTTAATAAAGGTTTTGTACTTGTATTGTTTTGTATTGTACGGTGTTGTACTCGTATTGCCCTTTCCCTCATTTTATTCTCCATCGAGTTGATGCAACTATATCACTAGTGTTAACGAAAGTGACGAAAGTTCATTCAAATGTTTATTTTTATGGGGTAGGTATTTATTAAGGCGCGTATTGACTTCGCGCGGCAAACCAACGAACATTGGCTCGCGCGGCGGCCGCGCATTATGGGTACGCGTGCGGCAACTCGAACATCGGTGCGCTCGCACGTGCCGCGCGACGAACCAGTTTGTGTCGGTTTTTGACGGCGCGGCAAAGGAGCGTCAGTGCGTTGTGCGCGTGCAATTGGGACGGACCTGACGACTACTCACGCATTTTTAGTGGATACGCGCAGCAAAAAAATGGGTAACGAGAAGTGTCGTACTTCAATTAGATTAAAAAATGTAGTGATTATCACAACAAATCATTAAGAAAAGATGCATGGAACGACATCAGTGTAGAAATGGGCATGCCTGTACATGAACTGAAAATAAAATGACTACGCTTTTCTTCACAAAATGAACGCTCGTTCATGGATCGTCTGCCGCGCGCGGCTGCCTCGCTATAATGAAATTATGCACTAAAAATGGCTCGCGAACCAAAACACAGATTTGCTGCGGTCGAACAATGCTCGCGCGGCGGCCGCGCGAAATCGATACGCACCTTTATACATACAGAGTGTAATATTCATATGGGCAGCATGGAAAAGTCTGAAACTATAAATTTTTTTTCTTGTTTCGCGGTCGAAACATATCAAAAGGTGTTCTGGGCGATCAGCTGATGGGGGTGTCTTCGGGTTGATATAACCCTTACGTAACATCCTGTATAACGTGCACCACTTAATACATAATATAATATTATAACATGTAATTATAAATATCTATCTAACTATATATAATAAATAATAATATAATAATAAGTAATGGTGTAAAGTAATGTAATGTAATGTAATGTAATGTAATGTAATGATTCTTAGTAGTCCTATTTACTTATGTGACGGAAATCAAAACTAAGTCGATAGATAATAATATCTGTCCTTTTAGTACCGCTCATGATGTTGTGTTTATAAAACGCCCAGCGTCGGCAAGTCCACGCCAAGATCTTGTTGTGTACCCCTACACTCTTTCGCTGGAGACCTACTGCGGTGCGAGCACGGCAGTAACAACATTATTGTCGATCGACCTATATGCACCAATGATATCGCTATCGAAGTTGTCGCTACTTAAGACATTTTTTGTCAATTTCTACGATATCATTGGTGCAAATAAGTACATAGCGTACAAGTGTAACGTTGCCACAACGAGGCGGACGAGAGCGCGAATACCATCCTTGAAAGACTTCGGGCCTCCATGATCTGGGTCTGTGGGTCGGTAGCCCGCCGTCCTTATCGCATCAGGGCTGCGTGCTGCAGGCCCTCATTGATCGACGCGAGGAAAACCCAACTCTTAAATATGTCACCAAACTCTCCCAGAATCCGCCAGTGGCCTGGGATTATCCTTCTGAGGGCGTACCCGGGGTGTCCGGCAAGGTACTTAAGAAGCAAGTCCATATTTCCGCTATATCCGGACCCTCTACGCATCTAACTATATAGGGTTTGGTAGAAACTCTGTTCAAACTAATTTTAAATGCATTGAAATAAGGTTTGACGTTGATGGTATTATTCATAATTCAAAGTTTAAAATTGGAATTACAAGGGTGTGCGAAGGAGGTAATTTCATTTGGCAGTTGTAAATAAATGTTTGTGGCCCAAGTTTAGTCATAGAAATAAAACCGACCCTATATTATGCGTGTCTGGCCACGCATCCTTGGGTTAGCAATGTTTTAACAAAAAAACAGGTACTGAAAAAAACAAGTTAAAAATATGGCAAAAATTTGCCATATATTTTAGAGTTTTCGAAAGTTGTTTCATAAAATCTAAAAAAATAAAAAAAAAGTTTAACGTCACTTTAGAGGTCTTTGACCATGCTGAGTTGATTGCAGCTGGTCTCGAGTCTCTATTACCGTTCTCGATTTGACCCCGTTTTGACCTTGACCTCAAGATCAGAGGTCAAAGGTCAAGTTCATTTTAGAGGTCTTTAACCATGCTGAGTTGATTGCAGCTGGTCTTGAGTCTCTATTACCGTTCTCGATTTGACCTCGTTTTGACCTTAACCTTGAGATTTGAGGTCAAAGGTCAAGTTCATTTTAGAGGTCTTTGACCATGCTGAGTCGATTGGCGTTTACACTGAGTTTCTAGCTCTTACCGTTCTCGAGTTGAAAGTAGTTCACGGACGGACGGACGGACATTACTGTTGTATAAGAGATTTTCATTTCGAAAACTCTAAAAACTATTGTACCCCAATACAAATATACAAAGGAAACATTGTAATAAATACACAAAGGAATGTTGGTGTTTGAGTATTAACATAAAACCTGCACTAGATATTCCTGTATCTTGGGAGTCAGTGCCCTGCTGTTAGAATCAAAGAATCAAAGAATCAATTTAATTTATTCAGTTTAGGCACATAAAGAGCACATATGAATGTCAAAATTTTACAATTTTGACAAGTAATATTATAAAAATACTAAATTAAGTAAGTACATAAATAACCATTACAAAATGATTCTTTCGCTGGTTCGGTAAGTTGGGTCTCCTGAGAAGAGACCAGCAAGAAACTCAGGTAGATTTTCCATTTTCTTTTTTAATATTGTTTTGTTTACATTGTTACAATTAGTTAATATTGTATTATACGAGTGGCCAACAACAGAAGATTAGGGTGACCATGCATTTTTATCATTAAGATATTCTTCTACATTATAGTAGCCTTTCATCATCAAACATTTTTTAACTACAATTTTAAACTTATTAAGAGGCATGTCAACCAAATCCTGAGGAATTTTATTATAAATTTTTATACATTTGCCAACAAACGAATTACCAACTTTATGAAGTCTATTTTTTGTCATTGCCAGTTTATTTTTATTTCTTGCATAAAAATTATGGTTATCGGATTTTTTTTTGAAGAGATCTATGTTCTTCCGTACATATAAGATGTTGTCGTAAACATATTGAGAAGCAACTGTTAAAATATTAATTTCTTTAAATAATTCTTTCAGCTAGTCACGGGGTCCGAGTCTATAGTTGCTCGTATAGCTCGTTTCTGTAATATGAATATTGTCTCAATATCGGCAGCTGAGCCCCACAGCAGCAGACCATATGACATAACGCTATGAAAGTAGCTAAAATAAACTAATCGTGCCGTTTTTTCGTCAGTCAGTGACCTTATCTTTCTAACCGCATAGGCAGCTGAGCTAAGTCTTCCTGCCAAGGCTGTGATATGAGGACCCCATTGTAGTTTACTATCTAGAGTTATCCCAAGAAAAACTGTGGTATTGACTATTTGAACTAATTCATTATTCATAGTAATATGAGTATCCACCTGTCTAACATTGGGCATAGTAAATTTTACACATTTTGTTTTCTTCGCATTGAGCAGCAAGTTGTTACTTGTGAACCAATGCAATATTTCCGAAAGGGTATTATTTACATCGTCAAGTGCTACTTTTTGTCTATTACTTTTAAAAATTAATGATGTGTCATCAGCAAATAATACTATCTCACAAAGATTTTTAGTGAAATAAGGAAGATCGTTTACGTATATTAAGAATAAAAGAGGTCCTAATATCGAGCCCTGGGGTACTCCCATGACTAATGAGGCGCCAGAAGAGTCGGTGCCATTAATGTTTACTTTTTGTACTCTACCAGTGAGGTAAGACACAAGTAAGCCAAGTGAGCTGTTCGAAACACCATAATAACCTAATTTTAGTAGCAAAGTCCCATGATCAACACAATCAAAAGCTTTTGATAGATCACAAAATATACCAATGGCATCCTGCTTTTCCTCCCAAGCATCAAATATATGTTTCACAAGTGCAACTCCTGCATCCGTTGTGTTCCTGCCTTTAGTGAAACCAAACTGTTTGTTATGAAGTAACTTATTGTCTGTAAAATGTGAAAGCAATTGATTAAATATTATTTTTTCAAAAATTTTACTGAGGGTAAAAAAAAAAAAAAAAAAATACTCCCAGTATTTTTTTTTTTTTTTTTTTCTTTTTTAATCCGCGGCTTGTGGCTGCGGCCGCACCTACGTCCATTGCCGAGTGCCTCCGGTAGATACTGAAAGAATTCCCAGTGGCACCCGGCGGACCTTGGTCACTTGAGTGGCCACTGCGTGGTGGTCGGGTGTTACCCCGCATCTCTAGGGTCGGGTTTTATCCCGCGTCGGTGAGTGAAGGCGTGCATGGGGTGAAGCCCCACATCACGCAGCCCTTCTAGCCTGCTTCTGTAGGGACGGTGGGTTGCTAATCCATCGTCCTCAGGCCCCGATCATGGAGGTCGATTGTCCTGGGCGTAATCACGTATGCGGCGCCCTCGCCGCAGACTTCGGAACTCAGCGGGGAGGATACGCTCCCTCGCCCTTCCAGCCGTCTCCTTCACGAGCATAACCTGCTCGCAGAAGGAAACGGCCGCGTTCCACTGGCTCTCGCTAGAGACCATGGCTCGTAGCATGGTCTCCAGTGAGAGAGTATCCACGCCCAGGCCCACAACGAGGTCCCGGCGCTGACTTGCCCACGCTGAGCATTCCACCAACGTGTGGAATGCCGTGTCTTCGCCGGAAGCCTCGCAGTGTTGACACGCGGGTGTGACCTCACGATGCATGCGAAACAGATACCCACCAAAGTTTCCGTGCCCGGTGATGATCTGTGTCGCACGGTACGTGAGGCCACCGTGCTGCCTCTGCAGCCAGTCCTCCATGATCGGTCTCACCGCCGCGATGGTGGTGGTTCCCCACTTAGGTTGCTCAAGTCGCACCTTCCATGTCTCCATGAGATCCTGGCGGAGATGGGACCGCTGGGCCTCGATTTCTCGAGACGCAGGCCTGTGGTCCCGCTCCAGCGCCTCCTTGTGCCATTGAAACAATGACGCAAGGGCTCTCGCTTCCAGGTCCCATGGAGGGGTCGCGGCTAGGAGACATGCAGCCTCTAGAGAGATCGTGCGGTACCCTCTTATTGTCCTGACGGCCAAGGTCCTCAACGATCTGTGCAATATAGCAGCGTTGTTGGCCGTCAGTCTCGCCGCCCATACGGGAGCCCCGTATACGGCCATACTCCGCACGATCCCCAGGTACAGTCTCCTGCAGGAAGCGTTGGGTCCCTTTAAGTTAGGCATCAGTCGCGAAAGCGCGGCTGCTGCCCCCGTCACTTTGGGGACCAAACTTCGGAAATGTGGTCCGAAGTTCCACCGGCCATCGAGTACGAGTCCCAGATACTTCATGGAAGGCTCGATGCCGATGCTAACGCTCCCTACATTTATGCTGGATCCTGGAGGTGGCCCGCGCCGAGGTCCGTGAAAACACAGAGCCTCGGACTTATTCAGTGCCACGTCCAGTCCCAGCCGCCGTATCCGACCCACGACTACAGCAACCCCAGTCGTGACCTTGAGTGTTGCCTCCTGGTGCGTTGCTCCCCGCGCCGTGACGAGGGTATCGTCGGCGTAACAAGTTACGCTGACGCCCTCAGGCAACGCACCCCGCAACACCCAGTCGTATCCGATGTTCCACAGGAGAGGTCCTAGGACCGACCCCTGTGGAACACCACACGATACATCTCGCCGAGCTGGCCCGAGCCAGCTAGGGTAAGTTATAGCCCTCTCGGATAAATATGCCCCGACAATACGACGGAGGTAGAGAGGCACTTTGTGATATACCAGTGCCTCCCTAACGCAACTCCAGGGTAGGGTGTTAAAGGCGTTGGCGATGTCAAGAGACACCGCCAACACCACCTCGCCCCGCGAGACTGCTTCCTCCGCTAGGGTCTTCACGCGCATGATCGCGCTCACGGTGGACCGTCCCCGACGGAAACCATACTGGTTATCCGCCAGGTCTGGGCCCACACGCGTGAGATGCTCGACGAGGCGTTCCGCGATAATTCGCTCAAAGAGCTTACACACCTCGTCGAGCAGCACGATCGGCCGGTAACCGGACGGTGAGTCCACCGGCCGCCCCGCTTTCCGGATCAGGACCAGTTTCCCCGTCCTCCACACCTTGGGAAACTGGCCCCTTTCGAGGCATGCGCTGAAGAGCCCCCTCAGTCGAGGCCCGAGTTCCTCGAGGGCCAGGACCCATACACGGCCCGGAATGCCGTCGGGTCCAGGGGCGGTAGTTTTCCGGCGACTGAGCCGAAGCACCACCGCTCCTAACTCACCCTCTCTGACTTCGGGTACGTCGTTTTCGCTGCTATCCGCATTGGGCGTCTGAGACGGAGCCATGCTCGGAGGGATGTGCTCCTCCGCGCTCGTCGGAAACAGAGAGTCCAAGACCCCCTCCAGCCGATCCGGCTGGAGACTCTGGGTCAGTGGGAGCGCCCTCGGTCGGAGTTTACCTCTGACCTGCAGGTACGGGCGCCCCCATGGGTTCCGCTCCAGGGTCTCCAGGAGCTCCTCGCGTGCTGTCGTCTTAGCCCGCGTGATCGCTTTCTGGAGGGTGCCCTTAGCCTCTCTGTAGGACGCATATAGCTCCGCCTCCCGGGCTGCCGCGTCGTCTGGTCGACGATGCCTCCGGCGAAACCTGGTGTACTGGCGGCGGGCGGAGACGCATGCTGCACGCAGCTGTGCAATCTCCGACGACCACCAGTACACCTGCTTCCTGGCCGGGCCGGGTGTAACCCTAGGCATCGCCGCATCGCAGATTTGCGACATGGCTCTCCTGAACCACTCTGCCTCGGCATCCACGTCAACAGGTCTGTCCGGCGCTGGAATCCAGGCCTGCACGATGGATGCCTCCAGGAGAGCCTCCCGGTCTAAACTCTTGAGCGCCCAACGCGGTTCCGGGGGATTCGGTACCGGCTGTGGAAGGTTAGGTGGGGGGACGACCTCGAACCGGATGTATCGGTGGTCCGAGTGCGTCTCCACACCCTCCTCCACGCACCAGCCCATAATACGGCGGGCGAGGGCAGGGGTCGCGAACGTTAAGTCCACGACCGAGCTGACCCCCGACCGCCAAAAGGTGGCAACATTCCCCCGGTTGAGGAGCTCTAGTCCACGTGTAGTGGCCCAGTCCTCAAGTAATCTCCCCCTGCCATTGGTTACCCGAGAGCCCCACGCCGTAGACCAGGCGTTAAAGTCTCCCAAGAGAAGGACAGGGCGAGGACGACACGCAGTGAAGACGACGTCGAGCTCAGTGAGCCATAGCTCATACTGAGCGTCGTTAATGTTGTTCGGCGAGATGTATGCGGCCACGACTGCCACCCCTTCATATTCCGCCGCAACGCAGCCTCGGCCGTTTGCAATAATTGCAAGCCGCGAGGTGTTTGCGGCGGACCCCCCAAAGATGCAGGCCAAGCCGTCTTGCGCCACCAGGCTTCCCGGGTGGGCATAGTACGGCTCGGCGACCACGACCAGGTCTATGGACCACTGCGCGATGCTCTGGTACAGAAGATCCTGAGCAGCGCGGCAGTGGTTCAAGTTCGCCTGTAGGATGTGGATATGGGTGTCCATTAATGGACGTCCATATCAGCATCCCTCCGCGAATCTGGCCGCGCAGTAGCGGCACCCCCGCTGCTCCCAGCGGACGGACGAGGCTTTGGCCTCATAGCGGCGCAGGAACGGCTGCCGACCCGATGGTCCGCCGTTTTGCCCTCCGCCTCGCATCTGTAGCAGCGAGGCGGTGCGTCACAGGCGTTGGACTTGTGACCGGGCCGGCTGCAGCGGAAGCATCGATCACCCACGGTGTCTTCCACTGCGCACTGCACTCCTACGTGCCCCACCATCATGCACCGGAAACACCTGGTTTCCCGGGCACGCAGGAGGTGCACCTGCGCCCTGAGGAAGCCCCCTATAAGGAGGCTCCGTCCGTCCGCAATTTTAAGTGCCGCCGCGACGGGGCACTGGACGACTGTCGTTCCATGACCGGTGGGGCTGAAGGAGATCTCTCCAGCCTTCACCTGGTCATGGGGACAGCCGCCCGCCTCCACGACGGCGGAAATAACCTCCTCCGTCGTGGCCGCGTCATCCAGGCCCGAGATGCGCAATGCAGCGCATTTGGTGGGTCTGGAGACGCGGACGGCTTCTGGGTCCAGCGTGTCCCTCAGCTTAGCCGCTAGGGCGTCAGCTTTGGGGCCGCTGGAGGCGCCGGAGAGCTCGAGTAGGCGAGCCCCGGTGCGAGTAGTCTTGCACCGGAGCCCCCCCGGTATCTCGAGGGCCTTAAGGTCCACCGATGCCTTGACCTTCTTCAAAACATCGGCGTACCCCACTCCCTTCTCTGCACCCATCGTCGTCACTGTCAGGACGACGGCGGTGGAGCGAGGAGGGCGGGGTCTCTTCGGCGCCTTCGTCGCGACGGCTTCAGCCACTTTTTTGGCGGCCTTCTTCCGCCTCTTTTTCTTTTTCGCTCCCGCTACTTCCCATCCCTCCTCTCTGGAAGGATGTGCAGCGGGAGCAGAATGGGACGCGAGAGCAGCAGGGGTGGCGCCAGGCCTCCCTTTTCTCCTCGGCTTTGCCGTCGTGGCCGGCTTAGCCGGTGTCCGAGTTGCTGGTGGATCGGACCTGGGCGGGGCTGGGCGGGCAGCAGACCTATTTGAATTGGACCCAGGAGCGAGAGCCCCGCTGGCGGCAGCCGCGTACGACAACGCGGGTCGTGCCAGCGGGGGGCGGTATGACCGGTCTTCAAGGACCGCCAGGCGCCTCTCAATCGCCGCCAGAATCTGCATCGGTGTCGGCGCAGTCTGCGGCGGCGATGCAGGAGGCGCTCCGAGCGCACTCCTGGGCGTCGCCATGGCTGCCGGTCTAGCCGTCGGTGGAGGCAGTGAGGGTCCGGTCTTCTGGGTTTCCGGAGGCCCCTTGACTAAAATGGTAAGGTTGGCGACCTCCTGTCGCAGGGCCTCCGTCTGCTTCCGGGAGGAGGCGAGCTCAGCAGCCAGGGTCGCTACCTGGTCTCTGAGCTTCGTCTCCTCCTCGGAAATGCTCCGCGCGAGGAGCTCATCGAGGGACAGGTGAGCGTCGGCAATGGCGTCCGACACCACCTTCTTCTTGCCCGGAAGGTTTTTGCCGCCTTTCATGGTGTCAACGATCCGGGCAAGAGCCCCCATCAGCCCTCGCGCGGCCGGCACCTCTTTGTCCCTACCGCTGGGCAGGAACGGCACCGTTATGCTGGGGTTTGGTGCCCGCCCCTTGGTGTCGTTTCCGGACTTCCGGACTCGGACCGCCTTGACCGGTGGCTCCTCGCATTCGCTGGAAACCACCAATGTCGACGGACCGTCCTTCGGCACCGGCTGCGTTTTCTTCACCAGCGCGCTCTTCTGACGGCCCCTCTTCAGGTAAACAGAGCGCGCCGGCTCTGGCTCCGTCTCCGTTTCCACGGTGCCGGGCTCTGACTCACTGTCAGTCCCGGCAGCC